>JANHGO010000053.1:17011873-17035163 GCA_024606505.1 Aquila spilogaster
AGGGAAGGAAATAAAGAAGCAGGCTGAGCATCTCTGGATTCACTTCCAAAAACAATGCCATCTGCACAGTGTGCTTACTCTAAAGAACAGAAGATCTCTGGGATCCCCAAGAAGGAAAAAGAACGAGCACAGAGGAGCTTGTTGCTGTTAGAATACATCACATTCTACCCATCCTCCTGAGGTGCTCTCCCAAACACCATAAGCCCCAGCATAAATGGAAGGCACTAAAAACCATGTAACAACTTCCAGCTGTAAAACACACACCACAGCAGTTGGATAACGTTTCTATTCTTTCCAGAGGCTGGAAATGGCCAGCACAGTTGCACGCTGCAGCTTTGACCTGGTGATGGAGTGCAGCCTCTCAAGGGTGGGCACACACATCCTCACTCTTTGAGAAGATCCTGTGCAGAAGTACCCTGGGTTCACCCACAGGGCAACTGGGTTCAAACCATCTCATGATTCCTCAGGCAAACTATTGATTTCTTTTAACAATACAGACAAAAACCTAAGAGAAAAGAGTTGGTTTTTTGCTTTGTTTTGAACAGACAGTCGAGCTGTCACCCTATTATTTAGATTGCTCCTTTCCTCATGGGGAGACACACAGGCTGCTTCCTTTCCCCAGTCACACCTTATCTCTGGGGTCTTGCTGTCGGTCTTTTACCCTTATCTGCCTTTCCCACAGCTTTACAGAACGTGTTTCTTTAAAGGTAATTTTCCTTTGTGTTATCCATTGACAAACCAGCCCAGGTTACTCAGCAGCTGTTAAAAACAGCAAATCCAAGTGAACGCATCTTTAACACTGTCACTTAAGCCATGGTAGATCAGTAGCTATCTGATGGCATTTTATTTCTGCTTGTCATGTTTTCTTTCCTGAGCAAAGCAGTCATGCTGTGAATTCCTTTGCAAACAACAAATGAACACAAAATATTGAGAGGCCAACCATTTTTTACAGAGACTTTGTCCAAAGAGAGGTTGTGAATGGAGAAAGGAAAGGGATCAGACAACCCGTTATAGGAAGTGACATATAGAAAAGTAACATTTGAAAGAATACAGTCGCTCTAAATTATGCACACAAGTCCCCGTGCCTAGGATGGGAAGCGGGCAGTCTGACAGGGAAGCATAACGAAACCTGAATTTCTGACCATGCAGATAATTAGGTGAATAACTTGTTAGTGATTTACTCCTGTCTATTTTGTGTCCTTCCTCTTGCTCACTTGTTTTCATGGCTTACTCAGAACATAAAGACTCCCCAGAATGAGCTTTTATATGTTCAGGCAATGTGCAGTGCACAAGAAATCTATCCAGTCTTACCTGAGGGACTGCGAGACCTAAATAATACAAACTGGACCAACAGATACAGATAGATAAACTGGTTCAGAAAGACCATAGCAAAAGATACCATCCTATGCATTAAAGCCAGACAATTAAGGCAGAAGAATGCTCTAAGCCAAACCCCTGTAAAAATAGCATCCTACTACTAGACAGCAAATGAACCTCTTAAGCAAAGCATGGAGGAGCATTTCCTTCCCAAAGGAGCTGCCAGCCCCTGGCAGCTCAAAAGAACAAGCACGCGGGCGACAAATCTCACTTCCTATCATGACAAAATAAGCACTCTGAGCACTGTCATCTCTTTAATAGTACAGCAGCACTTGATGAAGTCAGGCTTCGGTTCCTTCATGCCAAGCGTCCATAAGCAGAAACACTTTTACAGATCCGATATCACTTGATAAAACCAGATTTTTTTTTAAATTGAACTGTCATCAGTTGGGATCCACACTCCTTATCTCACTACATCAACCCTGATGATTCCCTGCAAGGTTTCAGATAAAACACACACATTCTGCCTTCGTGCAGAGAGGGAGGGAATGAGGCATCTGGCTCAGGCAGCAGCTCCTGACAGCCTCCTCCTGGAAAAGACACGTGGCTGGGGGGTGGAGGGGCATCTCCCACAACAAACGCAATCTCCATCTTGTCACTGCTGACTAAGAACAGCTTCTTAATAAATAGCAGTCTCCCTTTCCAGTCAAAATCATCTTGCCCTAAATTTCCCACAACATTATGTTTTTCCACACACTGCTGTTGGTTGAAAATCCTGAAGGGACTTACAGATTGCGAATCAGTCTAGGAAGCTCAGTTCACTGTTCTGAAGGGTGAGTTCTCTGCTGTGTTGGAGGCACTCTTGCACAGGACTCGTAGCTTCTATGTTCCAAGCTCCATTTTATCAGAGCAGGATAAGCACTGGTGTTAGCCCAGCAGTCCCTGTTTCTTGCCCCAGTCAAACAATGCTACTCCAGCACTTGTGAGTTTTATTATACGTCGTTTCAGTCCTGGCCACAAGGTATTCATAAAAATGTTCTGGGTGAACTGAGGGCTTCAGTTCAATGAAAATTAATACCAGAGAAAGCAGTGCTCACCGAGCTCACTCTCTTTGTACAGAAGGACATCAACAAGTTGACTGTCAAGACTCTGAGGCAACATACAAGCCACAAGAACAGTTAATAAGGGGCCTTGAGGCATAAATGCTCCTGCATAAATTACAGAAGGAAATGAACAACTGAATATTTGCTGAAATGAGAAGTACAATGTTATCTGCGGAAATTAAAATCCTTGCTCTACTGAAGTGATGGGAACTTTTCGTTGCCAAAGGCTGAAAATCGCGTGCTTAAAAACAAACCTCTGCCTGATTCAGTGGTAACACAACTAAAATCACCCGAAATCAGACCTCACCTCAGTGTCACCCTCCTCTGTTATAATGGAAATCATAAAATAGCACAAAAATTGATTAAACACCTTCAGTACACCAATTGCAATGACCAAGACAGGCACCACATTACCTGAAACTCATCTTTTATCTGGCTGGAATTGGTCTGTGGATCTAGTCTGCTGATGTTGTAATAGATGGATCTGAACTCACAAACTGGAATGGCCGTGTTGCCGCAGAGACATGCCTCCAAAATGGCATCATGGACAAATACATACTGCTCCTGCACAGGGGAAGGGATGAGATATTAAAGTCATGTTTTCAATACAGATATGAAATATCACACTTTTTTTTTTTCTTAGGTCATGCCTGCTATGCATATTTGGCTCAGTTTCATGTGGAGACAAATTACACATTGTGCTATGTGACAGCACTGTGAGCATATTTCATCCATCACTGAATTTGAGGTCTCATGTATTCATTTCAAATTTACAAGTCTAATGGTAAATCACCAGTATTGAGAATACTGGGACAAAACAGGGTTGGGCCAGGGAGCAAACCAAGGAGGCAATTGCAAGGCAATGGTCTATTACTAAGAATGGTTTGTGCTTCAGACCTACGACAATAACAGCAAAAATGGAGGTCTGCTCCACCTGTCTTTTCAAAGCTCCTGGAGAATCTGGTATTCTGGGAAAAGATATTTCCTTGAACAAAATATGAGATACGAGAAGTCTGCGAAGTTAAAAGTCCTTCTCTGTTCCAGACTTCTGCTTTGTCCATCAGGAGGGGAAGCACACGTCAAACTTGTGTAGTGGGATAACAGTCTCACAGGAGTTTATGTCGGTGCTAAACGGTATGTTCTGGAGCAGCTTGTTTCATCAGCACCCAGTGCTTAAACCCAGGATGTTTAATTGTTTGAGCGTGCACTTGATACCAACCAGGTACTGAGTTTGCAGTGCACCTATGAATTAATCAGGAATGACCTCTTCAACTGTGGGAACAAAATCAATCAGCAACGCTAAGGTCTAAACCCCAATGCTTGTCCTCCTGCCTTGAGGTGTGAGCAGCTGCCTGTGACCAGGATTCAGCACACATCCGGCCACGTTTAGCAAAGAAAGTTCTGCGTAATCCCATCGCAGGGGAGGCAATTGTTGACTTAATGAAGTGCTGGGCCCCTGCGAAGCAGAGGAGCTGCCAGGAAAGCAGCACACGTTGGAGGAGACCTGCTGGCACCTACCTCTGTCTGCACCAAATTGACCCTCTGGGAGCGCAGCTCTCGCACGCAGTTAAATATATCGACCACGCCTTCGTTCTCTGCCATGTCAAGCATGATGTCAATGGCAATAAAGCACCCTGTTCTCCCGGCCCCAGCACTGAAAAAAAGAGAAGACAATGAGAGTCCGCACAATCAAGGGACTGTGCGGAGGCAGGGCTTTATGGAGGAGAAAATAGATATACAAAAAATAGTTACACAGAAAATAGCTATACAGAAAATAGCTGTACGGACACAGCTGCTCCTTCTGGAAGCTGCTCCCCGCTCCCTATGGACTGATTTCTGTGCCTAGTTAAATGAGCTTTGGATTTAAGAGAATGAGGTGAACTAATATTTCTGGGCAGGGCAACGGGCCCAGGATGGGGCACAGAAAGCTTTGTTTTCTTGAACATCAACAAAAACATTATTCTACAAAAGTAGTCACTCTGATTTTACAGGTCAGTTTGCACGCACACCACAAAGGATGTGGGAGAGCAGCCTCCAGGCTGCAAAGAGATACAATTCAGAGGGGGCTGGGAGCGGGTTCCGCTTCTCCAAGGTTTTCCTTCTCCTGGGACTTGTAATAGGCATGCACGTGTACTCAAGAGGGCTTGACCAAAAGGGTTAGTCCATTGCTACAAACATGCCTTTTCCCTTCTTAATCAGAAGGTTGGGTCCCAAGTAGGATGATTTCAAGCTGTGGATTGTAACACTATAGAGAAAGGATCCCGAGGCTACGCAAAACCTTCAGTTTAGACTCCCCTCCCCGCTGCACACGAGAATTGAAGCATCTCCTGCAAAGTGTGTTGTCATTATGTCCTCCTTCCCTCCTGGGAAATCATCCAAAGCTGTTTAGGTGTGAAGGATAGGAAGAAGAGAACGTCTCTAAACATTACACCGAAGGAAAAAGGAAAACTCAGCTCAAATCGGGGAAACTTCAGTTGCATGAAAACTCCAGCAGAGCCAAAAGCAAGGAGACATGAATGACCATAAATTAATGGACCAGATTAATCAACTGCTGAATAGAGAGAAGATATTTTTCATTTGCAGAATTCTAATGAATAAGTGGCATTTCCTCTCTCTTTATCTCTCAGCTTTTCAGAATTTTAACAAATAGTTATAACACTTCTATATTTAGAGGATCCTAGCACTTCATAAATATCGAATAGTGATAATATCCAGCCAGGCATCGGTAGGGAGAATTTGGTAATTACCACTTAAAGCAAGTCATTAAAATTCAAAAGCAGATAAATAACAGAGAGGAAATGGCATTTATTCATTAAAATGTGAAGGATGAAAAATTTCTTCTTGCTTTCTTGGTAACGATGAATCAGGTTCAGACTCCTTCCCAGGCCAGCTCCATGTCACAGCACCAAGGCAGCAAATTCAAGCCCCAAAGGCTCTGAAAGCATTCCCTTGTACCAGCTCCCCTGGCTGAGCTGTATTTTATTATGGATCTGATTCATTACTTGCTAAATTAAAAAAAAAAAATCACAAAAAAAAAAGCAAACACCCCAAACTGTTAAAAAGATTTATCTCATTTTCCTTTTCCAGGTGACAGTGGGACGTAATCTCTCTCTCCTCCTGATGGCAGAGCCTGGCACTAGGAGGTAAGCACCTGTGCACTGCTCAGGGTGAGATTTTGGGACAGTCAGCTCTGCTCTTGGCCTGGTGCTGCATCCGTATCTCCTTTCCAGAACAGGTGCACTGTGACTGCAGAATCACCTACTACAAACCCAAACTCGTTTTTTGCAGTAATGTGTTTCTCTGCATTTGAAGTCATGCAATAATGATGGTTTTCTTAACCATGGTATGCTAGAATCACAACTGTTTTCACTGTAAAGCCAAGGGAAGGACATCCACCCACACCCAACACTGACCAGCACAGTAAGTTTTGAGGTCTGTTACCTTCCTCTGACTCACAATGTATCACCCACAAAAATGATGCAATCTAATGATCCAATGCAGTATAACCTTTCCCCAAATTTTTCCTGTGCTGCAAGCTGATGGAGAAAGGTAATAAGGATTAGGAGAGTCCTGCTCAGGAGAGCTGGTTTCTCTGCCTGGCTCTGATGCTACTCCTCTGCTCTCCCACCATCATCAGCATGTCTGACTGCATCTCCGACTGTTGGTTCCCCATGCCAGGGACACTTTCCTCCCTACTCATGTACTGCCCTGCACAGCATGGCCTTACCTTCAGCTGGAAGAAGACAGTGCAGAAAGAGCACACACCAGTACCAGCAGCAGCCGGGGAGTCTGCCAGAATGCAAATCAGTAATCTGAATTCTCACAGCTGTAAAGCCAAGCAGTTTTCCTCAGGCATTTGCCTCTTATTTCCTAGCTGGAAGGCACTGGGCAAGTTTTCAGTCTGTAATTCCTATTCAGACTGGGTTTTGAGGAGGCTGAGATGCGTATGGCTGGTATCCATACTTGGGAAGGCAGAAAAACATCCGAGATAAAACCACTGACCCTGGTGCAAAGCTAAACTGCAGCACATGCGGGTACAGAAAAGCAGAGTTGCCTTAAAATCCCTCTCTGCGGCCTTGTTTATTTGTAGGCATCATCCCTACTGCCACGTGAGGTTTGCTGTGGATAATGACTGGACTTGCTGTCCCAGATATTTACCATTTTCCCAGCTCTGCTATGAGCATCTAAGAGAGTATAGGCCACCAGAGAGTCTTCTACATTCGAATGGCCCTCTCCAACCTACTTATCTCCAATTCATGCCGGCTAAGCTCCAAAGCTGCCACTTTAGAAAAGAAACCGGATTCCGCTTCCCACGAGGCCCACAAATTAAACTCTTAAACAAACAGAACGTAGTCCGTTATTGCTGGACGAAAAGAAGAAAAAAAGCTGAAAAAGCTGATGGAGGAAAGAGTTCGCATACCTGCAGTGCACAACGATGGGTCCGGCCTCTGGGGGGTTGAGAAACTTCACTTGCCGAACAAAGCCCAGGAGCCCCGTGGCGTAGCAAGGAACCCCGTGGTCCGGCCAGCTGGTGAAGTGGAACTGCCGAATCTCTCGGATCTCATGGTAGCCTTTCTGAGGAGACAGCACAGCCTCTATTTTTCTTCCACCAGACTGCAATCAGTGTATTTTGCCCACTGTTCCCTACTCTCATACAGAGGGCTGAACAATTTAGCTCCGATCGTGTGCAGGAATACGTCCTATACCACTTTTCACTCCAAGAGATTTCAAGGTGAAGGATCAAGATGCACTCCAGTTACAAATGAAGTGGCAACGTACAGCTGAGGACTATGACACCTGATTCAAACCTGTGGTCTCAGTGTTCAAAGTCAGCTCACTGGGAACATTACAGGATGACTTCTGTCCCAGCATAGCAGGGCTGCACTTAGCCCATCTCACCTTTGGTGATACCTCCATAAACCACCACTCTCAAATCCTTTTTGAGGCATTGAAGCAAAAGCCTGGGGAATGAACAGCTAAATACAGAGGCCCCAGGCAACTGTAGTTTTTCTGCTACCTCCTGCCAAAAAATCTCAAGCTTGAGACTGGTGGTGAAAAGGGCAGAAAGTGGCACCTAGACCCACCACTCGGCCTTCCCAGTGAGACAAAGTTGCTGGTGTGTGAAAACTGACATCACTTGTGCGATGTGCCAAGGGTAACACAGAAGTGTCAGTTAGCTGTGACATTTTATTGTATAGAAAATGTACGTGGAGTCCACCAATCTGTCAGATTTTGGCATTAGCATTTCCTGCCAGGTTTTGCAGTGATTCGATGGAACGTGGACCCAGTGAGCTAGAAAACCAGAACAATATTCCCAGTGTGGCTTAGTGGGTATTTTCGAAAAGCTTTAAAACCACTTACTGAGTGTTTGGAGAGTAATTTGGAGAGACCTGGAATACTCTGACATTTAGATACCCAATTTCTAATTACATATAACATAAATCTTCCAAATCCTCCCGATTTGGGGACAATTTTAATAGTTGAGCTTTTATTATACTTTATTTCTCTTGAAAAGGAAACTTCTCTGGCATCCAATTTAGCTGATACCTTTTCTTCACCTACAGTTTTCTACTGTGAATTGGGATAGTCAACTACCTGCTGGCTTTTGGATTTATTTAAGCTTCATGCACTGTGGATTTTACCTTTGTTGTTACATCAAGATGTCTGAGTAAAACGGGAGTCAAAAATTTAGATTCCAGAGGTGAAAACCAGCCATACAGCAACTGTTCCCATCTCCATACCTCAGAGTTCACATTTCAGATCACAAACTGAGCGTGACACCAAAAGATTATCTGGCTGAAGATTTCCTTACCTTTTGTACAGTAAATGTGCGTATGACATACTCTGCCAGTGGTTCTGTCTCAATCAACGTGACTTTAATATCCCCATAGACCTCTGTGTCATCCGGCCAGTACCGAACACATTTCACCTGGTGGGAAGGGAAAGAAAATATTGAGAGGGACTGGCTCCAATTGAGGC
The DNA here is from genome assembly GCA_024606505.1 of Aquila spilogaster. NCBI lineage: Eukaryota > Metazoa > Chordata > Aves > Accipitriformes > Accipitridae > Aquila > Aquila spilogaster. The sequence goes on from JANHGO010000053.1 coordinate 17,020,273, forward strand.
AGAGCTGATCCACATTTTACCCCACTCTCAAGTTGAAGAAGACATGAGCTAAGGCTCCTGAAAGAAATCTCCTGATCACGTGAACCCAGCACATCTACTTTTAGAAGCCACATGCAAAACGAACAGTAGAAATAAAAGCCAGAGCTTTAAAGCTCTAGGATGTACAGGTTAACAAAGACTATAAAGTTACTAAATGCTCTAGCATGAAAAGGTGGAACAGCACCTAAAAGCTGAACCAAATAGCTACAGCAAAGCAGGTCCTATATTCCAGTTCCAGTCGTAATTGAAAGAGGCTATGACTATGTGATCAGTTTAGGATTTGGAGCTTTTTTGTTGGTTTTTTTTTGTGCGTGTTTGTTTGTTTTTTACACAGAGGAGTTTAATTCAAACTGAAGTGTCAGTAGAAGGTAGAATAGAATAAATAGCAATAAATAAACAGGACCAGGCAGCATTCAAACATGAGATCTAAAGGAAATCAAACACAAAGCAGCTGAATTACTAACAGTTGTGAATAATCTATTGCTTAAACGTTTCTTTTAGTACAAAGGGAATGGAAGGTGACAAACAGAAGGAGAACATTTTTCAAGTGCTGGTTTCTCACTCAGAATCTCTCTAAACCAAAGAGTACCAGGAGTTGGGGAGAACGTGCCAGGGGAAGCACACCCCAAATATGCCTCCTTCTTATTCCCTAAAGCTGGTCTGTGCCATCTGAGTCATGCACATTTGCTCCCACTGTGGGCTTTAGCAATAGCCCCGTGCTAACGCAGAGACTCCTGGTTAGCTGAGTCCAAGAGAGTGAAGCTGTGCATGATGAAGAGGCCAGTGCCCTTAGGTGGCCTCAGGATCCAGTTGTGCACGGGCTCAGGCCACAACAGAGTAGTGATATTCTGAAATGATCAGCGACTCTCGCCTTTGAAGTACCATTTAAAGATCTCTTTTGATCACTTCAAACACCAGTTGCACGTCCTCGTGCCTCCAGACTTTTGTGGGTAGAGAATTACTCAAATTATACAGATAAAGAATAATTATTATAGAAGTACATTTTTCCCTCTGTACTGAAAAAGGAGACAGCTCCTCAGCTAGCATAAATTTGTACAACTCTGCTAAAGCAAGACTTACAGCAGGAACAAGATCCTTATTAGTCTGGAAGGGAAGCAGCTAAGTATTACAAAATCTAGCGTTTTAGAGGAAAAAAATCCTGAGTGGATTAATTCCTTTCTTCACTACAATAAGCAAAAAGAATTTCACTTGCTGAGCATCCTGCAGCATCAATGCAGCACTACACCCAGCACAGGTTTGGTTTTCTGTGCTAGGAAAATGGTCCCCTTACCCTGCCCACTTCCACCAAGTTGGTGACCATGACAACGCTTGCAGAGTTTTCTTGCCAAATCATTCTCCAGAAATCCTTCACTGTCTCTTGCATCGGCCCTGGGGCAGGAGAAAAGACAAAAAGACATCTTCAGAGAGTATATCTAATGCCAACAACCCATTTCAGTTGATCCCTAGACATGGCCCTGTTCCCACACGATCCTACTCTCCCTTTCAGAGCATCTTTCTGTGATTCAGGGCTATAGACACTGAACAGCCTGGAGCTCTTTGGCAGATCAGACACCTCACCTTCCTTGCAGCAAATATTTAGGGTTCCAGCATGCCAGAAACAGAGGCCATGTTGTGTTGTAAACAGCAGAGATGATAGCTCCGGTAGGAAATAATGTATAAGCAAAGGGATATCGATGAACCCCACAGTCACTCTGCAATTAAGGCAGCATTGAGATTTGTACCAGATGCAACACTAGAATTCCTAATACTTTATTAATTTGAAGGAGAAAACATTCAGAAATTAGTCCTTTTTTGAGCGTCCCTGGATGGAAAAACATCGGGCTCCAACAGTCAGCACTCGCAAATGATTTATCAGACTAGAGATTCTCTCTTATTTCCCTTCTCTCTTCTACTCCGTAGATGAAATTCTACAGCCACTCTGCCCAAACTGTACTCTCCGTGTTCTTTGCCATGATGTTCTCTATACCCTTATAAACATAGAGACCAATTTTATTCTATTATGTTCCTCTACTCCTTCAATAGAGACAAATGTGAAAAAGTCATGAAGTGGAATTTAAGAACAGGGTCATTTATGTGAATATCATATTTCCAGAGGAGAAAGGAATGCACTGAAATGAGAACAAATAATTGTAGGGAAAGTGGTTATGGCCATAGAGTTTGCCTGGTGATGCAGGAAAACAGCAATCCAGTGCAAAGCACTGGAGTTAGGAGGCTCATCATCTAACATTCTCAGCTTTCACTTGTGTTGCTGAGGTTTTTGCTTCTTTTTGCCCCTAAAGGCACAGGAAACTAATTTACAGAAGGTGGTGTTCAAATGCAATTTCCTACTAGTTCCCACTAACAAAAATTCATCACTCACATATTCATTCACTGCCTTCCCATAGCAATTTCACTTCAGCAGGTAAACTCAAGCTCCATGAAGTCCCTTTTAGTTATAATCTCATATTTCATGCACAAAGGGCACATTATAGATTGCGCTGCCACCTCTACGTCTACTCTTATAATTTAGATTCTTTTGTTTGAGTGCCTTTAATAGCTTGGAACATCCTATCTCCTTGCCTTTTGTTCCCCTATACCAAGTTTTCAGACATTCCCAACACAGAAGATGTCGCCCTATAAATAACTCTTGCAGCAATTTAAAACTGCAGTGGTTTTACAAATATTCAGACATACAAGAATGAACTTGCCTTGAGTTGCAATGTAATGACGAGGCCGATGGTACCCCTGGAAAAAAAGACAAATACGTGATGGCCTGAGGTCACAGTTAAACAAAGCACAACAACATGCATTTTTACCTTCCAGGCAGCAGGAACTGCTGTGCACTAACACTGGTTATTGAACGCCTGAAGATAAGCAACAAGGTTGCCCTGTTAGACTTTAAGTGATGGTATCTCGCTCAGGTCGAATAATTTAATTAAAAACCCCACAAAATCGGGATTTCATGACAGCAAAGAGAAAACAGGAATGGAGCAGTTTTCACTGTTCATTCAAATAAACACAAGCGCCATAACTAACCCACAGGCAGCTCTGAAAACCACCATGGAAAAAGCTGAATCTCTGTGCTTGAAAAACAACAAAGGTGTGGGTTTTCCCCTGCACGATAACGCTGAGTGCCAGTGGTATGTGACTTTATTAAGTACATTCCAGTTTCTTCTATTAAAGATACTCTTCTGAACAGTGTCATGTTCCTAAGCATGAGGAGATGCATACAAGAAGTGCATGTCAGTTAGCATCCTGTTTGTGCAAAGGGAAGCAGCTTTTCACGTTATTTTACAAAGCTTAAAAAAATGTCAAGCCACTTATGCCTTCTACACTGTGACTTTGTATGCAATCAATAAGACTCAGATATCTGCAAATGTTATTGTGAAGGGCTGATACTGATTTCCACATACATCGTGCATTTATCCCACATGCCACTTGTGTTTGTGGAGCTGTCAGATATAGGAAATCTCCATCTGCTTAGACTGGTCAGAAAGAAGAGACTGGAGACCAAGAACCTTCTCCCTGTCACAACATGATGTCTGTGTAACGTTCATCTGTCATTCATATCAGACCAGCAGTCTGTCCCTACATAACATGCACCAAAAACTGGTGAGCAGACTTGTCAGCAGCAGTGTTTGTCACATTGGGAATGTCCGTGAGCCTTACGTCTATGTAATTGGCGTTGATGTAGTCAGAGTGAGGGTCCCCATCCAGCAGCTGCAATCTCACTCTTGAATGATCATCTGAAAGAAGGAAAGAGAAAAGTGACAGTAACGATAAAGAGGACTTTGTCAGTGCTTTATTTTATCTACCAATTCCTGCAAGTGAGTAATTGAATACTTACAATAATTAAAAAAAAATACCGAAAGAATATCAGAGCTATTCCAGTTCCTATATGCCCTTTCTTTTGTATGCAAGATCTTTAGGTTAGTGCTCATTCATACTCAGTGTCCATTACATTCACTGCCGTAGCTATAACTTGTAACAGAGCTTTTGCAAAGACCACAGATGTTGTTTTTGGTCTGGGGGTCTTTGCAGGAGGTATCTCCATTCCAAAAGCCATCTCCACCCTGGGAAGTAACAGCCCGCCTGGACTCCTTGGACCCATGGAAAGTGAGGCAAGAGCTAGCGCACTCAAATTCAGGATAAAAATAAATAGGCCACAACAGAGGTATAGAAAACTAAAGGAGAATAAAATGACAAATGAAATCCTACAAATAAAAGTGGGGTAACCCAAAGAACTGAAAGAAAATGCTGAAGGAAATCAGAGCTCTTTTACACAACCCACAGAACGAGTGCAGCAAAATGGCAGGTTCACTGCAGCAAAAAGGAAGTGTTCGTGTATTTGAGGACGTTCAAAGTTACTTTCAATAAAGCAATAAAATAACAGATATCAATCTTTTCCTCTCCCACTATGCTCTAGAGCTCAGATACAGAAAGGAACTACCCCAGCGGGCAGATTATGTCATAATTTTCCACCAAGAGAATATTTTGATCTTCCTCTGGAACAGCTGGTGCTGAGCTCTGTCAAAGCAGATACTGAGCGAGCTGGGCGTTGATCTGATCGGGGCTGGCAGTCCCAGCACTGGCATGTAATTAATTGCAGAGCTGTTATCTAAGGACCAGTTGCTTGGGAAAGGCAGCCGGGTTACGGAGGTCACAGCCAGGCATGCTGGGCTCATTTCTAAAGGGTTTTTTAATGAAGCAGAATACAGATTCCATTAAGTTTATTTCCTCTCCCCGAGCTATGTAGACAGTAGCTCCCAGGCAGTAAAGCATTAATGGTTAGAAACACTTTGCAAAATATGAGCCTAAGCATGATTTACATTCAATTAAAAAGAATCATCACAATAAAACAAAAACATGAGGCGGGATTCTGCAGTAACACAGTCAAAAAGGTTTCAGCCATGACTAAATTAAACTCAGAATCAGAGACAGATGTACGTACAGCTCTGAAAACTGAGATTTCGATGTATATTAAAGATTCATTTGCTCACGTAAAACAATGCTTCTATACTCTGTTCATTGTTTGGGTGAGCTTTTCACAACCACAAACTACAGCCACATTGTTGCGTTTCTCAAATGCCATATTTGCATTCAGAAATAGTTATGCTGGTGAATCCATCAAAAGCTCTGCTATACTTGCATTAATAAATACAAACTGCGTGAATGCAGGAGGTATCTTTCCCAAAGTGCTGATGTTGCTCCCAGCTCTAGACAATTACCGCTGCTCAAGGCAAGCACACCAGGAGTTGCAGTAAATCATGTGGTTAGACAGACAACAAAAGAATTTATACTTAGAGCAATTCACACAGACAGACAACAAGCTGATTAAGGTGGACATCGCCATGAAATACACCAAGTCTCCTGTAGCCAATTTCACACTTGCAATTCAAGGCAGGAAACTAAGCTAGTTAAGAATTGCGCAGAACAAAAGCAAAGAAAAAGAGGTCCCTAGAGCTAATGGCTCTGAGGGGAACATTTACTAATCCTCCTTGAGATGTATAATGATGTTATGAAAGTCTTGGCTTATTGCAATAACATAACTGAAAAGCTGTGAGACCAAAGATGACCCTGATGGCAGAAAAGAATCTCAAGTTGTTTTTTTCTAAGTGGGACGTAGATGCTGTCTATATACAGCGTGCGGCTGAAGTGCTTTGCACAATCCTTGAGGAAGAACCTACCTCTCCTCATGTAACTGAATCAACCTCACAAATTACATTTCAGCTCTATGAGCCACTCCTTAGAAACTTAAAACAGAAAGAAATGGATGCCTCCTCAAGGGAACCAGCTGAGAGAGATCTGAGGACTACAGAATGGACCTACACCTTTAGCACAGGTATGGATAAATGACAGGTGCTTTGTAGCTCATAAAAAGTGTTTCTTTTGTCCACTTGAACCAAATATGGTTATTCTTACTGTAAATAACAGGAAAGTGATCAATTCTTGTGGGTGGTTTGTTTATCTTAAGAGTGCAAACTGCGCAGCAGAAAAACTGTATATGTGTACTAATGACATCTTAATGGCCTCTTTAATCATAAGTTCCTAAGTTTAGGAGACCATGCTGAATAAAAGCTCACGAGTATTGTGCTTATTTTTTATTAATTTATAGACTTCAAATGGCTTTTTAAAGAAGGGCAAATATCTTCACTACTGCCAGTCACTAGAACAAATTCTGCATCCTTTCCACTGGACTACGCTAGCTAAAGAGACAACACATTTGGCACACTGAAATGAAAGCATCAATCAACAGACATCATAAAATCACTGTGTGATACAAAGGCTTCACAAAAATCTTTACAAATGGAGAGAGACAAGACAAACGCATGTTGGTAATACTCAGGGCTGCCAAAAACAGAAGTGGTTTTACAAACGTATACGTGAGCTTACCTCTCCCTGTCACCTACAGTTGGTAGGCAAGCTAGCAGCAGTCTGCATGAAGAGTACTTTGACTGAAAATTGGTCTTAAAACAGATTTCAAAAATGACAGGAATTTCACTGAAAAGCATTGCGCTCCCATTTTAGCACAAAAATGTTATCGTTTCATACTTCTGTCAAAATCCCCATTAGTGATCATTTGAAATATCATTGCAATTTTTTCACATATCATTTTGAAACCAGTGCTGGATTAATCTCATGCAACTTTCGCCATCTAAATATTATGCAGCTAGTCTAAACTGGCTGTCAAGGTACTCTGCAGAGTTGATGGAGACTTCTTTAAATACAGACTTCTTTGGAAATAAATCAACATAGCTCTGGTACGAAAGGATGATTTGACCACTCAAGGCATGCTGTCCTCTAATCCTATCCCCAGCAGCCCTAGGCACCTTGAAAACAGGACACCAGCGAGGTGTTTCAGCTGGGAGCTCTCTTAATCTTTCTCTGACATCTGTCAGTTCCACACACAATACTGATTAATTCACAGTCTTCCAGCCCAAAGCATATGGCAGTCAGAGCAGGAAGAAAATAAAGCAAGTTTCTCCACTGCCTTTTGTGACCAACTTGGTAGATTTTAATGGACCACTACAGGATGTTAATACCACGGCCTAAGTGAGAAGATGGTAAAGCTCCACTGCAGATGGGAGAATCATCTGAAGCAGCCCTGGTCAGAGTGTCCCTGTGAGTGCTAAGCACTTCCTGTAAAAATACGCTCAAAAAAGGGAAAAAAAGGAAGGGAAAAAGATGGTGATCTCCTGTAAATTAAAGCAAAACACAATCTTCAGTCTCCTTCTCAGCTCTTGCCTGAGAGTTTTATACCAAATTTGATAATATGTGGAGAAATAGAAGCAAAGGTCCCACAGAGCTTTAGGATGCTTTCTCTGCTATGCAATGGGATCAACTCAACTCACAAGTGAAGCATCTCTCCGTTAATCATCACTTGCTGATGCACTTTCAAAGCATCAATATCTAGACCCTAAATCAAACTTAAATTATTTAGTTTCCATACATAAATGCACCCGCTGCCTGTCTCTGCCCCTTAAGCTGGTCTGCAAAGACTGGTTTGCAGATGTAAGAGCAGCAGCAGATGTTGGGCTGGCAGTAAAATGTAGGTTTTCACACAGAGGCACAGTGTTAATAAAGTACTAGGAAAGTGGTGAGCTGAGTGAAAAGGTCCTGTGAGTGTACTATTACATGGGAGGCTGTAAAGACAAGATCAAACCTGCTGTGAATCCCCGAGCAACACCACTTGTTGCAAGAGCTGATAAGCTCACATTTTAAAAGTCTCTGAAGCAGTTACGAAAGTTAGATCAAAACCTGGCTTTTCAATTCACTCCCCAAAAAGCATGCGAGATGTCATTCCAGGACTGATGCAATTGCAACTGCAATTAAACAAATGATGTTAATTGCCATCTGCAGCGTTTTACCAAATACACTGGTAAGAGCAATCAGTGCATACTCTGGGTTTTACCAGCAATTACAGGTCTAGCACAACAAACCAGCTAAGGGTGTAATCGTTTTCCGCCTCCTCTCCTCTGCTCAGGCTTTTGCACAGTTTGTACCCACAGAGCACAATTCATTTTCATGATCTGCCTGGAGGGAACTGCTCTCCTGCTATTTTCGGCTCTGCTGTCAATTCTCCTTTCTGGATCCTGTCATTGCCTTTACTCAGGAAAGCTGCCCAACATCACCCATCGGTAGGTTCTGGTTCAAGACTTACCCAGCGACATCACTGATAATTTCCCACTGTTTTTACAAAATGTCTGATGAATGCTATGCCCCTTCCTTAGGCATCCTCTCTTCCTTCTCCCGGGCATCTTCAAAGTGCAGCAAATGTTTCAAACCATTTTACTTCATCACTCTTCATGGCATGTTACTAAATCTAGAAATTACTCTCTCCTCCTTCTCATCGTCTTTATTTCATACATATTTGAAGTGAAGAAAATCCATCTGGTCTTGTTATTTACCTTCAAATCTCCTGCATCCCTCTGATCTTTCACTATTTTTGTGTTTCTTATCTATGTCTTTCCATTGCCTCAGCATCCTTCTGATTTTTTCTCCCTCAAATGTGAGCTTTAAACAGTGGTTCTCACACAGAGTCTTCTCTTCTTTCACCTCCACCTTGACATTACGTCAACTGCTTCTTCAAAACCCTCCAAAGAAACATACTCTTTCATGTTAACTTCCTTATAGCATACTATGGCACTCTCACCTTCAAAAACTGATGTGCAGTTGTTATAGCTGGATGATTCATTTCTCAGACTAATTTGATCTAAGCTAATTGTCTAGACAGGCAAATTGAACCTCTGTCTGGAAGTATCTTTCTTTGCCACTAGCAACACAGGAAGCTTACAGCAGGGCTGAGCTTTTAGACAGCTGAAGATAAGGGAGATGATTCCCACGCTAACTACAATGTTCCAATAGTACCACTTCCATTTTCCACATGGAGAAACAAAGACTGACGGAACTGGTGCCCAGCTCACAACCAATGCAGAAAACCAGGAGCAGAAACAGGATTAGATAAGAAACCTTTCGTTTTCATTTCCACCTCCTTCACCTTTACCATGAGGTCCCTTAGCTGTTCTGTGCCATTCCCCCCAAAACTGTTACATGAATCACTTCTTTTAAGTCTTTAAAAGAAAGAGAGGAAAGTTAACCTGTGTGAGAGACATTTCCCTGTGACCAAGATTTTTTCTGCTTCTTTATTGAAGTCTGTTTGTCCTACAGAATGTATATATTAAACCTGAGAAAAAATACGCCGCTAAACATATTACTCCAAGTGACTTAATTTTGCTTTTACAGTGTTCCACACATTTATCCAGTCACATAAATGTATGGCACATCTATTTACATTCTTCTTGTTCTCATGGTCTTTCTCCAATTTGATACTGCTTAGCAACCCTCAAAAAGGATAATTTATTGTACCTCTCCTCATACCTCCCAGACATTGTAAGGAATAATGAAACACCGGGGAAAGCTGCCTGGAGAGCTTTTGGAAAGCTTAACTTTGGAGATCTTTAGGAAAAAAAATCACTAAGATTGGACAAAAAATGGCAGAGGTAGAGCTAGACCTTACATGGAAATAAAATAGACCTCAGCGGTTTTATGGAGTCCTCCCCTGCCCTGTAGTTCTGCAATATATTAATACCTCTATAACACCAACTATAATTTGTTACTGAATGAAATAAAACTAAGAACTTTTAGTGTATTCTCCACTGCCTTACTGTGATTAGCAGAAGTTAAGCTTGTTCTAGTCATCAAACCAGCTCTCTATGGACAAGGAGCAGCTGCTCCTCTGGTTACTGACCACTGTTCCACATCTCCTTTTGCAATCCCACTTGTGGCACTGAAAGATCTGAGTTATACAACAAAAAATGAATAGAAAATGGGCAAAATCACCTACTGTGAAAATCTGAAAAGAGGATTTTGTCCTTAATTTAAATAAAAAGATAGATTTAAAAAAAAAAAGCATTAAAAAGGACAAAGAAAAAAATCTAAGCAAAAAAAATCCTAGAATTAAACATAGCACGTAACAATCAGGTTGCATTATCGAATGCTCAGCACTGTAAACCAGTTTTCAGTGAGGTTTTCAAGCACACCCCGTTTCCATAAGATGCTTATGAAATCATACAGAAAGCTCAGTGTAATGTGACTTAACACCTACAGGAGATTATGTTTCCATATCTATTCTTATTGCGATTTTCATCTTCCTTGGCTGTATCCCAGGATGCCGTCTGCCCCTCGGGTAGCGCCTGCAAAATAAACAACAGTGGAGGGTTTACAAAAGTCCGGCCAACGCCTGCAGGTGGGTTACGACGGCAAAAGAGGGCAGAAATAATGGCACTGCATAATTCAGTAGTCAACCATGCAAACAGCTCTTCTTGAGGAAAGGGCACATTTACTAACCAAGAAAACAGAGCTCGGTGCAGACCATTTGCATCCCTTGGCTTCTGCCAGCTGCCAGTGCAGATCTAAAGGGATGAGGGGACCTGGCTTCTGGCTGCACAGACACAGGTTAAGCTCATCTCTCCTGCAGAACAGGGGAGATTTCACACATATACATGAAACTATAAGAGAGCTTCCAGAGGAGGGCTGCAGAGGTGGGGAAGGCTCTGAGGGCTTAAGTGTGTGTGAGGAGCAGAGCAGCTGAGGTCGCTGTGTTTGTTGGGCCCAGAGCAGGCTGAGGGGAGGCCTCATGGCGGCTGGGAGTCCCTGGCACAGGGAGCCCTGGGACACCACTCTGAGCCATAGGGTTTGGGTTTGGGTGGTGCTGGGCATGGTGATCCCTGTGGGCTGGGATCCAAGAGAGGACAATGTGTGATTCTATGCACAGCTAAGGAAGCTCAGATGGTGGAAACAAAGGGCTCCGGCTTTCAGCTGAGCACATACAGTGGTTTCAGCTATTTCTGTATCAGTGATCAGGTGATGTAATACAAATCACTCGCTGGTCTTCTCTGAGGAAAAATAAAAAGCTCAGAGTTTTAGATCACGTCTATAGAAAACAGGCAAAAGAAGGTAAAGCATACAAACGATGGAAAGAAACGGTCGACTTCCCCAGATTTGCCCTTTTGATTGAGGCAAGGAAACCAGCAGCAGGCAGTGCCGCTTTACCATATAGCTCAAACATAAGCAAAGGAGCCACTTTCCCTTCGGCACACGTCCAGTAAGGATTTTGAAGGCATAAAGGCAGAGCCTGGAAAGCGGCAGTTGCGATGGTGCCCGGCAGGAGGTCGGCCCTGCCTTCCTTGGGAGATGGCCTGGGCTGTCCATGAGGGATGGTCTCTCTCGGGACAGAAAGCCATGACCAGCACACAGCTGCTGGCAGCTGTAGCCAACCCAGCCTTGACTTGTGCTGAATGCACAGGTGAGGAAAGAAACAGCTTCCGCTGTGTTTTTGTGGCCTTCTCCAAGGTCTATGCCCTGACGTGAGCCTGTATTACCAAAATCAACAGCAACATTGCAAACTGTACTGTTTATGATCCCAAGGGAATTACGGAGTTTTTATACTGCACTCATTGGGGAATCATATCTGCCTTGGCTAGCAGCAGGTAGTTTGACAACTGGAAAATGAATTTATATTCATCTTCACAAGCCATCCAGGTCTATTACAGTTCCTGAATGCAATAGCAGAGAGACACAATTATTAGGATCTACAACACTGGCATTACAAATAAATTTAATAAGAGCAACTCTCTTGCAGACCAAATCGTTGTGAATTTCCCCCAAAGGGGTTCCAGGACAGAAAATGTCAGGCACTGCAGCACTGCCATGAGCCTGCTGACAAAAGACAGGGACAGCGAGTTCCTGTTCAAAAGCCCGGGAGAAAGAGTAATAAACTCTGTAATTGGCGAGGGCTTTGATCACACATATATTTCCTTTACAGACAGCTGTTTCCAAATAGGAGCTCATCTCCTGAGTACAAAAAAAAACCAACCCCACAACAAGAACACCAAATCCACACTCAACAACAAAAAAGTCCCTGAGTAAAAGAAAAGAGGAAAGGACAGTTCATTTTCGTCTTTAAAGATTAAGGAAAAGGTGCCTTATTTTTCCACTAATATCAAATTACAGCAGATTGGCCAGAGAATGGCAACAGTCATCAGACATCTAATCACAGCCACCTGAAAAAGAAAAAACAAAATAAATTCTTCCTCATCACTTCACCTGGAGGATGCTATCTCAGCCAAAGAAAACACTTACTGCTCCAAAAAACCCCTTTCCAACTAACACCATCCTTTCAGGTCATTTGAACTTGAATTTCTCCACTGAAATTCCTGTTCTCCTATTTGCCTCGCACAGCCTCCGAAGACTGAAGAACCTGGGATTTTTCACCTCGCTCAAAACCAGAGCAATATCTGCTTTTCATGAAACTCTCTGTCTCTGAAGAGACGAAGGGCAGTTCTGCTTGGTGAGAAACACAAACCGTCTTTGCAGAAAGCAGAGGTACCCAGAACTCTTCTTCTATAGAACCAGCTGTACAAACTGGAGTAACTGCACATACACAGCTGGTACAGCACTGACAATTCTGCCATGAGATCACTGACAACGCAGCACTGAGAATCAAAACTACATCAGAAATACAAAAGCAAAAACATCAATTATAATCCACCCGTATCCAGAAAAAGAGCCGCATTCCTAATGGGTTTTGTGCAGTAAATTGTACAGCATATTTCACAAATACACTCTCAAAAGGAACACTTCTGTTTTTCTCCATAGCATGAATAAGGGCAGACCAGGATGGATCTCCTGGGTATCAGAATTTGACCCACATGTGGTATTTCTACAGGAAACACTCTGGATTCTTTGTTCAAATTGTTAACTACAAAACTTTGGTGTTCTGAAGTTGGGGCTTAATTTTTAAGCTTTCCTTTCCTCCTTTAGAGAAGACTAGTAAAATGCATACTGAAATACCTCCTCTGCAGCGGAATTCATAATGATGCTCTTTAAACTAAATTGATCTAATTTTTATCCGAAATTACAGGGCCAGATCTCTAAAAGTCAGCTTCATCTCATTTCCCAGCACCACAACTTGGATACACAACCAAAGATCTCACGTTCAGCTGAGGCTTAGTACAAGTCAATATAAATCTCCAGTGGAGGCATTTAATTAGTTTGCAGTTTGTTTTTCATTTACAAGTATGAAAACCTGGATCATTCATTTGCACTGATGTACCCCAATGCTGCAGCATTGTTGCCGAGGGCAGCGCTATCAATTCAAAGCTGCTCATCCCACAGCCTGCCACACAGTCCCCAGTCTCTCCCTGCAGACGCTGTCTCAACAGAGGTGGCAAAGCTGTTCCCACAACTCTGCTGTGACCCAGGGTTAAAAGTGCTTTGGAGAACCAAACAATCAGGAAAAGAAAACAAAACACAACAACAAACCAGCAATGGAAAAGAAATATTTCAGCCAGTTCAGCTCCCCACTCCAGTACACAGCAAGGCCACTCGAAGCCTTAAGCCAGTGTGATCCAAGGACAGCGTATATAATGGCAATCCTGCTGACAAACATTTTGCAATGCCACGTCACAGCCTGAACTGCAGGGTTTGGTCTTTTGACCAGATAGAGGCATTGTAGGCAGCCAGAAATGAATGGGTTAAAATCCAGAGGTGACTTCAATCCATTGAAAACTAGCAGTACTAAGACACCTGAGGAAGGAGCCACAGAATCCAAAGTAAGCAAGCAGTCTTGGTAATGCAGCAAGAGAAATGTGCTTCAGTGACATCCTAAATCATATTTGAAATTTGGATACTTAAGCTTATTATCTCTGCAGCCAGTAATTGGAGCTTGCAGTATGGTTAGGGACCAGCCTAGCAGCTCACAACAAATCAGGGCTGATACGCTCTGAGAAAGGAACAGGCGACAGTTAAACAAGTCCCGTTTAAATGTTTATGGCCGTGCCTAATCCCACATAGTGCCATCTACATCCAGTGCCAGTGATGTATCGTTCTCTCGTGGGCCACACGTTTTACTGCCAACCACAAGGAGCAGTCACTTTGGCCTGAGGTGCAGCAGGCAGAGGGAAATAAGGCGCACACTGCAAGTGCTGACAGGTTCCCACGTTCACACTCAGTTACCAGCCAATTCACACAAGCACTGCCACCACTTACACCAGCACAACCTGGTCGTTACCTCCGTGTGGAGTTAGATGGAAGATGCAAGCACTTGAAAATCTTTCTCTCAAGATGTCATCAGTAAAACATGTGCCCCAGTGCTCTGCAGGTGAAGGAGTATCAAAGAAAAACCCGAATGCAATTCCCTGATTCCTGATGAGCAGAAATGGGAACGCATGTAGATCTAAGATTGTCACATATGACTGATACGTTCTGTTCACAGTGATTGTTCATGAGAGTACAATTATTTGGTAACATGTCACTAAACAGGCTCCCATGTATGCTATCAATCTGCAAAGCAGGTAGGAAAGCAGCTTCTTAAAAGGAAAAATACACACACGGATGTCATTGATATTAGTGTATAAAAACAGATTTTATAATAAATTTTCAGGCCTTTTCTTTTTCAGAGCTTACCAACCATTCTGCAAAATGTTTTACAATCAGGTTTTCCAGCCAACTTAAAACTACTCTTCCTACATCCCAGGAGTTACAGCTCTCCTCAGCACCCTCCCTGCAATTTGCAGTATTGCTGTCGGTGGCTGAAAGCTGCTTGGAGCTGCGTCCCATGCTCTGAAAACCAAATTCCACCAACTAAAAGGACTGCCACTTTGGGCAACTGCCTCTGATTACAAGGTAGAGCAGCACGAGTGATTTAAGAGCTTGTGGCATTCCTCAGGCTACTTCTTGTAAAGAAAGGAATTATGCAAATGTATATAATGTCATCGTCATTACATACGTATTTAGATAGCACTTTCTGGGAAAGGCAGAACTTGTGGAGCTGAAAGTTGCATTGACATTTT
>JANHGO010000053.1:17035263-17057518 GCA_024606505.1 Aquila spilogaster
AAAAAATGGAAATATACTTTAACAAATGTATGATTTTATTTCTCCCTGTTTACTATAGTCTGTATGCAAGTTAGCAGAACTCTAAATTTATATAAGAAGTACTTTGACTGAAAATTGGTCTTAAAACAGATTTCAAAAATGACAAGAATTTCACTGAAAAGCATTGTGTTCCCATTTTAGCACACAAATGTTATCATTTCAAACTTCTGTCAAAATTCCCATTAGCGATCATTTGAAATATCATTGCAATTTTTCCACGTCTCGTTTTGATACCAGCACTGGATTAATCTCACACAACTTTCACCATCTAAATATTAGGCAGCTAGTCTAAACTGGCTGTCAAGGTTCCCCACATAGTCAATAGAGAAATACAGCCATCTTTTGAAATGATTCAATCCAGTTCTGGTACGAAATGATGATTTGCAAGCTCAAGGACACACTGTCCTCCCCTTTCTATCCCCACTGATCCTGGACTGTGCCTTGAGAACTGGATAATAGCAAGGTGTGATATATCCCATCCTCTCAGGATCACATACCATGGACATTGCACAGACAAGCAAGACTTTAGGCACTACAGAAGAAACCATGGAATAAAAATGCTTGGAAGATAGCACCCCTGTGAGTGCTGACCTCGTCCTGTAATATTATGCTCAGAAAAGGGAGAAAAGAAAAGGAAAGAAGGGAAAGAAAGCGCTCTCTTGTAAGTTGAAGCAAAACACAAGCTGATGTCTTCATTTTCTCAGCTCCAATCTGAGATTTTTCACTCTCTTATATGTAATGACTCTAAATTTGGAGAAGATGGGGAGAAACAGAATAGAACCAAAGGTCCCATATAGCTTCTGGATGTTTTCTCTTCTATGGAATGGGTTCAGCTCAACCCAAAAAAGCTCAACATCTCTCCCCTAACAACCACTTGCTGATGCACTTTGAAGGCCTCAATATCTAGGCCCTAAAGCAAATTTAAATCACTTTGATTCAGCACATAAACAGATCCCCTACCTACCCTTGCCCCTGAAAGAAAAATCCTGCATCTCCACAACTGTCTTTGTGTTTACAGCTTTATACCCAAAGCGCAGGAACAAACCTTGTAGACACTGCCAATATAACAAAAAGTTCAAGTAGGGCAGCTCCCTCCAGCATGGCAAATCTGTGCAATTACAGTGCATCTTTCCAACAACAACAGTGGATTTCTGTAGTCATACAGACACCAAATCCACTCCTCAGCTTTTCCTTGTCTCCAAAAAACATACCAGTGTTGCAGATTGAAGGGAACCCTGAAAAGCTGGGGTTTAAAGCATGAAAGAGCTTAGAACTCTCTTGCATCTCCTCTCCATGAATGGACTTAGCCTCATCTGCAGTTTTGGTTTGCAAATGTAAGAACAGCAGATGTTGGGGCTGGCAGTAAGATCTAGGTTTTCATAGAGAGGCATGATGTTAATACAGCCCTGGGAAAGCAGTGAGCCACATAAAACAGTCCTGTAAGTGTACTATTACCCAGAAGGCCATAAAGACAAGATATAATCTGCTGTGATTCACTGAGCAATGCTACTTATTGCAAGAGCTTACAAACCCACATTTTAACAAAAGTCTCTGATGCAGTTACAAAAGTTAGATCAAAACCTGACTTTTCAATTCACTCCCCAAAAGGCATGGGATATCTTGTTCCAGGAGTGATGAAATGGTAACTGTGGTTAAATAAATAATGTTAATTGCCATCTGCAGCCTTTTACCAAATAAGCTGGTAGGAGCAATTGGTGCATGCTCAGAGTTTTACCCACAATTACAATTCTAGTACAACAAAGCAGCTAAGGGTATAATTGTTTTCCACCTCCCCTCCTCTGCTCAGGCTTTTCCACAGTTTGTACCCACTGAGCACAATTCGTTTTCAGAATCTGCCAGAGGGAACTACTTTCCTGCTATTCTCAGCTCTGCTATCAATTCTTTATTCTGGATCCTGTTGCTGCCTTTACTCAGGAAAGTTGCCCAACATCACCCATCAGTAGGGTCTGGCTCAAGGCTTAGCCAGTGACACCACTGATAATTTCCAAATGGTTTTACAAAATGTCTGATGAATGATATGCTCCTTCCTTAGGCATCCTCCCTTCCTTCTCCCTAGCCTTCTCAAAGTAAAGCAAGGATTTCACTCCATTTTATCACTCTTTATTGCACATTACTAAATTCTCCCTGCTGTCTTTTAGAAGACCTGTTGTCTCCTCCTCAAACTCTTTGTTCTGATATATATTTGAAGTGAAGAAAACCCACTCAACTTTGTTATTTACTTCAACTCTTCTGCATCCTTCCTCTCTTTCACTACCTTGCTTTCTTTATCTATGCCTCTTATCTATCCACCCTCTCAACCTCATTCTGAAATCTTTCCCAACAGCCCTCAAACTTGAGCTTCTTTTCAGATGTTTTATACCGTGCAGATACGTCTTCCTTTAACTTTGATTACATTTTGCATTCCCTTATTCAGGTGCATCACCTCCTATCTGTATTGCTACTGTATTTATATTTATAGGTAAAAGGCTAACATCACTCTTCATTAGACAACAATTCATCTTTGTGAACACCTTCCCTTTAGATAATACCCCATTTATCTTCCTTGATTTTGCTTCCTTAATTTCTTCTCACATTTCACTTGGAGTTCAATGTTTTCTGTGTGACCACCTTCAACATAAATTAGATGGTGGCTATTGCACACAGTCTTGTCTCTTTTCACCTCCACTTTCACATCATGTTAACTGCTTCCTCAAAATCATATGGAGAAACAGAGAGTCTTTCATGTTTCCTTCCTTATACTATGGCACTTCCATCTTCAATCCAGTATGTAGTTGTTATAGCTGGATGATTCATCTGTCTTAGACTAATTTAATCTAAGCTAATCATATAGACAGGTAAATTGAATCTCTGTCTGGAGCTATCTCTCTTTGCCACTAGGAACACAGGAAACTTACAGCGAGGTGGAGCTTTTAGGCAGCTGAAGTTAAGGGAGACGATTTTCACGCTAACTGTAATACTCTGGTACTATCACTTCCATTTTCCACATGGAGAAACAAAGACTGATGGAACTGGTGACCTGCTCACAACCAATGCAGAAAGCCAGCAGCAGAACTGGGATCAGATCAGGGCTCACAGCCTTCTGATCTTCCATTTCCAGACTTCATCTTTACCATGGGGTCCCTGAACTGAGCTGTTCTATGCCATTCCCCCAAAATTGTTACATGAATAATTTCTTTCAAGTCTTAAAAGAAAGAGAGGAGTAGTTATGTGTGAGATGATCTTCCTGTGTGGCCAAGGGTTTTTTTTTTAATTCTTTAGTAAAATCTGTTTGTTCTACAGGAAATACATATTTAACCTGAGAAAAAATACTGTACTAAATACATCACTCAGCGTGACTTAATTTTGCTCTTATAGCATTCTATAGATTTATCCAGTCATGAAAATCGATGGCACATTCGCTTATTTTCTTATTCCTTGTTCTGATGGTCTTAGGCCTGGCTTCTCCAACTTGATGCTGCTCAGGAGCCCTTAAAAAGAATTATTTCTCACACCTTCTCTCCCCAGTCATTATAAGGAATAATGAAACACTGGGGTAAGCTGCCTGGAGAGCTTGTGGAAAGCTAAACTTTGGAGATCATTAGGAAGAGGCTTCACAAATATCTGATAAAAATGACAGAGGTCAATCTAGTCCTGACTTGGAGAATAAAGCTGACCTAAATGGTTTTATGGAGTTCTTCACTGCCCTGCAGTTCTGCAGTGTATCAATATTCCTATAACATCAACAGTAACTGGTTATTGAAAGAAGTAAAACTAAAAAGCTTTAGTGCCTTTTCAGCTGCCTTATTGTGATTCTGAGGCAGAAGCTGTACTTGTCTTGCACATCAAACCAGCTCTCTGGGGACAAGCAGCAACTGCTCCACTGGTTACTGACCACAAGGGAAGGAGAAAATCTGATCTCTGATCCATATCTAAAAAGCTGATACATCTGCATCTCCTTTTGTGCTCCCATTTGTTGCAGTGAAAGTTCCAGGTTATGTAGTAAAAATGGACAGGAAATAGGCATCATCACCCACTGGCAAAATCTGACAAAAGGTTTTAGCCCTTAAATCACAAACATTATGCACAAAGCAAGGCAGATAGAAACTATGTAAAATCTGTAAAGTCATGCCATGACTTTATTTAAAACAATGAAAAAAAAAATCATAGAAACATAGCCTGTAACAAACAGATCGAACTACTGAATGCTCAGCACTGTAAACCAGCTTTTAGTGATATTCTGAAACACACCCTTTTCCACAGGATGCATATAAAATCTTACAGAAAGCTCAGTTTAATGTGAATTTACACCTACAGGAGATTATGTTTCCATATCTGTTCTTATTGCGGTTTTCGTCTTCCTTGGCTGTATCCCAGGATGCTGTCTGCCCCTCAGGTAGTGCCTGCAAAATAAACAATAGCGGAGTGTTTATAAAAATCTGGCCAATGCCTTCAGGTGGATTAAGATGACTGAGCAGGGCAAAAATAAAGGCGCTGCATAATTCAGTAGTCAACCAAGCAAACAGCTGTTCTTGAGGAAAGGGCGCATCCACTAATTCAAAAAGCAGAGCTTCGTGCAGACCATTTGCATCTCTTGGCTTCTGCCAGTGAAGAATCATTTTTCTCCTGCTACTTCAGATCTAAAAGGATCAGAGCAATTTGTTTCTGGTTGCACAGTCACAGGTTAACCTCATTTCCCCTGTAGAACATGGTCTGTGGAGATTTCACATACATACCCTTCTAAGAAAACCCAGATGGCTGAGGCATAGTGTTCAGTCTTTCATATCTAAGTTGAAAACAGATACAGTGGTTTCACCTATTTCTATACTAATAATGGAGCGATGCAATACAAACCACTAGCTGGTTTTCTCTGGGGAAAAATAAAAAAGCCAGGGTTTTAGATCATGTGTAAGCAAGAGAGGCAAAACGAGGTAAAACATGCTCATGAAGTATGAAAATAAGTAGTTATTTTCCTAAAATCTGCTCTTTTAGTTGAGAACGGATGGGATACAGAAACTGGCAGCTCATGGTGCTAACCTACCCTACCCTACAGCCTGGGCCTACAACTAATTTGAACACACTCAGATGAGCCACCTTCCCCTTGAGACACATCCAGGGAGGATTTTCAAGGCAGAGTCAGGAAAACAGCAGTCGTCACAGGATCTGGCTGGAGGATGGTCTTGCTTTCCTTGGAAGATGGCCCGGATGCCTGTAAGCAGGATGATCCCTCTCCCTGTCTCAGGATGGTCGGGGATGTCAGCACGGGCAGATCAAAGCAGCAGGCACACCAGTGCCTTCTGCTGCAACAGCAATGGCACCCACTCCCCAGGTATCGCCGGCATCACGACTGGATGGAAAGCCACGACCTACAAACTGCTGCTGTCGGCTGCAGCCAGCCCAGCCTTGACTTGTGCCAAAAACACAGGTGAGGAGAAGAATGGCTCGCACTGAATTGCCTCTATAGATCTGCATCCTCCAAGATCTACTCCCTAACATGATCCTACATTACTAAAAACAACAGCAACATTATAAATTGTATTGTTTATGGTCCCTAGGGACTTATGGGGTTTTTATACCTCAGTCATTGTAGAATCATATCTGCCTTAGCTAGCAGTGGGTAGTTTGACACAGCTGTGCTAGA
This sequence comes from Aquila spilogaster, assembly GCA_024606505.1. Classification (NCBI taxonomy): domain Eukaryota; kingdom Metazoa; phylum Chordata; class Aves; order Accipitriformes; family Accipitridae; genus Aquila; species Aquila spilogaster. Next base: position 17,040,941 of record JANHGO010000053.1, read on the forward strand.
AAATGAATTTCTATTCATCTTCACAAGCCATCCAGGTCTATTACAGTGCCTGAATGCAATAGCAGAGAGACACAATTATTAGGATCTACTACACTGACATTACAATTAAACTTAATACGAGCAAACCCCTGGCAGACCAGATCGTTGTGAATTTCCCCCAAAGGGGTTCCAGGACAGAAAATGTCAGGCACTGACTGCAGCACTGCCATGAGCATTGCTGACAAAAGACAGGGACAGTGAGTTCCTATTCAAAAGCCCAGGAGAAAGAGTAATAACTCTGTAATTGGTGAAGTCTTTGATCACACATATATTTCCTTTACAGACAGCTGTTTCCAAATAACAGCTCATCTTCTGAGCAAAAAAACCCCAACCAACAAACCCCCACACAACAAAACAATCCCCAAGTAAAAGAAAAGAGGTGAGGAAGGTTCATTTTCATCTTCAAAGACTAACGAAAAAGGTGTCTTATTTTTCCACTAATATCAAATTACAGCAGATTGACCAGAGAATGGCAACAGTCATTAGACATCTAATCATAGCCATCTGAAAAGAAAAAAAAGAAAATCCTTTCTCATGACTTCCACATGGGAGAAGCTATCTTGGCCAAAGAAAATACATTCAGGTCCAATAAATCCCTTTTCAACAAACCCTGTCCTTTCATGTGATCTGAACGTGAAATTCTCCATTGAAATTGATAGTTTTATATTTGCCTGATATAGCCTCCAAAGATTTAAGAGGCCAGGATTTTTCATCTGATTCAATACCAAAAAGTCTCTGCTTTTCACAGAACTATCCATCTCTGAAGAAAGGAAGCACAGCTCTGGTTGGTGAGGAACACAAACTGCCTTTGCATAGGTGTACCTTATACCCCTACTTTTATACACACCAGATGAACAAATTGGAGTAACTGCATGTACATGGGCGATACAGTGCAAGTAATTTTTCTGTGAGATCACTAAAAATGCAGCACCAAGAATTGAAACTGCATTAGAAATACAAAGACAAAAATATCAATTATAATTTGGTTGCATCCAGAAAAAGAGGAACATACCTAATATTTTGTTGCTTCAGTTTTTGTTTGTACAATAAGTATCTCTATAATAGCAAAAAGGGTTAATCTTTCTGTTTCGCTCTGCATTATCAGCAATGGTAAGTCAGGAAAGATCACTCAGGCGTTGATATTTGATCCGCATTTCACAGGAAACGCTCCCCCTTCTTTCTTTGATTTGTTAACAGCAAAATTTCACTTTCGAAAAATCTGGACTTGATTTTTAGGCTTTTCTTCTTTTAGAGAATTTTTGTAAAATTTATACTAAAATATCTTCCCAGCAGTGGAATTTATGTTACGCCAAAGCTTTTTAAACTAAATTGATCTAATTTTTATCTGAAATTACAAGGATAGATCTCTAAAAGTCAGCTTCATCTCAATCAAGCTTTCTAAGCACCACGGCCCAAATGTAACTAAAGTGTTCACATTAAATTGAGGCTTATTGCAAGCCAATTTAAATTTCCAATGGACGCATTTAGTTAGTTCGCTGTTTGTTTTTAATTTAAATACGAAAACTTGAATCATTCATCTGCACTGATCTACCCCAATGCTGCAGTATTGCTGCCAAAGGCAACGATATCAATTAAAAGCCTTGCTGCTCATCTCAAAGCATGCCACAGAGACCTGGCCCTCTCCCTGCAGTCACTATCTTCTCAACAGTGGTGGCAAAACTGTTCCCACGATGCTGCTGTGACCCTGGGTTAAAAACTGCTTTGGGTAAAAAAAAAACAACCTGAAAAGAAATATTTCAGCCAGTTCAGTTCCCCATTCCAGTTCGTAGCAAAGCCTTAGGACAGCATTGTCCAAGGACAGCTTCTAAACTAACACCCTGCCGCCAAATATTTTGCAATGTCACATCATAGCCTGAACCTCAGGATCTCTTCTTTTGACCAGATAGAAAATGTGTAGCCAACGAGAAATGAAAGTGTTAAAATCCAGATGTAACTTCAATAAGCTGATGACTCTCAATAGTAAGATGCTTGAGGAAGGAGCCACAAAATCCAAAATAACTAAATGGTCTCAGTAATGCAGCAGGAGAACGTACTTTAGTGACATCCTAAATCATAACAGAAAATTAGTTTGGATGCTTAAGCTTATTATCTCCGTAGCCAGTAATTGGTGCTTGCAGCAAGTCTGTGGGACTAGTCCCACAGCTCACAACAAATCAGGGCCGATATGTTCTAAAAAAGGAACAGGTGACATTTAAACATGTCCCTTTTAAGTGTTTACGGTCATGCCTAATCCCAAATAGTGCTATCTACATCCAGTGCCAGTGATATATTTTTCTCTTGTGGTCTACATGTTTTATTGCTAAACAGAAGCAGCAGCTAAAAAGGCCCAAGTCACACTTTGGCCTCAGGTGCCGCAGGCAGACCCAAAATAACATGCACGGCAAGTGCTGACAGATTCCCACGTTCACACACACACACACAAACAGTTATCATCCATTTCACACCAGCAGTGACACCGCTTACACAATCATATCCTGCTTTTCATCTCAGTGTGGAGTTACATGCGAGATGGAAGCACCAGAAATATTTTTCTAGATGCCCTCAGTAAAACATGCTGCCTGTGCTCCAATAGTCTGTAGGTGAAGGTATACTTTAAACAAATATGGAAGGCAATTTCCAGGTTACTCAGTGGAGATGGGAATGTACAGAGATAAGAGACTGTCACGTGTGACTGATACACTCTGTTCAAAGTGATTTTTCATGAGAGTAAAATTATTTGGTAACGTCACTAAATAGGCTGTAATTTATGCTATCAATTTGCAAAGTAAGTAGAAAATCAGCTCCTTAGAAGAAAACACATATTTGGAGGTGACACTGATAGTAGTATATGAAAACATTTTAAAAGAGACATCAAATTCTTTTTTATGATTTTATCAACCATTCTGCAAAACCTTTTGCAAAGCCAGTTTTGCAGCTTTGCGTGCCTCCAGATTCCAGTCTGAGACACCGCTCTTAGCCAACTTAAACCTTCCACCTCCCTGGAGTTATAACACGCCTTGACATCCTCCCCGCATTTGTGGTTTTGCTGGTGGTGGCTGAAAGCTTTTTGAAGCTGAAGCGCTGCCGGTGTCCCATGCTCTAAAAACCAAATTCCACCATTGAAAATGACTGCTACTTCAGGCAATTACCTCTGATTGAAGGGTAGAACAGCGCATGTGATTTGAGAGCTTGTGGTGTTCTCTAAGCTATTTCTTGTAAAGAAAGGAAATATGCAAATCTATATAATGTCATCGTCATTATATACGTATGTAGATAGCACTTTCTGGGAAAGGCAGAACTTGTGGAGCTGAAAGTTGCATTGACATTTTTCATGCTAATGTGCTATTTTGATAATTACCAATGCCAGTGCCAGAAAATTACATATATGCCAGCACCTGTTTTCTTCTTGAACATCAAAAACTAGATCTTAGGGCACCTGTAATTGAGCGGAATGCAGTTGTGGGTACTATTCATGGAAATGGAGGCCAAGGGGGGGCTAAGTAAATCTCCTAAGAGAATTATTACCCTTTTTCAATATTAAACAGAGCTCTTTGTATTGATAGTTTAATTAGTGTGCTTGATTGTGGGGCATGAGTGACTAGACCTGGTTAACATACAGTTACCAGAAACATTTGTTGTGACAGTCTTTGATGCCATCTGATTAAAAAAATACTCCCTGGTGACAACCAGGAAAAGATTGCCTCTCAATTACAGCAAAACCCAGCCTCAATGATACAAACCCCATGGACTCTTACTTGCAGGGTGGAAAAGTGAGCTGTTTTCATTAAGTAACTTATTTTTCACAGCTGTTATGTTATTTTTAAGTAGCTCTAATGGCACTATGCATATTAATTGCTTATTGCCTTCCCACAAGCTTACTACATTCATTATAATTATCGCTTGCGAGAGCAAAGTTTCCACATATGTTTGATGCTATTTCCCTCTTCTGTTCTCTCTGCTCTAAATGTATATTCCTCTTCCAAGTCCTCCCCAGTGTCACGTTTCTTCTTGTCATTTGGATTACATTCCTGGTCATTCCAGCTTGAGGGGAAGAGGTGGGGGGAGGAGGCCTGCTTTCATTTTTGCAGGTTACTCTTTGCATGTCTCCTCACATGGAGTTGGAAGAGTATATCAGTTGAACATATTCTGAGCCAGAGGTTTGAGCATACTGGAAAACTCCACCTTCATTTATGGTACACGAGGCTCCTGCCCTTGCCTTTTTACAATTCTGCATTCAGGTCATGATGCTGTGATTTAATTTGATCAATCATTACAGAGTATTTGGAGCTCCCCAAAAGCTCAAGTGAAAACCCTTCCATTTCTTAAAGCCTGGCTTGCACTATTGTCAGCAAAAGCACATCAAGAAGTAAGGGACTATGGGACTCCAAGTCCTTCACTGAGTTCAGCACCTGTTAAATATTTACTGTCTGCTCTTTATGGGAGAGAGGGCACATACTAACGGATGAGCACAATGTCATTATCTTACTGCTGTAGTAAACACCTTTTCTTTGGACTAGAGCACCACCAAGGATTGCTAGCGCTGTAAAATCCTACCCTCATAAACAGAAATGAGATGGAGAAAGGAAAGGATTAAGAGGGTAAGTGAATTAAGGAAAAGAAGCTCTTAAAAAGTTCTCCTCCCCTCCCAAGCATCTAGCCTTTGCAAGTGCAACTTCTCTACTCATTTCTGTGAGCGAAGGTTCCTCTCACCTCATACTCCTCTTTAAATCCATAGCCCTGTCCTCGCTTCATCTGGGTGATGTGCTGCAGCAGGTCGGCCACTCGGATGGCTGGCTGGAACTGCCCCCGGGGGTAGGACATTTCCACCGGCTCGCAGCTCCGGTATGGGTGGGTCTGGATAGTCAAGGTCGGCTGGGTCATCTCTCCATGGCTACTGTCTGTTTTAAAGACAGGGAGGCAAAACAAGCTTTCACCTATCTGGTATTGCCATTCTCATTCTTGCTCCGTTTGTTTAGTTGTTTCTCTACCACCCCGTAGGCTGGTGCAGGCACAAGAAAGTAAAAAAATAAGTAGGAAACACACACTTGCCTACAGCTGCCTAGAAAGACTAAATCACACTTGAATATTTTTTTTGTGTTGAGGAGACAAACCCAAAGAGATAGGAACAGAGTAAATAGCCAATCAGGCTAACGAGGGTACAGCACATAGAGTGAAATTGCACATTTTGTAAGGGTGAGCTCTGCGTAATGACTCCAGTTGAATTACATACCTTTCTTCACAAACCTGCAAAGAACGTGAGTGAAAGTACATACAGATGAGCAAGATATTCAAGCGGGATTTGGGGTGTACAGCATGAGATAACTGAAAGGGGCCCAAGTTAATAGGAAACAAATTATTAGCATTTCAAATAAGTCACACAGGATGTTAGAGGCAAATTAAACTGCTTGGCTAGTTCAGGCCTAAAATTTACATGTCAATTACAAAGATGTAATATTATCAGAAATAATAAACCAGCATAAAAATATAGTTATCTTGCATGCAGAAACCTAAATTTCAGATATGTAAACGTAACAGAAAAAGTTTCTTTTTGAAAGAAATGGATTAAAAAAAAATCTCTGTCACTATGCAGATGGAATTGTAACCTCTCATATCCCCAGCAAAACTCTATATAGACAGCAAAATATTCCTGGTGAACTAATAGAAAAGAACTTAAATAACCAAACAATTGACTGTCACAATATTTATTTTTAACAACAGATACTCAGATTAAATGAAAAATTCAGTTTCTTATCTAGCAGAGCTGACCAAAGGTAAATAGTTGGCTAAATAAACCATTGGTTCTTCCTATGCTTACAGGCATCTGAGATACTCGGGTCCTTTCATGCATACAGGCCTTAACAGTCTGCATCAATTTTTTCTGGTCTTACCCAAACACAACCTATTAGCAAACAGAAAACATATCTCCCACAGATTGTTCATAAAAACCGCTTAGGGCTGCATACACAAGGCTTGTTTCTTACAGAAAGCTTACTGACAAAGAGCCTAAACACTATCCCTTGTCAGCAATACCACAGTCATGTTTTTGAAGGGATAAAGACTAAATAAATCAAATTGCAATTTCAGGGTGATTTTTGTGAGGCAGAAATATGGCCAGAATGCTATTGTAAACGTTGCTATCCTTGAGAAATCACCATGGAGTTTTGATCAGCAGCAGTCAGGATCTCTGCTGCGTCCCTCATTGCAAAGGTGGGTAGGAGCAGACAGATGAGAGGGCATTAGACTGCCTTCCCAGCAGCTGGCAAAGCAACGACATGACGAAACATGACACATAATGCTTTAGCTGGTTTACTGTTATATTAGGGGGAAGATACCAAGACAGGCATATGCTCTGTTTTGAAGTTGCAGGACTATGAGAAGGAGAAACAAATGCCAGCAGTGGACACTGCTGCAGGGCTAGCTGATCTCCAGGGTGAGATAAATAAGTCTGGTGGTTGAATTATCAGAGATGCTGAACACATCCTGCTGCTTCTGAAATAAATTAGCACAAAGCGATCATCTGCTCTGAAGATTAGGCTACTGAATTTAAGGATTTCTGAATTCCAGGTTCACACGAACACAGTCACATTCCCAGGACACTCAGAGATTTACAGAGCTATGGCTCTAGCAAAGCAACCCTCATATACAAAATGTGAATAAATTTGGGATTTAAGGAAGAGTAACATCCAAAGCATTTGTATAAACATCCCTAATGCTCCAACTAATGACAGTGCGAGAACTCTGAACAGAGGGAATTTCAAGGCTTATTAATTCCCATAGTTGGATTCGCTTTCCCAGCGCATCTTTCCTCCCCTATTCCCTATTAACCTCCTGTAATGGAGAGGAGATGATTTTTATCGCGGACCATTTCCAACAGACGTACTATGCTTAATTTTCCATCATTAGGTTTAATACAAACCCAATTTCACAATTGGCTTCTCCGAGGAGCCTGCAAGTAATGCCACATTTTTATCAGCTCCAATTAAAAAACATTACAATATCCCTATTCGAGAGGGAGTCTTAAAACTAATGTGCGGTTCTAGTGCTAATACGGTAAGGGCACAAGCAGAGCACAGGCTACTTGTAAAATGTAGCTCAGATCAGTCAGCTCCTTTGCAGGCAATTATTAATTTCTCTCTTCATCAGATCCTTTAAATCTTGTATACTTGGCTCTCTTCTCGGAAAGAAGTTATCACAGGGAGAGGTGAAAACCAGGAAAGCAGTAACCCCCCTTTCCAGAATAACTTCCCTCAAAGTAGGCACCCACATTATGAATCTGGAACCAGAAGAAGCTGCTCTGCAGTAAAGAGGGATCTGACTCTGGCCTTTGAGTTTATAGTGACAACTGTGCTTCTCATCTCTTTGGTCAGACAGATAAAAAATGGTACAAAACCCACTGATTGTAGTAACAGCTCTTGCAGCATGGTCCATGGCATCACACCGTTTGCGTGCCTCCCACCTAGCCAAGTGTTTCTGCTTTAAAAAAAAAAGCGTCACACAATCTGGGTCATCCTACTGTCAACCCTATTACACACAGAGCTGAAACTAGGCAGCAGATCACCTCCTCTGGACGTCCATGACAAATGCATCTTCAATGGCCTCTGCGCTACCTGAAAGAAAACCCAAGCCCGACACTTGTACCAGCTCAGGACAGCTGTCAGTTATTCCCACCAGCATTTTCTCTGGGCCAAGGAAAGAGTGGAGGGGCTTTTATGGAGACAAATTGCTATGTATGAGGCAAGCCTAGCATTCAAATGTTCTGCTAATAAAGCCTGACGCAAGAAACATATTGTTCCTTCTCCGTCTAATCACACTATGAGCCTGAACTTAAGCATAGTTAATGAGGCACTCACACAAGGGATGACACCTTCTCTCAAGATGTGCTGTTTACAGCAATTTTGTGAACAATTCAAAATGCAGGTAGGAGGGGAGGTAGCAGCAAACTGATCTCTCACTAGGACAATCAACAAGAAGTGTCTTTGGAGGGCTTGCAAACAGGCTTTGCTTTTCCTGCAGGTTGAAGCTATAAACCACATCTCATTCCTTTTGGTACTGTTAATACTGGAAGGACAACAAAAATACCAGCCCCTCAGCAAAGTCAGGCTTCTGCTTTAATTGTTGCACTAAAGGCAAGTCACAGCCATCTTCCATAGCCCCTTCTCTCCGTCCCTTTCTCACAAACATGCCCCCATTCCCTTGGAAATGAGGATGAGTTTGTAGGACTCAAATTGGTCAAGACTTTCACTAAAGTTTTGGCAGTGCCTCTAAAGCATGCGTGCCTTTTATGAGCTTTCAGTGAGAATAGCAAATCAAGAAAAGAAATTTTTTTTTGAAGATGTTTGAAATAATTCACTCTAATACTCAGAAACTATTAAACATACAGAATCGTGCATCAGGGGTTTTTTGGATTATACTTCATATGCACATCTTATTTCTAGTCATATGTCCTCGTTTTGTTGATAGGAACACATACCACCATATTTCATTGAATACCAAAGACGGAATACAGTTCCAAGAAATAATCGGAATTAAAACATTTCAAGAGATGGTGATTCCATTCTGACCCCAAAAGTTGTGGCAATGGTTAATTACCCTCACTGTCTAAACATTGCTTAATTGCAATTTGATTTTTGCTTAGCTTTGACTTGCAGGCACTGAATCTTATTATACCTCCTGTTAGATTAAAGAGCCCTCTGAGCATTTGAAATCTTGACCCATGCAGGCACTGATCAAATCACTTCTTCAGTTTCTCTTTGATAACGTAAATCAATTGAGAGCTTCTGAAGTCTCATTAGGGCAGGCTGTTCAGGGCTCTGGTTCCTTCCTAGAACCACTTCCAATTTTCCACAGTTCTGTTTGTGCAACTGTAAATAAAACAGGTATTCTGCACGTTGCTGGAAACATGCTGTTTGTAAGAGGATCATTTCTAATATTAGCAGCTGCAATAGCAAAATATGTTGTCAGCTTGTTTGTTAACCCTTTTTAGTGCAACACTCTTACTGCCCATACTAAGATATCTGTTGCCAACACAGATATTTTGATTTCTGGAAGCTGACACTTCCATTATCAGCCTAAGAGTTCACAGAATACCCTGAAATTTTGTATAAGATGTTAAATCAATGATTCACTGGCTCTCACATAACTAGCCTGATTGGGAAACTCTCCAGGCATCTCAGCTTATCTGTTGATGGTATAACTGCAGATAATCAAATTTAACAATGTTGACTCCACTTTTAATTTTCACAAGCTCTCCCTGCTTATGAAATGCTGCTTCTGTGACTCTCTTCTTTGCTGGAGAAATAATCATGAACTTGCTGATGTAAGCTATGAGGTTCTACTCTGCCAAGAGAAACATAATGGAGGCCAGCATGCAGAGAAAAGCTGAAGCAGAGGCCAGCAAGGTGGCATCTTTCCCCACTTGACAAATAACCCTGAGGGTACGATATTATTGCTTGCCTCCTGCTACAACACCTTGTATTATATGCTTTTGTTGCTACCCAGACAAGTAAAATAAATATGTCTCCTTCCACAGAAAAACTGGTAAACTCCTCCACAGATGTCACAGATAAGATGAAGAGCAGCTGAGAAATTAGATTCCCAGCCTGAAAGTGGCTCTGTATGATCAGACCCCTGTGCAATGTCCCAGTAAGGCTGGTGGGAGGGCACCTGCTCATCCAGAGCAGCTTTGGGGACTGAAACTTTAGATCCTTTTACAGATGTCATCTTGTTTCATAAATGTAGTTTTGTTAGCCTGAGAGATAGATATCTGGACACAGAGTATGATGTTGCCTTCTGACCAGAAAACTAACCTATGCCTCCAACACCTAAAAGCAATGCTGCACTGATATGTCATCTTGTATATGTAGAGAAGTTCCTTTCAAAACTTTTGCTTTAATATCCATGAATTCTTTCTGTGTCTGAAATAACAGGCCTATCATCTCTGTTTATACTTTCATTCTCTTAGCATTGGCAAGTGTGTAACATGGTAAGGCATCCTTTGCACAAAATAAATTATATTGAGTGGTGTTTGTGATGGAGTCAATTACACACATATCCAGTCTCTCTACATTAGAGTAAGGGTTGTCAATTATTTGACATCTTCCAAGGATGACTACAGCATGGCTAATATCTCTTCCCCTTACACTAGGGATATGGTGCAAGCTGGTAAAATTAATTTGCTTTTTTGTGTGCTTCAAGGCTTTATTATATGACAAATATCCAGTTATAATATGCTATATACAATACAAACAGTGGTATGGCAAACCAAAGTCAAAACATCATTTGTCTAATGAGATCAACTGAGCTATAAAAAGGCACGTTCCTTAACAAAAAGCCTTCTGACACCAGGTTTGACAGAGATGCATCTTTCATTTCAAAGGCTATGAAGAAGCCACATGTGCATAAAAAATAAAAAAAAGCTGAAAAAAGTAATTTTCTCTAGATTCTAACAAGAGTTTTAATAATCGCTTGGTAAACACCTTACACAAGTGTATTCTAATCCTATAAAAACTATTGCATACATTTTTTCATCAGTTAGCACAGAAGAAAATTCCATTGAAGATGTAAGGATGGTGCTTTGGTGAGGTGGGCTAAGACTTGGGACTATCGGGCGTAGCATAATGGCACAGCTCTTGGCACATGGACCTCACCAAGTCAAATCTCTCTGCCTCCTTGGTGAAAAGGGGCTGTCAGATCTACCTACCTCACAGAGCAATTCATTAGTTACAGCTGAAAAACTATTGGCAAATTCAAAACAGCACACAAAACTAGAAGCCACTAAAGACTGGAAGAGAGAGTTTTCCAAGCCACCTGATCATCTGCAGGCAGAAAGAAATGTTAAGAGAAATTCAGCTCAAGTAACAGCGTACAAGGGCACGCGCCTCTGTTGATCATTCTGCTGCAGGCCAATGTTAGCACAGCAAACTGATGTGAAAGCCTCTCCCACAGGTCCTTAGAGGCTGACGTGGCCTGGGAGGCTACAGATACAACTGAACAGATCAAGCCATTGATTTTCGAGCTTCTGTTGCAAAAAAACAACCCATCCTGCAATTTAAAAAGCCAGTAATGGTGACACTTGCTAATGAAGCAGTATCAGCTTCTTAATATCTTTTTAGTTCTTCAAACATTAGGTTGTGGATATACCCACAGCAGATTGACTAGGCATGGGCAAAAGCCCATCCAAACTACAGAAGAGTGAAATTCAGGGGAAATTTCTATGTATTTCTAAACACAAGCCAGTTTTTGCGTGAGACTTCATGACAGCGAGCTTTCTCTGCTTGTTCCGCCTATCTGCAAGGAACTACATGGCACTACAGCCCTCCTCATCCTCTCTGGAGAGCAGCAACTCTTGTTGTTAGGATCCTCTTGAGCAGCTGAAATGAGAACAAGGGTAAATGTCCTTACACACTGCCAGGAGATGTTAAGGGATGCAAGGGAAGGACATGCTGGTTCCCCTGAAGAGACTCCCTTGATGACATCTGCTGAACATCTTTGAGAGCTATTAGCCATGCAGGTTTTCTCCAAAAAACAACCTCTAAGGTTGTACTACCTCCTCTTCAGGCCTTACAGTACTGGTACCACGTGTGCCTTACTGAAATTTTAAAAATATGGAAATCTACCTCCTTTATTTCTTAGTATTACATACTCACTTCTCTAATGAAGATGTTTGTGCAAAACATTTAAATCCAGAGCTGTCTACAACTGGAAGAGAAAACTACAGAGCTAAAAACATGCATTACATAAACCAGTATTAATCAAGCACAGGATAGGGTAGAGGCAAAACAAAAATCCCCTATATCTTACTATCAACAAATCATGTCACAGCCAAGCCTAGGGAGTCATCCACTATTGCAGATTCAGAACATTTATTAGCAGAAGGCATAACAGATGGGAACAAATAGCACTGAACTGCAGGTAGTGCCCAAAGACGGATATTGGTAGTGGGATGACTGATGCCCTTTTTAAGATCTCTTTTTCTTTCCCAGTAAAGAATATTAATAAACATCAAAAATTAAACTTATTTTGCTCATACAGCAACATCCAATGTCTGGTGAATCTGTCCAAGAAGCCAGAACGCCAAGGTTTTAATTTGTCTTCAAGTCACAAGATAGAAATTTCTTCAATGCCAAGGGCTGTTTCACAGCACCTGTGGCTGTTAAATTCAGATGGAACTGAGGGGGTTGACCACTCTGTGTAAATCATGTCTTAAAAGTGCTCTATACTTAACTTCCCACATGTAAAACAGGGATATTAATCCTTACTCAGATATAGTGGTTAGTAGAAGTTAAGTCTGAAAGAGTTTTGAATACATAAGCACAAGACCAGTCTAATTCCTATTTCCTCTTTTTCCTCTCTAAAATATGGGATTTTGAAAATCTGGGGGGCTATTTTGGCGTTTGCTTTCCCAGGAGAAGTACAGATTGAATCTGTCTATTGCTCCTTGAGCTTTGTATTATGAAGTGTGCAGTTCACACTGTAATTCTCAGTATCAGAACAGAGAGGGGAAAACAGCTCCCTCAAATGAGGGTCCGGTTTTCACAGATGCTGACTACCAGATTGAGAGGAGTTTGACATCTTCCAGCAAAGTGCAGGTCTGGGCCCTGTTTCTAAAGTATAGCCAAAAGATAAATCTACCTTTAGACTTTCTATTGACAATACTGAGTCTCTGGGAAACAAGAACAAACCTTCTGGAAAAAGGACTACTTTCCTTCCCCACCTCGTTAACAGAGGGCTCATTCATTGCCATCAGCATTTTGATAGATAGCAGGATAAATGTGTGTATCGTGGCAGTCCCTCCAAGCCTCTGTGTCCTGGCTGTTAGTCTGTAAGCCAGAGCACTTATGCGATCGGTTGTAATTTCTTCCTGGTCTGTGGGCCTTCAACATGCTCAGAGTAATGTTTAAAGCAGCCACGGTAGATTACTGGGTCTGGAAGTGAACATTTACTGTAGATAATCCAAAATGACAGGTCTGATAAATACCATTGGTTAGATTCCGATCAACCACACATCATCTTTCTGATTCATAGCAGAGGAATTGCCTTCTTCAAATTCCACACGCAGGCAGCATCCTCCAGGGAGAGCCTGAAGTTGTAGGCTGTTATTGCTCACTTTTGAAGGTACACCTCCAGTAAGTTTCTGGATAACTTCTTTTATCAGCTAACACTTTCTGCCAATTTTGCTGTCTCTGTTAACTTACTGTAAAAACATATTATTTTTAAAAATCTAAAAGCTAAGAGCTGCACACTGGATGCTTTATTTATCATCTGAACAAGAAAAGCTAATTTTCAGAGATGCTGAACACTAGCACCTCCCTCTAAAGTTACCAGCAGCCATGGAACAGCCTCTGCCTCCTAGAACCTGCCTTTTTGTTATCCTCTCAAATCTATACCAGACTGCTTGAATATTTAGCATTTAACTCTCAGCATACACAGAATGAGGTGGGGCCACTTGCCCAAACCCAGCCTCTAATTTCTCCAAATAACCTCTATACTTGCAACTGAGTCCAAAACTGTAGGCTCCCACCTGCTTTGGACATGCAAATCCTTGCTTTTATTCACAAGCCTTAGGCACATGTAGCTGAGCCCCACTCACAGAACAAGGGGTAATGGTTTTAAACTAAAAGAGGGTAGATTCAGACTAGATATAAGGAAGAAATTTTTTACAATGTGGGTGGTGAAACACTGGCACAGGTTGCCCAGAGAAGTGGTAGATGCCCCATCCCTGGAAACATTCGAGGTCAGGTTGGATGGGGCTTTGAGCAACCTGATGTAGTTGAAGCTAGCCCTCCTCATTGCAGATGGGTTGGACTAGATGACCTTTAGAGGTCCCTTCCAACCCAAAACATTCTATGATCCTATGCCAGCTGCACAGACAGAACCACGTACATGAGTCAAAACTAAGCCAAAGGCAAGGCGGCATGTGGGAATTTGGCCCAGAACGTCAAATCCCATTCACAGAAACAACAAATACTTCCTAAACCTTAATTTTTGAATGGTTCCTTCCTTGAAAAAACAAAAAAAAATCAATTAATAGCAATAATAAAGCATGAGTAAAACAAAAGACTTTCCAATTAACACAACACACATGACCACAGGATTAATTATGATTTTGGAGCCCAGCCACTTAACAGTGCTCTCTCCAAGTTATTGTCAAGATACGAGTGTGTTTGCTCTCCAGTGAAGTGCAGTAGACCGTACCTGTCTTCTTACCTAACAGCGTGGTCGATGGGACAGTGTCTGATGATACTTTGAGATGGAATTCCGTTCACCCACACGACACGGATCAATGGAAATCAACAGAAGATCAATAGGAAAAAAAGTTACAAAAAATGAAAACAAGGTTAGCTGTATCTCACACTCAGAAGATTCAGTCTATAGGTCATATTGGAAAACATACAAAAGCAAAGAAAATTTAAAAATGAAAGAAAAGTCTGGCACTAGTACCTGAGTAGTAGGAATTCAACAAAGATTTGCTCTGAAGGGTTTTGCTTTGGACAGAAAATGAACAAGGAGAGGGTGATGCTAGGTAGGAAAGACATAAGGAAAAGACTTTAGACATATATTAAGAGAGAGAAAGAGAACAGGGAGAATGTTCCTCAAAGAACACAGTAATATGGGATATATAAGGCTTATCAAAATGAATTATATTTTTCATCTCGACATGCATATTACATTTATTACATTGTCATCATGATGGATTTTCTTTAATATAAGCACTCCAGACCCCAAATATAGTATTATAGTTATTGTAAATCAGTGTGTTCCTACACGGGATACACATATAGGACTATATTCTAGATATCCTTTTTTTAACTGAAGGAACAAACTTATGTTTTTGTCTCTAGGAGAAAGATCCTTAAAAACAACCCCTAAAATACAGAGAATCAAATGCAGTATTAACAGCAAAATAAGCCTGCTCAAACATAATGTACACTAGTACCACAAAAATACACAGGTAAGGTAGCAAATTTTTTTGTTAAAACAATACAAGATAACAAGGGACTTGTTCTTCAACCCAGGACTGTTCATAGCAAATCCTATAATCCTTTCCCCTGTGAGTTGGGTTCTTTCAGCAGGACAAGCATCCCTGCTTTCTCCCATTAAAGCATTAGCTTTCTCTGGACAAGAATCCCCAAATTATTTCCGTATTAATCAAATATTTATGGAAAGGAGCCAGGGCTCAATGTCTTCACAGTAGATTCTTTTCTTGATAGTAAATTTATGAGGCTGGTTTATATCTACAATAGCATACATGTACATTCTTATGGTAATCCATCATTTCTGAAGGCATATTCTTTTGTTATCATTCTGCATTCACTCTTAGAGTTACAGGTATTTATTCATCTCCTCCTCAGAATGTTGGGAAACAAGCTAATACAAATCTCAGTACATCAGAAGGATGACAATAGATAACACAGGAAAAACTATTCCATAATCCAATAGAAGTATAAAACTCAGGATACATCAAAGTACTTTCAGAAGCGATTTCTGTCTCTCTACAGCAAACACCACTTAAAAATTTCAAGTTATTCTATGGGGTGAACCAAAGAAGTTGCTAGTCTAGGGAGTTTCATAAAGTCTGCTGAATTACCTCCTAAGCAGTGTATAACCAACCAGTAAATGAACTCACTCTCGTTCTACATTCTCCTGCCATATTTTCAAACTTACACCACTTGAAAACACATTAAAATAATCAAATTTCTCATAGCTTAGTCTGCTGGAGTTCTGCCCCTGCTGCATACAAACCATAAAGCATCTCTCATCTGGGGCCTCTTACACTTTCTCCCCTGTGTGTGTCAGCTTAAATCAGACCCTCTCCTTACTGTACTTGGAACACAGCCATTTTTGCAGATGTATAAAATAAGGTCTAAAAAACGTAATTTGTTTGCCCAAGTCACAGAGCAAGTCAACAGTCAGGGCGTGGAGCGGGACTTGATTTTTCTGAAATTTGGGAGTATAAAAGAACTCATTGGGCCATACTGCCTTTTCAGGAATTGCTAACGATAAATTACTTAGGCAGCTGAAGATACACACCTCACTTCAATCAGTTTGATTAAAAATGTTACCAACTGAGGTTTATGAAATGAACCATATTTGTGAGACAGGGAGGTAAATTCTAGATTATTTCTTTAGAAGAAAAAGGGGAAGAAAACACACCAAAAAACAAATTTCCCAAAACTTTGGAGAGCTCATTCTCAAAATCATTCTGGTAGTGGCTTCTGTAACAAGAGATGTGTACACAGTGCTGCTACCTAACCAGAGGATCTTACAGCACTAGTGTGTGCAATCACAGGAAACACTTCCACAGAGGATTTCACGTCAGGGTACAGATTAAGACTTCGTTTAAAATTTTCTTTATACTCCCTGGAGTGTCATGTGAGGCCACAAAGATCCCTCTAGTCACGCAGAATGGTGGAGGCTCCTTCCTATTCTGAAAATTATTCTCCCTTACTTTTCATAAGGTTTTCTGAACTAGCAAACCCCACAAAAATCCCAAAGCAGCATGAAAAACAGTAAAAGGGATTTTGGTATTTTTTCCTTTTA
>JANHGO010000053.1:17057618-17091180 GCA_024606505.1 Aquila spilogaster
CGTCATTACATACGTATTTAGATAGCACTTTCTGGGAAAGGCAGAACTTGTGGAGCTGAAAGTTGCATTGACATTTTTCATGCTAATGTGTTATTTTGATAACTACCAATGCCAGCGCCAGAAAATCACATATATGCCTGCACCTGTTTTCTTCTTGAACATCAAGAACTACATCTTAGGGCATCCGTAATTGAGCTGAACGAAGTTCTGGGTACTGTTCGTGGAAGTGGAGGCCAAGGGGGGCTAAGTAAATCTCCCAAGAGAATTACTACTCTTTTTCAATATTGAACCAAGCTCTTTGAATTAATACTTTAATTAGTGTCCTTGATTGTGGCGCATGAGTGCACAGCCCTGGTTAACATACAGTCACCAGAAATATTTGTCATGACAATCTTTGATGCCATCTGATTAAAAAAAGTACTCCCTGGTGACAACCAGGAAAACACTATTTGCAATTACAGCGAACCCCAGCATCAGTGATACAAACCCTACGGACTCTCACTTGCAGGGTGGAAAAGTGAGCTGTTTTCATTAAGTAACTTACTTTTCACAGCTGTTAAGTTATTTTTAAGTAGTTTTAATGCCACTATGCATATTAATTACTTACTGCCTTCCCACCAGCTCACTACATTCATTATAATTATCGCTTGCTACAACAAAGTCTCACATATGTTTGATGTTATTTCTCATTTTCTACTTCTCCTCTAAATGTATATTTGTCTTCCAACCCCTCCCCAGTGCCATTGTTCTTGTTGTCTGTATTGCATTTCTGGTCACTCCAGCTTTGTGGCTGGGGAGTGGAGGGGCTGCTTTCATACCTGCAGCTTACTGCTCGCCTCTCTCTTCACATGGAGTTGCAAGAGCAGGTCACTTAAAAGCATTCTGAGACAGAGGCATGAGTATACAGAAAAACTCCATTTAAACCACATGAGGTTCCCACATTGCCGTTACAATTCCACACACAGAGGTCATTAAGCTGTGATTTAATTTGAACAATTGCTACAGGGTATTTAGGGGTCCCAAAAAGCAAAAGCAAAAAACACCTTCTTTTTCTTCAAGCTTGGCTTGCACTATTGTCATACAAAGCACATTAACAAGGGACTGTGAGAATCCAAATCTTTCACTGAGTTCAGTAACAGTTACTACTTGCTCTCCAGAGAGGGCACACAGACACAATGCCATTCTCTTACCATGTAGTAAACACATTTTCTCCGGACCAGAGAGCCACCAAAGATTGCTAGCGCTGTAAATCCTAGTCTTATTAACAGAAATAAGATGGAGGAAGGAAACGACCAAGAGAGTGAGAGAATTAAGGAAAAGGAGCTCTGCACACAGTTAACCTCCCATCCCAAGCATCTGTCCTTTGTGACTGCCACTTCTCCACTGATTCACACGAGCGAAGATTCCTCTCACCTCGTATTCCTCCTTAAATCCATAGCCCTGTCCACGCTTCATCTGGGTGATATGCTGCAGCAGGTCGGCCACTCGGATGGCTGGCTGGAACTGCCCCCGCGGGTAGGACATTTCCACTGGCTCGCAGCTCCGGTAGGGGTGGGTCTGGATAGTCAAGGTTGGCTGGGTCATCTCTCCATGGCTACTGTCTGTATTAAAGACAGGGAGGCAAAACAAGCTTTCACCTGTCTGTGATTGCCATTCTCATTCCTGCTCCATTTGTTTCTCCACCACCCCACTGGCTGGCGCAGGCAAAAGAAAGTAAAGTTATCAGTAAGAAACACACACTGCTGACTGCTGCCCAGAAAGACTAACTCACATTCAACTATTTTTTGTGTCAAAGAGACAAACCCAGAGGTGGGAATGGAATGAACAGCCAATCAGGCACGAGGATATAGCACATATAGTGAAACAGCAAACGAAGTGTGAGCTCTGCATAATGATCCCACTGGGCTTACATACCTTTCTTCACAAACCTGCAGAGAACAGGACCAAAAGGTACACACAGATGAGCGAGATATTCAAGCAAGATTTGGGGCATACTGTATGAGATGAGTGAAAGGGGCCCAAGTTAACAGCAAACAAACCATCAGCATTTCAGATAAGCCATGCAGGATGTTAGCGGCAAATTAAAACGCTCTGCAAATTCAAGCCTAAAATGTATGTCAATTGCAAAACTGGAATGTCAGGTAGGAAGAATAGAAGTATAAAAACAGTTACCTAGTTTGCACAACCTTAACATTTAGATATGTAAACTTAACAGATATCATTCTTTTTGATAGAAACATTTCAAAAACCTCTATCACTACAGACCTACAATTGTAACTTCTTATACCCTCAAGTAAAACTCCAAAGACATAGCAACACTTCCTGTTGAACTAACAGAAACTTAAATATCCAAACCACAGACTACCAAAATATTTATTCTTAACAAGAGAAACTCAGATTAGGTGAACAGTTTACGGCTTTATCTACCAGAATTGACCAGGCTGAGAGTTAAACAAATGAACCACTGTTTTTCTCCTATGATTACAGATATCTAAGATCACAGAGTTCAGGTTGGTTGAAGTTGGAGGCACCTCTGGGTCCCTCCGGTTCCACCCTGCCCAAGCAGGGTCACCCAGCACTGGTGCCCAGCACCACGTCCTGGTGGCTTTTGGAGATCTCCAAGGAGGAAAGCCAACACCTCTCTGGTCCCTGTGCCAGAGCTCTGGCACCTGCACAGCACAAGGGTGCTCCTGATGGGTTTGGGTTCCTTGGTACATACATCCTTAACATCCTGCATAGATTCTTTCTGGTCTTTCCCCAGAAGAGCCTGTTAGCGAACTGAAAATATATCCTCCTCCTCCCATTGCTCAAAAAGAAAAAGAAAGAGGAAGGAGTTGAAGATTGCATGCACGAGGCTCATTTCACACAGAACCAGATTGAAAAAGAGCCCAAACACTATCCCTTGTCAGCAATAGTATAGTCATGTTTTAGAAAGGATAAAAAAATAAATGAATCAAGTTGCAATTTCAGGGTGATTTCTGAGAGACAGAAATATGGCCAGAGTTACTGTAAACACTGCTATCCTTGAGAAATCACCATGAAGTTTTGATCACAAGCAGTCAGGATCTCTGCTCTGTCCCTTGCTGCAAAATTGGGCAGGAGCAGACAGATTAGGGCATTAGATTGCCTTTTCAGCAAATGGCAAAACAATGACATGACAAAACTTGACAAAGTATGCTCTAGCTGGTTTACTGTTCTACTGGAGCTAAGTTATCAAGACAGGCATATGCTCTGTTTTGGAGGACTACGAGAAGGAGAAAGGAATGACTGCAGTAGATGCACTGCCACAGGACGAATTGATCTCTACATTACATAGATATAGATGATACAGATGTAGGAGATTAGATATATATAGATATAGATTAGATAAAAATAGATATGGATGCAGATATAGATAGGTATAGGTATAGATATAGATACAGATATAGATATAGGTAGATATAGATATAGATAGATAGGTGTAGATATAGATAGATATAGATAAGTATAGATATAGATAGATATAGATATAGATATAGATATAGATATAGATATAGATATAGATATAGATATAGATATAGATAGATACAGATATAGATACAGATATAGATACAGATAGATGAGTCTGACAGTTGAATTATCAGAGATGCTGAACATGTCCTGCTGCTTCTGAAACAAACAGTCATCACATTGATCATCTGCTCTGAAGATGAGGCTACTGGATTGAAAGATTTCTCAAGCCAAGATTCTCATAAGCACTCACATTCCTTGGACAGTACAAGATTTACAGACCTATGGCTCTAGTGAAGCAACCTTCACATACAAAATGTGAATAAATTTGGGATTTAAGGAAGAGGAACATCCAACACATTTGTATAATCATCCCTAATGCTCCGACTAATGATAGTGTGAGAACTCCGAACAGAGGGAATTTCAAGGCTTATTAATTCCCCTAGTTGGATTCGCTTTCCCAGTGCATCTTTCCTCCCCTATTCCCTATTAACCTCCTGTAATGGAGAGGAGAAGATTTTTATCGCGGACCATTTCCGACAGACGTACTATGCTTAATTTTCCATCATTAGGTTTAATACAAACCCAATTTCACAACTGGCTTCTCTGAAGAACCTACAAGTAATGCCACATTTTTATCAGCCCCAATTAAAAGACATTACTACATCCCTATTCGAGAGGGAGACTTAAAACTTATGTGTGGTTCTAGTGTTAATAGAGCCAGGGCACATGCAGAGCACAGCCTACTTGTAAAACAGAGCTCAGATCAGCTCCTTTGGAGGATATTATTAATTTCTCTCTTTTTCACGTTCTTTAATTCTGGTATTTTGGGGTCTCTCTTCCCAGCTGTACCCGAGAAAGGGGTGAAAACAGTCCCCTCTCCAGAATAACTTGCTTCAAACTAGACTGGAAATAGAATAAGCTCAGCAGCAAAGGGTCTGACTCCAGCCTTAAGTTTATGGTGACAGCTGTGCTTCTGGTCTCTTTGGTCAGGGAGAAATACAAAATCCACTGATTGCAACAGCAGTTCTTGCACCATCACCTCTCACCTAGCCAAGTGTTTCTCCTAAAAAAAACCATGTCACACAATCTGAGTCATCCTGCTCTCAACCCTGGAGCACACAGAGCTGACATAGGGAACATCACCTCTGCTGGATTTCTGTGACAAACACATTCCGAGTGGCCCCTGTGCGCTGCCCAATAGAAAATCACAGCCTGAGACCTGCACCAGCTCGGGATGGTTGCCAGTTCTGTCCAAAAGTATCTTATCTGGGACAAGGAAGAGATCAGAGGGGGTTTTATGGAGATAAATTGCTATGCATGAGGCGAGTCCAGTGTTCATATGTTCTGCTAACAAAGCCTGATTCCAGAAACATATTGTTCCTTCCCGGTGTAATCACACCACGAGTCGGAACCTAAGCATGGTTAATGAGGCGCTCAGGCAAGGCACTGCCCCCTCCCTCAAGATGTGCTGTTCACAGCAATTTGTGAGCAGTCTGGAGGGGAGGCAAATCCATCTCTCACTGGGACAGTCAACCAAGGGGCCTTCAAGCGCTTGCTTTTCTTTTGCTTTTTTGCCTTGCCTTTCTGCTGGTTGCAGCAATGGAAGGGACCTGTGCCTCCTGGTGCTCCTGTTACTGGAAAAGGCAACAGAACCACCAGCCCCTCAGCCACGTCATATTCTGCTCCAATTGGTGCACTGAAGGCAAGTCATAGAAATTTACCGTAGTCCCTCCTGTCTGCCCCCATCTCACAACCACCCACCCTGTTTTCTTGGAGTGGGGATAACACAGAAGTTTTGCTGGTGCCTCTAGAGCACTTGTGCCTTTCCTGAGTTTTCAATGAGATGAGCAAATGAAGAAAAAATAAATGTTTTTGAAAGATGCATGAAATAATTCACTGTAATATTCAGAAACTAGTAAACATACAGAGCTGTGGATGGGGTTTTTAGGGTGATATTTCATATGCCCTTCTTATTTCTAGTTATATGTCCTCATTTTGTTGATAGGAACACAAACCACCACATTTGACTTCATACCAAAGACAGACTGGTGTCAGGAAATAATCCAAATCTGAAGATTTCAAGAGATGGTGATTTCATCCTGACCCCAGAAGTTGTGCCAATGGTTAATTACCCGTGCTGTCTAAACATTTCTTAATTGCAATTTGATTTTGTTTAGCTCCAGTTTCCAGACACTGAATCTTATAATACCTCCCTGTTAGATTAAAGAGCCCTCTGAGCATTTGAAATCTTGACCTACGCAGGCACTGATGAAATCACTTCTCCAGTTCCATTTTGATAAGGTAAATCAATTGAGCGCTTCTAAAGTCTCATTTGGGCAGAGCATTCGGGATCCCAGCTCCTTCCAACAGCCATCTCCAATTTTCCAAAGTCCTTTTTGTGCAGCCATAAACAAAACAGATACTCCGTGTGCTGCTGGAAACCTACTGTTCATAATAGGCTCTTTTCTAATACTAGCAGCTGCAACAGCAAAATATTTTGTCAGCTTGCTTGTTAGCCCTCGTTAGCACAACGTGCTTTGTCCCCAAACTAAGACGCCCGTTGCCAATGTAGATATACTGATTCTGGCACTTTCATTATCAGTCAAACAGTTCATAGAATGCCCTGAAATTTTGTAGAAGACATTAAATCAATGGCTCACTGGCTCACACATAACTTGCTTGATTGTGGAACTCTTCAGGCATCTCAGTTTATCTGTTTGGGAGCGTAACTGCACATAATCAAATTTAACAACGTCGACTACACTTTTAATATTCCCAAGTTCTCCCTGCTTATGAAATGGCACTTCTGTGACTCTGTGCTTTGCTGGCGAAATAATCATAATCTTGTTGCAGTTAACTGTGAGGTCCTACTCTGCCAAGAGAAACAAAAAGGAGCACCACGTGCTGAGAAAAGCCCACGCAGAGGCCGACGAGGTGACATCTTTCCCCATTTGATGGGTAACCCTGAGGGCAAGATAATATTGCTTGCCTGCTGCAACAATACCTTCTATTATACACTTCTGTTGCTTCCCAGACATCTAAAATAAATGTCTCCCTCCGCAGAAAAAAGAAATCATACATTTTTTCTGTAGACGTCAACGCTGAGGTGAAGAGCAGCAGAGAAACCATGAGTCCTAGCCTGCAAGTGGCGGTGTGCAGCCCCATGCAACGTCTGCTCCTGGGAGAGCACCTGCCCACCCAGGGCAGCTTTTGGGATGGAAACTTCAGATTCTTTTGCAGAAGTTATCCTGTTTCATAAACCTGGCTTTGGTAGTCTGCGAGACAGATAGCTGGACACATACTGTGATGCCGCCTTCAGATTACAAACTAACTCATGCCTCAAGCAACTGAACAATGCTGCTCTGATGTGAGTCTTGAATACGCAGAGTTTCTTTCAAAAGTTTTGCTTTAATATCCTTAGCAAAAAATAAATAATATTTTGAGTGGTGTTTGTGATGGATCTTATCACATGCATGTTCAGTGTCTCTACTAGAGTAAGGGTTGCCAATTATTTGACGTCTTCCAAGGCTGACTACGGGATGGCTAACATCTCTTCTCCTTCCGCTAGAGATAAATCAGGTGGTTCCTGGTAAAACTAACTTGCTTTTTGAGTGCACCAAGGCTTTATCATGTGGTAAATATCCAGCTATAATATGCTACATACAATACAGTCAACGGTATGGCAAAGCAAAGTCAAAACATCATTTGCCTAATGATATCAACCGAGCTATAAAAGGCAAGTTCCTTAACAAAAAGCCTTCTGAGATCAGTTTTGACAGAGCAGAGCATACATTGTTCATTTCAAAGGCAATAAAGAAGCCATATGGCTGGGGTAAATTATTTTAGATTTAAAAGAGATTTTTTTAATGATAACTTGGTAAATACTTTATAAAGTGTATTTAAGCTTAATAGAACTACTGAACACAATTATTATTTTTTTCCATCAGCAGGCAGGAAATCCCTGCTATAAATATAAGGAAGATGCTTTGGTGATACGGGCTGAAAACTGGGGCTACTGGGTACACACATCACTGTGCAGCTCTTCAGATGCGTGGATTTTGCCAAACCTATGTGAAAAGGGGCAGATCTGCCTGCATTACAGAGCAATTCATTAGCTGAAGAGCTGCTGGCAACTTCAAACCAGCACCCACAACCAGAGCCCACTAAAGCCTGGAACAGTTTTGATTATCTGCAGTCAAAAAGAAACGTAAGAGAAATTCAGCTCAAGCAACAGCCCTCAATGTCACGCACCTCTGTTGTGGTACAACATTAGCACAGTGAACTGAAATGAAAGCCTTCCCCACAATCCTTTTGAGACTGACATGGCCCAGAAGGCTACAGATACCATTGAATAGATCAAGCCATTGATTTTCAAGTTTTCAATGCAATTTATAAAGTCAGACTTGCTAACGCAGCAGTAACAGCAATATCAGCTTATAAACATCTTTTCTGTTCTTCAAATATTAGGTTGTGGATAAACCCCGAGCAGGTTGGGCAGGCATGGGCAAAAGCCCACCCAAGCTACAGAACAGTGACATTCAGAGCAAATTTCTTGTTATTTTTTTTTTAATGCAAGCCAGGATTTGTGCAAGATGTCCCAGCAGTGAGCTTTCTCTGCTTGTTCCACCCACCCGCAAGGAACCATGAGGCATTACAGTCCTCATCCCCTTGCAGGGACAGGGATTCTTATTATTAGGACACTTTTGAGTAAGTGAATTGAGAAGGCACGAAGGGATGCAAGGGGAAGGTGTGCTGGCTCCCCTGAAGAGACTGCACTGATGTCATTTGCTGAATGACTTTGATTACTACTAGCTATGCATATTTTCTCCAGAAACAACCTCTAATGTGGTACTATCTCCCCTTCAGACTTTACATTAGTCATATAACATGGACCTGACTGAAAAACTTACTGAAAAACAGGGAAATTGCCTCCTTAACTTTATTAAGTATTCTCTTCCCCAGCAAAGTTGCTTGTGAAGGCCATTAAATCTAGAGTCTTAGAATCTACAACTCTAAGATAAAATTACAGAGCTAAAAACATGCATTACATAAAAGAGTATTAGTCAAGCACAAGACACGGCAGAGGCAGAAAAAAAAATCCCCTGTATCTTATTATCAAGAAATCATGTCACAGTCAGGCGTAGGGAGTCATCTAGCATGGCAGATATAGAACATTTATTAGCAGAAGGCATAACAGATGGGAACAAATAGCACTGAAACGCAGGTGGTGCCCAGAGTCACATACTGGTGGTGAGATGACTGATGCCCTTCTTAAGATCTCTCTTTCTTTCCCAGGAATGAGTATTAATAAAAGTCAAAAATTAAAGTTATTTTGCTCATACAGCATCATCCAATGTCAGGTCAATCTGTCCGAGAGGCCAGAATGTCACGGTTTTCATTTGTCTACAACTCACAGGATGTGGGGTTTTAAAAAGCTCTGGGAGCTTTTTTGGCTTTTACGCTGTGAGAGGTATAGACCGACTCCGTCTATTACTCCTTGAGCTTCAGCATCAGAAGTGTGCAGTTCGCTCTCTGGACACGGGGGTGATAACACCTCACTCAGATGAGGGTCCCCATTTTCACAGATGTGAGTGTGAGCATCAGTGTGAGCGGTTTGACCTCTTCCAGCAAAACGCAGGTCTGGGCACTGTTTCTAAAGCACAGTCAAAAGATAAATCCACCTTCAGACTTTTCTGTTGACAATGAGTCCCTGGGAAACAAGAAGAAACCTTCTGGAAAAGAAGACTTCTTCTCCATCACTTCAAAAGAGGGCTTATTCGTCGCCATCAGGCATGTTGATATATAGCAGGATAAATGTATGTGTTGTGGCAGTCCCTCCAAGCCTCTCTGGCTGTTAGTCTGTAAGCCAAGGCACTTAAGTGCTTGGTTGTAATTTCTTCCTGGTCTAACTGTAGGCCTTCAGCGTGCCCAGAGTAATGTTTAAAGCAGACATGGTAGATTACTGTGTCTGGAACTGAACATTTACTGTAGATAATCCAAAATGACAGGTTTCATAAATACCACTGGTTAGATTCTGATCAACTACATATCATCTTTCTGATTCATAGCAGAGGAATTGCCTTCTTCAAATTCCACACGCAGGCAGCATCCTCCAGGGAGAGCCTGAAGTTGTAGGCTGTTATTACTCACTTTCAAGGGTATACCTCCAGTAAGTTTCTTTTTATCAGCTTACAGTTTCTGTCAATTTTGTTCTCTCTGTTAACTTACTGTACTAACACATCTTTAAAAATCCAAAAGCGAGGAGCTGCACACACTGCCGCATGCAACCACCTCCCTCTAAAGTCACCAGCGGCCACAGCACAGCCTTCACCTCTCAGAAGCTGCCTTTTTATTACCCTGTCGCATCCATACCAGACTGCTGCAACATTTAGCATTTAACTCTCAGCAAAGCTGAAGGTGGCAGTCTCCCTTCCCAAACCTGGTCTCTAATTTCCACATACATCCATATACTTTGAACTGTCTTCTCTTAAACAAATAAATAGAATCAATTAATAACGATAACAAAGCATGAGTGAAACCAAAGACTTTTCAGTTAACATAGTACATGCCCACGGGATTAATTATGATTTTGAAGCCCAGTCACTTAACAGCATTCTCATTTGTAAGATGCGATGAGCATGTTTTCTCTCCAATGAAAGCAGTACACCATACCTGTCCTCTTACCTAACAGCGTGGTCGATGGAACAGTGTCTGATGATACTTTGAGATGGAATTCCGTTCACCCACACGACACGGGTCATTGAAAATCAACAGAAGATCAATAGGGAAAAAAAAGTTACAGAAAATGAAAACAAGGTTAGCGTCATCTCATACTCAGCAGATTCAGTCTATAGGTCATATTGGGAAATGCACAAAAGTAAAGAAAATATAGAAATGAAAAAAAAGTCTGGCACTAGTACCTGAGTAGTAGGAATTCAACAAAGATTTGCTCTGAAGGGTTTTGCTTTGGACAGAAAATGAACAAGGAGAGGGTGATGCTAGGTAGGAAAGACATAAGGAAAAGACTTTAGACATATATTAAGAGAGAGAAAGAACAGGGAGAATGTCTCTCAAAGAACACAGTAATATGGGATATATAAGGCTTATCAAAATGAATTATATTTTTCATCTCAACATTCATGTTACATTTATTACAATGTCATCATGATGGATTTTCTTTAATATAAGCACTCCAGACCCCAAATATAGTCTTATAGTTATTGTAAATCAGTGTGATCCTACACACATAGGACTATATTCTACAGACCTCTTTTTTTTTTAAAACCAAAGGAACATCTAAGAGAAAGATCCTTAAAAACAACACCCAATATACAAACCACAGAGAATAAAATGCATTATTAACAGTAAATAAGCCTGCTAAACACAATGCACACCGGTACCACAAAAATACACAGGCAGGGTAGCAAATTTTTTGTTAAAACCATACAAGATAAGAAGGGAATTGTTCTTCGATCCAGAACACTTAATAGCAAATCCTATAATCTATTCCCCTGTGAGATGGGTTCTTTTAGCAGGACATATATCCCTACTTTCTCCCATTTAAAGCATTAGCTTTCTCTGGAACAAATCCACAAATGATTCCCATATTAATCAAATATTTATGGAAAGGAGGCAGGGCTCCACATCTTCACAGCAGATTCTTTTCTTGCTAGCAAATGTATGAGATTGGTTTATATCCACAATAGCATACATGTACATTCTTGTGATAATCCATCATTTCTGAATGTATACTCTTTTGTTATCATTCTGCATTCACTCTTAGACTTACAGACATTTATCTCCTCCTCAAAATGTTGGGAAACAAGCTAATACAAATCTCAGTACATCAGAAAGATGACAATAGATAAACACAGGAAAAAAGTATTCCATAATCCAGTAGAAGTAGATAAAAGTCAGTATACATCAAAGTAATTTCAGAAGCAATTTTTGCATCTCTAGAAAAAACACCACTTATAAATTTCAAGTTGTTCTATGGAGTGAATGAAAGAAGGCACTATCCTAGGGAGCTTCATAAAGTCTTCAGAATTACCTCCTAAGCAGTTTATAATCAACTTATAATGAACTTGCTCCAATTTTGCATTCTTCTGCTACATTTTCAGACTTTGACCATTTGAAAACACATGAAGATAATCCAATTTCTCATAGCTTAACACATCTCTCATCTGGGACCTCTTCCACCTTCTCCCCTGTCAGTTAGCCTAAATCAGACCTTGTCTGTATCACACTTGGAACGTGGCCACTTTTGCAGATGGGTAAGACAAGGACTAGCAAGAATCATATGGTTGGCCAGAGTCACAAAGTCAGCAATCCAAAGTCCCTGAATCTGGGAGTAGAAAGGTACATTGGCAATTCCTGGAAAAACTGTGTCCCAACCAGAAATTACTCGGGCATCTAAAAGTAGACACATCACTTACATCAGTGAATTTGATTACAAATGTTACCAACAGAGGTTTCTGAAATAAACCGCATTTGTGAGACAGGGAGGTGAATTCAGACTTTCAGAGAGCTCATTCTCAAAGTCAGCCAGGTGGCTGTTGTAGGAGAGACACACACACAGTGCTGCTCCTTCACTGGAGGTACCCACCAGCACTGTGTCTGCAAGACACGGGAGACACTTCCAGATAGGACTTCACAGCAGAGCAAAGATTAGAACTTGATTTAAAGTTCTCTATACACTGGAGTGACGTGAGAGACCACTCTCCTCATGCAGAATGGTGGACATCCCTCCCTATTCTGAAAATGCCTCTCCCTAATTTATTTTGAAATTTTGTAAAGAAACCAACTCTGCAAAAATTGCAATCCAGCACGGAAGACAAGAAAAGGGATTTGGGTCTTTTGACTTAATATATATATATATATTTTAACTTTATTACCCTTTATTTTAGAATTTTTGGCTGAAGAAAATGTCTCATGGTCATGATCCTACAGGTGCTCACAATGCATCCTATCTGAAATTGAAAACCATCTGTGGAGTAGCAATAACAACTAGATGATGCAATTGTCTATTCTGACCTATGGCAAATCTGTAAGACCTTTGCATTTCATCGCAAAAGCATGCATGCATGTGAATTTAGGTGGACCTTGATTAAAGATGATCATTAACAACCTGAGTACCACCCATGTCTTCCCCTTATCTCCTTGTTTTTGCTAGTAAGAGCACAGTTACAATACCACTCACTAATGCAAATCTCAATTCCCTAGAGCATCCTAAATGACATCTTCACACTGTGCCTCTGCCAGTAATGTTAAGGCTGTCTACGTGGTCTGTACCAGTGTCACTCCTTTGAATCATTTGGAAAGCAGTCTCCTCCGTGCACGGTGTAGTAGCACATCATTGCTGAGATGATGTACTGCTGCTTCTCTCATCACACAGATGGGCTGCCAAATTGCACAACATTTATGTGCAATAACAACCCCTTGGACACCCTTCTGGTCAGTGCACAGACACTGTGGGATAATTTTAGGCCTTCCTTGCCTCCCATTTGTCACCTCGCTTCACAACAACCCTGCACTGAGTCAGCGTCTGCATGTGGCGGTGCTGTGCCGCTCCAAGGAAAATGACACTGCTTTCCAAACTCTGCTGAAAGATGAGGAGCAGTCTTAAACACTGCAAATACCAGCATTTACTTTTTACTCTCCACTTAAAACTCTTGTAAGTACCAGCAAGGAGCTGGCCTGAACAAGGACTATCATTCTGAGATGGAAAGGGAGATAAAGAGTTTCCCTTTGGGCCAGAAAAGTTACACGTTCATTTCTGTTCCACTTTTCAGCAAGACCTGAAGTCTCCCTGCTCCAGCATAGAATCACAGAATTACAGAACGGTTTGGGTTGGAAGGGCCCTTACAGCCCCCCAGCCCCTCCCCTGCCATGCACTGGCTGCCCCCCAGCTCAGGCTGCCTAGGACCCATCCAACTGAGCCTTGGTCCCCTCCAGGGATGGGGCACCCAATCTTCTCTGGGCAACAGTGCCAGGGCTCACTGCCCTCTGAGTAAAGAATTTCTTCCTCACATCTGAAGTTCCCTTCTGTCAGTGTAAAACCACTGCCCCCTGTCATATCACCACACTCCCTGACAGAGTACAGCCTTCCTGTAGGGCCCCTTTAGGTACTGGAAGGCTGCACTGAGGTCTGCCCACAGCCCTCTCTTCTCCGGAGTGAACACCCCCAGCTCCCTCAGCCTGCCTCCACAGGAGAGCTGCTCCAGCCCTCTGAGCATCTTCATGGCTTCCTCTAGACCCACTCCAACATCTCCACATCCTTCTAGTGCTGCAGCCCACGCCTGGATGCAGTACTGCAGGTGGGGCCTCACAAGTGCAGAGTAGAGGGGGACAATCCCCTCCATAACCCTGTTGGCCCCCCCTCCCCCCCCCACTGATGCAGCACATTCGGTCTCCTGGGCTGCAACTGCACACTGCCGACCTATGTTGAACCTCTCATCAACCAACACCCCCAAGTCCTTCTTCTCAGGGCTGCTCTCAATCCATTCCCCACCCAGCCCATATCCAGAGGCTACAGATGCTCCAGACATAATTATGTTTGACAGCAAACACCTCTATCAAGCGACAGACTTCAGATCTACACATGGCCAGTGGGGCATGAATTTATGGGCAGCACCATTTGCAAGAGCTGATACTGAACATTTCCAAAGACATTCCCTCTGAAGCAATGAGATGGCAGTCAGTGAAGGAATATAACACCAGAGAGCGGAGGTATTTCCTGGTCACTGCTACAGTGAACTCAGACTTCCTTAACTGAGGTCAAGGAGAGGATGAGTGCCTACTATGAGATATTCACGAGCACAAATGTCTGCTGTGAGGTAAAAGGAACATTTAAGACAGAGTTTGACTCTTGCTTGAGAGAGAGAGCTGATTTCAAAAGCTAGGATGAACTGCCCCCATAGAACTATATTAGTTAGCAGGAAAGTTACAAAGTAATCCTATTACGATATTCAAAAGCAGGAGCAGGCCCCTATGAAAACCCTTAAGTATTAAACTCCATTAAAGTAATTTTTTTAACAGAAAGGCTTTTACTCTTTTTTTTTTCCCTTTTTTTTTCCTCCTGACAATACGATCGCCTGCAAACCCATACAATTCCAGCACCAGCACGTGCACGCTCTTGCACGGAAGAGAACTTACCTCCAACACCTCAGCATCCTGGACTTGGCAGAAAACAAATGTGGAGAAATCAGGAAGGCTTACTGGTGGTTATTGCTCATGGATACAAGGAGGAAAAGAAGTGAAAGAATCAGCCCGTGACTTAAATCAGGCTGTGTTACAGAGGGAGGTGGTGATCAAACCTGCAATGATGTCAGACAAGCAAAGGACTTACTGGTTTAAAAGGAGGAAAAAGAAAACCTGAAGGTATGCTTCTTTTACAAAACCAGATAGAACATTTCCTATAGTTGCTATTTCAAGCAAATGACTCAGCTGTTTTAATCAGCCTCTCAAAATATCGAGGAAAAAAATGAGGGCACATTACAGGCTCATCTCTTCTCTCATTTTCTGGTTGGAAAAAAGAAAAACAAAACAACTTTTAAAAATCCAAATACTGAAGAAAAAGTGAAAAACTTTGTTTTCCTCATACATTCCAAACAAACCACCTTTGCTGTTTCCAGGCTGCCTGTTACAGTGCTGCCCTCTGCTATCCTGCCTTTCAAAGGGACGAGCCACTGACAACTCATGCTGTCATCTTTAGGAGGCGCAGCTACTGAGCACCTGAGAAAATTAGATCCTGAGTCAAGACAGTTTAGTATCAGAGAGAAGTGTCCACTGCTATCCTTGACGCTCCCAAACAACTACTTATCTATCTCACAGGTACGTTACATAGAGTGACGGCAGCAATGCATGCAGATGGAATTTGACATGACCTACAGACAGGGAGAAGAAAAATTCACTCAGCCTGTCCTGATCAACCTGAGGTTACAAAGAAAGGTTTCAGTGATAAAAAAAAAACATTTATTTTTTATCATAGGCATTTCCTTGTTAGTATTTAGGGGAAAAACACATCACTTGTTAAAAAATAACAAGAGTTCTAGTATGCGTTTTGTTCTCAGAGCTGAACCCTCTTCAAACTATAGGGTAAGTGTCAAAAGAAGGAGTGACATTCCCATAGTGTCTAAGTTAAAATTTATTTAATACGAAAAGGTTTACAAATCCACCATGCAATCCACCATGCACTCGACCTGGATCTAGCGAGGCTAAAGGATAACTTCGTGCTGCTTTGCCCAGAGTCTTCCAGCTACAGAGGTCTGAGTGGTTTACAGTTATTAACTATGATTAGTGTTAAGGAATTTGTGTGAAGAATAAACTGAGGACACAGACAAAAGAAGAAATGCTGTCTTTCCACTTCTAACCATGAGACCGTGTTTTCTTTCATGAAAATTCCATACAGAAAATGATATTTCCATCCTAAACGTCAGCTAAGTGATTTCACTCATCAACTCACAAAGGAGAAACTATTTCTGAACAACAAATGAACATGTGCCTTTTTGAATGTCTGATGCAATTATTAAAACAGACTTCATAAATTACTCTCAGTAGATTTAGAGTGAGAAGGAACGTTCCCCACCCAGCTGAGAGGTAAAACAGGGGCAGTGTTAGAGGCATTTCAGCAACTGATTTCTAGCAAGCTCTCGCAACAAACCCTCTCACTGTCATTCCCAGCTCCTCAGTGTTGTGCCCATAGGAATAGGTCCTTTCAAGAACCCAGAGCTCTCCAAAGGGGACATATCCATTGCAAGCAAGTTAAACTTACTGAATCCATTAACATCTTGGCAGCTGGAAGAGAAAGCTTCTTCATTGTGAACAGCGCTGAGTTTGGTAGAGGCCTTGTCTGAAGTGGCCACGGGACCCATCTCTCTCTGTGTGCTGGTCTGAGTCTCCTTCTGCTTCTTGGCTAGCTTCCTTTAGGGTATTTTGAAGAGGGGAGAAATCGAGGTCAGTTTTCCCTCATTAGAAACAGAACAACGAGAAAATATCTCGAAAATCGCAATTATCACACTTGAAGAGACATGCAGGGCACATGGAACCTCACGAGAGAAAACCCCACAGCTTTTTTAAGATATTGTGGAGTAAAATAAACGTAGTGATGCCAGTCTGCGAGTCTGGCTGTCCCTCCCAGTAACTCATCGTGCACAAACCCACATCACCCCAGCAGTAGGAGCACTACATCACCAATGAAGAGGGAATAAGGAAAGCCCTCGGAGCAGCTGACATCTGCTCCAGGAAGAGCAGAGGGCACTGGGCATGGGCAGCAATGGGAAAGGCTCACTGGAGGTACATGGGATCTCCGCATCCATCCCACGGGGCCGCCTGCAGCTGGGGCTGTCTTTGGAGGCTCCAGTGAGAGGTGCGACCTGAGGCTGTACTGACACCCAAGCAGGGCAGGGAGGACAGCAACCCCTGCCAGAATTTGACAAATTGCTCTGCAGATCGGCACTCAGGGAAGAGTGGGGCAAGTTAAAGGCTGCAACCATTTAAAAAATGACTGTGCTCAGATACGTCCCCATTCTGGGAATTTGGGTCTTTGAGGAGACCTCGAAGTAGAAACACTGCCAGCTCCAAAAAGAGTAACAAAGCCGAGAACTTAAGAGGCTCCTCTTTTGCAAACACAGCTAATAGTAAGGAAGCGGAGAGAAGCAGAAAAGCGAGCTGCTAAGCTTCCATTGACATTTGGCTGCCCTGTGCTCCGTTCATCCCAGAGAGCAAAACTGTTTAAAAATGAATGTGTGACATTCTACAACCCGCACCTTGAAAAAATATCACACAAATCCCCAGCACCAGCAAGGAACTTTGCTTACACGGCTTCCGCAGATAAGAAAATAAAACAAAATAAAAGGGAGAAAAACAGATTACTGTAAGTAGGAGCTTCGGTTTTCTCTTTTTCCCCTTCAATGAAAGAGAAAAAAAAAAATCCTAACAACTAAATCATTTTGCAAAGAGGTTTTTCTTCAGTGAAATGACATGCTTACGGTAAGTACTCCCCATCTTTTAAACTTCATTAGGCTCTTAAAAGGATATTGCTTGCAATAGGCTTTATTTATCCACAGCACTTGTCAGTGGCATTTACAGGCAGGTCCCGGCACACAGCTGAGCCCCAGCCCTCCTGTGGTGGACCAGCCACATCCGTTGGCATGGAAGGCTCAAAGAGAACTAAAGCCTTATGCCCATCTCAGTGAGGAGTGGCTATGTGAAGGCAAGCTGCTGAATCCGGACCAGGAGAGCAAAAATTTGTGGAGAAATGTCCGATGTCTGCTGGAAACTTGTGAACAAATGCATCTCTCTCATCTGCTTAGCCAGCTGAGGTTCAGGCTTGTGCGGTTCGTGCTTTCAATTCCAGCCCGCAGCTATTCCAATTGGAGACATAATTATAGAGTACATACTTAGATCCCACAAAATCTCCATGATATCCACTTCTGCAGATAAAGATGCAAACAGAGGAACCGGCCTCGAACGCTGAAGCAAAAAGCTGGCGTTTAATGATGTTAAAAGCTTTGCTTCCAGCACACAGTGATGCTAGCACAGCCAGATTTATTAACCACGAGCCCCCTTGTTTTGTGCTGCGGTCCCTGAGGTAACAACAATAGTTTGGGAGCGTATTAACCCTGCTATGCGGTTATTTTAATCCTTTAGATTTGCTAATCGTACATGGCTCTGTGAATTCTGTGGCAACAGGAATTAAAATTTCTCAGTGGGAAGCGCTAATCCAAAACGCACAAGTCCTTAATAACAAACACTCTGGACTGCTGGGGTGAGCCATTACACACTACCACTACTGATGGGTAAAAATAGAGAGTCAAAAAGGGCGGCTTCCTTATTAAATCCAGATTAAAATATTTGTGGCCGTAATTACCCCTAAGTCCCATTGCTTGGTTTCTTTTCAGAAATGCCAACGAGTTACAAAGAGCTGGCGAGCTCCCTTCTCTTTCAGAAGGCAAGCAGTACCATTGCTGCATGTTCTGCGCAGGGACAAAATCACCCCAAACCCAAACCCATGAGTCCCCGATGGCCTGCTTACAAATCCCTATGGCAAAGCAGTTCTACCTGGTCCTGTAGAAGACAGAGAGGCCCCTAAAACACTGGCTTGAATGCCTAAAAAGAAAAGGTGAGATGAGTTTAAGGTTCTCGACCTACGACCCGCAGACGGCAGCCTCCTGCGCAGGCTGCTCACCAGCGGAGGCTGCTGCAAGCGCAGGGGGAGCGCGCGGGAGAAGCCACACAGAAAACTGTTCGGCATCCGACAGCGCTATGATTGGCTTTCAGCACGGTGTTATCGGTTCCCACCTTTCTCCCTCTCTCTTCCAAGGATGTAAAAATTCTTCATCTAAATTTAGAGGGAGAAGGAAGACAGATCTCTTTTGAGGATTTCAGAGCTAAGCTTGCCAGACACATCAAGGGGCTCTTGGTTTCTAAATGCGCCTTTTCTGTCTCAGTTACGTGTCTGGATAGAGTGGCAGCACAGGACTAAGCCTATTTGGTCCTCGCCATCGTTATAATTCGTAGAAAGGATTATAAAATCAAATGACTAGCACTTTCTAGAACATTAGGGATGCAACTTAAACCCACGGCAAGGTAGAGGTTTATTTGCCTGCATGTCAAAGTGCCTTTGGAATTGGAAAAGCATTTATCTGAAAACGCTGCTTCCAAAAATAGGGCACTTGAAGAGAT
Organism: Aquila spilogaster; assembly: GCA_024606505.1. NCBI lineage: Eukaryota > Metazoa > Chordata > Aves > Accipitriformes > Accipitridae > Aquila > Aquila spilogaster. Next base: position 17,076,795 of record JANHGO010000053.1, read on the forward strand.
CTCTGTGAATCACTGACAAGCTGCATCAGTGACACAGCTCCCGCTCCCCGCACTGACCAGCTTCCCCCAAACACAACAATGGCAACATCCCGCGGAAACAGCTATCAGTGCATTAGTGCCAATCACGGGCCGGCTGCAGGCTGCCTCCGGCGTGCAACCAGCACGGGCTGTCACCAGGCACCGAGAAGACACTTTCTGTCTCATGCATTATGCAGTTGTAAAGGGGAAGAAATAAAGGACCGGGCAGATACTTGGAAGAAGAGTCTGATACAATCAACACAGGGTGAAGAGACGGAAATGTCAAAACGAGAATGAGGCGATATTGGCGGTTTTACATTTGAGCGTAAGGAGAACGTGCCAGGAAGAAAATGAGAATCCATGGACGGGGTTTACTGGGTTGCCCTTTTCAGTTCAAGAGGATTCGTAAATGAAGAGATGATGTTTATGGGCACAATACACACACAGGAGTGATGAGACAGAAAGATGCTCACAGCAGAACAAAAAGAATGCAACCAGCTGCATAATCAGGCAGTTGAAGCTAACCCAGCTAAAGCGAGGACAAGAGCTGTTAGCAGTGAACCTGAACTAAGTGCAAATTCAGAAAAAAATAGAATGGAGATTCGGTTTGGCTATTTTTGAAACTTCTGCTCATCAGAGAACATAAAATGCTGAAACGCTAAATTAAAATTGAGGGACTTCCAGTTTAACAATCCAGGAACACAAATTTAGCACCAAATAAAAAGCATCCACTACCACGAGCACTAATCAGAAACCTCAAGGAACATTTTCAGCTCAAAGTATTCACAGGATCAGATTCCAGTTTTGCAAAGGCTTGGGTAAACTTCAAGGATTATATTTTTAAAAGCAGCTCTTCTTTAAACTTTTATATCAATTTTACATGCATGAGTGTTAAATCTGAAACTGCCACTCCTAAAAAGCTCTTGTACACGTACGTTGACAGATTTAATTTTAGATGTTTCACAAGGATGGATTATATATACCATAGTGCAGATTTGCATGCACAGGTAATTTAGATATTAGGTATAGATCATGTAACTTAAACATGAAATTTCCTCCTACAGACAAAAATTGCATATTGCCCTCATTTCCAATAAGCAATTTAAGAAAGCTACAAAATACAATTCCTAGTAGATATTTGTGCGCAGCAGCCTGCAAGGAGTACACACGTTACTGAATATGAAATCTGCACAAATCAAGGCAGAGATCAACCATGCCAACACCCTACTGGGAGCACTGGTGAGGCAGCAGCTCTACGGAAAAGGATCTTCGCTCCCTAGATCTGTAGTAGGTCATAAGCTCAGCTTGAAGGAGCAGTCCCATGTTTGTGCAAAAAGAAGGTGAGGATTATAGATGGCTCTGCAGTCTGTAGGACACAGGTAATCCTTTTGCTCTGAGCCAGCGGTGATAAAGGCTCTGCTGCAGTACAGCATCCAGTTCTGCACTTCAAAAGGATGTGTACCAAAGGGACATGCACCAAAGCAGAACAAGAAAGGTAAATCCGGAAAACACCATCTACGAGCAAAGGCCAAACAAAGTATGGCTCTTTCACCTAGAGCAAAGACAAAGGAATAGAGCTGATACCTTCAAACCTAGGAGAGGTCTACTCCTGGTCCACAGCACCAGGAAAAAAGTAATGGTGCTAAATGACAGGAAAGGCAGCTCAGCTGAGACTCCAGGAAACCTGAACACAGCTGCCCAGTGGTGGCTGCCCACCACTCAGGTGTGCTGGGAGATCTCCCCGGAGGTCGCAGCCCCATGGGCTGATGGAGCTAAAGCAGTGCAGCCTTCTGCAGCCTGGCAGGTGGCTCCTTCTCCCCAGCCCGGCACTGCACTGCAATCTCCATCCCTAAAATAGCATCCCCTAATCAGAGCTGAGATGCAGCCCCCTGCCCTAAGTGTAGCTCACTGGTTCTCACAGCCTTCCCAAGGGCAACCCCTTGGGGCCTGCTTACTGGCCAGCAGGGACAGTGCAGCCAAACTCAGGGAAGTTTTATTACTGAAGCAGAAGAGAATTCCCCAGAGAAAAGGCTGTGAGAGGAACAAGGGCCCAGCTGCACCACTGCTGCTTACAGAGAGAGCACTGCACAGCATGAAGAAAGTGCTGTAATGGAGGCATAGGGCAGAGGATGCTCTGAATGCTTTTCACTCTGTATATACAAACTCAGCATCAGGAAGCATGTAGGGATACACTCTCTAAGCTTTACTTGAGCAAATCAGTCACTTTTTGTGGAGTACCTCTGGTCACAACAATATCAATTTTCGACTATCCAGGTGCACATAAGAGCCGTGCAGACATAGAACATATTGGTCCAAACTGCTGGCAAAGCACAGTCCTCTGCAAAGCTGAGGTTTGCACTCACCAAACAGAACGTTCTAAACAAACTCTTGCATACTTTCTCAATTTTCTTTTTAAATTTGCTTTAATTAAACTGGCATAACCCCTGATTTATGTCTCTGTTCTTCCAGTGTCTAATGAGAAAAACAGCTTCTTCTGAACATTCCTATTTGGCAAGCTGAGCAGCGCAGGCAGATCCCACCACCACTGGAAATATACGAAATATAGGCATGTAGGTATTATTTATACAGAAGTACGCTCATAAATAAAGCTGTTTTATTTCTTTTCAAATGTCCCACACGCGGTGGAAATAAATTCAGTACAAATTCTGTTAGTTCAGAAAATGCAAGTATACATTTACCTCCACAGCTGGGATGGAATCTCTTCTATGAAGAGAAGCTCTGAGCTGAAACCACCGCAATTAAAGTTTGAATTACAGGGGAGCTGAAGGGGTTTCATGCAGTGCAATAGGGTCCTCACCACTCTTGCTGGATCGGGGCAAAGGGAAATAACGCTTTGGCCACTCAGTGCTCTCTTCTTATAAATAACATCAACAGTGCAAGTAACACATACATGAATCTCTGCATTTCCAGAACCACTTCTCTGGTCTAACAGCTCTCTTGATTAAATCCCAGTCTCCAACCATTACCCAGTGCAGCAGAAGGGAAAAACAACAACAACAACAGCAAACAAACTCCAACCAAACAGAAACCAAAGCAATTTAAAAAGCAAAAGCAAAAACCCACAGAAAGCAAAACACTTCCACTTCTCTTTTTCTTTTTTTTTTTATTTCTGGTGAGAAAATAACAAAGCCTCAAGAAGGCTTATTGCAGGGGAAAACACTGTGAGAAAAGAGGTGTCTGTCATTAAATGCAAAATCCCCTTTTAAAGCAGCTGTAATGCCGCCCATGTTTTACAGCTTCACCTAAGAAAAGAAACAAAAACTTTCAGAGGTGGATGGGTTGTTATCTTGCACAGTACATCGGATCTTACAATGCATTAAACTTGCATGCAATGTGTCAGAGCTGGCAGTTCTACAGAAAACTTGGGCAACACTTGTACTGATGTAAATACAGAGCATTTCAGAGCGCTCCTCTGCAAAGACCCATGCCTCACCGCAGTAACAGGGCTGCAGGGAGCTCATCTGGTCCAGAACTCACCATTCTGCATCCTCCTCACCCATCACAAAACCATGAGGACTTAACTCACACCACTGGCACAGAAGGTTCTGTCCAAGGACCTTTCACTGCAACTGACTTCTAAGGAGGGGTGAAGTGAAGTACACAAAATGCTGTAATCCTGCATGACAGGTGAGGAACAGGGCCTTGCTGGGTTTGTATCTCCAGTGTATGTGTGTTAAAGACCTCTTCTTTCAACCACAATAATATCTGTTTCCACACATTGCAGGAATCTTATAAACAAAGTGCTGCCACACAAAAACCCCATCATTATTTACACAATGTGCACAAAATAGCCCAGAGGAGCTTCTTGTGAACGAATATTTGGACTGAGTTTCACCGCAGCTGCATGTACATAACCATCTTGCCAGGATCAGATTTGACAGTCCTGGAGAGCAACGGGGCAGTCTGAGGGCAAAACTCAGCCTAGAAGCTACCACAACCCTCATGGCCCACGTCTGCAAGATTCAGTTATTCATGATATAAATCTCAGTGGCATTAATAGATATACCCCATTAAGAATAAGAGTTGAGTTTGAAGATTTTGGTCCCTAAAAAGAAGAAATGCCAGTACAGCAGATGACAGAAAGTTAAAAGGAATCATCTGAAAGCAGATGAGCATTACTCCAGGAAGCACAACTTTGAAGCCCAGAAACTGAAACTGAAAATAGAACAATGTAGTCTGCAATGTGGTTATATTTAAAGGTGTGCCAGTAGATCTATTTGAGAACATGCTTTTCAATACTGTTAACTCAATTCAATTTTGCTTCAGGACTAAAACATTCATACAAGGTCATAACACGGAAACCAATTTTATTTTAGAAGTCTATATATATACATATCCCTGCTCTTATTTTCACAACACATCAAACAAACTGAAATCACACTCCTCTGTTCATAAGAGGCTGTAGTGATTCCTATTAGCTTTGGCTAACAATTACACAATCCTTAGTGATTTAAGATTTTCACCTGCAATCATAATAAAACACCCTATTTCAAGTGACATGTGAACCATGAAACTCAATAAAACTTCATTATATGCTCCCTGATGGATTCTCCTGCTCTCTTCCCACACCTATCAGAAGGTCCTTCACACCCTGACAGCTGTTCAGGAGACCAATAAAGAGCTTGGTTTTGCCCAATTGAAGCCAACTGTCAATCTGAAACCAAATGCTGCCATGCATAGCTTGATGCTGGAAGTGTTCATTGTGCAGTGACTATTTGTGTGCCACCTCTATCATTGAGATGTTCCAGCTAACAGAGTTCATGCTTGATGTGGTACCTAGGACAGCGTAAGCACTGAGCTAAGAACAAGCTCTCTGTTTGTTTAGGGTGCATTAGAGTTCTACGATTTCTGCACACTGACTTCAAATCCCCATTCAGTGCTACAGTGGGGTGATACACATAAGCTTGCCTGGTGACACCTCTGGCTCTCCTCTACTGTGATATGCTGCATGGTGCACAACTGCTTTATTACATCTCTGCAGCCCATCACCACTTGCTTCTGCTACTGCTGAAGTTCACTGCAACCTCAGGCTTTGGTGACCTGCAGAGCTTTGTCTCTTCACTTTTCTTGAGTCACTCTCCTGTTCCCCAAGAAGAAAAGTACTAGTACATTGATCCACAGAAGCCACTGAAAGACAGCAAAGAGACTGCTTAGTAATGCCCTTATTTCCTCTGTACAGAATAATCCTCAGCTGACTACTTAAAACAACATTGTGGTGCAGCTGTAAAAATGGGTCATATAGGGCTCAGAAGTTGACTTACGCTTTTAAATGCACAAATCTCAAAATACAATAAAAGTAGGGAACATTTTGACCACGTATTACCTGCAGGAAGAAGACGAAATTGTAGGGGTAAAACAGGGACTGCATTTTTCAAGCAATGGTGCTAACTGGTTGCAATGTATCAAGAACAGTAATGCAGCGAAGATGGAACTTTTCTGATGTTCAGGGGAAATGCACTGAAGAGGAAAGGTTGCAGCAATAAATGCAACTAGTTGGCAGCATCTACATGCTAAAACTGTCCCTGACTTCAAGCTAAGCTTCTCTTGAAATCTTTCTATTTATGGTCAAATTCTATTCGTAGTGAACCAGTGTGGAGTACAGAGAAAACAGAATTACCTCCCATTTACAATTATTTAGCTGGGTAAAGTCAAGTCTTGACGTCATCTTTTGGTTTCTTGCAAACACAGCAAACTGTGAAGGTTTTTCTATCAATTATTTTCTGATAGGTCATCATAAAGCAAAATCACTCCACAGGTTAACAGGGATCCTACTCTTAAATTCTTTCCTCCGTTCTCAGGATGTAAATTAAACTCTCTTGGAAAATAAGTCATTTTCCACTAAAATGCAGAACATAAATACATTCATTTCACTGACCTACTGAACATCTTTCAGATGTGTCCACAGGACAAAGTCACAAGATCAAGGCAAAGACGAACAGTAGGAACAGGTGAAGGAGGAGGGCGGCAGGCTAGGGGGAACTAGCAAAGCAGACATGGCCCTTTCAACTATTTCGTCTATGCCAGAGACCTAAAAGCCGGGCAGGCTGCTGCTTGTGAGGGCAATACAGCTACTGGTTGTGAGAGGTGGAGAGGAGACCTGTTTCTCTCAGCAGTAAGAGTTGTCTTCTCCAACTCTCCCAACTCCCTGGTGACAGCACAGGCATCCAGGCTTTGTACTTCATGACTCCTTCTTCAGATCACTGATCCAGCTCTCACCCCCTTCTGATCCTCAGACACGTGTTATCATGGCAGAACCACCTTGGCCCTCATTACCTTCCAGCCCCTCCATCTTTAGACAACAGATGGCCCCAGAAAGTTCTGGTGTGCAAAGCATTTTCAAGAGCCTTAACTGCCCTAATTATGCAGCGTTGTCGTTAGGTCGGGATAGGTGATTTAGATCTGGAAAATCTGAATTGTTTCATCACCCACTGGTCTGAGCTGACACTCAGAACCTGGCAGCTCCACAGACAGGGATATGTGTGGAGACAGTCTCAAGTCCTCATTGCCAGAAACCTTACGATTTTAAAACGCTTATACCAGGCTTGAGAAACTCCCAACAACGACTTTCAGGTGTGAATTTCCTGGCAGTCTGGCTAAGTATGGTGGACAACTGAAAAAAAGTGCAGTTGTTCTGTATTTATCCGTTAACATTTGAAGAACTATAAATCATAACGGACAGATCTGTGGACATTCATGTGTTTGCAGGCACAGTTACAGCCGAAATGGTGAAACAGGGAGAATATATAAATGTGAAAGAGAAAATAAAACACAAGCTACTGGAAAGACAAGACTGAACACGATGGTTAAAAAAAAAAGCAGTAAAAGAAAACAGTACAAGAAAGCACAAAGTTATCACGGTAAGCATGCTCAAGAAGCACCATCCCCAGCTAGGTACTTACAAGTAATAGGAGTAGGAGTATGCATTTCTTCTAAATATGGACAGCCAGCCAGATGAACAAAATATCCAAATGGAGAAAAAGAAAGAAAAACACATAATTAGATTTATATGAACTCAACGCTGTTTTTGAAAATACAAAGCATTTGTGCTACCACTGGCACTGAGCTACTTTCCTCCAGCACTGCTGCCAGGAGCTGCATGTTCACACTGAGCTGGAGACAACACACAGGTGTGTTTTCACTTCTGCTACTGACTTGCACTGCCATGAATAAATCCATTCACTGATTTCTTCCTCAACTTGACCGTGTCAGCAACATGGACAATGAGACTTACCTCTGCCTGTGAAGTGCTTTGAGATTTTAGGAATGGGAAGGATTATGTAAGAGCTATCAATATGAATGACAACAAGTAGGAAAGTGGCAGTGCAAAAACATCTCAATTTCAGAATATTTAGACAATGAACAAATTGTGCAATGACAAATCAAGCTTCATCAAACTCTAAAATGCAAATAGTTCATTAACAATTCGAGCATCACTACATATTTATAGATGATCACTGGGGGTATGTATTAGCTTTCTGCGTCAGAGTGATTAAGCTTTTTCTGTTAGTTTTTCTACAAAGAACATTTTGATACAGCAAGACAAAATGAGTCCTGGCAATCAGTCATAACTTAAGAGGTGATGTCATCCCTTTTATAGCTGGAGAAGAACTTAGAAAATGCTGTGGCACAACAGGTACAGTTGCATGCTAGTACAGCTTATCGGCAAAGCACAAGGCAGCATCAGAAGTGGCTATCATGGTCAAGACAAGGAAAAACAAGGAAACACTAAATGCAACCCTTTACACAACTTTAAAGTCTCATCCTTGAGGATACTACGAACACTAGGAAATGTAGACAAGGAGAGATGCAGGATTCAAGTGTTCACTTTTATGGTTTTTCTGAGTAAAATTTCCTAGGTACACACAGAAACCAGATTGTTCTCTGCACACGACCACTCTCTTTGCTATGCACTTCCTGAACATATCACTGTTTGTACAATTGGGATTCCTTCTCTTGTACAACCTGCTCCATTCCCTCATACATTTACAATCTGTTGCCCCATGAAGAGATTTCCCCTGGGCAAAGACAGCTGCCTACAGATGCAGGAAAGGATTGCTCCTGTGTTTGGTGGTGGCCCTTGCTGTAAATCCAAAATTCAGATTCTTGATACATTCCAAGTTATCTGATTGACTGAGTCCAGAACACACCTGAACATGTTTATAACCTCATGCCAGAATCCCCTGAAACTCAGAAACCCTATGCATGATAGCAGTGCATCAGCTGTGGTGTTGTGATTGCCACTGAGCTACACTGTGAAATTCTGAGCTCCTCTGAACCTCCAAACAAAGGGAAAACCACCAGGATGTGGAAAACGAAAGCCCACACAGCTGAACACCCTAACACATTCCTTAATTAAACTCTGCTGCTGCACCAGGGCCAGGCTCCATGCAGCACTACAAACTGGAATCTCCCTGCTGAACATCTTGCTGTACTTCCTGCTTTTCTCATGCCACAGCCACTGGACTCGAGGCTCAGTCCTCATTAAAAAGCTGCACATCCCTCTGGCTGCAGAGCAAAGCTCTGAAAGATTTATTCCTTAAGGACGAGAAACAGAGGAAGGCAAAGAAAATGAGGATTATGTTTTGGGATTGGACATATCATTTTGGCTTCAATCCACCCACAATATGCAACCAAAGATAAGGACTTCCTAAGGACTATTTTAAGACTAACTGTAAAAATTGATCTGAATTATGGATCACTAAAAACATGACTTGATCCTAGAATGCACAACACAACCTGAAGACCCTACCTAACATCTGTCTTCAGTAAGGAGATAGAAGGTACCGAGGTCCCTGAACATTCAAATATCCCTACACTGATTCTATACTACAGCTTAGGTATGTTCTGCTCAAGAGATTCCTGAGTTTTATTTCATTGGTTTAAGGTAACAACCTAAATCCTAATCCAGAATAAAGAGCTGAAGTTTCATAGAAGGAACTAGTCCTAGACCCTACATAGCCCCAAATCTCCTTTTTTGCTACCAACAGCACTTTAAAGAACTTATTTACAGTGCACCCGTGACAGGCTGTCTGATCCAATTTATTCAGTCTTATACTTAAAGGGTTCAGTAGAGGCTTTGTCTGCTCAAATGCACAAGCCTGAAAAGTCACATTCCTTACTCCAGGGAAATGCAAGTCACGATTACAGAGGAGTTAAAGCTGTCCAGATGAAATCAGAACTGACCAGGACCTAATCCTTCTGGGGTGCAAAGTCAAAGGGCATTTCCTCCAGAAAAAGGTTTTGCAAATGCCCTGGTTTTCTTGTTTCAGTACATTTTTACCAACCGGTCCCAGATTCTCTCTTCCACAAATATGTTTAATCTATATTAAATACAAATGAATAAACTCTTTATATTATTAATAATACCTTGATACAACAAAAAATAAGGTATGTCAAGGTATTCTGTATCTAGCTGTTCATGACAGAAAGCAATACATGCAGGCGAACGACCACCAGCTGACATGCTGTAAATTAGCAAGCTGAAAGGAACTGCAATTTAGATATGATGACACTGGAGCTGCAAAAACACGCCTCATGTAGCGGGTAGGTCCCCAAAACCAGGAAAATGTGATTTTGATCTTAAACACCGTAGGACACTCATATTTATGAAAGAACTCCAAATACACAAACAGATTTTCAACACAGATGATCTGTCCAATCCTAATGCCCAGCCAGTTTCCTTCTCTTAGTGCTTCCTCCTCTCTCAGCCCCTCTCCTTGCAGTGCTCTGCTTCAGTCAGGAGTACGTGGCTGTGTCTGTTACCAACCAACTATAAGGTCCTGCACCATGAACCAGCACCACTGTGATATTTGCCTGTTCCACTTGAAGAAAATGCCCTAAATGTATCTAATTATTTTTCTGCATTGTTGCTTTGCAAGACAACTGCCTCGCACACAGAGGCATTACCCTTCGTGAACTGAAAAGGGGATGGATCTCTTTTAAAGTAAGGTTAATGCAAAAATCAAATGCCAGTGCTTAAGTTTCAAACGTTTCTCATTGTAAAACAGAAAGAGAACAAAGTTGTCGTTAAGCTGCTCTCTCAGACAAGCTTTCAGCTGTGCTCCCCTAGAACTTCAGATTGATCTGTGGTCCCAAGCAGCCTCTCCCTTTATAAAATCTGCTCCCAATCCACACCGGTTTACAAACAAAATGAGCCCGACAGCCTTCAGCTCATCTTCAGGGAGCACTTGTCCATGCGCAGCCCCACGCCTCAGTGTGATGTGAGTGGCGGTGCCCCGGGGACAGCAGGGCTGACACAAAGCAGCAAGTCTGCCAGGTGCACAGACCTGGAGAGCACACACCTCCAGAACCTCCCTGTGCACTGTAATAGCCTTTAAAAGGGATAAGGTTTTAAAGTCGATGAGCCAGATTATTTCTTACAATAGTGCATATTCCAGTGGGTAAGTTGGCAAGTGACAGCAAGCCGGCAAAGAGATGCTGCCTGCTGACTCTGCCTGTTTGCATTCAGAACAGGGAAGCATGGGGTTCATAAGGGCACCTTCACCCCTCTTACTGAGCTGCTGGCAGACTGCACCACAGCAAAGACTGTCCTCAAGTAATGAATTCCTGGTCATGGTGAAAAATCGTGTCTTTTCTGCCCAACAATATATGTGACATAGTAATAACATGTGGGACAGAAATGAAAAGATGATATCAACTCTTAATATCTATGAAACACTCCAGGATGTTCAGAGGTGGCACTACTCTGTATGTCATGATGGGTTTCCGTATAAGTTCTACCTTTCAGGTTGTAAATACGAGCTTTTCTTAAAGAGCATTTAGGAAGGTAGCAAGAATGGATGACAGCCGGACATTAAACAAACCAGAAACCCAGGTCAATTCTTCTTGAAGCTCTTTTGCTGTGTGTTCATTTAATTGGAGGCACTTGATTTTTTCTGCCTACGAACTGAGAAGGGAGGCTGGAATCAGAGACATCTGTACCGTTTGGGCTTCACGCTGAACAAATGTGCAGTAGGTACGACTACAAAACGCATGCACATTTGTCCACAAAGCTTGAAATGTTTACACACACCAAAAAAACGGACTCAAAATCCAGATTGTCAACCTTCCTCTGAGTCAACAGGGATCCACAGCACTCAGTAGATGTGATCAGTTTTACAGAACCACATGATTTGGAAAAGCCTTTCAAAGGTCATCGAGCCCAACCTCCTGCGTAAACCAGTTCCACCTACAGCAAGTCCCTCGTGGCTTTGTCCAAGGCAAATTTCTGAATTTCTCAAAGGAAAGAGATTCTCCGACTTCCAACCCCTTTTGGCAACCCTCCCCTAGGCTGCTCTGGCGAGTCAGTGCCATTACTGTGCTGAGATTCTGCAAAATCTGGACACTGTACGCCCACAGCAACCCCAGCAGTGACAAACAAGGGAATAAACACGTGCCTCAACCTGCTGGTTACCCTCATGCTAGCCCTGCCCAGGATGCAGTGAGCTGCCTCCAAGTGCACACTGCTCACTTATATTCCATTCCTCCTCCGAGACCTCCAGCCTCCTTTCTGGAGACCTGTAGGTTGGGTGGGGTTACTTCACCCCACAATGCAGGACTTGGCTGAACTTCACAAGGTTCCCATAGCCTGCTTCTTCAGCCTCCTGACGTCCTTTGCAATCCCAGCCCTCCCCTCCACATCTGTAGCACAAGGACAGTGCATTCGCACCTGCGCACTCTGCATTATTATAGAGGAGAACATGTTGAAGTTTAATTGCTTCTCCTATTTTTGTGTGACTGAAGCATGTGACTCTCATTGAGACAAAGGGATCTCAAAGGAGCAGTTCTGCTTTGCCAAGTCTCACTCCTTACAGCAGAGTAGAAGAATCTTCAAGGTTCTCACAGGTCCACTGCTTGCTCCCTAGGCAAGGGGCTGCCAGGCTGGCTAGCTCACATTTCATTTAGAATCAAATTACTGATGAAAAGTAGAGCTCTCTTTAGAAATGCAACTGGTAAAAATACACACAAAACACATCCTCTTGTAAAGAAAATCTCTAAGTGGTTTGCTGAATCAGTGTATTACACTGAAAATGAGAAGCTCTTCAAACACAAGCAGCTTCCTTCAAAGAAGCGTAAATGGTCCACAGAAAATCACATAAAATGAACTGTTTGAACAAATGTCATTATCAGACATGATTTATATATTTTTTATGTTTCATCCCCCTATAAATCTAATTCTTGCAAAGACTTCCAACCCTCTGCAACATTTCCATCTTCTGTTCTTTTTCTTGGATCATTAACTCTCCGAAGTAACAACCGTTCTTTTGTTCATGCAATATCCAGCAGAACACCATCTTTTCTGTGACCACAACTTCTAAGTAGTATTATATAAATATATATTAACTGCTGCCCCTGGTAACACCAATGGAATGATTTATGTCTGCCAAATGTATTGTTTTACTGAAACAGCAGCATTCTAGCCAGGAGGCCCAAGATGTAAGCAAAGCAGAAACTTACCTTCTCTTGATGGTAAGCATTGCTCCTAAGAGAATAATAACAAACATCAGAAGCCCAGCTATAACTCCAGCCATTTTCACTGTGCTGTCAACTTGCTTTTCTGGTTCCACTGCATTGGAATTCTGGGTGGAAGCTCCTTAAAAGATGGAGGGAAAGGAGGGGGAAGATAAAGAGAGAACTTGTAGAAAAATCTTGCAACAATCCAGTTTTCATATTCTTTTGAAAGCCTAAAAACATATGTGCAATTATATTGCAATAGGTCATCTCATTTAACTTTCTGCCTTTAATAATGGCTAATGCCAGAAATTTCAGAGCAGTAGTAGGGTGTAAAATCCCAGTGCAATGCAATTAATATTTTGTAATATTATGCTGTACTCAGGAACGTAATGTTCTGATGCGTTCAGCATACACCCAGAACCAGGAGGATTAACAGCAGTTATAATTTTCATCCCAAGCAGCTTAAGGGGAGGTGCAAGCCTTACTCATCAAAATGATAAATGTAGAAGTTTGCAGTTATATATCCCATAATACCACTTGCAGAAACTTATTTTTTTTTCTAAAACCAGAACAGATTTGTATTTCTCACTATTCGGAAGGCCTGGCTCATGGAAACACACATGTAACAAGCATCAATCCAACCCACAGAGCCCCCTCCACATCCCCTAATGTATTCCACACGAGTTCTTCTGTGGCTCAGACAAGGAAACCTTTTTGAACAGCACATCCTATGCACCTAAAAATGACATTTACAAACATTACTTGCAAAGTGTTTCTTCTTTTACTTATTTTGTTACAATCCAACTTCAAGAGTCCTTAGCCCTGCAATAATGTAGTGCGTGTTATGTCCCTTAGCTTTGCCAATGTTGTCACATGCTGCACAGAACTTCTTCTAAATAAAACTTAAAGCACAGAGCTCGATTTTGAAAGCCTTGAAAGATTTGAGTTGGGGATAATCTGAAGACTAAATCGGCCTATTCTAATATTCCTAATCTACGTAACTGCTACTAAAAATAACGCATCTGCATTTGGTGAAGATAGATGAGTTCCTGTTACGTGAGATCACAATCTTATCTCGGGATTCACCTTTGCTGCTGGCACCAGGCAGGTTTTCCCCTGCAGTTCAGACATGGAACAGGCAATAAGAGGTGAAAACAGTGCTGTCATGAGAAGGCAGTAACGTTTTGCTGTCTTCACAACTCTGTTTCTGACCTCCTCGAAAAGCTGAACCACTTCTGCCCATGCAGCAGTTGCCTGTGGTAAGGATATTTATCTGAGCCCACATACTGGTGAGACAGTAGAAAGCCTCACTGTGTTACTCTTCTGCCCCATTGCCCCTTGTTAATATGTGCGAGGTCTGAAAGAGCTGTCTGCAAAAATGAGTCCCAGAGGTGACCACGATGATGACACCTAATACAGGTTTCCGAGTATGTTCTGAGCAGGGCCTAAGCCGATGGACCTCCGGGGACGAGGATCAGATCTGGAATAAAGTATTATATGCTCCTCTCATCTTATCTTGAAGGGTAAATACAGAACAATGACACAATAAATGCAAAATAAGGAAACTCACCACACGCAGTGATAAAGGTATGATTTCAGCTTTCCTAAAGCTAAGCTGTTAATCTAGTTTGCCACAGGAAAATCCAATATTTACCAAGCAAAAATGTTCTCTGCTGTTTGAAGCACACATGTAATTTTCAGCTTTCTGTCCCTGACAATTGCACCGCTCTGCTGTGTCCACCAATTTTCCCATTCACTTAAGAGCTCAGCAGTAACTTCTGTGTACATATCTAAAATACACTGAAGGGACTCCTGAGCACGGAAATAAAATAGCATATCAGCTGCATATTACCATCATTGTTTGACAACATCTCTTAGAACAAATCTGTCCAAG
>JANHGO010000053.1:17091280-17110441 GCA_024606505.1 Aquila spilogaster
ATAGCAGCCCTGCACTCCAGCATCTGTAGCATAGTTATTCCATTTGCATATGTGCTCTGAGTCAAGATAGGGGAGATCATATCTAGATTTAACTGCTGCTCTTATTTTCAGGAAATGCCTGACTGTCGTAGAGATAAGAGATCTCAAAGGAACAGAACTTTGCTTTGAAAAGCTGCACTCCCTGCAACAGCCCAAGTAAAATCATCAAGGCTCTCACATGTAATGCCACCTGTACCCTAGACAAGGGGCTGCCAGGGTACCTAGCTCCTGTTTCATTTAGAATCAAATTACTGTTGAAAAGTAGAGCTCACTTCAGAAACATGACTGGTAAAAATATATACATAATACATCCTTTTCTCAAGAAAATCTCTTGCCTAAGTGGTTTTCTGAATCAGTATATTACACTGTAAATGTGGAGCTCTTCAAACAGTAGCAACCACAATAGTCCACTTCAAAGTATAAGTGCAAATGGTCCAAAGAAAATCACACAAAATGAACTGTTTGAACAAATTTCATTACCATACATGATTTTTCGAAGTTTCATTCCCCTGTAAACCAAAGCTAACTCTTGGAAAGATTCTAACCCTCAGCAAGTTGTAATATTCCAGCTGAACACTGGTTGCAAAGAAATTGCTGTGTGAAAATATGTCTCATCAAGACTCACTTGGAAACAAGATCCTTGATCACATTATTTTAAGACATTATTTTTCTTGACTGTTAAGAAAGAATTCTTGTCTTCTATTAGGCTACCTGCACAGGCTTACATGCCCACTTCCATTGCCTCATTATTGCTTTGTACTTCTCCATGCTTTTTCATGAGCTATCCCTTCTCCTTATCAATTAATTATCATTAACTCTTTGCAGTCACAAGCATTCTTTTGTTGCTGATATAGCATCTGCCACAGCAGGCATCTCTTCTGGGACTAAAACTTCTTAGTGGTAGCATTACATAAATAGGTACTAACTGCTGCCCTCTGTAACACAAACAGAATGTGTTATCTCTACCAGTTCTTTTTGAAGTAACAACACTCTAGCCAGAATGTCCAAGATGGAAGCAAAGCAGAAACTTACCTTCTCTTGATGGTAAGCATTGCTCCCAAGAGGATAATAACAAACATCAGAAGACCAGCTATAACTCCGGCCATTTTCACCGTGCTGTCAACTTGTTTTTCTGGTTCCACTGCATTGGAATTCTGGGTGGAAGCTCCTTAAAAGATGGAGGGAGAGGAAGGAGGAGATAAAAAGAGAATTTGTAGAAAAATCGTGCAATGATCCACTTTAAATATTCATTTGAAAGCCTAACAACATACTTGCAATCAACTTGCAACAGACAATTGTCCATCTAACCAAATCTACCTTTAATAAGGGCTAATAACAGATAAATCAGAAAAGTAATAGGATGTAAAATCCCAGTGCAACTGACTCTAATATTTTACCATATTATACTGTAACTTACTCTTTTGAAGCACTCAGCATATATCCAGAAGCAGGAGAATTAATAGCGGTTACAATTTTGATCTCAAATAGCTTAAGTGGAGGTGCAATCCTTACTCATCGAAATAACAAATGTAAAAGTTTGCAGTAACATATCGCATAACACTACTTGCAGAAACTTTTTTTCTTCTAAAATCAGAACAGATTTGTATTTCTCACTATACTGGCTTTTGTAAACATACGGTTACAATTATGCACGTAACAGGCACTAATCCAACACACGGAGCACCCCCCCCCCCCCCCATCATCTAATGTATTCCATGCATGAGTTCTTCGGCAGCCCAGGCAAGACAACATAATTTCTGTTTGAAATTTTTGGGGTTTTAAGAGTAAAGCCTACACATCTAAAAATAAAACACATTTAGGAACATTATTTGCACAGCATTTCTTCTTTTACTTCCTTGTTATGATCTGACTTTAAGGGTCTTTTGCCCCTGCAATAACTGAGGACCTTGCAGAATACTGCCCTCTCCCCTCTTGCTGGGACTACTTGTATGGTGCTTATTATCTGCCTTAGCTCTGCTGACTTCACTACTTGCTGCACAGAATTTTTCCAGATATAGCTTAAACCACTGAGCTTGCTTTAGAAAGCCCCACAAGATCTGAGTCGTGGCTACTCTAAAGACTAAATAAGCCTATCTTTATTATAGTCCTGATATACTTAACTACTCCTAAAAATATCACCATTGCATTTGATGAAGTTAAATGAATTCATGTTACATGAGATCACAATCTTATCTTGGGCTTCACCTTTGCTGTTGGAGTCAGCCAAGTCTTCCTCTACAGCTTAAACACAGTAGAAAAAGGGAACGAAAGGTGAAAACAGAGTGCTGTCATCAGAAGAGCATAATGTTTTGCTCTTTTAACAACTCTGTGTTGCTGACCTTCAGGAAAAGCTGAATCGCTTCTGTTCATGAAGTCAGTTGCTTGGGGAGATAATATTCAAATGAGTCCATATGTTGGTAAGCCTCACTGGGATATTCTTTTTTGCCCATTTGCCACATGGTAAACTGTATATGCTTTAAAAGATCTCTGTCTGCAAGGATGAGTCCCAATGGTTACCATGATCAAATCATGTAACTGAATATAGGGCTGATATGTTCTGAATAGGGCCTAGCTGATAGACTTCCAGGGATGAGGATCTGATCTGCAGTAAAGTGTTATATTCTTCTCTCATCATATCTTGAAGAGTACATATAGAACAATGACACAATAAATACAAAACAAGAAAACTCACCACATGCAGTGATAAAAGTATGATTTCACTTTTCCTACAGCTAAGCTGTTAATCTAGTTTGCCACAGCAAAACACAATATTTACCAAGCAAAACTGCTGGCTGTTTGAAACACACATGTAATTTTCAGCTTTTTGTCCGCGACAATTCTACTGCTCTGCTGCGTCCACCAATTTTCCCATTCAGTTAAGAGTTCACTGGTAACTTGTGCTCACATGTCTGAAATGCATTACTGGGACTCCCAAGTGTGAAAATAAAATAACATATCAGTTGCATATTACCATATTTATTTGACAACATCTCGTACAATCTTAGAGCAAATCTGTCCAAGATGTGAGCTATATAACATCATAGAGGCAATCCTGACACTGTCACACAACAAAGTAAATGATAAAGGTACAATTTTTCCCTGAAAATGGCTAAAACTCTATTTGTTTGAAGTGAAAATCAGAAGTACTCCAAATTATCCTTCACTTGAGTTGCAGTTACTCCTATGACCCTAAATAATAGGTGTTGGAGAATGGTTTTCTACCAAAACCAGCACAGTCAGACCCCTCTCATTTTTGTACCATCTGAATACCCTCATGAATTGTGAGCCACGTTTTAAAAAACTTAAGAATGTGCTGTCAACTCCATCCTCTAAACCACTAAATTGGTTTGATTTTGCCAGGCTGTTACTTGTTACTACAGGCAATGTGTGGTCAGTGTATTTTTATTTGATATTTCTCGTCCCATTGTAGACTACTGCAGTTCTAGAAAGAGAATAAAGACTTCTTATCCATCCTGACACCTACACACTGTGATGACTGATTCACTCGAATCTTCTATGTAACTCTTTCTATCTATCTTGGCAAAGGCCAACAATTCCTTTAGGCTACTAGTCCAACTATTTGTAAGTTGTCTCAGCTAGTAGTGCCTAGGAATTGATATGACAGTATTGGTAAATTCCTGGGTCTTGGATTCTTAAAGCTTTGCAATGAAACATTACCACAAAAGCCCTTTGTTCTTCTGCCATTCTGGCATATTTTCCTTGTAGATGCCTAAATCTACTATGGTCACTTGTACTCCCACCTGCACCACCACCAGCTGTAGGTAAGGAGAACATTTCTGTTCTGGCAGAAGGAGGTCTGTGAGCTGTTACTATACTTGCAGAAGATGACTACTGCTGCTCCTGACAGTAATACTTCTTTAGAATTCAGTTTTACTCCTCTCCTTTACTGGCATGCAGGCAGATCTGAAATCCTCTGAGCACAGAAGCCCATAAAAACTGCTCAGATGGCCATTATCATACAAATGTCTTAGAATCATAGAATCATGGAATCATTTAGGTTGGAAAAGACCTTTAAGATCATTGAGTCCAACCAGTCCAGACCATCTTTAATTACACTTGGAAAGTTCTGCACTACTGTACTTGGGGGGCCACCTTTTTCTTTCTGAAAAACAATGTTTATATACTGCTGACATTAAAAGGGAAAGAAAATAAACTATAACCATATTTTCTAGTGGTTACTTCCACCCCATTTCCTGGAGTAAATTGTTCCTCATAACTGAAGCTGTATACTGGAATGATAGGACACAGAACAGGTCACCACTGTTATTGCTGTGTGTATTTCAGTGGCACCCAGAGCCCCTGCTAAGGCCAGGACCCCATTACACTGTACTAACATGAAGTAGGACAATTTTATGCCCTAAGCTTACTTTCTTAATAAGGAAGGCAAATGATAGAAGACAGTGCCAGAGAAGCGAAGACTCTAGGTCCCTTGACTCCCTATCTGTGCATTATCTACTAGACCAGGCTGCTACTTTCAGAGATACACATTTATGTGCTGTACAAAATGCACTGTCCCAGAAGCTTGACCAGTGGTATGGATTTGACTTGCACAGGCATCAGCATTCACCCAGCGCTCCGTTTTACATTCATAGCTATCTCAAGATTTTAGTCCATTCCTACCAACCTGATTTACTTTGTTTCTTCAACCCCTTTCAAAATTCCTACAGATCCAGCATCTTGCAACAAGACAGAACACATTACAAGCAGCACATTTCATGGGAGATACTGTTCTGGTGACACTGCAGAGATGCAATGAGAGCAGAGCAGGGGCAAATGGGTTCTTCCCTAGAGTTGTCCACCTCATCAGCCCACAAGAAGTCAGGTTTATGGATCATCAAGCACTGAGGGTTTAATTAAGGTTTTGATTAAGGTCTAATCCAGCTATCCTGCTGTGGCTTCATAGATACTTAAATCCCAGACTGGTTCAGTAAGGTGCAGCTACTGGAAGCGTGGTTTCTTATTGTGCCAGCTCCTTGTGGCTTTAAACCTTTTCAATTCCCCCTTGCTTCAGATTATGGTTAAAGCTGGCCCTGCAGGGGCTGATAACTTAAGGACAAGAATTTTGAAATTAAAAATTAATTTTGGTATAGAGGGCTGCCATTTGTACTCCAGAGTTAAATCTTCCAGAACACTTCTTCAGCTGAAAGTGTTTCTGTTTAGCTACTTTGAGCTGGAAGATGGTTTGCAAGTGATTCCAACAGCCTATACTCAAGTTTTTGCCAGTCATAACTAAAGAGGAGAACATTCTCAAAATGCTAAGAAAGTGAAAAATAATCCACTTACCAGCGAGCATTCATACGTAGTGCTATACACTCCTAGAGCAATATTCATATGTACTTTAAATCCTCTTAATGCTCATGCAAGGTAAGTAATAAATTATGTTATTTACTTTATAGATCTGGAAAGATTAAGGATATGCCTTTGGCATCACAGGTACCCAACAGCACAGCTGAGGACTGACATTTCTGGACTGACACCCTGTGACAATTCCATCAGACCATGCAACCTCTCACAGTTGGAGACGGGAGGGACGAAGGGAGAAACAGCAACGGCAGCTAAGTAAAAGATACCATGGCAATCTTTCACCCAGCAATTTGTGCACAGATATATTATTTGAAAACAATAAGCCACCAGATATGAAGTGACCTTCTCTGTGGAGGCGACACGCTGAAGAACATCCAGGGAAGAATTATTATTGAGTGCATGTAGCTAAGCAGGACTGATAATACATGCTTTTTCTATAAAACCTATTTCACAAACTGTAATTTGAAATGTTCTTTATTTAAAGCAGCAATTACAATATTGCATTAAAAAAATGTAACTGACAGGAAAAAGAATTCAAAAGTGCCGTAGACAGGAAGAAAAGACAGGTATTTATGTGAGATTTCCAACCGGCAAGGCATAAAGAGCAAAGTCCTGCAATGGAAGTGGTACCACAATCATCAGTAGCTGTGTCACTGCATAGGAGAAAGAAGCATCTGATACCACAACAGGCGGAGAAGAGAAAGCAAACAAAATGGCTCTAAGGACAGCTGGGTCAAATACCCGGGGGCAAGAAAAAGGCAGTGCAAGTGTAAATGAGGGAGGGACAAAATGAGAGAAGCAACACAAGTAATGGGAGGTTCAGCCACAGCCAGATGACAGGAAAGACCCAGAAAGGGGCCAAGTCAGGCTGGCAAAGACTAGGTTTGGTTTCAAATTTGTAACACCCGAGAATACAACTTCTTCAGAGAGAAAGTCACTCTTGAAACAAAAACCAATCAGAAAAATTACTTCAAAATATTATTTAACTCAGAAAAATTAAAGAAGAATAATGGGTTCAAAGTCATTATGAGTTAAAATGAGCTGCTCAATCAGAGTAATTTCTTTGTAGCACATAATGGCCAGGCAGCATGCTGAATGTAAAATTTCCTAATAGACCCAGAGGCTTATTTTCAAAAGACAGTTATTCTCAAATCACTTGTAAACATGATTTCCTTTTCTTTTCTTTTTTTTTTTTTATGGTGCTTTCTATGCGAGTGGCCTACAAATGATTAAAACATCTCTGCATGTAGCAATGTTTTCCCTTACGTTTTCAGATCCTGATTATATCTATACCTCTGAAACATAGTCTCCAATACACAAACACAAGGGCAGACAGGTACCTCTAAGAATGATAACTTTAAGATAAAGGTGGAAGGGCACTGTTTTACATCTTGATCCAGAATACCTGTTAGCCAGCACTGCCCAGCAACAGCCCTCTGCGTAAGCTGGCCACGTTCATGGGCTGTGGAAGACAGACTAGTTTGCAACCTTCAGCAGTGTATACCAGAGCACTGGGACTAAAAAAAGCTATGCATGATGCTGGTGCTTCTGCATATCATAAGCCAACAAAGTGAAACAGCTCATCAAATCTGAAAGACAGATTCCACTTTGGCCATTTCTTTGTTGTAATCCATTAAAAAAAAAATAATACCACCAACAGTATCACTATACATAACGTCACTATACCAATTTTCCACCTCCAGTTATTAAAGACTGCAAACAGCACAGGCTTAAGACTACAATGAGACATTCTCATTTCTTTAAAAAAGCTCAAAAGGAATGGAAAGAATGATGAGCGCCAAAAGCTTTCAACCATATTCTAAGTGGAGAGAGCAGCAAAACAAAGCAGTCCTGAAGAGAAAGACCAACCAGAATTTATATGAGGGATTATGAGGCATACAGGTTGAATCTGTAGGAGGATGAGGGTAAACACACAGTGAGGAATCAAGATTAGCATTACTAAACTGAATGAGAATTAAAAAATAGCAGTAAGAGAATAATTGATTCTGGAGATTCCAGGCAAATCCACCACAAAGGCTTTTCTTTTCTCCTCCTGTTTTTCTTCCTCTCTCTTCAGAACAGAAGCACTTAATTTGTGCTAAAGGCAGATATATGACCCCCAAGAATGAGAAAGGTTATTACATTTACTTGAAGGAAGAGCTCAGATAAAGAGCAGCTGTTGTGATGCCTACAAGTGATGCGATGGTTCAGAGGGTGATAGCACGTTTCCATTCTAAGTCTCCACTTTTGCAGAGCTACTTAGAAACTAGCTTGAAATTATAAAAATGGAAAACAAGTAAAATTCCCATTATCACAAGTACAAATTTACAGATGTGATAATTTTTGTATGGTCTTAAACAGACACAGGGAGACCAATATTTTGACTAATATGGGCAAAAACTTTAGAGTGCATGACAATGCTATGGATGTATAATAGACTCTTCACACCCTACAAACAAAAACTAATTAACCTTTGCACCAGCCAGTCCCCTCTAAGCAGTTACTCTGCTCTTATCATGGTTATCATTAAAAATCACAGCCACACCAGCTACAGAAATTAAAAAAACAGTGAGCAAAGCCCAGGGGTCAGTATAAAATGAATACTGAAATCAGGCCACCTTTCGAGCCTGGCTGGCCAAAGGCACTTTAAGTACCATGGTGGCCTACAAAAACCATGCCCGATAAGACTTTACCCTCGAGCTGACTCAGCAGCATGCAAAGGAGGATACCATTTTACAGTAAAAAGGAAGTCATGTGGCCAATGCATTAGGAAGTCTGTGTATACACGCTCTACGTGCGCTGCATAAAATACTGGGAAACTTTCTGTACTTTGCCAAGTTGAAGCAGCACTTTCAGGCATGTCTTGAATGAAGATTTTTCTTTTCCTCTACAGTGGTATTAGGAAACAGTCTCTTTCACACCTACCTCTCTTATGACATTGTCACATATCCTAATGCTACCATATAGTTTTTTAAATGTCCAGTTCCTGGAAGAAACTGAGAAGCTAATGCATTAATAATAACCCTGTTTCTGAATATTGGCTCATTGAAAAAAATCTATTTAAGGAAACAGAGGCATAATGTATTTGTAATAGCCTTGGGTTTGTCATGCCTTTGGAAGTGCTATTTAAGGACACTGACAATGATAATCTGTTTATGAAAAACTTTTACAGTGATCCACAGTACCTGACCAGTGGCTGACACACCTTAGAAAGCATCTCCAGATATCAGGAAATGGAGAAGAAATACTGACTACCCAAATAAGTTGGTGTAAGCGTATGAAGGTTAGGAACATGCAACACTGCTGTCCTCTAAAATGTAACAGCCCTCCTCCTGCTTCTCCACCTGTGACTGCCCCATCTCTCAGCCCCTGTGCAGAAGGCTTCAGGGGACATTCAGACAGTTCTACCTGCAAACCTTCAAGCAGAAGAGAGGGGGAAAAAAACCAACTCTGAATTTCACAAGTAAGTCATCATGCATTGCTCCTTGTGTTAAAACTAAACAAACCAAATCAAATCCTTTCTGATTTGACCTTCACTTCTGGCTTTAATGTCCAACTACTGCCTCTGTTTTTTAATTCCCCTCCTTTGCCTGACTACTGGTTCATCTGCAAGCAAAGGTGACTGCACAACCTACCAGCCACAGCCATGACACATGGCCAACAGTATCCTTTCACACCAGGCAGGTGTTGTAAGGGGACAGCAGCCCACATAGCACTCCAGGTAAATCCATACCTGCTTTGATTCTAGGAGGACTTGGCTCACACAGCGATAACCGATTTTATTCTGCTTTTTCTAAAGACCCTTCTTTTCTGAAGTGACCCAGTGTATCCCAGCAGTGGATGCTTTGAATTACAGAGGTGGTATTTTCAGTCTGCTGTTGCTAATCTATCCCAAATTTTACCTTTAACCCTGTGCCTCTCCCAGTCTCTCCCCTCCCACTGTTTATTTTAATTGGGGAGCCCAAGATTAGGGTCTGTCAGCACAGCAGAGCTTTAGAGTAGAAAATGTTCTCTAGAAACTGGGCTGAGGCTATCAAACTCAGTTCACTGTGGCCTCATCCAGTTTTGGACCAGGTTCTTCATGAATTCAAAGTTGGTTCCTTAGCTCCCTGGGTTAAGGAAGCCCCTAAAGTCAACATTTTAAATCCCTCTTATTAAGTCTTGATACCAAATTTGGTGAAAATAAAGATGCTCACTGGGTTAAGTGGGCATCCACATGCCAGGAAGTTTGAGTCGTCTTCTCAGTGGGGAATATTTTTCAGTAAGAGCAATGTGTGTCTGCTGTTAACAATTAATTATGGTGATACACAAACTTGTGCTAAAAAATAACTTTTAGAAGGCAGAGATCTGTTCAGGGGAAGAGAAGAAAAAACCCCAAACCAACGTTTTCATGCATTCAACTTAAAAAGTGTGATAAAATCCTCTGAAATAAATAGCACAAAACAGAATAAACCTGTCAAAGGAATAACATTCCAGTGTATCAGAAGACAAAATGCAATAACAAACAGATTTGAAGTGGGATTAGATCTGTTTAAAAATTACATTATCTGTCTACAAAACCAGAATATATTTCAGAAAACAACAGAGACCTCTTAAATGAATTTGAGGGAGCAAGACCTATTAAATGAACAGTTTTCACATGCAGCAAAACCGTGTGTGAACAGTAGGAATTTTTTTCCTCCTCATTTTCAATTGTTTTTTGGCAGTCTCACCCCCATGATTTCACTGGTCACCTTTTGGACCCAGGTTCATTTCTGAGGTCTCGAGACTGTTAAGCACTCATCTCCCAGGAAGTTCCTTTCTTCAGTGCTGATGCACTACAAAAAAGCAGGACCATTTCTCTCAATCTTAAAGGGATTTGAACTTCACAGTAATCCCAGTACCTTTTTGCCCCAGCATCATTACAGCTGCCCTGATGTGTAGTTGAAATAATTCTTGGCTGAGGAAGTCATAGATACATAGGAATATAACCATGCAGCATTGGGAGAGGAACATACCTACAAAAATTAAATTCATCCTGAAACTGAGAAACCATTCCTCCTTTCCCCTCCCTTTCATATTAACCACATGTAACTCTCTCACATCCTAGTAAGTCATTCTATGCACATCAGGCTAAAGTAGAAGAAATTATTTCCACAAGCTGATAGGATTTCCTCTCTATATTTAAATTTTCTGGAGTGAAATGATGGTACTGGTCCCAGCATTGTACACAATGAGGCAAGTTTATGACACACAGACCTTCAAGTTTGTTCTGATGGAAACTGCAAAGCCCTTGAGAAGTTCTGAACCTCCCTGCTAGTGACCTGTGAATGACTTTACACAGTGCTACTGAGGCTCGATTCTGCAATGTCTCTGAACCCAGCAGAAGCTTCTATACAGAGGGCTGACAGAATCTAGTTTTCATTTTTGTGTCATCATTTCTCCAACAGCAGGACTCAGCTGTCTAAGAGCTAGTGTAACAATCAGCCCCAGAAAATGCCGTAGCTACTTTAATTAAAAAATGCAAGGTCATCTCCATGCATGCTCAGGGAGATATTGAGTCTCTGCAGAGGGCCAGCAAGGGATCCATGGGGCTCTTCTGTCATGCTCAAGTGCTCCTATGAAGATTTAAGTGGTGTTTGGACCTCCAGATGACCCTCTGCACAGGTGTATATTCACTTCGGTGCACAAGGAGTGCCCTGTAAGGAGTGCCTCCTTTAAACTGTAGTTAGAATAATCATAAAAGTATTTTCCCATGCACACCAAGTATGAAACAATAGTCATGAAGCTGCTCAGAATTCTGGAAGTTTGAACAGTTTTCCTTTTCCTGAACTGATAATCACCTGGACTTAAGAGGCCGGGAGGGTTTCGCGTGGTCACCTGTTGCCTACCTATTACTGCTAAGAACAAGCAAAATCATTCCCAGGCAGCATGCACAGGAAAAAAGGAAAAAAAATAAAAATGTACCTCATAATGATTATTAAAGTTCCATTCTTTCATTTGCAAGAACTCACATTTTAAAGAAAGAAGAAATGAGTATCAAGAGATAAGGAACCATTAATGAGCCCTCTGCCTTGGTTTCAATTACACTGTGAAATTAATTTAATGCACTTTAAAAATACAAGAGGTAATCGCTCTCTCTTGGTAAGAGGTTGCAATTTTCTCTAATAAAGTGTCAATATAAATATGTTGCTTTAAGACAGGGAGAACAAGTCAGTTAATTCAGAAAGAATGGGACATATTAAAACAAATGCTATCAAGGAAACCAAATGGCAAAACTAATAAATAAACTGGCTGAATGAAAATTGTATGGCAGAGAGCTGGTAAATTGGGGTTTAATTAGAAACTTATTTTTAAAGAGTCTTTTATGTTAATGATATGCATCCAAGTGACTAATGCTGTGAAAGACAACATTACTCCAGTAATTTAAAAAAAGAGGAGTAGCCCATGTGAGGACAGGTGTTTATGGCTGGAAGTGGCAAGAAATCTGAGACCAATGAATCTGAAAATAAGTACTCACATAGATACAAAAGGTTAATAATACTTGTGGATTTAAAACATGCTGGCAGTATGTGAAATGGCTACACAGACTGGACAAATGCAGAGAGCTTTCTGATGGATTGCCAGATGTCACCACAGCAAAAGCTGATGATGAGTCCCTGCCGCCTGCCCCTTCCACCAGCATCAGCCAACTCTTGTGCTGAGACACTGGATGGAAGGAAATGAGCTCAACATATGTGCTTGCCCACTTGGGTATCTACTAGCTCTGCTTTGGAGGATGCACTACTGGTGTCATGGCCTAGTGCTCTGAACTGCTGACATCCCACCCACCCTTCCCACCCCCCCCGCCATCTAATAAACCAATACACAAAAATTTGAGAGATCTTTCTTGCGATCACAAGAATCAAGTTCATCTAAACAGGAGCAGCACACAGAAAACCATGCAGAAGAGTGCACCACCAGAGAGATGGGAAGCAGCTCCTGCGTAGAGCTGAACTGAAAAGGGGTTGAACTAAACAGTCTATTTCTTGCTAAAAGGGGGGGAGAGAAAACTCCAAAACTCTCTTTAATGGACTAAAACACTTTTAAAAGAGTTGTCTACTTTCATTTTCTTGGGTTTGAGGCAATGGGATGTACAAAGAAAATTGCCTCCCAGCCTGCTGAAATAGCGACAGTAGAACAGCCTCATGTGTCTCTCAAGTAATTAAAGCTACTCAGCTTCTGAACAGGTGCCTTGCAGCAACACCCAAGATGTGTTACAATCCCCCAGTAACACACTGCCTAACACATTTTATTGCTCAATTACTCCCACACTCACACTTAGTGCCCTTGTTAATCCAGTACTTCAAGAGAATACTTGCCTTGCTTAAACATGTCTTGGTTCTAATCGTCCTGTCATTGGTGTAAATCAGAACTCATTTCACTAACATTCATGGAGCTACTGTAGTGTCAAATGTCTAGGAATGGAAAAATTAGGCCTATATCCCAAAATGAACGTTTAGTCTGGCACCAGTAGTATCTATTTATTTTCTTGCGTCAAAACAAAATATGCTTTTTCTCTGGTACCAACTCAAAGCAGAGCTTTTAAGCTGTCAATGCTGAGATTAGCCCTGACTCCAAAAAAGGTTTTTTTTCCTGACTCTCACCAAAGACACCACAGCAGTATCTTTGCTAGCAGCTCTGATGATTTCGTTCAAGGCAGACTACAGGTTCACTCATTCTACCCTCAGAAAGACAACAATGCAAATAAAGGCAAATACAGGGCAATGCCATTAAAGATAATAAAATGAGTAGACAGAAGACAGCACAGACACAGTAGGTCATCTAGAACAACCCAGCTATCAGCCTTTGATCAGGTCACAATGTAATTACAGTTTTGTGAGTGTCTCTGTCCATTGCTGCACAGCAGAGAGGGCAGATATAACACCTCTCTTCAGGGGCTGGGATGTGGAGTGTCTGAGTCCTTCTATTCATTTGGAGTTAACGTATGGTGGGAATTCAGCCTCATGACATATGGAAATCTGAAACTATGGGAAAGCTCCAAACCACAGAACCACATTGTTCAGCTATTGCTCAGCTGCTCATACTTCACAGGTGCCAGCAATGGAAGATACTGTTACGTTATCAAGACTACAAATTCACTTGTGATGCTACCTAGCTTGTAAGCTGCAGGCAATACTGTACCTCTGAAGAGCTAAAATTGCATGAAATTAGCCACAGCTGTGCATACTCCAGTGTCCTTGCTAACAGTCAGGCACTGAGAAATACAACATTGCAATTCACAGAGTGGGGACGAGAAAAAAAAAGGGGGGGAATTTCCACACTCCACATATAGAAATAAGATATCTGCCTATAAGTCAAAAGTGACATCCATTGAGACAGTGAAAAGAAACACTAGAACTACCATTATTTCTTGTCCTTTTCCATTCATGTCAATCAAGAAAAATCCAAAAGTATAAGTTCACCAAAAAACAATGGCTCTAGGCATCCCTAGGCTCTACCTATCTCTTCTATATCTCTTATCAAATAAATATTAGTAAAAGATCCTTTTTTTAAAAAGAGACAACATTCAGAAACAACAGAATGAGAGTAGCTTATTGACTCTTCCTGGTGACCTAACAGGTTAATGAAAATTAAATCATTTTGCAAAAGTCAACTCAAGGCCAAACACTTACGTGACACTTTTCTGAAGTACCCAAATTAGACAGTGCAAATCAAAAGGTCATGCAAGAACGGGACTTTTCAAGCTACATAGGTTTTTATTTTTCTTTGAATAGTCACAGAGCAAATATCTTTCCTGCTAGCATGACAACATTCTTCCACCAACTCCAGAAAAAGGAACGACTGAAACAGAAGAAACTACAGGTTTCCAAAAATGAATTAAACTAGTTTCTCTGATCTTGTGAAGAGACCTCTAGTCACACTCTGGGAAAACGCTGGGGAGACTCATTTCACCCAGACTCGTCTTACCCGGTCTGGCTTTTTCTCTTTCTACCACCAGAAAGCCAAACTAAGGTATTTGAAATGGTCATGTCACTACCAGCTGGAAGAACTGAGGCGGGAGGAGGGGAGACTGAGACACACGGAATGTTTGTAACCCAGAGAAATGAATTAAATAAAGATTTTACAAGGACCTTTTAAAAAGGAAAGCAACAAGAGGATATGGGGAGCACAAGAGCCACAGATGAAAAGGAGAAAGGGGAGAAATGTCTCATCCTCCTTGGCTTTCAGTGGTGACACAACTGCTTACAGCCCCACCAGTTTGCGTATCAGGTCTCAGCAGTGAAAACAGCTGCACAGTTGGGAACTTCATGCAGCACCTGCCACCCAGTGCATGGCTTTCTGTACAGACTGGGGGATGTCTCCATATGAAGAGGGAAAAAGTCCTCTTCTGCTACCCAACAACTGTTAGCTGGGGCTTCTTTGAGCCCTCCCAACTCCTCTGTAAGTGCAGATGCAGAAGTGATCAGCAGAAACTGCCACAAGACAGAAAGGAGTGGAGAGAATGGAAAAAATGGGATGGTGCCTCAAAATAAAAAAAAAAAAAGTCATGGGTTCCTGCCAATTTTGTTTAACTCTCGAAAGACTCCAAAGGCAGTAATGCAGTTATTTCACATTACAGCAAAGCAGCGAGAGCACAAGATGGCAACCCTAAGTTTTGGAAATGAAGAGCTACCTGTAGCACAGCCCATGGCAATTACCCTATCATTTCCTTACAGCTCATTTTGAGACTATGACGTGTTCAGGAAGTCATTTTACAGCTAATCCTCTGTGTTACAAGTAAATTGGTTTCTGACACCTTTGCTGGCAAAGTAGCCCCTGGGGTGATTTTGAAGTCCTTAGAAGAGTTGTTAAAAGCAACTCTAAACTCCAAGAAGGAACCCAGACATTGTCATCATTGGTCCCTAAAGAACTACACCTTGTGAAGCAAACTAGGGATCGGAGCATTGCATCTTAACAATTTTTGCCTTGGGTTTGCTCAGTCTGGTCTATTTGACCTATCACTTTGGTCTATTCTGAACTAACTGCAGTGAAAATAAGGAATGTACTCTACTAGTTTGTTGAATTAAACCATGAAAATGGTGTGATATAAGAATTGTGCCCCACTCAAGGTTAGGCTTATGCGAGATCTCCTCTTACTTATCTACTTTATACAGTTGCGGAGAGAATAAATTTAATACGAAGTTAATGTCACTTTTTCAGTGACATTCTGCCAATAGCAAGACCAGTCCTCAGGACAGGAAAGCTGTTGACAGAGCAAGGGAAAGGAGGAACCACACATATAGTCCACTGGTTCTGGAAATTGTTGTTCTGCCTTTGTAATCTTCCAGAAAAAAAAAAAAAAGAAAAAAAAAAAGAAGAGGGGAGAGGGAAAGGAAAAAAAGGAGGCTTGTTCTTTGAATAGTGACTGTAATCAAGTTGTGTCACCATTGCAGCTTTTACATTACTGGCATCGTGCTTTGCAGGAAAAAGAGACCCACATACCTTTTGTTGCCAGCCGGACACAGTTGATTTTTGTTTCCTGAAAAAAAAAAAAAAGAAAAGAAAACATCAAGGGGTGCAATTTGTCCATCTACAATAAACATACATTCCTTTAAAAAGTACCTTTAAAAAGGTACTAAAACAAATAAGCATTTTTCTTACACTTCATCTCTGAAAATACCACCAACAGTTTTAGTTGCATAAAACACTCCATACTAATAGACTTCCCTACAGCTGCTTCTGTAACTGTTGAGAAGTTAAGAGTGACAACATGTTTTTCCACACTTCATGTGTGAGTGATGGGTCCCATGTAACTGCCTGATTAACTAATAGAATTTACCAGTTAAATGACCTGATCTGTAATAGGCAGAAAAGCCTTGGGTCAAAAGTACATGCAACTGTACATTTAATTTTCATGCACCATTACTGCAAGTTTTGCAAATTGGGTATTTATTTAAACACATGGCAAACAGACACCAAAGTAGTCATTTGAATATTTCAGCTCTCTGATATGTATGCGAAGCAAAACAGCATGCTGTATGGCTAGCTCTGCCAAATGAGCTATTCAAACACAACCCACACCACTGCAGTTTTTCATTGCAGAGCTGGGATAAAACCCAAGGCATTTGTTCAATCCACCTCAGAGCTTGCAGATCTGCGTAAACAGGAGTTTGGATCGGAACAGCAATGTTGTATTTGGCTTAACTAACAGCTCAAACTCAGCAGCCTTCTCAGGCCACCTCCATGAAAACACATCCTTTCTGGTGTCCACAGCTTCTCATTCGACAGCCCTTATTGGCATGGGTTGCTTCTGCCCAATGCACAATTGCCATCCAAATCTTAATGTGTTGCTTCAGTTAAAAAGCTGACTTTGTCAGGCAGTAATCTGCTGCAGGGTTTTCGTAGCACTTTGTCTTTACATGCTCTTGTACAAGTCTCAGGTGTAATGAATACTGCATAAGTTACCGTGTATAACAATGCTACATTAATATGGATGCTGTCTGTGCTCTGGAAACAACAGCCTAGCAAATGCACTGCTGAACACTTCATTCCATCCTCAAGCAGTAAGATGAATACTCTTTAAGTCTGAATTTGCTCTTGGAGAAAATCTGTTCCATCTGGGACAAATCCTCCTTGGCCTGAGCAGAAACACAGGGTCCCATTGTGCCTTTCTTCTCACGCTTATGCACATAGGAAGGGGACAATTGCAGGATCCACACTGGGAAACACAAGAGCGATTCCCTCTCATCCCTTTCTATGCATTCCTCAAGACACAAGTCAGCCACACTGTCTGGATATAAGTAACACTGTGTGTAGTCTAAAAACAACAGAATATTCAGGACAAACTGTCCCTTTGTTGATCTTGCCTTCAAACTCTCTTAAGGAACTCCCGGATCACTGGGGACAAATCATGTCTATTAAGGACATCCTTTCCCAGCCATACAGCCCCCAGAGTAGGACTGAAGCACTGTTTATCCCAGTAAACCAGAGGCACCTCTCTTCCGTGCACTAACCCCTCTCTCCCTCAAAAATCAACTCCTCTACACAACCTGTACAACTGTCAGCACTACAAAGTCAACATAGCTGTACAACAGAGCTCCCTGTTCATCTCTGCCTCCTGTATAAACAGCTCGAATTGCCAGCTATTCTGGAAATCAAAAATCTTAATTACTAGAGATGATATATGAAGCAGGAAAAACATAGCTTTATTTTCAGAGCACAGTCTCAGCACATAATGCTGGGAATTACAAGACAGACAGATTCTGATGTAGTTTACAATCTAAGACAAGGTGACCTGGAAAATCAGTGATGAAAAATAAAATAAGTAAAAAATACCAAGATAGCATTTTTGCAGTCTACAAGTAGGTGGGCATTTGCTCACATTTCATTGTGGAAAATTTTCTTGTGTATTTATTGCTTTCTGCTAGCTTCAAAGTGCAACAAAAAGCTAGAGAAATTAGTCAATGTTGAGAAAAGAAGAGGTGAGAAAACAAAAACTGATATCTTGTTAATGATGCTGTAACTGATCTCATTTGAGCATGTGCATATTCCTGCACATTACCCTCCTACAGGGTAATTTGAGAAGACAGGATGCAGTGTGTTCTGTTTGCATCTACAACTACTAATTGCTGCATTTAGCACAATCATAGTTATTAGAAGACCATGATCTGGCACTGCCAAAAGCAGGGGCAATCTATCACTAGAGGAACAAGACATCTGGACTTCAAAACTTCATTTCAAATTGCATTTTCTGAGAAGGAAAACACAAAAACCTGCACAGACACCAGAGGTCCAGCTACTAGGGATGCTTAAGTTTAAAGACTTGAACTTAGTCCATATTCATGATTAGGGCTGATTATTCCATTGATTTCCATTGATCACCTCATTGATCAACCCCCTGCCGATCTCTTTGGTGTCTCATAAAAATGAGATCTCTTTAAATTTACTCTATTTTTCTTTGATTGATGCTGAGAATTGTGAGTTTGTATGAACTTTTCTACCAAGAAACAGAATAATTATATACTCATTTTTTTCCAAAAAACAGTAAAACCATTTTCCCACGATCACATTTGTTTTGTCAAAAAGACTACTTTTTATTCAGAAAGGTGCTTTCCTGCCCACAGTAAAGTAAGATGCTTCTGCTTACACAATAGTAAAGCAGGAATAAACAATGTAGGTAATTCTCAATTATCCATCCAGACAGCTTAAAGCAATTATAAGAAAAATAATGAAATAAAGAGATAATAAAAAAGTTGTAACAAAACAAAAATAATTTCCCCAAATTTCAGTCTCCATGTTGTTTCTAAATGTTCTTTCAAACACTGTGATACCTAATTCCTATTTTATGATATCACAGAAGTTTTACAAGGCCTTATGTCTACAGCAGTCTTAATGATGACCCATGATCCTTCATATTCAGCATATCTGTTTCGTATTATGGGTGAACTCACAGGAATAATTCAGTTTAAGATCTCACTAGCATTACTACTTTGGCTTTATATCACTGTCAGGTTAAGGCAGACATTTTATATCAAAACAGTAATAGAACAATGTAGACATATTTTAACCAAGATCCTGGAATAGGAACACTGCATGAATACGTCCCTACAGCTCTTGATCCAACCTTCATTTTCCAACATGCTTCATATCCAGAAAGCTTTCTGCATATTAAGCCCATCTACATGTTTACTAGAACATATTTACATAAGTTTGTTTTCTGGAACTTACTTGCATATGAATAAAACATGATTACGGCATACCCTCACTCAAGGCTGAACCCTGGCTAAATTTTTAAGTCCATACACTGTGCACATAGACCATATGAGGCCTGTGTTT
>JANHGO010000053.1:17110541-17157482 GCA_024606505.1 Aquila spilogaster
CACGGAAATAAAATAGCATATCAGCTGCATATTACCATCATTGTTTGACAACATCTCTTAGAACAAATCTGTCCAAGAAGCGAGCTACATGTCATCGCACAGGCAATCCTGACACTATTGTACAACAAAAAATAAATGATAAAGGTACAATTTTACCTTGAAAATGGCTGAAACTCAGTTTGCTTGATGTGCAAATAAGTGGCATTCCAAATTACCCTTCACTTGTGTTGCAGTTACTCCTATGACCCTAAATGATAGGTGTTGGAGAATCGCTTTCAGCCACAAATGGCACAGTCAGACCCTCCCATTTTTGTTCCATCTGAATGCCCTCACGAACTGTGAGCCACGTTAAAAAAAAAATCAGAATGTGCTGTCAGCTCCATCCTCTAATTCCCTGGATTGGTTTGATTCTGCCAGGCTGTTGCTTACTACTACAGGCAATGTGTGCTGAGTGTATTTTTATTTGATATTTCCCTTCCCATTGTAGACCAGTGCAGTTCTAGAAAGAGACTAAAGCCTCATTATCCATCCTGACACCTACACGCTGTAGTGACTGATTCACTCGAATCTTCTGTGTAACTCTTCCTATCTATCTTGGCAAAGGCCAACGATTCCTTTAGGCTACTAGTCCAACCATTTGGAAGTTGTCTTAGTTGATAGCGCCGATGAACTGATAATGTGACAGTGTCAGTAATTTCCTGAGCCTCACATTCCTAAATCTTTGCAATGAAGACATCCCACAGAAGTGCGCTGTTTTCCTGCCACTACAGTGTAATTTTCCTGTAGATGCCTAAACCTGCTATGGTTGCACCGTGACCAGCTGGAGGCAAGGAGAACGTGTCTGTCCTGGGAGCAGGAGGCCCATGAGCTGTTAAGCAGTTGCAGAAGATGACAATTTAGAATTCAGTTCTGCTTCTCTCTTTCACAGGCACACGTGCAGACCTGAAATCTTCTGAGCACAGAAGCCCATAAAAACTGCTTGTATGGCTGTTTCATTTCATAAAAAATACCTTTAAGAACACTTCTGGTTCTGAAAAGCAATGTTTATATACTGTTTACATCTAAAGGGAAAAAAAAAGACCACAACAACTATAACCAGTTTCTAGCAGTGACTTCCACCACATTTCCTAGGACAAACTGTTCCTCGTAACTGCAGCCTGCATGCTGGTACAGCAGGGTGCAGCACAGGTCATCGCCGTTATTGCTGTGTGTATTTCAGTGGCACCCAGAGACCCCCACTGAGGGCAGAACTCCATTACAGTGCACTGACACAAGTAGGACAATTTTCTGCCCTAAGCTTACTTCCTTAATAGGGAAGGTAAATGACAGAAGACAGATCCAGAGAAGGGAATACCACAGCTCCCTTGACTCCCTATCTGTGCTTTATCTGCTAGACAAGTTACAGCTTTCAGGGATACAAGTTTATGTAGTTTTTGTATGTTTATGTACTGTACAAAATGCACTGTCCTAGAAGCTCAGGCGGTGGCACAAATCTGACTTCCACAGGCACCATCATTACCCAGCGCTCCATTACATGTTCATATCTGTTTGAGACTGTAGTCCTTCCCCAGTGACCCAATCTGCTCTGTTGTTTCAGCCTTTCAGGATTCCCATACCAAGATCTGGCACCTTGCACACAGGACACAGCCCGAGCTATGTGCTCTTGGGAGATGCTGTCCCTGTGCCACTGCAGAGATCAGAGCAGGAGCAAATGTGTTCTTCACAGCCACTCACCTTACCAGGCAGGAGGAGATGGGTTTATGGCTCAGCGAGCAGCGATGGCTCCAGTGATTCACTCACAGGCATCCAACATCTACCCCAGCCATCCTGTTGCGTGTGCAGAGATACCTGAATCCCAGACCACTGCAGTAACTAACTACTGACAAAACAGTTTGGTGTTGAGCCAGATCCTTAGGGCTTTCACAGCCTTCTAAGCTCTCCGCTGCTCCAGATCCTGGTTAAAGCTGGCACTGCTCTGTCTGATAACTTAAGGACAGGAATTTTGAAATCCCAAGTGAATCCCAGTAGAGAGGGCTGCCACTTCTATTCCAGAGTTACATCTGCCAGAAGATTTCTTCAGCTGAAAGTGCTTCTGCCCACAAGGAAGAGCTGACACGTTTAGGTGCTCTGAGCTGGGAGATGGCTTGCAAGTGATTCCAACAGTCAGAATTCAAGTTCTTGAAGAGGAGACAAAGCCTCCCTCAAAATACTGCGGAAGTGAAAAACCTTCCACTTACCAGCCAGTATTCGTTTCCAGCATTAGACATTCCTAGACTGATAGTCCTATCTACTTTAAATCTTCTAAACACTCACACAAGTTAAGTAGTAAATGATGCTATCTCCTTTACAGATCCAGAAAGATTAAGGGGATGCCTTGGGTATCACACAGCAGAGCTGAGGACCGGCATTTCGAGACCGACAGCCTGCAATGATCTCATTAGAAGACAGCACCTCTCACAAACGGGAGGGGAGGGAGACACAGAGGTGGCATCTGAGTGGAAGATGGCAATCTTACACCTGGCAATTCAGGGACTGATGCACCTACAAATGGGCAGTGCCGGTGTCAGGAATGGAGGAACAATTAAGCCTGGTGAACACTAGGTTTAGTCTTAACATTGTAACACCAAATAATTACTCCTATGGGTAGAAAGTCACTCCTGAAACAAAAACTAATCAGAAAAATTACTTCAAAGTAATAATTAACCCAGAAAAAATAATGAAAAATAATGGGTTAAAAGTCATTAGGAGTTCAAAGGAGCTGCTCAATTAATCAGAGTAATTTCTTTGCAGGACATAATGGCTAGGCAGTATGCTGAATGTAACAGACCTGCAGGCTGATTTCAAAAGACAATTATTCTCCTATCACTTGTAAGCAATATTTCCTATTGTTTTCCCTTTCCTTTCCTTTTCCAGCACCTCATTCGCAAGTAACCTTAAAATATTCAAAGTAACTCTGCATCTAGAATTATTTTCCGCTGTATTTTCAGATTATATCTACACCTCTGAAACTCATTCTTAGATAACCAGACGCAAGGGCAGACCTCTAACAACAACACTTCTCCTTGGCTACGTCTTTGGCTGTTGCAGAAAGGAGCACCACCACCACTCTCACCACACATCACATCGCTGTGCCGATTTTCCACCCCCGGTTATTGAGGACTGCAAACAGCGCAGGAGTACTTGCTCTGGCTTCAGAGCACAATGAGACAATCTCATTTCTTTAAAAAAGCTCAAAAGGAGTGGAAAGAACGATGAGAGCCAAAAGCTCTCAACCGTATTCTAAGTGGAGAGAGCAGCAAAACAAAGCAGTCCCGGACAGAGAGATTGAGCAGAATTTACATGAGAGATTATCAGACACACAGGTTGAATCAGCAGGAGGATGAGGGTAAACAGCAAGGAATCAAGATTAGTATTACTAAACTGAATGAGAATTAAAGAATAGCAGTAAGAGAATAACTGATTCTCCAGATTCCAGGTAAATCCACCACAAAGGCTTTTCTTCTCTCCTCCTGTTTTTTTTTTTCCTCTCTCTTCGGAGCAGAAGCACTTAATTTGCGGTAACAGCAGATATACGGCCCCAGGAATGAGCAAGGTTATTACATTTACTTGAAAGAAGAGCTCGGATAAAGACCAACCGTTGTGATGTCTACGAGCGATGTGATGGTTCAGAAGGTGAAAGCACATTTCCATTTTACCTCTCCACTTATGCAGAGCTATTTAAAAACTGCCTTTCAGTTATTAAAAAAAAATGAAAAAAGAGCAAAATTTCTCAACGTCCAAATTTACAGATGCAACTTAATTTCTGTATGGTCCCAGGTACGCAGAGCGGGATCCATCTTTTGACTGATACAGGCAAAAGCATTTCAGTGCAGGATGATGGCGTGGATGTAGAGCAGAACTCACACTCTGAATAACAACTAATTAACCTTCACACCAGCCGGTGCGCATTACTCTGCTCTCCTTGTGCTTATCATTAAAAACCCACAGCCAGAGCAGCTGCAGAAATTACAAAAGCAGCGAAGTCCAGAGGTGTGGATATAACCAAGAGTGAAACCAGGCCACCCCCGAACCTGTCTGACAAAGGTGGTTTAAGCATCCCGGTGGCCTATAGAACATGTGCCTAAGACCTCACCTGCAAGCCGAGCAGGAAGCTCACTGCTTTACAGTAAAAAGGGATCCACGTGGTAATGCATTAGGGAGTCCGTCTGCATACACACGCTGAACGTGGGCTGCATGAGAGAAACTTTCTGCACTTTGCTGAGTTGAAGCAGTGCTTTCAGACGTGTTTTGAAGGAAGATTTCTTTCTCCCTCTATTTCTATTCCTCTGTTAAGAATATTCTTCAATTAACAAATGGTCTGTTCCACTCCTACCTCTCTTGTGCCACTGCCATCTCTCCAGATACCACCATGCAGTTTTTCACATGTCCAGTTTCTGGAAGCAGCTGAGCAGCTCCTGCATTAGTAACCCTGCCTGGTTCTGAGTATGGGCTCATGGAGAAAGCTATATCAGGTCCTTGATGGGGCCTGGCAATGCTGCAGGGCTCTGGAACACTTGGCTATGGCCTCCAGGCTTAGGCTACCAGGCTCTGCTCACCTCCGACCTCATCCCACTCTGCACCAGATTCTTCCCTAACTCAGAGCTGCTTCACTAGCAACCTGTGGTATGGATGCCCTCAGGACACCTTAAACCCCTCTAAATCAGTCTTGATGCCAAACTGAATGAAAACAAAGCTGCTCATTAGTTCAATGGGCATCCAAACGCCAGGAAGTTTTGATTTGTCTTCCCAGCCAGGGATATTTTTCTTTAAGAGCAATGTGAGCGCATCTGTTATTAACAATTAATTAGAGTGATACATGAATTTGTGCTAAAATAATAACTTTTTGAAGGCTGAGACTTGTTCAAGGGAAAGAAAAAAGAACACGTTCGTGTTTCTAACTTAAAAATGTGATGCAACCTTCTGAAATAAATAGCACAAAACAGAACAAACCTGTCAAAGGAGTAATATTCCAGTGTATCAAAAGACAAAATGCAGTAACAAACAGATCTGAAGTGGGATTAAATCTGTTTAAAATATACATTATCTGTCTACGAAACTAGAATGTATTTCAGACAGAAATTGAGGCATCTGATAAGAATTTGAGCAAACAAAAGCTATTAAAGAAACAGCTTTCACCTGCAGCAAAACTGTGTATGGTAAGAACTTCTTTCCTCCTAAATCTTCCCATTTCCTTTGCATGTTTTCCCACTACGATTCCATCAGTCCCCTCTCAGACCCAGACTCATTTTTGAGCTCTCCATATTATCATGCATTCATCTTCAAGCCAGTTCCCCTTTCCAGTGTCAACCCACTGCAAAAAGCAGAATGATCTTTTTCAATCTTAGAAGCATGTGAACTTCAGAGAAATCTCAGTACCTTTCTGCCCAGTACCACCACAGCTGCCCTTACACATAGCTAAATAATCGCCGAGTAAGAAAAGTTTTAGCTATACAGAGATAATCATATAACATGGGAAGGGGTGCATTCCTACAGAAATGTAATCCACTACAAAACTGAAAACCCAACCCTCTCTTCCCATCCCCTTGCATTAATGGCACACAACTCCGTAATGTCCCAGTACGTGCATACCAAATTAAAGCAGTGGAAACTATTTCCACAAGATGATGGAAGTCTCTTCTAGGCTGAAATCTTCTGAAGTGATGCAGAGATGCCAGTTCCAGCGTTATACAAGTTTACAGCACAAAGGCCTTCATGTTCAAACTGCAAAACACCTGAGAAGCTCTGAGCTCCTCCATTAGTGACCTGTGAAGGAGCTTTATACCATTTGATTCTGCAAGGTCTCTGATTCCTGCAGAACTGTGTACAAAAAGGACTTACAGAATCAAGTCTTCATTTTCCTGTCATCATCTATTCAACAGTACCACTCAGCTGTTTAAGCCAAAGCCTTAATCATCAGCCCCAGAAAATGCAGTAGCTACCGTAATGTGAAAATACAGGATCATCTCCATGCATGCTCAGGGAGATGTTCAGCCTCTGCAGAGGGCCAACAAGGCATCCTTGGCCCCTTCAGTCATGCTCAGAGGCTCATGTGAAGATTTAAGTGCTGCTCAGGTCTCCCTGCTCAGATGACCCTCTGCTATGGTGTATATTTTGCATCAGCACAAAAAAATTGCCACGTGACAGAAAGTCCCCTTTATAGTGCAGTTTGAATAGCTGTAAAAGCATTTTCCCATGCAAACAAAACACAAGAAGAGAAGTCATGAAGCTGCTCAGACTTCTGGAAGGTGCAGCAGTCTTCCTGGTCCTGAGCTGATAATCACCTGTGCTCAGGAGGCTGGGCGGGTTTCGCGTGGTCTCCTGTTGCCTACCTAGTACTGCTAAGAACAAGCAAAACCGTTCCCAGGCAGCATGCATGAGAAAAAAAAGGAAAAAAAATAAAAATGTACCTCATCATGGTTATTAAAGTTCCATTCTTTCATTTGCAAGAACTCACATTTTAAAAAAAGAAGAAATAAACATCAAGAGATAAGGAAGCATTAATGAGCCCTCTGCCTTGGTTTCAATTACACCGTGAAAGTAATTTAATGCACTTTAAGAATACAAGAGGTAATTGCTCTCTCTGGTAAGAGGTTGCAATTTTCTCTAATAAAGTGTCAATATAAATACGTTGCTTTAATATAAGGAGAACAACTAAGTTATTTCAGAAAGAATGGGACATATTAAAGCAAAGGCCATCATGGAAACCAAATGGCAAAATTAATAAACAAACTGTCTGAATGAGAACTGTATGGCAGAGAGCTGATAAACAGAATTACAAACTTATTTTTAAAGAATGTCTAATGCTAATGATACGCATCCAAGTGACTAATGCTATGAAAGATGACATTACTTCGGTAACTTAAGAAGAGAAGTAGCCCATCTGAGGAGAGGTGGTTATGGCTGGGAATGGTCAGGAATCTGAGACCAATGAGACTGGAAATAAATACACACATAGATACAGAAGGTTAATAATGCTTGTGGATGTGAAACATGCTGGCAAAAGAGGGAATGGCTACACCAATGACAAACGCAGATTGCTTTCTGATGGATTGCAAAACGTGACCGCAGCAAATGCTGAAGCCAAGTCCTTGCCACTGGCCCAAGGACATCAGCCAAGCCCCCTGCTGAGGTGCCAGAAAGGAGGAAAATGCTCAACAGATGCACTTGCCCACGTGGGTATCTACTAGCTCTGCTTTGAAGGCTGCTGTACTGGTGTCATGACCTCATGTTCTGTGATGCTGAAACCCACCCCTGACATTTCAGCCAATGGACAAAGATCTGAGAGGTGTCTCTTGGGACCAAAAGGACCAAGGGAATCTGAGCAGGAGCAGCACGCAGGAGAAACGTGCAGAGGAATGCACACGCAGCAGATGAGATGTAGCTCCTAAGCGGAGCAAAGCTGAAATGACAAGGGGTTATCTGAAGTCTACTTCATAATGGAGCTGAGATCTCAGCAACACAAAAGGGGAGGAGAGCAAATTGAGAAATGTCCAAAACTCTTAATGGACTAGAACACTTTTTAAAGAGTTGTCTGAGTTCATTTTATTGGTTTTGAGGCAATGGGACATACAAAACAAATTGCCTCCCAGCCTGCTGAAGTAGCGACAAGTAATTAGAGCTACACAGCTCCCGAGCAGGTGCCTTGCAGCAACACCCAAGATGTGCTATAATCCCCCAGTACCACACTGCCTAACACGTTTTATTGCTTAATTACTCCCACGCTCACGTTTACTGCCCTTGTTAATCCAGCACTTGAAGAGAACACTCGCCTGGCTTAAATGTTCCTCGATTCTAATCTTCCTGCTACTGGTGTATATCAGAACTCATTTCACTAACATTAATGGAGCTACTGGAGTGTCATGTATCTAGGAATGGAACAAAATTAGACCAAGAGCCAGAAATGAACTTCTCTGGCACTAGCAGTACGCGTTTATTTTTTTGCATCAATTTGCAAAACAAAATATGCTTTCTCTCTGATCCAAACTCCAGCTTGAGAGCTGTCAATGCCCAGATCATCCTAGCTAATCTCAGCCCAACTCCAAAAAGCTGATTCTCCTTGCCTGTTACTGAGGACACCGCAGTGGTATCCCTGCTAGCAGCTCGGAACACCTAGTTGGAGGCACACTACAGGCTTGCTCCTTCTATCCTCAGAAAGACAATGATGTAAACAAAGACAAATACAGGGCAATGCCACTAAAGACAACCAATCTAATGAGTAGACAGAAGACGACACAGGCACAATAGGTCAGACACAACATCCCAACAATCAGTGGTTGGTCACGTCACAACATTATTACAGATTTGTGACTGTCTCCGTCTGTTGCCACCCCAGCAGAGATGCGGCAGATACAAACTCCCCCCCCTTCAGGAGCTCGGATGGATGCAGAATGGCTGAGTCCTTCTGTTCACATGGAGTTAATGTGGATGGAATTCAGGCCTACAACATACGGAAATCTCAAACTATGGAAAATCTCCAAACCACAGAACCATTGTTTAGCAGTGGTTCAGCTGCCCATACATCACAGGTGCCAGCAATGGACTGTTAATGGACTGTTAAATTATTAAGACTATAAATTCACTTGTGGTGCTATGCTGCTTGTGTGCTGCACCCCATACTGTACTGCAGAAAGCCAAAACTGGCATAAAGTTAACCACAGCTACATTCCAGTGTCCTTGTTAATGGTCAGGCACTGAGAAATACAAAACTGCAACTCACAGAGTAAGGAGAAGGAGAAAAAAAAAGAAGAAAAGGATTTCCACACCACACTCCGTGTACAAAGAAACAAGACGTCTATAAATCAAAGGCACCATCCATCGAGACAGTAATAAACACTAGTAGTACTGTAATTTTTTTGCCCTTTCCCATTCGCATCAATCAAGAAAAATCCTGAAGTATAAGATCACCAAAAAGCTCTAAGCATCCCCAGGCTTTACCCATCTCTCTGATTCCTCTTATCAAATTAACATTAGTAAGAGGTCACTTTTTAAAAGGAGCCAGCATTCAGTGTATCAGAATAAAGGCAGCCTGCCGATTCTTCTTGGTGACCCAACAGGTTAACGGAAATTAAATCCATTTGCAGAAGGCAGCTCAGG
Source organism: Aquila spilogaster (assembly GCA_024606505.1). NCBI lineage: Eukaryota > Metazoa > Chordata > Aves > Accipitriformes > Accipitridae > Aquila > Aquila spilogaster. The sequence goes on from JANHGO010000053.1 coordinate 17,119,674, forward strand.
GTCAAACACTTATGTGAACCTTTCCAGAAGAACTCAAATCAGGCAGTGCAAATCAGGAGAACATAGAACAACAGGACGTTCTGAGCTACACAGGTGTTTCGTTTGAACAATAAGCACAGAGTAAACGTATTTTTAGTTAGCGCGACAACTAACTAACATTCCTCCGCTAACTCCAAAAATAGGAACCTCTGAAGTAGAAGAAACTATAGGATTCCAAAAATGAATCAATCCAGTTTCTCCGAGTTGAGGAAGAGACCTCCAGTCACGCGCTGGGAAAACCCAGAGGAGACTCATTTCACCCAGACATCACCCACTCCTGCTCTTATTCATTTCACCACCAGAAAGCCAAAGGAAGATATCCAGAACAGTCACACCACTAGCATGGGCCAGAAAAACTGCGGGGGAATGGACGGGAGACTGAGACACAGAATGTTTGCAACCCAGAGCAATGAATTAAATGAAGATATTACAAGGAACACTTAAAGAGGAAACAACAGGAGGATATAGGGTCCACCAGAGCCACAGATGTAAGGGGGAGGGGAGAAATGGCTCATCCTTGGCTGTCAGTGGTGACACAACTGCTTACAGCCCTGCCAGCCTGCAGCACCAGGCCTCTGATTACAGCTGCAGGAAGGAAGCCTGTGCAACACCTGCACCTCACACACTGCTCACAGTAAGACCTCCGGAGATGTCTTCACATAAAGGCAAAAAACGGCCTCTGCTGCTACCCAGCAACTGTTAGCTGGGGCTTCTTTCATCCCCTAAACTCCTCAGTAAGTGCTGCAGCAGAAGTGAACAAGAGAAGTTACCCAGAAGGAATTAATTTCTGCTACTGCCACAAAACAGAAAGGACTAAAAAGAATGGGGAAAAAAATGGTGTGATGCCTCTTAAAGAAAAACAGCCATGGGTTTCTGCCCATTTTTTTTCAACTTCAGAAAGACTCCACAGGCAGTAATGGAGTTGTTCCACCTTACAACAAAGCAGCAAGGGCACAGGATGCATTCCTGAGCATTGGAAAAGGAGAGCTACCTCCAGCGTGGCCCATGGCAATTACCCTAGCATCTCCTTACAATTCATTTTGAGACCAGATACGTGTTGAGGAAGTCTTTTTACAGCTACTCGGTTTGTGTTACAAGTAAATTGCTTTACTGACACCTTTGCTGGCAAAGTATCCCCTGGGGTGACTTGGAAGTTCTTAGAAGAGTTGTTAAAAGTAACTCGAAACTCCAAGAAGTAACCCAGACATTGTCATCACTGGTTCCCCAAGAGCTACATCTTGTGAAGCAACCTGGGGATCAAAGCACTGCGTCTTAACATATTGCTAAATCATTTGTATGGGGTTTGCTCAGCGGTAATGTCAGCTCTATTCTGAACTTAATGCAATGAAAATAAGAAATATTCTCCACGAGTTCGCTGCATTATACCATGAAAATGGTGTGATGTAGGAATTGTGCCCCACTGTGTTCAAGGTCAGGTTTTTCAAAACCCATTAAAAGTCAGGTTTGCACGAGATCTCCTTTTATTTATCTACTCCATGCAGTTACAGAGAGAATGAACTTAGTAGGAAGCTTTTTCAATCACATTCTGCCAATAGCAAGAGCAGTACTCTGGGCAGGAAAGCTGTTGATAGAACAAGGGAAAGGAGGAACCACAAAGAGAGAGAGACCCTGTCTTGAGAAATAACAGGGTCTACACATACAGCGAAGTGGTTCTGGGAAGTGACATTCTGTCTTTGCTATCTTCCTTAAAAAGTAAAACTTTTAAAAAAGAAGAAGCTTCTTCCCTGAATAGCCACTGTAGTAACTGTAATCCAGTTGTGTCACCACTGCAGCTTTTGTACCACTGGTGTTGTGCTTTGCAGGGAAAGGAAACCCACGTACCTTTAGTTGCCAGCCGGACACAGTTGATTTTTGTTTCCTGAAAATCAAAAATAAAAAAAAAAAGAGAAAAGGAAAACATCAGGGTGTGTAATTGGCCCACCTGCAATAAACATATATTTCTTATAGAAAGGCACTAAAACAAATAAGCGTTTCTCTTACACTTCATCTCTGAGAGTACCACCAACAGTTTGAATGGCATAGAACACTCCATACTAACGGGTTTGCATACAGCTGCTTCCCTGACCATTGGGAAGCCGGAGTGACAGAATGTTTTTTCATACTCAACGTGAGTAATGGGCACCACGTAACTGCCTGATTTACTAACAGAATTTACCAGCTAAACGGCCTGATCTGTAGTAGGCCGACAAGCTTTGGGTCAAAAGTGCACGCAACTGTACACCTAATTTTCACGCACCATTACTGCAAATTTTGCAAATTGGGTATTTGTTTAAACACATGGCAAACAGACACCTAAGCAGTCATTTGAATATTTCAGCCCTCTGATATGTACGTGAAACAAAACAGCATGCTGTATGGCTACTTCTGCCAAATGAGCCATTCAAACACAACCCCAAGCACCACGGCTTTTCATTGCAGAGCTGGGATAAAACCCAACGCTTTTGTTCAATGCACCTCAGAGTCCGCAGATCTGTGTAAACAGGAGCTTGGATCTCAGCAGCAGTGTTGTGTTATGTGGCTTAGCTGAAGGCTCAGATACAGCAGCCTCCTCAGGCCACTTCCACTGAAAACAAACCCTTCCTGGTATCCCCACATCCTCATTCTGCAGCCCATACTGGCAGGGGTTGCTTCCGCATGACGAGTGATCATCATCCAAATCTTATGTGTTCCCTTGGTTAAAAAACTTTGTCAGGCAGTAATCTGCTGCAGGGTGTTCTTAGCACTTTATGACTTTACATGCTCTTGTGCATGTCTCAGGTGTAATGAATACTGCATAAATTACTGCGTGTGATAATGCCACATTAATATGGATGCTGCCTGGCTCTGGAAACAACAAATGCACTGCTGAGCACCTTGCTCCATCCTCAAGTAGTTCAACGAAGGCTGTAAAGAAAACGTATTTCATCTGCAACAGACCCTGCACTGCACACGGAAAGGGGAAAACTGCAGGAGCTGCACAGGGAAACACAGTGCCAATCTCCCCTGCTCCCTTTTCATGCACTCATCCATAAGCCAACATAACACAAACATTCTTTCCCAGCCACACCACCCTTAGTGTGGGACTGAACTATTTCTTATCCCAGTGAGCCAGAGGTCTCTCTCTTTGGTGCATGACCCCTCTCGTTCACAAAGAGCTCCACTGCACAGCTTACACAACTGTTGGCACTGCGAAGTCAACAGAGCAGCGGAGCACTGCTCCACAGCCATCGCTTCCTCCTGCATAATCAGCCTGAATTGCCAGCTATTCTGGAAACCAACGATCTCTATTACCAGTGATGTTACATAAAGCAGGAAGAACACAGTCTTATTTTCAGAGCACAGCTTCAATAAATAATGCAGGGAGTCAGAAGACATCTGATGTACTTCACAATCTACGCAAAGATGACCTGGAAAATCAGCAATGACGAATGAAGTAAATATAATTGATATTAAGCTAGTATTGCTGCAGGCTATAAGTAGGTGGACAGTGGCACACATTTTGTCATGGAAAATTTTCTCGTGTATCTGATGCTTTCTGCTAGCTTCGAAGTGCAACAAAAGGCTGGAGAAATTAGTCAATGCTGAGAAGAGGTGAGAAAACAAAATCTTGTTAACTATGCTGTCATTGATCTCATTTGAGCATGTGCATATTCCTGCACGTTGCTCTCCCATGGGGTAATTTGAGAAGACAGGATACAGTGTGTTCTGTTTGCATTTACATCTACTAATTTAGCCCAGACAATTGTAGTTATTAGAAGACAGTGATCAGGCGCTGCCAAAAGCAAGGGCAATCAATCACCAGAGGAACAAGACATCTGGACTCCATTTCAAATGGTGTCTTCCGAGGAGAAAAACATAAAAGAAACCTGCACAGCCACTGGGCGTCTGCTACTAGGGATGCTGGAGCCTAAAGACCATAGCTGGGTTCATACTCCTGATGAGGGCTGACTATTCCTTTGATTTCCATTGACCACCTCATTGATTCACCCACTGCTCATCTCTTTGATGTCGCACAAAAAATGAGACCTCCTTCCAATCACTGTATTTTTCTTTGATTAACACTGAGAATTGTTTGTCTGAACTCCTTTGTCAATACAAAGAAGAAACAGTTTTTCTCAAAACAGTGAAAGCATTTGCCCACGATCACATCTGTTTTCTGAAAAGCTCTTCTGGATTTAGACGAGGTGTTTACCAGAGTAAAGATGCTTCTGCTTAACCAGTGGCAAATCAGGAATAAATAACCCACACAGATGGCTTCAAGTCATTACAAGAAAAACAATGAAATAAAGGGATAGTAAAAAACTTTTATAAAAGCAATTTCCCTAAATTTCAGTCTCCTGATTGCTCTTGGAAGTATTCTGATACATGAATCCCATTCGATTATAGCACGAGAGTTTTCTAAGCCAAAGCACAGAGATGACCGAGCTCCCATCCAGTTGCAGTAAGATGCCTGCTTTGTACTATGGATGAAGGCACATGAATAACCCAGTGTAAGACCCCAGCACCACTGCTGCTTTGCGCTGTGGGGCACTGCCAGGCTATGCTGTCACAGACATGGTATGTTCAAGCAGTGAGAGAACAAGGTAGGAATGTTTTAATCTAGATCCTAGTACTGGACAACCATTTTGTTTCAGACACACATCTGTATGCCAGGAGCCTGTTCTGGCATCATGCTGAATTCCCATTCTTCTTAATACAGTTTGTTTCTTTCCTTTTCAAAGAAAGAAAGCCGATGCCATCTACTAATTATTTAGGCTCCAAAATGTGCATTTCACTGAAGTGCACAGGATGATCGTAAGACAAGTTCTGCCTTTGTCTTTCGTACTTGGATGGGAACAATTTTCTGCAGAAAAGATCTACGAGGGCAGGAGGACATATGTTTATGTGACAGCTGCATCTTCACAACCTAAAAGGCCAAATGATTTTTTCTTCTTTTATTTTAAAATGACAGCTTGCTGTTTACAGACTATGAACAATAAAAGAAGCAGAGCTTTTTCATCCATCTGTTTTCACACCCATCTTTTCTTTCCTTTCTTTTACTCTGATTACGACCCTGCATTAGTTAAACAGTGCATTCTTTGGCTGAAGTGGTCCCTGCCAGCACCTGCATGTACCTGCTGCCCCACCACGAGTCACCAAGCAGCCCCACCTGGGGACAGGCAATTTTAACTCCTGATGCTGCACAGACAGGTAATTACCAATCTCCCACTTGGCCTCAGCCCTCCACATCCCAAGCCCGTACTGAGCACGCTTGTAGGCAGCTTGATCCCATGGGATAGGAACTACTCTTCCATCCTCTGAATGTCCTAAGGGACTTTCTGCTGTTGTTCTTCAATTTTTGCCATGTGTTTCTTCCTTATTCCACTGAGAGCAATTGTTTGCTGTCTTTAAAATTAATCACATGCACAGAGTGTGCAGGGTCTGTGGACTCCCCTATAATTTCTACTGCCAGTTCAAGGAAACCGCTAGTTCTCCAGGAGGCTCAGCTAAACCCAGTATTGACTTGCCAATTATCAGCTATTTTTAGTATCTGTGTTATCTGGAGAAGTGAGCTTTAACAAAGTGGTTTGGGCTTTTAATATTTACAACAGAAAGCAATTGCAAGGATATTTAGTTTATTCAATACCCACATCTCCCAAACTTGAGGTTGACTAGATGATTTGATTCATACAATGAATATGACTACCAACACTCAGATCCATACCTTCTGGCTTAAGAAGGCCAGCAGACATGGAAACAAGGGCTTACAAAGAGTGAAGTGTATCCACAGCTGCTTTACTGCTGCCCCAGGGGCTCCAGCATGACAGTAAGAAGCAGTAAACATCACTGGATAAAACCATACAGCTAAAATCACAGAACACTGAGGTCCTCACAGCTGTTTAACGGTTTGGAAAACCAATTCGGGCAGTTTTAGTAGCACATTGGTTTTCAGAAGAGGGCTTGTGCTGAAGGGAAGTACCTCAATGGCTCTTTGTGGGCCATCTCCACAGGGGCGACGATCACTTTCCTGCTGGCAGCTCTGCCCATGCCTCCAAAATCCTCCCTAAGTATGTGAGTAGACCTGTTAGCAACCAGGAATCCAGCCTGAAGTCCCCTGATAATAATGAGCTGCCCGACTGTGCATGTAGTACAAGTCATTAGAGAGGAAAAAAATCAATGAGATACTCTGTAGAGTCCATCATTCCTTCAAAAATAATATTCTCATTGATTCCTGTGCTGCCACTTTTCACAAATCTGGTCTGAACACATCATTCACCTGTTGGACCACCAGGCTGCAGGAGCAGCTGGCATCATCCCCCACATCATCTCCAGCTGTGCTACAAAGCCTCCCGCCACATCTCCCATTTAGAGGAAAAATGGCCAAGGGATATTGATTGCAATTGTGCCATTACAGATTTCATTTTAACTCAATGACATAAAGTGCAGCAGCTAGGAAGGTGCAGAAAGGAATTCAAGGAAGCTCCATTCTCTGAGCTGTGCCAGAAGTTCAGGCAGGCATCCCAGCAGCCAAGGAATTCTCTCTGAGTGTGTTTGACCTGGGCACTGCCATCAACAACCTGGATAAAGAACCTGGGGACAAAAAAATCTGCAACATTTAACTCTGATTACTAATTCTGCATAAGGATAACATCACCACCCAGGCCGGACCTTCCAGGAGAAGCACCGAAGGGCTGTGTTCTAGAGGGGCTGAGCTCAAGGCGGTTTTACAGACAGGGAAAGCATCGTGCTCTGCCAGCAGCCATTTGTAGCAGGTGGCACCAGGACAACCAGCAAACATCACTTAGCTACCTGGCTGGGATACCATGTGTGCAGCTCCTGCCAGAGGACAGCAAAGCCAGTTGTCTGCTCTTCCCTCTGTGCCAATTCTTGCACCAGCTAACAAATGATCAGTAACTAACTGTGCTTCTCACCTGCCCAGTTATAAAGCCTGGAGCTGCTGTTTTCTTTTTCTCTCTTTCCTCCCCCTGCTCCTTTTAAACTTTGACACCTTTCAGCTCAGCATCTGGCTTTCAACCATCCCTAGGAGGTAAATTCACACAGTTTGGAAGCATTTTGCACAACAGAATGTTCTATTCAGACCCCCGTCTGGAAGCAACGCCAGGCTGACCAAGCTTCACACAACTGCCCACAGAACTCAGGGAGCGACAGCTATCTTACTCCAACTGTCAAAAAACAAGTACCACGCTGCACAAGAGAAGGCAGCAAAGCTCGAGATCTGATTTTGCAGCAATTTGCTGCACTTGTTTTGCATCCAGCTGTTAATTATGTCCCTTTCAATGCAACAATCATGGCTAATGGTTACAGAGCCGACAAGAACACCAAATGAGCACAACCCTCCACATACAGAGGAGATGTGAAATAACAATGCAGAATTCCTCTACCACCACTACCTCCTCCTAATCAAGCTTTTTGACCAAACACAGAATGTTTCCTCAAATTAAGCTCCCCCTGGAGCCCTACATTTCCAAAGGAAGACGTTATGGTTCACTGCACGAAGGCTTCTCATTGCAAGTTCCAGGTGTGCAAAAGAAGTTTCATCGTTCCAGAACTGTCAGTGATTAATGAAACTATAGAATATCCTAATTAAAAAATGAGCGGCGACGTTCTGTTAAGTTTTTCATGTGCAAAGGAACATAAGGCTGGATTTTAATTGGGCTAAATTGTTACCATCTCAGATACTCTGCAGATGTATGTTATCAAAAAAAAGGCTTCCTGCAGCCATAATTTTTGGTAGGCTTTATGAAGACCACCGTCAAACTGCCTCAGGCTGTTGATAGAAGTGAGCACCCAGAACTCTTAAACACAAATTATACTTGCAAACAGTTCTGGGTATGAAAGAAAACTCAGCATTTACAGCTGCAAAACATCAGAGGCAAATCAGACCCTAACATTGGAAATATGTTCTTTAAGGATTCTATCAGGGCAAACAAAGTTCCACAGATACTCACTGGAGATCCATATTCCACTCTTGCACAATTCACCTATGTCTTTTTCCAGTAGCACTGCACTTTGAGGATACATAACCATATAATGCACCAGTGTAAATCATTAACATAAGAGGCATTTGCTTGCTCAAATGTAAATCTAATGCTTCTCATGCCTTCACAAGCTATGTATTGCTGCACACAGACTTTTTTGATTACTTCTTTCTGAAAGGTCTTTTATGATCTTAGTTTCCTATCTGATCAGCCCAAGTAATTCCTACCATTTTGAGTGTGGAGCAACGTGTCAGCTACAGAGCTCCAGAAAACGCAGGAGCCACACATTATCGCTGCCTTACTCCAGAATGCCAAGGGAAGCCTACATTTCCACTCTTATTACCCAGTTATGGCATATTAGATTGTACTTGAGCAAATAAAAGTTTTTTTCATCCCTGGGGATCCATTCACTGGCAATTAACTATCACATAAGGGGGAACTAACTAGACACAGACAGACATATACATATATTTCACAATTTCCTTTATAGAGGCAAATCGAAAATTGAATTAATTGATGAGTGCTGAATGGAAACTGTACCAACTAGAAGGGAAACCAAGGTGAAAAGCAGCACAGTACCAAAGAGATTTGTGCTTGTCAGCCACACAGCTGATACTCTGCAGAATGGTGATAAATGAAGGCAGTAAAACAGCATGACATGTTGAGAACCTTCACTGGCATTGCTGGCCTGTTAAAGGACGTACAGTCCTCTGTGATGCATGCCTGTGTTTTGCGTATCAAAGTCACTATCTCGAGTGGAGACCAAAGACTTCACCTTTCATCTTTGATTGATTTTTCTAATTTTGTTCTTTCAGAGGTAATGCATTAGAGAGCTTATCCATGTAGAAGCTGGATTCAGGAAAGCACTGGCAAATGTACTAAAAAAATCCCTGGCTACCCAACTTCTTGATGGTGTATCAATGCTGTAAGTCTCCTTAGGAGGCTGGAGTGGTAACCTGTAACATGTACATGATAACCAGAAGCAAGTGGGGGAGTCAGGGGGGATGCTGCTGAATGACTGCTTAGATTGGATCTGGCCTGCAAGCTGTTAGCTGAACGGATCTGCAACAGGACAATGGGAGGTCAGTAGGTCAAAAACCATTTTTCAGAAAAATTTAAGTGGAAAAAGAGGCCTTCAGTTTTCCTATGTATGGATTTGTTGGGGCATGATACATGTGGCATTTGAGTCCGAGAAAGGGGCAGACTACAGTGCTCAAGCAGTTTCCATTTTAAACTTAATATCACAAAATAACTATATGTTAAAAATACAGTCTAGGATATCCAAAAGGAGTAAGGAAGACAGGCACAAAGTTCCCTCTACCATAAAACTTACATATTGTTCAAGGTGAAAATCTCAAACATAACTGCTAAATTACGGTATGAGCGAATGCAGGCTACAAAGTAATCCAACTTAATAGCTCTTGGTAGTTCTCATCTTATGTCTCCTGGAAAATCACAACCACTGTGAACTGATGATTGCAAGGATGTAGCAGTTACATTTAAAAGGACAACAGCTTCTACTCTGACATTAATGCAATTGCAAGGAAAAATATCATAAACAATCCACTTCATACAACATGTGCCTACATGTGCCCTTTCCATTGCTTGGCTCTCCTACAGGTTTCTCATTGCATCTGCAGAGAAAGATGAGTGAAGGACAAGTAGTGGCATGTATAATTTTCATCAAATTTCTGCATGAAAGTGGTAACGAGCAGTTAAACTGGCATCTGATGGAGAAGGAAGGAGAAACAGGGAGGCCACAGGTAGTCATACGTACAGATTCAGACAATATTCTCTGCACTTACGCCGTTTGCCTTGCTAAGAGCCTGGAAGTATATGCTGTAGCTTTTCAGGGGAGAAAGAGGAGCATTCCAGTAGCCATTGTAGGTCTTGTTGTCGCCCACTGTGAAGGGCTGTGTGACAGGCAGGTTGATGGGCTTCAGCTCAGCTGCAAAGTAGTGAGGTGAGTCAAGGCTGGAGGCATTCTTGTAGCTCACTGGGATGGAGAAGCATTCAATTATGTCTGCAGCTCTGCGAGCCTTCTGTAGCTTCTCCTCCTTGACAACAAGTTGATAGACACTAGGAGAAGAGGGGAGAGAGGAAGGTAAGACTAGAGTCTCAAGATCCTTAAACATCAAGAACATCACCAAAGAAAGAAAAAAGCGAAGTAACAAAAGCACTGTTATGTTAGGGTGTGATAGCAAAACAGTTCTTGACATGCCAGTAACAGTGGTGGTGGCGGCCACTGAAAGCTGCTTTGTAGGTAAGCTGCTGGTTCATTTGCTCTATTGCTTTAGCAGAATTACACCTTGGTGAAAGTCAGAACAGATCTCAATCATGCCACACTTTGGGAAATGAAGTAGCTACTGCAACATCCAGTCAGTAACAGATTTTTAATGTACTGAATATTCTCTCCATTCCAGCCACCAAGGAGAAACGTGAAGTCTTTGCTTGGCCAAGGGATGATTGCAGTAGAAGGGAGCATCCACAGGAGGCAATGCTGTCAGCTACAGCTTCAGGTTGCAGGAACCAGTTTAGATGAACGAAAAAGACTCCCATTACTTCTAAGACTGTAACTACTTTTGGCCCTGCCTCACATCTCTTTCTGGGATACACCCTGGAATGAAAAGGTCTCTAGCAGTGATTCCTGCTAGCAAGTCTCCTCCTACCTTGCATCACTGAAAGGCTGGCTTACAGAGCAGCATATGTGAGCAGGTGGCTTCATCTCTCTCCCAGCTCACTTTTGTTTCAGGAAACAACAACTCTTGATATTCTTTCCAGCTCTATGAAATCCTAATCCTTTTCGATTCATGCTAAGCCTTTGCCTTGTATGATATGTAATAGCAACCTTGTCATTTCTAGCTTGCTATTTCCAGGCTCAAGGAGGTTGCATTCAAATGCACTCTGTTTTCTTTTTTTTTCCAAAGACAGTTAACAAAGCCCTTTAGTTCAATCCTGCTACAGCTGCAGCAGGTTTAGTGCCTGCTTAACTCCACTCATCCCTTTGACAAAGAGAGATAGCGCTGCAGTCATTTCAATTTTTGTCAGGTTATTCACAGCATTGCCCTCACCTGCCTGTGTCAGGCTGCTCCTTTGTTTACTTGGACAGGGGAGATCGATTAGAAGATTGGAGGCAGCCAGCAGCAGATCCCATCCCTGCTTTTGTAGGCTCCTTGCTGCAGAAAGGTTGCTCGGAAAATTTTCTCGCATAGCAATGGCTCATCAGAGCAAAGTTCTGGCACCTTCCACAGGCAGGAGCAAAGCAAAACCTAGTTCATGGTTTGGAATCTGTTATTATTTCAGGGCTGCAGGTACTTGGCACGCTCAGTGCTAAGAGGGAAGCGATCAGCGCAGCAGGGCAGCTCCCACTGCCAGGCCCAAAGCAAATAATCATTACGAATATGACCGATTTATGAATTGCTTACTATTAAAACTGTCCTCATGCAGGATGGTACTCACATTTGCTAATGCAGCAGGAGCACCCAGACATATGGATACAGCCTGCAATGACATCCTGGCAGCACTTTGGAAGGCTCTCCTCAATCCTACTGTTCATTGGAGGTTTTAATAGAATATTTTAAACTTCTCTGGTATTTCTTTGCTGATTTCTAAAACAATACACATGTTTCCCAGCAACACCTTAGGGATTACCACTGAGGACATAGTGGTAGCTTTAAGCAAACGTGTGTTTAATTTCAACGTCAATCTCAGTTCAGTGACAGAGTTGTAGCTTGCCATCTGGGACACTGCTCACTACCGGACTATATGCAGAGCCTTATTCCGATCCTTCGCTTTGGTGACAATAATCTACATTGCTGACAGAAGTCAAAAGAAGCTTTTGTTTGCTGACAAAAGTACTCAGAATTGTGATGGACATTTCTATGGGCATTTGCCATATACTTTCTAACCTAAAAAGTGCTTTTTTCCTGCTGTATGCAATCATACATGCCTGTCTCTGCTGGTTTTAGAAAATGTTTCCTTTATATACACATACCTACATAAATCATTGTATACATACACATATATCTAATTCTCCTGTCAGCCCAAAGGGGCCACAGGTTCTCTCTACCTTTCTCCCATACTTGCTGTGTTCAAGGACAACCTCATTCTCTTCATTATGCCATGTGCAAGCAGGGAGCCCACAGACCTCTGTGGTTCAGGAGAAGTTACCAGGGAACATTAATGGCCAGGTAACTAAACTGTTTCCATAATCAGAACTTATTTACCTTTAAAGATATTCTGTTTCTCCCTTGGCTGCTCTCACACCTCCGTAACCATACGCACTCATTTTTATCACGAGCAACACCTTTGGTGCATACAGAACCTTGTAACAGATATTCTTTTGCCTGTATTCTTCTACATTTTAGCTTTCCGCCTTAGTCATTAATGTGTACTTCTTCCTATCCTGGGGATAACTCACCCTTTTAACGATCTGAAATTTTAACTTTTTATGTTTATTCTTTTGGAATCTTTTCAGATGTCTCTGGAAGCATAATGGCTCATTCACGAGCATTCAACTGAAATTTAATAGATGTCCCATTTGTGTGCAAGTTAAAACACCATTAATCTACTCAAATACTGTCACCTTTTCCTATGAAACAAGTATTTGAGCCAGCATTGCTGTCACTATTGCCTCTGTCTAAAAAACTACTCCCTGGTGGGACACAGAATGGGTTACAGATGGCATTACTCTGCATTCTTTCCTTTGTGCCCTAGCTCTCACCAACTGACACAGCGCTTGCACCTCTTTGTGTTGTACCTGCTCGACTCAGTGACCTTCATCATTCAGCCTCACTCTTTCCTTGGACTCTCTGTTATTCACTAGAGGTCAAGTGGCCAAGAGAGCGGCCACTCTCAAGGATCACTCCGGGCTGAAAATTATGTTTCCTTCCCGAATTATTACTCTGGATCTCATTTTTTGATATTTTGATTCAGATATTTTGATCTGGTCCCTCCAGAAATGCTGGATTCACAGTTCACCCCTAACTAGTAAAGAGACTCACAATCTCATTTTCTTATTCCCTCTTCCTCAATGGATTTTTCTTTTCCAGGTTATGCCCTTTTCCTCATAGAATGGTTTGAGTTGGAAGGGACCTTTAAAGGCACTGAACAGGGACACCCACAGCTCCATCGGGTGCTCACAGCCCCGTTCCCTGACCTTGGGTGTCTCCAGGGATGGGGCACCACTACCTCCTTGGGCAGTCTGTGCCAGTGCCTCACCACCCTTACTGGAAAAAACTTTTTCCTTATATCCAATCTAAATCCCACCTCTTTTAGTTTGAAAACCTTGTCCTGTCCCAACAGACCCTGCTAAACAGTCTGTCCCTTCCCTTCATATAGCCCCCCTTGAAAGGCCACTATCATGTCTCCCCAGAAGAGTTTGGGATGTCTTATTCTCACTTAGGAGCAGAATCTTCCTGAACTGCCTTCAGGACATTCTCAGGAATCTGCTTCTCTGCTTTAAATAGTGAGGTGCTGTAAGGCACATCAAGAGCTTCTGTGTCTGCTTCTATCAGCGTAACAGCTCCTTCCTGTTTGCCTTTCCACTGGAACAAAAAGCCAGTGATCCTACAACCAAATGAAATCCCTGTAGGAATTCTGGATAGCAAGCATGCAATTACTCACCAAAATTATGGCCAAACTGTCTGCACTACTACAGAAATTCTCAAAAGAGTAAAAGTAATTTCAGTTTTCTCAAAAAGTGATAACATTCCATGATGCACTGTGACCCCTAAGACTGCAGTCAGGCACTAGCTCAAAATAAACTCAGGGAGTATGACCTGCCCTTCCGGCCTGCAAAGGCACCCAGCTGCAGCCACACGTCTGTTCCAATGGGGAGCAGGGTCAACCATTTGCAGCTTGTTAAGACCAACAGTTTTACACTGCACAACATCATGATTAAAGCAAAGAAAAGAGGAGTACTTTCCCAAAAAGAAGAACTAAACGCAAGCAAAAAAGGAGGCAATGGAAATACAGAGGAGATATCCAAACTATTCTCCTAGCTCTTATTCTGGCTACCAGGTAGGCAGTAAAATGGATCTCCTGGGGCTTTCCTCCTCTCATGCTTCAAAGCTATCGCTTCCAGCCAGTATCAGCTAACACTGCTTTCATAGCAGGAATCAATACATTGCTTGAAAACGCCCAGCTGGATAAAAGAAAGTTTCAGTGTCATACATTGAAATTATATTAAAAGAGACAACAAAAGCTGAGCATTGAAACTACCAATTCCATACAACAAATTCAGTGCCAATAAACTGGAAGACGACACAGTAAAACTAACTACTCCATTTCAATTTTTAATATTCAGTCGCATTTGCAAACACTGCGATCAAATCCACACATCTGCGTACAGCAGGGGAATAGGAGCAGGGATCTTGCCTTCCTTGTGCTAAGCTACTCCAAGCCACCTCACTGCAAGCCAGCAACATGGCTTTATCCCCATGAATGGCGATGGAGGACTGTTTCCAGATATCCTCAGCTCTGCTCTCGAGAGAAAGCTCTCCAGGGATTCTCCATCTGGTACCGATCAGATGCCTGACTTCCTCGAAGGCTGGAGAGCTCCCTGCCCTGTGGTGCAGCTGCACACTCTTATTAGAAAAGGAGGCCAAACCTGGCTTCCCTGATAAATCTCACAGGTTTTATATAGATAAAACCACATTACTTTAATAGAAGCTTTTTAAAGTTTTTGACAGTTCCATTCTAAATCACTGATAAAAGCACCAGCCATAATGGTCGCCACAGCACAAATGTTGTCTGCAGAGGAAGAAAATGTGCTCTTATCATCATCTACAAGGTAATCTCTTCAATTATGAGTTCTCTATTCAGTGTGGAAGCACAAGTGCGATAATCAACATTCCAAATCACAGCCCTGTCTCCGAGCTACCAAGAGATCTCTGAGCTCTGGCAGACTGCCTTCCCCGGCTCTTGATTTCTTTTTGTGCTGCTCGAGGATGGGCTGAGGAAGCAATTGTCCAGAATCTAGCTGTATATTTAGTCCGGACTCCAGTTTTGAGTGTATGATGTGTATGAATGTAGAAGGAAATGTCAGGGCTTTCCATAAAGTACTCCACATCTGGTCTGTGCACTTTGGTATGCTGACATGGCACTTCCAGCAAGGAGCATCTTCACAACAACCCCAGTGATGACAGAGTATGCCAATGAATACACTTTCTTCTTAACCCTACAGTGATCTCCTCACTTGACTTATTAAAGCTTAAAAGAAATGGTGCTTCAGCAGTTTAGTATCCCCTTTGGACCATTTTAGTACTAAATTTTCTTAAACGTACCACATTAAGATCTAATATTTTTTCATTTGATTTTAATATTTAACCCACAAATATATTATCAGCAGTGCATTATTTCCAATAATATTCTCGCCCTGGGAATAAAACCCAGTGGCAATTAGTACAGCCTGATACTCCAATGCATTTTTAGCAGATTATTTTGAGCACGTTTTGTTGCTCACCCCACGGAGAACAGGAACTTCTCATTTCTCGTTCAAATGAACACAATATTTTCAGGCTAACTACCTGACAGTCTTCAGGAATCAAGATACTGCCGAAGGGTAGGGGTTTCCTTCTTAATAGTAGTCTTAATTCAAAGATGAAAGACAAAAAGGGCAAATGAAGTACGAAGACGCAAGTCTTTTCCATCCTGACACTGTGTTATCTCAGACCGAGGGCATGCAGCAGCCAACGTGAGCTATGCGTTCCATTTCCCCTGTTGCATCTCTTCTGTGGAATCAGCAGATGCAGCACTTCTGAAAAGGTTATCCAAACACATGGAAATCAAACCCAAACACTGCCTGACAAATCTGTGAGAGTTAATGCTGCGCAGAGACGATCAAAAGGCATTGAGTGCACACAAACAGAGGCAGAAGTGTGGTAATTAGAAGGGCCAACAACCAATTCTTCCTTCCTCCTAATCACACTGATGGAGTTTTTAAAATGCATTCTCTTAAGACCACGATCTCCTCAGAAAGCTGATTCACATCCTCAGTGGGCAGAGGGTACATATGCCCCAAACACGGCACAACACAGAAATCAGAGAGGACGTCTGCCTGACCCCACAGCAGTCCTGCCTGGAAGTGCTCCCTGAGATGCAGCCTGGCACCCATTTCCCTGCGTGTTCTTTAAGTATGGCAGTCCTGATCCCAAGCAGCCACACCATTTTTTCCTTTTTCTTTTTTCAGGTAGACAGCTAAGTCCAATAATCCAGGCTACGTATACTTACACCAGCACCCTTCACCATCATTTCATTTGTGACCCCATTAAATTGGGTTGAAACAATTTAAACGTATCTGTAAATATACCTGCATGTAAACAGGAAAGGCTCAGGGCCTTTATTACACCAGCACAGAGCCTTCTCCCACCATAATGGGATGCTGTGGAAGCTTCATCCTGAGCAGTGCACCGGGCAACCTGGCCAGCAGAAGGCAATCTTGCCCATGGCAAGGGGCTGCAACGGGATGGGCTCAGAGGCCTCTTTCAATCCTACAAAGCCAGATGTGGAGACTCACTGTTCTGAGCGTACACCGCACCTCCAGCACCACGTTACTGCAGAGTAATGCGGAACATTCCCTCAGTAGTTTCCTCTTGCGACCCTGTAATAAAATGTTCAGGTGCCAATACATTCCTGAGAATTGAGTTATCTACTTCATACGCTCCCAAATTTCACCCTTAATATCTCCTACGCACTTCTAATCAGAAGCTCTGAAACTAATCTACAAAACATAATGAACTGAGTTTTGCAGCCACCTAGGATGTACATACAGGGACCCAATACACCATTCTGCAATTTTCTCTCTATTTGGGGTCCGATTCTAAAGCCATTAAAATCAATTACAGATTGCTACTATTTCCACACAGTTCCATGTAGGACACAATATGCTGAAGTTAAGGTCAGCTTTCAATAAACATTTTTATGAAAAAGAATATGAAATAAAGATTTTCTGCAATGTCATCTTCTGCAATACACTTGGCTATTTCCAAGATTCAAGAACCAGCCCATTACGAATATTGGGCTGCAATTCCATCAATGCAATCATTAAAAGAAATCAGCTTCTTCACATCTGCAAGAAGGCATTCACACAAATAAAGCTTATGAAAGTGATGCTACTTGAGGAAATAGTCTCTCATACTGCAAAGTTATTACATCAGATCTTTCGTTTTGAAGTTATTTTTGTGTGCTCTTTAAACACTCATTTAAATTAAACAACTCTTTGGCTACATTTGCTCAAGTTGGAAATATCAAAATTCAGCCAAGTTTGTTAAAAAAGAAAATTAAAGAAAGAAGATGCTAATTACTGTCGTTGCTATGACAAAAACCTGCTGAGATAGAGCCAGTGGTAATGCAAGCCATTTAATCAAGAAGGCTGATAGCAGTCTCAACGTTTTATTCCATCCTCACACAGGCCAGCAGCCTGGATTTACCAGCCTACCATGGCATTTGTACCCTGAAATTCATGAAACAAAATGCAGTGATTTCACTACAGGTGAGAAAGGTGAAGGTAAGAAAATGTAAAGACTGATTCTATCCTTGTTGGACTAGAAGTCCATCATTTCCCTATAGTTGGACTAATGGACTAAACTAATGACCCCAGCAGCGCCAGTGCACTCCAAACAGAAATGTGTTAGCGTGTACAAAACATACACGGCTGTCAAGAAGACAACTGTATTGAGAGGCAGTGTCTACTGACCAAAGGAAGGACTCGTGTGCTTAAAAGTCCGATTGTTCTAGCTCTGTCCTTTGGTCCATACTTAAAAAATTGCTTTATCTCCATGCTCACACCACCAGAACACTGCACCTGAATTACAAGGGCTGTTCTGAAAGTAAAGCCTCCTGTTTTATAATGTTGGCCCACAACATCAGACACGGATGTTGGTAGGATGGCAGTAGAGGTTGAACCTTCCCACCTATATCCTGTTCCATTTTGTTGCTGTGTGACAGATGGCAGCAGAGGGGCAGTTCAACAGAATAATATCTGACACTGAACTGCATATGAAGCAAAGAGGTGGAACTGAACTCATCCATGCAGAAAAAACATCACCCATTGACATTCATTGATGCTTGCTGAACGTTGATGGAGACCAAACAGTGGATGTGAGCACAGTGAGGCGGTGGATGATGCATTTCAGCAGTGGTGACAGCAACAGTGTGTCACCTATGTTGGTGCAGATTGTTACAGGCACAGCACGCAGGATCTTGTTCATTACTGGCAAAAAGGCACAGCTAATATTGGTGACTATGCTGAAAAATAGTAGTTTGTAGCTGAGAGTGAGCTCTATCAAATTATGTTATTGTGCTGTTTGTATCGGTTGCAGTTTCCATGGAAATAAACAGGAGGCATTACTTTTAGATTGACCTATGTCTATTTACACGTATGCATATATATACAGCATTCTTTTAAAGGCCTAAAGTTCCCCCTGTTTAATCTCATAGGGAAAAAAAAATGTGGTAAAAATGATACAGAACTAGAGGGCATTTCAAAGCTCTGTGTTCCATTATCTCAGCCATCTCCATAAGGCTGACCTGGCTTGCAACACAGATTAGACATAATAGCTGCTGCTCCCCCGTGGAATAGGCCCAGTCCCTATCTCTTCAGCTCAATGTTATTTTCTGCTGGCAGATTAACGATAATGAACGCAGACAGAAAGGGCTTTTGCTGCAACAGGAGCTAATGTTTGTAGCTTCGGAGGTGTTTTTTCCCTCCTGAACCACCTGCCATCTGTTTGATCTAGAGGAAAAAAAAAACCACCACAACCCTTTTGTGTTGATGTCGCTTAGCATTAAACAGGCATCACTGACTGAGGTCTCAGTGATTGCTGGTTTGTCTTGAGAAGAAAAAGTTTCAAGGACAAGAAGAGCCAAAGCAGTTCTTCAGCTACCAACAGAACTAAGAGAGAGCGTGGCAGGCCTTACCCAGCACGTTGCGCCATGCCCTCCATAAAGCAAAGCCTTGCACAAGGGCTGGGTGTATCTGCATCTGTTCTCAGTGAGTTTGGGTATTTCCAACGCCTTCCCTGAAATTAAGCCAGTTTCCATACAGAAACAATCTAGTTTTTTCTCCATCTTACAGAACAATAGCTACTGGACTATATAGGGAAAACCCATAGATAACGAATCTAAAATCCTTTTCAAAAACAGAATAATAGAATTGATTTATGTAACTAAAAGGCTAAGGAAGACACAAGACAAACAGGGGAACTTGCTCTATTTCAAACATCAGGAGAAGCATCATTATTAGATAAGGCCAATGTGGTCACATCACAGTCTACTCATTCTTACATCATCAATGGACAATAGAGAAGATGAGCTCTCCTAGGAGATGGTAATACAGACTTCCAACTTCTGAAAGCTACAGAGGAATACCAGCCAGATTCTTTCTGCCTGTTCGGGGCACACTGTGCTTTTTAGGAAGTGCAAAACGATCGTGCTTCTGACACCAGGGAGAAGTGGCACCTTCAGTACATCTGCCCTGGAACACAAGTAAGCTGCGGGTGAGAAAAAAGGAAAGGGGAAATGCTGAGGATAAGGGCTGGCAGCTGGTCTGTCATCACTTGTAAACACCTTCAGAGATTCCCAACAGAGTGGGAACGGAGCAGATTTATCCAACAGGAGGCCGTACCTGACAAAGACATACTTCACCATTCACTCCCTTCAAAGCTACGCATCTTTTTGATGCACGGGAAAAGCTGGAACACAGGGTGAGGGTGAACCCTTTGGGAGGAAAAAAAACCAAAAAACTCTCAACGTGCATCAACATCAGCTCTGGCAATTACTTCTGAATCAAGCAAGGTGGGCACCGAGAAAAGCCAGCATCTTCTGTTCTACTGTTTGACCTTTCCACTGAAATACTGCTCTCCGCCTCTCTCCTCGCCTTCCTCTTTTGCACCATGACCACTTTTAATTAAACCAGTCCTATTTCCCCTTCCTTCTGCACCGTAAGCAAGTCTCTCACCATCTCCTAGCTCTGCCTTTTGCTTTGGAAAAGCGCTGCGCTAGGAGAACTGAAATTATAGGGAGGCAGAACGGCACCATGGCTGGAGAGGTTTACTCTTCTGAATTGTCTGGCTGCATTTATGATAATCCCTTCATTCCATCTGCAGCCCACGCACTGGTGCAGCAGCCCCCTTTTCTAGTTCAAGAAATTATGCATTCATTATGGAGGAAATTAACACCTCAAAGCAAACTATAATTAGGAATTCTTCAATTCGGTTTATGCTTTTTCAATTAGGCCCTCTATAATTTTAATCACGGGAGCATTAACATGTTTCCGGAATTTATATACCTGTAGTATAATTAAATCCTGAAATGCCTTAGTCTGCAACAGCAAAGCAGAGCTTACTCATCTTCCCTTTTAATGCGGTTTTGTGTTATTGTAGACACATTGAGGGGCACCTGCTAGCACAAACACTGCCTGCCACATGCAGGAAGGCACCACTTGCCCACTGAACATCTCAGCCTTGCTGCTGCTGGAGGGATGCTGGCTGGATAGGGCTCACGCACCACTTCCGAGGGGTGAGGTTTGCCAGGGGCTATTGCCCAGACTCATCCCATCTGATTCTAAGTACCAAAAGGAGCTGCTTCAATTAGGCAAACCCTTCTCTGTGGCCCATGAAGGGAACCAGGCTGCTGCCTGTGGGCAAGCTCCCACCTGGGGCAGCCCTTCCCATCTCAGGGTGTGATCCAGGGGCTATTGCAGGCAAAAGGAGGCTTAGTGGTACACCTCAACAAATGCATTTTCCAATTTTTAAAATGTTGTATGCAGTTTGCTATTATCATTTTATTCCAGGATAACACGGAAGGGGAATATTGACTTCGGGTGCTCCAAGGCAGATAAAGAAATACCTTGGGAAAAAGAAACCCTCACACTGGCAATGGGGGCATTTTCCCGTTCCCTCTTTGTCTTACCAGTTGACAGCTTGATGTGAGAAAACGGCCATCAATTTGTGATTCTCAGCTTAAAGTTCAGACTTCATTAACCTTTTGATTGCTGGAATTTAATCTGACAGTTCATGTGGATAGCATGAAAGATTTATGCAAAAACACTCACTCCCTGACTCTCGATATCCTCAGGCCTTCACAAAGAGCACTGAAAAATGTTAGTAAAAGCTTCACTGTGCAGCTAATAAAACACTACTTGACAGAAAAGAATTGTCTCTATGTGTAATTTGATTGTTAAAATATTATAATTAAAATATATGCAAATTTGATGGCTTTCCTCTCCCACTCCTTTGCTGCTGCTGAACTCTCCGCAGAATGGTTTAGCAAGACACAGCAGGTCACCCAGGCTCAGGGAGCAGGCATGTTTCTGATGGCTGATAAATGGGTAACGGCAGCTTTGTGACATTTTAAGGGACAGCACTCTCAGATGTTGCAGTAAGAGAAAGTATTGCCAGTACCAGATGAGACAACTGACCCAAAATGCCACTTATCCTCACTTTTTAGGGCCAGCATCTGACTCTTCAGGGGAACTAAAAAACCCTGAAACATCTATTCAACTGATCATGCCATGCTATATAAAAATCTAAATATTCCTTCCTGATACTCACAGCTGTCACCTTGTTTCCTGACTCAACCCCTGGACATCCATCGCGCTTCTCTCTTGATACAGCAGGCAAAGCATTTTTAAGATCCAGAACAACTCCAAGTGTCACTGAAGTCATTCTGTATGCCCTAAATCCACCATGCAATAACTCCAGTCAAAACAGACGTGTATGCCCAGCCCTGCTGTGCCCTGCTCAGCTCACTGAGGGTAGGACACACTGATGAGGTCAACCTGTAAATATTTAATGTGAAACTCCGCCCCTTCTTGGTATAATAAGCATCATACCAGCCTGTGCAGCTGCCATTATTCCCAACCTTTCACGCAAATTCTCATTCTCTCTGTCACAATCACACACTGTTGAAGAAAAAGCAGATCTAGTTTACCTTTAAGAGGAAAGGAACTCTGCTCATTTACCTTCAAACTCTTGCCTAAATGAAAGGCAGAACGCCATGCAGGAGGAACCCAAATTGAATGATTTCAGAGCAATATCCCTGAGGTATATTATGGGAGATGTTAATTAATACAGATAATTAGGCTTATACTATCAGAAGCCTAGATTGATAACCTCACTCCTCATTAGATACTACAAAATTAAAAGATCTAATGTGATGACTGTTTGCCCTGTGTTCAATCAGCTGAGTCATGTGATGCATACATTTGAATAAGGGTTTAGAAAAAGCAGGCTGGGCTTTTTATTTTCTAGGTATTTATAACATGCCTATCAAAGCAACTGAACTTTCAGAATTACCAAGGGCGTAATAATTTGTTATGCTCCCCACAGCTTTAAACATTAGAACCTTCTTTATTGTTTTGCTGATCCTTGACTCCAGTCTTTATTTTCAAGCACAAGGTATTCTGTGTGGGAGTTTTAAGAACAAGAAATTGCCACCCATTCCTGGCATTAATGAATTAATTATCAGCATAAATGCCTGAGGCAAACTCATGTGATAACACTCAAAAGTAGCGAAGCAACAAGCTGAACAGCATTGCTCCCAATGTAGACACTGAATGTAAACACCAAAGCCCCATCTGCAAAACAAACAAAAACCCAACAGATTTTTGCAAATTTATGGTTCCTCGTTTGTGGATCTCATTCCTCCTCCAGCACAGAATCGGGGTTATTAGGTTCGCATTCATTTGTAAGGAAGGAACGAACTACCACACTTCAAAAAAAAAAACCAAACCAAAACAAAAAACACCAAGATGTCAGTGAGAGGGCTTTAGGAAAGGTAAGTTCAGTATGAATAGATGGGATGGTGGCTGAGATTAAGAGAAAAGAAAGAATGATATGGAGATGAACATTATAGCCTATGAATTCAGAGTCTCAGCATTTCTACTTCATTGCAGACTGAAGTGGAAGGCAAACACTAAGCAGTGGAAGTCTCAGCTCTCCAGCACAAGGTGGAAGCAATGCCGCTCCCCAACACTACAGGAAATTTTCATTTGTTACTACGTGTAGAAAGACATTAACACACAAACATCACAGAGGATTGCTTGCTTGGAGAACAGCTTGAGCAGAAAAACAGAAAAAAACACTGTTCTTAGGTGTTCTGTTGAATAACAACACAACTGTTCTCTCTTGATTCATTCAGCAACACATAGACTAAAAATATTTCCTTTATTTCATGCTTGGGAGGCCAAAAATCAGATAATACTCATGAGTAACATGGGGCTTTGTTCACAGAAATTAATTTCTCCTACTGGCTGGCTGTTAATATGAAAATACTCATTTCACCTTTTGCTTAGTGCTTCTAAATATACTCAAAATACTTACAGTTCCCTTCTCCTATGTAGACCTCCTTATTTCCTTTAAGATGTGCATTAACCCATCTATCCTCAGCAAAGTGATTAAGCGTATCCAACCACTGCACAAACGCATCATAAACAAATCTGACCTGAATACATCTATCCATCATTACTTACACCTCCTCCTTACACAACACATCTGTCATGTGTCATACAGATGCATGAGGTCAGGTGCACAGTTTCTAAAGTTACATTCTAAAAGCACTTTTCCTTAGTCTAGCACAGGTTCAGGTGCCTAAAGAACATCAGATACCTCCCCGCATGCCAGCAGACATGCAAAAGAACATCACAGATTGGATATACTTTGGAGAACTGCAGCAAGGCAATACAGAGAAATTAAACCCATCTTCTTTTTTTCCAGCAAAGAAATTCTCCACCGCCTGAAACTCCCGAAGTGTAACTGCAGACTCTGCTCTAAATGGTCCAACAGCTCCAATAGATGGAATGGCATGCCAACAATGCAATCACCCTTAAGGTGAGCATTTATGTAAACTCTGAAATCCATAAAACTAATACATGCTCTGAAAATGTGATGTTCTCTGTAATAGTAGTATAGGTGGATACAACCAAGGGCTTGTTAATAAACCAGATGGACTTCCAAATACTCAGCACACAGCAAAGAGCCCAGCGGACTTGTCATGGAGATAAAATCCCTCACAGCGGTATTTTCAGGCAGTGAATGAGATATAAATTCTCAAATAGAGGTCTAAAGATGTCATATGTGAATAATCTATGAAGGACTGACTCAGCCCTCCTGGCAATAACAGATTCAAAGGTACAATTATCCTCGAAATCACACTGGGATTTTTTTTCAGGAAGGAGTTGAGGAATAAAGATTGGGAACACTTGCATTCCTCTTTTCCTCTTCTGAATCTATTACAGATGAATGTCAGTCTTCAGCAATCAATCACAACACCATTCACAGGCTTTGGATTGATATAAGAAGCACCAAAAGTTATTTTTAAAGGGCAACGTGGAGTCAAACTCTTCAGGTTTCACCACAAGGAAAGAATGAAATGCCCAGGCCACAAGGGAGGATATTTATGCCTTGCTGATGCTCCATCTTTCTTTTGGCAAGAAGACAAAGTCTACAAAAAATTACTTAAGTTTATATTGTTCTCATAAGTTCATATGAAAGTGCCTTGATTTTTATCTATAGTTTGTTAACAATGTCAAGTTCATGACCATTTGTTTTGTAAACAACCACATTTCAGTTATTGATCGCAAGCACAAGGAAACATCAGAAATGTCTTAATGTTGAAAATGACTTTGGATTTGGTGCGCCTGTATTTCACATGAGTGGAAGTACAATGAATTTCTTCTGAAATATTCTACAATATTACCCTAAAAATGATCTTGCAAACCATACTCCATCTGTATGCTGCTCAGACTATAGCAGAATGAAACAATACAACGCAGTCACATAACTATCTTTTGGGCAGATACTGGTTTACAATCACACCCCCACACATACTCCAACTCACCTCCCTAGCATCTAAGAGGAAATATGAAGAATAATTGCTGTGTACTGAAGGTGGGGGTTTTTTGTTTGTTTACCTTCACATTTTGGAAGGATTATATTGAAGACCTGGGGTAC
Source organism: Aquila spilogaster (assembly GCA_024606505.1). Taxonomy (NCBI): domain Eukaryota; kingdom Metazoa; phylum Chordata; class Aves; order Accipitriformes; family Accipitridae; genus Aquila; species Aquila spilogaster. The sequence continues at coordinate 17,144,644 of JANHGO010000053.1, forward strand.
TGTAGAGTGGAAACTGGCTGCCTAGAGAACTATCAAGAGGATGAGGGGTCTACCTATTCCTGCACAGTGACAGATCTGAAGAGCAGAGGCTTTGAGATACTGCGAGCAGTATCTATTCCAGACCATTTTCAAGAGCCTTTTCTGAAACACCTCAGGCAGGCTGGGTGGTCAGGTGGAAAAGGGAATGGATCTAGGAAAGCATGGCCATGCCTACAAGAGAGGCCAGGAGAGCAAACATCCTACAGACATCCTTCTGGCATGCTGCATCACATGGGATCCCTTCACCCATCTCTGCACAGCCTCAATGCTCAGCACCTGCACTGCCTGAAACTGACTCTGTATTTTCACTCATGCCTCCGTAAGTGAATGGGACATGGCACCAGACTAAGAGGGGCTGCAAGCACTCTAGGTCTGCACCAAGATTTAAAAGCATTTTGAAAGTCAATTTGATGATAATTAGTAGAGATGAATACAAAATACTGTACTTGTGAAGGAGAAAGAAACTTAAAATGTAGAACAACTAACCAGACAACAAAAAGAGGGTATACTAGCTCTCAGCATGAATACAAACCAAAAAAAAAGCCAAAAAAAAAAACAAAGAAGGAAGAAACACCTCAGCCTTGTGTGTTAAGTGTCACAAACAGTTCATAACACATTATCCTTCTAATTGGCTGGATGGTGTTGAGGCCTCTGAGGGAGTGCTACCTGCTTTTGGATGCTCTGACTACAAGAGCATTTACCTAAACTGGAAAGCATGCAGAAAAGGCTGAAAGGAAAGGGAATTGGTTGGAAAAATCTGATACAAGGGCAAAATTGTTGGATTTCCTGAGGCTAGACTAAGAACTATATCTATACAGAAACAGGTATTCACTCATTATTCAGCTGCCACAGCTAATAACAAGCTAAATATCTCCCAAAGACTCCTCCCCTGCTACACACACACACCTCTGCTCTGGTTTTCATACGTCTGTATCAATGGACTGGGCTCAATAAAGGAAGTCATCTCATCATTTGGACATGGCATAAATATTACACTCTGCAAATATGTTTACTATAGGCTACAATACAATTAAAGGAACTAGACTGAAAAATTATGAAAGCTTTACAGATTTTTTTTCTTACAATAGATGCATTTGCTGAAAAAGACACTATTTGCTGAAAGAGGTTAAAGTATAGTAAATTGGTTTCAAGAAAAATCGCAAGACTTTCAATAAAAAGACGAAATAGCAACACTCTTAAGACAGCAGGTGGTAAAACGAGATACAGGAACATTCCCCCATATAAAGAAATAAAACAAAACAGAGCTCTGTGATTTTACTGCCATTTTCCAGCACAACAATATCCCTAAAGGACTTGGAAAATAGGCTCCTAAATTCGTTCATATGGAGTACCAGAGATTAAAAGGGAAATGTTGAAGCCTGCTTCTCAGATCAACTGGAAAGGGAGCGGTGCTAAGTTTTTAAAAAATAAATACTTTGCTTTAAACTATCAGTGCAGTTTGGGGAAAAGCTGTGACATAAGACAGAGCACTAACTGACTGAGGATACTTCATTAAATTAAACAAGTTTACACGTGAGTAATCTGCTCCTTGAACACTTAGTGAGACACCTTCCAAAGAACACGAGGAACTCATCCGTGGGGTGTACAAAGCTGATTCACTTCTGAGAGAATTATTTTTTTTTTAAATACCACTCAGAGAAGAAAAAAAGTGTCTTCTGAAAACCTGAGGGAAATCCTAAAGAGCCTACAGGAAGGTAATGCTGCTGGGATAGCAGCCCAGATCCTCATAGGTAAACTACAACTGGTTTTGTAAACTACAACTAGTTTTATTGTAAGCAGTTGAATTCACATGCTCAGCTGAAGAGAACAGAGGATGGAGGAGTGCCTGGCATTCCTGCCAGCCTCAGGTAAGGCAGTGCTGTCTCTGATGGGCAGTTTGTTCTCTTGTGCTGATGCCTTTCACCACATACGCATTCACCAAGGCAAAAGACGGCAGTGGAGTACAGCCTTCAAGTCATGTTTCAACAGTCAGAGAGGGATCTGCAGCTAGGCACTCTATTTCAGCACTGGAGAGCCTAGTAAGAATGGGATCCAGCTCAGGATTAGTCACAGACATTTTCTACAAGGCCATCATCCCGTTCCACAAGTTCCATCCGTACAGCTTCCCGCCCTTAAGTCCTCCACTCCGCAAATGGAAACTGCTCACCTACAGCTGGTGGCATCTCACTAAGGCAGCAGGACTCCACCAGCCTCCATCAGCTCCTCACTCTGCCACAAGCTGGGGGCAGCAGCTGGCTTGTAACACTGAAACGTGAGGAGCCTGGCTGGATCCAAATTTGGAAGAAATGACCTGCAGGCATTAGTTCAGGCTTTCCCACCACATAGTTACAACAAAGGCCTGTTCCTCCTGGAAATGAGGGCAGGAGATGGAGGCCTGCAGCCTCCTCCACCCTTGCTGAGCTCACATCACAGCACACAGCTCCATATACTGAAACTCCAGTATTGCTGAGGCACCTGAGGCAATGCTGAAAGGGCGATAACCCCATGCAATGCCGTCAGCAATTGTGTTCCTGGAGTTTAGCAACGGGAGGCATTTATAAAAGGAGATGTGAAAGGCAGAACCAACAGCCAAGTTGGCCTTGTAGCCAGCATTTGCTTTCAGCAGCTCCATTATCATGAGAATGAAAGACAAGTGAAACCTGGGGAGGAAGGAGAGTGGAGTGCTGCAAAAAAGGGAAGAGAAACTACCCACCTGACAGGGGCTCCCCGGGACTGAGCAGGCTTCAGCATGACTGTGATGGTGGTGTCAGTCTCATTCAAGGGGGAGTCCGTGTCGTACTCCGGCATTGACGGCGCTGCAGCAGAACAAAGAGCAACACGTTACTGAGACACCAGTTGCTGCCTCTGGTAGTGATGGCAACGTGCTATTAACATTTCTTGGAGACCGTTTAACATTTCTCGAATGAAATATCAAAATACTTTCTCAATGTTATGACCAAAATTGTCATAACTGTTTAAAAATTTGTACACTCATTTCCTATTAAAATCAAACAGGACACCCAAACCTTCAAACTGGCTTTGAAAATCCTCCCTTGGATTTTTAGGGCTTAGCAATCCTTTGAGATGGGATCGTTCCTTCAAAATTAAAAGTAGAGAAAGAGAACTGCACAGACATTGAAAGAAACCACCTGAGACCCGTGAACCAGCGGCAGGGCTGAAAGCTGCGCCCAGGAACCCGGCTCCTATTCACTGTTCATGCCAATGGATCAGAATTCCCACATCTTAGAGAATTTTTAAGGCACATGTGTGAGCTGTGTCTCCTTGATTAGCTGGAGGGTATATTATGAAGTGGGAAAGCATCAAAAGAGAGGAGCGTGAAATTACTTGAGCACTCAAATCTACAGTATTTAACCCCAGTGCTTTAGTGGTGTGTCTGGGCAGTGACCAGCCACAGCATCCATCACTCTGCCAATGGTGTTCCTCATGGCAATATAGAAAACCACCGACTACTCACACTCAGCCACAGTCCTCTTCCTACTTCTGCTTTATTACCTTCTGCTAGGGTCATTTCATCAAGGTGGGACAGGTTTCCCTGGGAAACACAGCCTACTCATTATGTTAATTCTTCCTTCCCCAATAGCAGGCATCCCTCAGGGGCAAAAATTTTTCTGTGGAAGAACTGAAGGATTTGAGCAGCATTGTGTTTATTCCAAAGAGGTAAGCTTTGTTGAAATATCCCTAACTATAAAGCAAATAGAAGAATTTAAATGAAGAGCATAGTCTCACACAGTTCATCTACAACTCTCAAGGGCAAGCTGCATTGTGGGGGTCCCACGTTTAATCCTCTCACAGCGATTTCCACAGTAATCCTGTTTACAATCAGGATTTTTATCTAAATGCCTGAAAACTGTTAAGAATGGCGTTTCCTGTTATCAGCTCAGCAACTGACTTCCCCATCCATAAGCTGGCAACGTGTTCAGAAAGAATGCCAGTTCCTTAGCAGGATTTCTCTGCAGAAGGTGCTGTGCACCGAGGGAAGCAGTATGAGTCACTTAAAGGCACAGGCCACCAGCAGTATCCTGTACCTGATACCACCTGTACTCACTGGAAACGCCACTATCAGAACTGTGCTGCTCCTCTATGGGAAGAGGGGACGCTGCAGTGCCAGCAGAGGCTGAAGGGCTCCTTGGGCACCATGAGCAGGTTGGGCTGTACCTCTGCAGGCTCCATCACCCTGCTTTGGAGCAGCTTCCCTTGGTCTAGGCTCAGCTGGTTCCTTCACAGAATGCACCATTTGACTTTCAGATGCTATTTAGTCAAGAAATAAATGGAAGCAACACAGTTTCTGGCAGGAGTAGCTAATGGTGTCAGGTACAATTCAGCAATCAAGCCGTATTAGTCACAAGACACTGTAACGTGATACAGCATTTCTGAATTCTCAACATGGAAGAGTTGGACAGCACCTCAGTAAAATGATTCTTGGCAGTGACCTCCCTAAAGCAGCAAGCACTGCTCACTGATGTGGTGCCTATTTTGCTGAGACCTGCACAAAGAGAAGTCCTTGGGAATTCAGGCACCTAGTTGTGATAAATAAATCAACGAACGTCCACCCATACAAACAAATTCATTCACACACTCCTACAACATAGATGGCTTTTCATTTTAAAAACAAACAGTTCCTGGACAGTCTTACAAATACACTCTCGTAAGCAAAAATAAGTCAATGAAAATCTCATTTTTCTCCCTACCTCCTTTAGGACTGCAACTGTAAGCAAGTATAACAGTAACTTCAAAATCCCATGCATAGGGCTGACCATAAATGGTATAATCTAACATCAGAGGTGCCTGCACAGGGCCTGTGCCTACCTTTTGCAAAAAGAAATTTAGAGGACAGAGGAACAGAAACGATAAACTGAGCTCAGTGTTCATACAGTTAATGACCATGCAGGCTTCTGACAAGATTTAAGCACTCCCTGAAAAATAAAATGAAAAGAAACTGAATAAGAGGAGAAAAGCACCCCCCACTCCTGCACTGTTTTGTTCCTCTGGCTGGAGGTGAGCAGAGGACACGCCATGCCTTCCCTCTGCAGGCAGCCTTCCAGCCCGTGGCTGCGACATGAGCTTTTGCACTACATCTGAAAAGCTCTAACTTTGCTGATGGTCAGTGCAGAGAATGGAGATATTTTATTTCCTTACAATTTTACACCATTACTTCATGCTAACAACTTACCAACCAGTTTTGAAAAAGCTAAGGGAAAATATGCAGTGCTGCATATTTCAGCATTACGAGTGTCCCAAACATCCCAAACATTTGTTTCAGCTTTACTGAGGTAGATACTCCAAAAAAATGTCCATTTTAAGCTCTGTCAGAGAACCTGGTTCAGTGAAATTCAAATATTTAATTCTGCATATATTTGTTCAATATCATCTCAACCGCTACCTTACCCTGCTGGTAACTAGACCTGCTGCTGGTAGCTAGACCAAGTTTCCTTGCTCCTCTTGGGCACCCAGGAGCTTTCTCTCTACAGTGTCTCCTCATTTCAGTGCCTCTCACGTCCTTGTCTGCCTACCTCAAGCCCCCCCAGCCTTACTCAAGAAAAAAACATAAATACAGTTTCCCTTCTTTATTTTCAACTCTTTTGGCTATTAATTCAATTACTTCACTGCATCCATTTTTGGTGCATTCTTGACACAAAGCCACATTTTTGAAGGAGCTTCTGTGACTGAGCATATAATTCAAATAATCTGTTGTAGTGAGAGTTCACCTATAGAACAAAGGTTCCCATCTGAAATCCTCTCAAGGCATCCACAAATTAACCCCTGCATTTGTAACCTGAACGAACACAGATAGCAGATTGTGGTCCCTATGAAACTCATGGAGGAGACACCAAACTGAGTCCCTTTTTCTTATTTCACACATCAGCTATAGATCTAAAGAACAAAGCCCTGTAAAGTTTCTTTTTTGTCTTCTCCAAAGCAGTACCTGAAATCTTAGTTGCAATCCGCGTTGTGATGGGTGGCCCAAAGCCCTTCACTGTGCTGGCTTTGATGGTGAATGAATATGTAGTCCCTGGGTACAATCCTACAAAGAGGTGATGCGTTTCATTCCTTAGCTTGAAGACCTTCCCTCTTTGGCTGGACAGGTCAGCACTGGGATCCAGAGACCCAACGGCCTTGTAAGTAATCTGCAAATGAAGAACAAGGACAGTAAGGTGACAGGGGCCTTCTGCACCTGGCCTCTCTCTACGTCCATATTTCGCTCCCTTCCTGGAACTCAAGATTGAAAATAAAAGGGCAGATATAAGGGCAGTATCGCCAGTGAACCATCCTGTGTTTGGATGCTGGCAAGTAAACACGACCATTCTTTCAGGGCTTTACTTTGGAAGAAACTAATTTCTTCTCTCCACTAAAACCTCAGCATGTGCAGACGTACAACAAAAGCCACCAAGAGTTACTTTTTATTCCCAACCCCAAACTTCTGCAGCTGAAGCTGAGCACAGCACAACCTGCAGAATTTTCATGAGAATTTCCCATACGATCCGCACAGCACAGAGGAACTTCTGGTGCACAGAATCACACAGGGATACATTTTCTATCAAGCAGTTGTTTTCAGGAGGCTTTTGAGAAGGAGCAATGGGAGCCTTTTACTGAGAACAAAATTGTCTGAATTCTTTTCCTATGCTAAAGACATCGTGCCAAAGTGAAACACTGAAATTAAATGACAGGTTCACATGAAATAAATATCACCAAGCCTTTAGACAAGAGCCCTGCTCACTTTCCTTGAGCTCAAGAGACAGTTGCTGATAGAATTTCCCATTTTTAGCCCCGGGCAGCAGGCTTACACATGGCACCATGCCTGAGAGCAACCCAGCCGGGCCACAGCCCCATGATGCTAACACACCTTTAGGGGAACCCAGGCTGAACACACACCTTTGAAATTCTGCTCGAGCTGCATTCTGCTTACCCACGACAACCCTGCTGATACACAGACACTTGCAAGGAGAGCTCATGACTTATTTACCAGCCAATTCCTTCCTCACCTTCCAAATTCAATCCAGAGGCAGCTCAATTTCAACAGAGCTGTCAGTATAATATAACGCACTCCGCTGCTCTCCTAACCTTTCCTTATATTATGGGATCCTCGCTTATTTGTAATGAAACACTATGAATAAATCAATGTATGTTAATATATGAAGTCTTCAATTTTTTATGAAGGACTCCATGAAAATCTAATTCCCAGCATTGCTGAAAGAGTCTTTGAAAATGTTTAAGTTGCTTGTATTGTGACAGGAGGAAAATGTTCTGTTTAGAGGAAAAATAAGTAAACAATATTTAAAAGATGGGGCTTTAATAGTAACAGGATAAAAAAGGAATTAGAAATAAGCAGCTTGTAGGTGATTTCATTGCAAACCTGCTACTTTTCCAGGAATTGCAACTGGCTTTTAAATTTTTATTACTTGGCTAGAAACCTGAAAGAAAAAGAGACAGAACTTGGCCCAATGATCATTAAAACAAGGCAATTAAATGCAGGAGGAGAAATCTTCACTCCTGCTCCTCATCCTCAGGTACAGTGAGGCACATGCAAGGCACTGTTGTGGCACCTGGAGGGAACAGCGCCTGTGCACCTCCACCAGCAGAATCTGAACAGGGGTCAAAGACCTTAAACAAAGAAATGCGACCCAGCCAAAGCCACAGCAAATTCCAGAATGAAAGATGCATGCACTGTGTTTGTTAGGAATGAACTGATGCAGTCCGCATGCTCCATTTGTAAAGAGAGTGTTAAAGAAGTGACAGCTTCCACAGGAGAAGGAACAAATGAGTTTGGGAAAATGACAAGGAACGTCCGCCAGGCCACTGAGCACCACGCTCACAGGGTGTCCTGTGCAAAACCAGCACTGTTTATTTTCCAGCACATTACACAGAAGGCCATAAATGGAAGTGGAAGATGAAACTGTCATCAATATACATACATATCCCCAAAGGCAAACTGATAAACATGTTTGAGAAAGAAAAAAAACAATAACAATGAAAAATCACTGACATAAAGAAAAAAAAAAGGTGGGGGAGGCTCAATGCTCACTAAATGAGCACAAGGGATCTTAAACCAGCATGGGTGCAACTCACAAAAAGTGGGAAGGAGAAAGCAATACTTGAGAGCACACATCCAAGATGATTTGAGATTAAAGCCTGGGCAGTTTTCAGAAAGACTGTTCATTCACATCAGTCATTTTCCCCCAATTTTTATTTCTTTTTTTTTTTTTAAGGATATGTAAACTGTAAAGACATTCCTGCCATAACCAAGTTGCAAGGTTGTGACTGCAGCAGACCTCATTCATCCAGACATGGATCTTACCAACCCAGGTGAGAGAGAACAATCTTTGTCCCCAACACATACCACTTAATTTTAATAAGGAAACAGAGAATGGAAAAAAACAGTAGCACAAAACTGCTAGCGTGCATGTGGTCCTACTTCATTCAGCCCATAAGCAGAAATAGGAGATAGGCAAGTGTGACGTTGCCAGCAGACTGTTACCTGCCTGGATATCAGGAGAAACTTATTGTCCGAAAGAGTGGTGATGCACTGGCACAGCTGCCCAGGGAGGTGGTGGGGTCACCACCCCAGAGGTGTTCCAGATCGTGGGGATGTGGCACTGAGGGACATGGTCAGTGGGCATGGAGGGGTGGGATGGGTGATCTTAGTGACCTTTTCCAACCTTATGATTCTCTAATTTTATTGCTCGTACCAGAGTGAGTCTTGAGCTCTCCTCTGCTGCCCACAGTAAGAGTAACATTGTGAGGGAGGTAGCAAGGGCCAGAGTGCAGCTGTGCTCCCAGCTCTGCTGATGGCCTCCTTCACCCCATGTTCTTTGAGACTCCATTTTGCCATTTATAAAATGAGGGCTATTACACTCCTCTGCATGAACATTTTTGTGGTTGAGGGCTTCTATGCATTTCCGTAACTGCTGAGTGCTGATGGTTAAGCTGCAAAATCACAGGTGAAATGTGAAGTGGCCCCAAAAACAGAGCACTATTTGGAAAAGGAGGCAAATTATCTTCCAGCTCAGGAAGAGAACAGAATCATTTTTCCCTTCTGCACCAGCCAAGCTGGCTGCTTGCTGCCAGCCACCCCACAGCCCTCCTGCTCAGGCATCAGGCTCCCCATGCACTTCTCATGGCCAGGACAACCTCTAGTTACAGAAGGTTTGGTATTTCCTCACCAAAGACATCTTGCAACGTGCTACAGCATGTATCTGTGTGTATGTACACGTGTTTCCTTACAGAACAAAAAGATGCTGTAACATATCAGTTATATATTGGGCTTCATGTATAAGTAAGTGGATAGAGCAAGTTTGTTTTTGCAAACTGTACGCACACCACCACTACCTTTCTGAAGGCATCAGGGTACCTCTGCTGATGGATTTATTCATGGGCAAAGCATCCTGATGTGAAAAGCTCCCACAGGAAGCGACCGCATTCTCATCCCTGTGTTTCTCTAAGGATTCTTCCCCAAAGAAGAAAGCAACATGACAACAAGCTGCATTCCTTTCCCGAATCCAGAGTGTCTGTCAGCTCAGTGCTGGCCCAGGTCTTGCACCACAACACGTCAGCGAGGCTGACACAAAGCACAGCTGTGAATCATCCACACATTCATCAGATTATGGCGAGGTGAGAAGGCTCCAAGAAGATACCACTGTTCCCCTGAACTGATGTAAAGTTCTGAAGCAGGAGAAATTTCAGGGAACCAAATGCAGAAAATTTTTCAGTAAGAAACTGTGGCAATTTCTGTAGAGTCATTTAAAAATGCACTGAAACGTGTGGAGAAGAAATACGGCACTTCCTAGAATAAGAAGGCTGCTGAAATAAGCACCTGCTTTCCTTGTTGGTATGCTGACTATTTATCTTCATTTCTCGTTCCAAGTGTCAAACCATTTCATTACAAAATAAACAAGAGATTCTAATCTAAGAAAATGATATGACTCAATCACCAGACAACAGCTGCTCCAAATTATTTTAAAATAATCTATTTTAAAGACAAGTCGTGTCATATAACTTCTGTATTCTGAAAAAAAAGAGACAATAAAATTAAGCATTTAAAAACCTAAACAGAAAACAAGAAGAGGCTCAAAAATAAGAATTTCACTTTGATTGAAAATATTGAAAATATTTGTTTTGGCTCTGACGCAGAATAAATGCAAATACAAAGAGGAGGAAACGTCTCACAAGACCGAAAGTCTATGTTTTTTAACCAGCTCCACGGTTATCTCCCGCACAGCAGACAGCTGCTGTCCTCTGAAAGCTGCCCCTCCCCGCACACTGCGGTGGCTGTCCTGCATTTGCAGATGTTATTTGGAATGTACATTTCAGCTTCAGGGCAACTCAATGGTCTTGAAGAAAAGTTTTAGCAGCCAACATTGGTACCGTTCTGATCACAGCAAATGCCAGTCCAGGCTACTGCACAGCAAGAGCAAGAAACAGACACAAACAGATCCTAAATCTTTCTTCCATTTTCCTCTTTAAGAAATGTTTCTTAAATTGAAGCAACAGGAACAGTAAATTGGAAGTAGTCAAAAAAAAATCAGAAGGCACAGGAACTCAGGGAGATGAGAAAGAGCCACGTTCTCAGCACAGCAGGAGGATGAGCCGCCCCAGATGGCAGTGACATCCCCAGGGGGTGCAGAGAATCACTCCAGGCCATGCTCAGTTCTGTGTCCATTCAAACTGTGCCCAAATTGGCCAGGCAAGTCCAAATTCTTCATGAATAAAACGTAGAACAAGTCAACAGTACAAGTTCTAGCTTACTGGAAAGTATCAGAAAAGGATTTATCTATTTGATTTCCAAGTGTTTGTGACACATATCTGCTGTGATAGACTATGGAGAATAAACCACAACAGGTCAGTGTCAGCAATAGGATGGTTATTGAGTTCACTCCTTGTTATTTAAGCAGACAGCCAACCTATGCCAGTGCACCCAGTCCCACTAACCAGCAGCTCCCCTGCTTACTCCATCCTCCTCTCTGTGTTTTATACAATTTAAAGCTCAGTTCAGAACAGCAATCCCATGAAATCACTGACCAAACACTGTGTTAACAGCCACAAAATGAAGACATAACACTGAGAGCAGGAGCACAGCTCTCCTCTCCTTCACAGTGCCTAATTTAACACAATTTGCTGGGGAAAAGTGAATGCTTTACGAGCTGTCATCATCTCTGACTGTAAAACTTCTATTATGATGTGAGACTTTCATCGTCGAAGGAAAGACCATAGCAGAGACAGTAACTAAACTAGGAAGCACAGGGCTGTTCTCCACTGCAAATCCTTCTTCAGAATGAAACACGTAATAAAAAAGCGCAATAAGTAATCCTTAACTTGTGTGATTTTACCATATCTCTCAGGTGTACGGGCAACTGTGTGCCCACACAAGCAAAAGGGCATTGTAACGTTGGAATGTATTACTATAGGGGTTCATCAGGATTATCATATATAAACACCAACAATGGGAAGAGCAGCTGAAAACTGGAGGTTAAAAATAAATTATCCTGTAGGGTTTCTATTGTTAAGAATGTGGTAATTAAACAGTGAAACAGACCATCAAGGGACATGATCAATTATCCTTCAGGTTTAGACATTCCTTTGGAAGGACGTATCACAGCACAATCACGAGGACCTAAGCTCAATGTAACAATAAATCATGATAAAGATGTAATCACTTTGTTGTAATGGCCCTTCTCGTCCTCCAGTACCGCGCACTAAACCCCCTGAGAGCCCTGGATGGCTGTTCAGATTCTCTTTAATCCTCTTAAGCAAAGAAATTAACAGAGATATTCCGCTCCAGCCATGGTTGTTGTATCCGTTTGATCTTCCCGTACATCAGCACATCTGGGTAGGCTTTCACACTGATGAATAACAGAGTTCTCGGGATTTCATGTGCAATAACCTTAAATCTGAGGGCAGCAAAGTGATGTCTCAGTCCTAAGATCTCACCAGTCAAGGCAAAAAACATGCTGGTATGGTCCTTCTCACCAAAACAACAGTACACACCACTTCATGTTAAACCTTTTGTCATTTAGAGTTAATCAATGGTGGTGAGCAAAACTTGGTCTCTACAGCCATATTCATCACCAAACATTAGGACTGTAAGCTCCTCCTCTGATTTCAGGGATCAGCCTGTTGGAATGCAAACAGTAAGTACAGCTGGTAAACCAAACGCTACTTTGTAGACATATTATGCAACTGTGTATTTTCCATTTTTGTGACAGCCTGCACAGCAGTTCAGTGAAGGTATCTGAAACCTATAAATCCATTACATTATCCCCTGCATCCCCATTGATGTTTTATATCCCTGTCTCTATAAAGCAGCCCGTCCTGCCTCCCCATTCTCCCTCACACAACCCCTACCACCAAGGGATACTTTGGAGCTGATAGCTGGCACCACGTCTGCTTTTTCAGTTAGCAGCGTTCCAGGACAGAGCTTGCTCCTCGCTATGGAGTGAGAACTGGGGGCACAACAAACCCACCATGTGCACAGGCACCAGAGTCAGCAGGGACATCCCGAACTGTGTCTTACACCTAGCTGAGCCAGAAGAAAAGGAAGCTTTTCTTGGATCATTACTGCTTTTTCAACCCCTGCCTTGTGGGACAAGACCTGAAATTGGAATTTTTTAATCCACGGGTCCTTCATTTGTCCATGAGCCCCATCCCCACCCCAGCGTAGCAGCTCCCCCTGCCTGCAGGCAGCCACCTCCCCACACTCCTCCACACTCCGGCTTCTGTTCCATAACAGGGCTGGCACAGCATTCCCCAGACAGATGAGAAAAGTTTGTCGCAGGCAAAGTGTGACC
>JANHGO010000053.1:17157582-17181447 GCA_024606505.1 Aquila spilogaster
CTGTCCAGCTGAGGAGGGGGAGTGATAGAACGGCTTTGGTGGGCACCTGGTGTCCAGCCAGGGTCAACCCACCACACCGTATAAATAAAAATATTCAGCTACCCTCACCAGTTTTAAAATCGCTACAAAAAGAGTTATTTTTCTTCATGAAAAAACCTATCCCCTTAAGGCAAATAGAACTAGAAAAGCTTTCAAAAGAAAAAAAAAGTCACTGATTTAAAAAAAAAAGTCTTTCTTTTTTCTGTTGACTATAGCAGAGAATATGAATACAAGGGACCTTAAAACAACCTGGGTCAACTTACTAGAAGCAGGGAAGGAGAAAACAAGAGAGAGTACAACCACGATTTGAGATTGTAGTGTGGGTCAATTTTCAGAAAGACTGCTCACTCAAAGCAGACTTCAGTATTTCCCAAAGCTTTTTTTTAGGATATATAAACTACAGTAAAGAGAGATTTGTGGCATAGTCAAACTGTGAGATTATTGTTTCTGCAGCAGACTCTCTCTTCCAATAGATATGAACCCTGTAAACCAGGTGATACGCAGACATTCAGAGAAAGCAGTCCTTGTCACCAAAACATAACATTCAATTTTAATACATGAACAGTACCTGTATGCAACACAGGGAACAGGAAAACAATAGTACAAAATTGTGCATGTGGTCCAGTTTCATTCAGTCCATAAGGAGAAATATTTAAGGGACTGGTAAGCATAATGGTGCCTGCAGATACAGCTAGTTACCAGCTTATTGCTCTCATCAGAGTTAGTGTCGAGCTCTTCTCTGCTTTCCAGAAGAGGAGCTCTGACTGACTGAGGTATATACGGACACTGCCAGGAGAGCCTGTGGGCTGTGTGCCCACCTCTGCAGATGACTTTCGTCATGACCACAATAGGCTGATGTTCTCTGAGTCTCCATTTTGTCATTTATAAAATGAGGGCTATTACACTCCTCTACACAAACAGTTTTGTGGTTGAGGGATTCTATGGATTTCTGTAATTGCTGAGTGCTGATGGTTAAGCAGCAAAATCACAGGTGAAACGGATGAAGTAGCCCTGAAAACAGAGCCCTCTATTTGGACAAGGAGGCGAATTCTCTTCCAGCTCAAAAAAAAAAAAAAAAAAAAAAAAGAATCATTTTTCTCCTCCAAGTGAGATATCTGCTGTTTCTTAGATATTAGTGCTACCCCAAGTGTGGATTAACATCTGAGAGCTCTGTCTCAGTCTATTTCTCTATGGGCCTCCCAGTCTAGCTAAAGCAGCTGGAACTTGAGCTACAATTATAGCTGGTCTTGCCGGCAGGGTCTCCTGGAGTGCTGGCTGGCTGCTCCCTGCTGACCTGGCACACATCCATACTCTTCAAGCTATAGGCTCCCCATCCAGCTCTGCAACATTTCTCGTAGCCAGGAACATTTCCATTTACTGAACTTCTTAGTATTTCTTCACTGGAATATCTGAAAAGTGCTACACCATATGCATTTGTGTGTATGCATGTGTCAAGAAGATTTCTCCTATTGGAAGAAAAGATGCTGTAATATATCACTTATGTGTCAGGTTTCATGTATAAATGTATCATGTATCAAATCATAACTGGGTAAAATGAAGACACTAAGAAGTTGCCACCCTTCTCCTTAATTGATTTAAACTAAAATTTCTGAAGCAAGAGGAAATTCAGGGCATCAGACACTGAAGAATTTTCAAGAAGAAACTATGGAAATTTCCTACTCTGGAGTAATTTACAAATGCACAGAAACACGTCTGGAGAAGAAATATGGCAGTTTCCTAGAATAAGAGGGGTGCTGAAAAAAACACCTGCTCTTCTAGTTGGTATGCTGAGTATTTATCTTAATTTCTTGTTCCAAGTGTCAAACCATTTAATTACAAAACAAACAAGAGATTCTAATCTAAAAAATGAGATGACTCAATCACTAGAAAGCAGCTGTTTGAAATTATTTTAAAATAATCTATTTTAAAGACAAGCCATGTCATATAATACTTTTGTATTCTGAAAAAAAAGAATAATATTAATTTAAATGTTTAAAAACCTAGACAGAAAACAAACAAGAAAATAGTCAAAAATATATTTAAGAATTTCAGTTTGATTGAAAATATTGAAAATATTTGTTTTTCTTCTGATGCAGAATAAATGCAAATACAAAGATGAGGAAATTTCTCACAAGACTGAAACTCAATGTTTTTTAACCAGCTTCCTGGCTATCTCCTGCACAGCAGGCAGCTGTTGTAAGTTGAAAGTTGTCTTTCCTCTGCAAAGTGGAATGGCTGTCCAGAGTTTGCATACGTAATGTAGAGTTTACATATCTGCTCCAGGACAACGTGATGGTCCCAAGGAAAAGTTCTAGTGGCCAACACTGCTATGGTTCTAATCACAGCAAATACTGGCGCAGGCTAAAATATAGCGAAACCATGAAATATACATTAATAAATTCTAAATCTTCCTTGGAACCTCCTTTACTGAGTTAATGAAATGGTTCTCAAACTGAAGCAACAACAGCAGTAAATTTGAAGTAATCAGAAAGTCAGATGGCAAAGGAACTCAGAAGGTTAAAGAACAGCCACATTCCCACCAGAACAGGAAGGATGAAACACTGAGCTGCAGCATCCACCCACCTGGACAGGAATGATTTACTCAGGAGTTGCAGAGGTGATTCAAGTCCCTGGTCAACTGTGCAAAATTTGGCTACGTGAGTCCAAATTCTTTGTAAAATGTAAACGAGGTCAACAGTACAAGTTCAAGTCTACTGGAAACTACCAAAAAAGGCTTTATATATTTAATTTACAAGTGTTCAGTGATATATAATTGCTGTGATGGACTATGGAGAATAAAATAAGAAAAGATCAGCGTAAGAAATGGGATGGTTAGCAAGTTAACCTTCCTTGTTATTTAAGCAGACATCCAATCTACACCAGTGCACTCTCAGTCTCCCTTAACCAGAAGCATCCTCTCTCATTCCATCTTCCACTCTGTTTTTTATCCATTTAAAAAGTTCAGAATATTAACTCCTTGAAATCACTGAGCAAATACTATGTTAACAACCACAAAGATGAAGATATAATATTGAGAGCATAAGCACAGCTCTTCTCTCCATCCCAGAGCCTAATTTAACACAATTTTCCAGGGAAATGTGAACACTTTGCTAACTGACATCATCTGTGACTGTAAAACTTCTATTATAATGCAAGGACTTATAAAACTTTCATCGTGAAGGGAAAGACCATAGCAGAGGTATTAACTAAACTACGAAGAACAAGGCTATTTTCCACTGCAAATCTTTCTTCAGAAGAAAACACATAATAAAAAAATTAAAAAAAAAACCACCCTTAACCCACTTGGATTTTCCCATACCCCACAGCTTTATGGGCAAGTGTGTGTCCACACAAGCAAAAGGAGACTGTGATACTAGAATATATTATTATACATACAATAACAGATTATACATATACGTAATATATTATGCTTCATCAGTCGTATCTTGAATATGTCTGTTCAGCCTGAGTATCAGCCATGGACCAGAACATAAAACTCTGCAAGGACTTCACAATCTGCTCAGGAAGTTGCATTAACATTTAACAGTTCACTCTCCACTCTAGCAGCTACCCAGTGTCCAGTGTCCAGGTACTCGCTGAATCTCTACACCATGCTTAGTGAATACAGACAATAACACAAGTCTGGTGAATTTTACTCCATCTTTGCATGGTGGAGGCAGGGCGGGCCTTTTCCTGTGCTTTTTTTTAAATAAAAATATCGGTAAGTGTAGTTGAAAACTGGAGGTTAAAAAAAAAAAAATCCCTGTAGAAAAAAGGGTACGTATCATTAAAAACGTGGTAATTAAACAGTGAAACAGACCGTCAAGCGGTGTGATAAATTACCCTTCGGGTTTAGACATTCCTTTGGAAGAATGTATTACGGCATGATCATGAGGCCCTAAGCTTAATACAAGTACAAATTGTGATAAAGATCTCATCGCTTCATTGTAATGGTCCTTCTTGCCCTCCACTACTAAAATCCTTTGGGAACCCTGGATAGCTGTTCAGATTCTCTTTAATCCTCCTAAATAAATAAATAAATTAACAAGACAGAATATTCTGCTCAAATCACAGCTGATGTATCCATTTAGCCTTCCCGTACATTTGATACATTCGAGTAAGCTTTCACACTGATGAATAACTGAGTTGTCAGGATTTCATGTGTTCATAACCTTCAAACTGAGGGCAGCAAACTCTAATGTCTCAGGATTGAGAGCTTGCCAGTCAAGGCAAAAAAATACACTCATATGTTTCTTCCCACAGCAATTGATCCCAGTATACACACCACTTTATCTTATATCTTTTGTCATATAGAAATCATCAACCACGGCGAGCAGAATTTTGCTCTCTACAACCATATTCACCATCAAACATTAGGACTTTAAGCTTCCCCTCCGATTTTAGCAATTGCAGCCTGTTTCAATGCAAATGGTAAGTACTGCTGTTAAATCAAACACTACTTTGTAGATACATTATGCAACCTTATACCTATTTTCCATTTTAGTGACAGCCTGCATAGCAGTTTGGGGAAGGCATTTGAAACCTATAAATCCATTACATTATCCCCTACACTCCCATTGACATTTTATGTCCCTGTCTTTATAAACAGCCCATTCTGCATCTCCATACCCCTCATCCAACATACAACCCCTAACTTCTGGGGATGTTTTGGAGCTGACAGGTAGCTGTAATATATATCTATATCTATCTATATCTATATATATGTATCTATATATATCTATATAGATATATATATAGATATATAATCCCCCCTCACCCCCCTTTCAGTTAGTAATGCCTCAAGACTGAAACCATCTCTTGCTATGGACAAGAGAGGAGCCAGAACTAGGACCATTACACAGCTGCTATAGGCATGACTGCCAAGGTCAGAAGCTGGGTCTGCAGGGACACCCTGACTAGTGTCTCTCACTTTACTGAGCCAGAAGAAAAGCAAGCTTTTCCTAACTTATTGCTGTTTTTTGAACTCACTCCTGTCTTGTGAAGCAAGACTTGGAATCAAGACTTTTTTTATTCATCGGTTCTTATCATATCATGCTGCATGCAAGGGCATGCCAGGGTGGACTGCCTGCAGAAGGGGCACTGGGAATGTGGATCCCCAGCGACTGTCACAGGTGTCAGCTCCTCCAGCACTGCTCAGCGAGCGGGAGACGAGGAGGGCATCCTGCCCATCTGACCAGAACAGCCCATTAGCTGGATTCTCACCCTGCACTAGGGCTGGGCTCACCTCTCCCCTACCCTGTGGGAATTGAACTGCATGCTGCCACCATGTCCCAGCCAGCCCACCTCCGGCTGGCCTGCTTGAGCTGATAGAAAAGGCTGATATTAAAACCATTGACATAAGAAAATAAAGCTGCTGGCATCCCAGAAAATGAAAACCGCAGATCAGTCACAGCTTTAATTCCTTTCTTTTTTAAAGGGGCCCCTCGTTTTGAACACCACTTAACTAGAGAGGCATTGCTACTTCCCAGCTACATAATCCTCTCTTCAATTAGAATCACCTCTATTTAACCAGAAAACAACCAGGCAGACTCAGTGGTGAACAAGTCTTAGTGGTGTACAAGCCTTAGTGGTGTTTAAGTCCTACTTAGTGCAGCTTTAGAAAACCTCAATACCCAGCTATATGGAGTCCAGCACCAGTGCATTCACACTTCACCGCAAAGCAGAACATCTCCTCAACTGCCAGGCCCAGCATGTGCAGGCTACAGAAAACACTAACTTCCTCCTGTGCTTTCCTATGCCACTTGCTTCAATTTCATAACAGGGTCTGCACAAAACTTTACAAATGGATGAGAAAGAAGTTGGTCACAGGCAGAGCATGATTTTCCAGGGCTAGAAATCATTATGCAATTGGTAAGAGTGCAGAGATAAGGGAGTCAGGTATCAGTGGAGAGCGCTGGATGTGTTTCACAGGCTTCAGCGCTGCAGATGAAGGGGAGGGGGAACCATCTGAAAGGCTTCATAATTGAAAATACCTTGGGAAACAATAGGCTATTTCATTTTTAATCTTGCTTTACATATTCCACTCCATGCTCTAATAAAGCCTACAAGAAAACTTCATTTTTCACCCGTTCCTGAAAATAAACACAAATAAACTGATGCATTAAAGTCTGACAGAAATATCCTTGAACTCAAAGTTATCCAAACATTTCCTTCGTTTCCTGAATCACTGCCTCAGGGAAGCAGTGTTCCCCAAGGCAGGTGTTAAGAAGCCATATGCAAGGTGAGTTAACCGTGCAAATGACTTTTTATGGTGGAAGGAAACCAGCTCTAGCTCATGGTGCCTCCTGGAAATGTTTTCTTTGAATTCAGTGTGTCCAGAGGGTGTACAAGGCGAAGGTGTTTTACTGAGCATCTTACTTGCTACCATCTTAAGCACCACTGCCTTCCAGAAATTTTGCAAGGCTTCTCACTGAGTTTCCAAAATGTATCTTTTTGAACCTGAGTGTGTATCACTCATAAGATACCTAACATCAAAAGCAGCTTCAGATTTCAATGCAAAGAACAGTAAGGAATAGCCATTCCCAACCACAGCTTTCCCTTCCTACCTTCTAGCTGGACCTGGCATCAAGAGGATGAGCAAGATGGTCTTAAAATTATATAAGTATTCCTTACACAGATCAGCCCAGCACCACCAGCAGGCATTATCTGGCTTCTCCCTGGTCACTGTACACCAGGCTAAGCGATGAAGTTTTAACTGCCCCCTCTTCAGTGACGTCTCTTAGGATCAGGACTTAAGCTGAATAACAACAATTAGCACTGCTGAATTCAAATCTGACAATTCAACACCTTCTCCCAGCCTGAAATTTACTTCAGAATGAAAATCAGCTCTTTTCTTTCCCACAGCCTTTTGCTCAGGGTTATTCCCAGAGCCACGCTTCTATGGTAAAACACCACTGCACAGACAACTACCAAATGTTTTACACAGCTGATGCAATGCAGGGAGTAAATTACAAAGTGGCATCACCGTCAGCTGAAACCCAACAGCAAAGAGCAGTTACAGATTCATGGTACAGAGCCCAAACTTTTGTTACACTGATTTTTCTGCAGAAATCTTTACCGTCTGGTATTAACTCTACATTTAATCTTGACAAAACTGCAGCTTCAGCAGACAATTAGAGATCTTTTCTTTTGCTTTCCAAAGGTGAAACATGATTGTTGTATAATTTTAAGTAGCTTACTCCTCCTGCTAAAGAGATTCTGCTCCAGGTTCCCAGCCACATGAAAACTGGCACAGTCCCCACTCCTGTTTACAGCATTGCCGTATGGTAACATTTGCCACTTACATTTCCAAGGCTGATATCAAGCAGAGTGCAAATCATAAACAACCAAGGCCCTGGATGTGGGCTATACATTTGATTTCAAGTTCAAAGCTGAGAGTGTCAGAGGTGGACGACTCAGCTCTGTGTTTTTACATCAAAGCACGCAAATATTTTGTCTAGCTCACCTCCATCTTCACATTCCAGCACAAGTCTCACTTGACTGTGAAAGATAAGACATGAAGAACATAAGGAACCCCTTCTTTTCCACGTATATTATCAGAGCTGCTTGTTTTCTTGAATGGAACAGGAGAGGCACGATCCCTGTGTAATGCTCCTCTGGCTGTTGCTCGCTGTGCTTTTTTGTGCAGTGCATTATTAGAGATGTATTCCCCCTGATTGCTTGAGGTGATCTCTGCTAATATGGTCAAATCAACCTGATATCTATGGGCATTACAAGAAAAAAAACCTTTCTGGCTGTAGCCTAAGGAAAGCAGGAGTGCAGATTTCGGCATGCATCCCACCTGCCCTGACTGCATGCTGCGGTGGAACAGAGGCACATGCGTGGGGAGCAAGCCCTGTGCCATCCAGCGATGCTGGGGAACATGCTTGCTTTACCAGCTAGAAATAATAAGTGGTAAAAGTTTCAATTTATTTCATAAAACAAAATAAAGCATGCACTTTTTTCCTCAATTCACTGAAGCAGGTTATCACATAGGAGGCAGAGGGGGAAAAGCTGTCAGATCAGCTAATTCAAATAAGGTACATATTCACAGCTTCCACAAAATGATCAACCCTGCAGCAGACAGAAGATGACTAACACAGAAGCAAAAGCAGCAGGGACTGGTCAGATCACAGCTTAAACCCCTAACCAGGCCACATAGAAAGTCTTACAAAGGTCTTGATATTCATAAAGAACAAAAATCATAAGAGGCCTGGCTACACACCAGCAAGGTATTACTGTCAGTAAGAACACTTTATACAGTACACCAGCTGGAAGGACCTAAGCAAATGTTTTGAGCCCAGCAAATCACTCAAACACACATTTAGCTTCCTTTACTGCCAAGGGAATTTTAAGTGCATGTCTACATGCTCATCTCAAAAGCAGAAGATAAGTGAATCTAGCCAAGAGCTACATTCTTATCCTAAGATCAACCTGTGAAAACTCACCCAAAAAATTAAAAATTCATCTTCAGTGAAGGAATCGCAGAGCACTAAGGATGAGAACTCACTTGTAAATCAGTTCTGACATAATCCAGGACCCAAATGTTTGGCCTATCTTTCCTCTTTCACACAAGCATCCCTAAACCAAACTTTACTTTTATATATTGATTTTTTGATCCTTCCTTTTTTGCCTAGATCTTTCAATTTTCAGACTTAGAGCAGAACTGAAAACACTAGTATCTCAAACACCAAATACCAAGAATAAAATGTGTAAGAGTTATCATGCTTTGCTAATCATCAAATAATCTGATTACCTGTACCTCACCATGCTCTTCATATGCTAAAATGAGTTTGCCATAGCATGCCAGACCACAATGGAAGGTATGACCATTTTTTGGCATTGTGTGTTAAAACAATGACTCTGACTGCAGTTTTTACAGCTGTCTCTCAAGTTATGCCATCAAGTTGTCCCAACTTTGGATTTTTCCCACCAGAAAGATTAAAAAGCACCTGTTCAGCGTAAGTGAATGAAGGAAATAGGCTGTGCAATTTCCAAACCCATTTTTCTATTTTTTAAATTAATGCCTCCACCCTTCCTGTCTAGCATAGTTCCCAAAAATACAGGCTGGCCAGTTTGCAAAGATTTTGAAAACTGCTGCAAGTCTAATTCAGCCTTACGAAAGGGAAGGGAAGACAACCCAGCTCCCCCGCTAATGCACACATGTCATAAATAAGAGGGCGACAAAGTCTTCCTGAAGCCAAAGTAAAAATCCTTGTTTTAATGTTCTAAGTAATAGCAAATAAATCCACCTGAACTGCTTCAGCCAGCAAAAAAGCCAAGTCACTTCTGCAATATTCTAGCAGAAAAATGGTCACCTTTGCAACTAGATAACTGAGTGAAGAAAATAATTTTTTATATGCAAAATATTTGCTTGGAATTTAGTGTTAAGGTGCTGTCTTGCATATCAGTATTTATAGTAAGATGGAACATATTTTCCTGAGTAGCTTTGCAGAGGTAGACAAGGTTGAAGTTCTCATGCGTATTACTTAGCTGTTCACATAGCTGTAATTTGAAGAGTACACGTTCTGGCCCGATCTTGCTACAACACTGTGATAAGACGTTAAGGACCCAGGCCCATCTCACAGGTGTGGATTTGGAGAAATAGAAAAGGGGAGGACAAGCCCTGGAAGAGTTGGGACCACAGCAGGGTTACGCTGGGAACATACCCCACCTCTATGCACTATCTTCTCCCCTGAAATGGAGGAAGGACCCCAAACAGGGAACACCAATGAGTCAAGCAGCTCGTGATAACTGCATTAGGAAGAGCATTAGGAAGCCCTGCAGCTGCATGAATGCAAAGAAATACCACCATGGCTGAGGCATCAACCCTCCCCTGGGTGCGATGTGCCCCCATGTTTGCAAACACTTTTGCAACGTGTGGATGCGAGGCACCCACGAGAACTTCAGTGTGGGTGGGATGACAAGGCTGTGCCACATCTCTGGCTCTGTGGAGGGAGGAGACAGGTACGCACCACGCCACCGCCACAGCACCACGAACCCTAATTCAGAGCAGTGCAGAAGTGGAGCCTGGGGGGTAAACAGCCTACTGCCCCTCAGTCCCAAAAATCTTTTCTGGCAACCTTTCTAGATCTCAATTATATACATTTAGTATCATCTAAACCTTAAAGGATTTGTCCTGTGTTTTCATTTGAAAAAAGACATTCAGTTCTCCTAAACCCATGAATTCCTAATCATCACATAACATCCTCCTTCTTCCCACCCTTGCTAAAAAGTTCCTGCTCCCTTTCTCACTCAGGGGCATATGACTTTACACTGGGATTTTGCTTTCCACTCTAATCAAAATATTTCACCAGAAAGAATGAATCTTGTGCCTGATATATCAAGGCCTCTAAAGAGACTTCACAGTGTTTACACCCAGAGGGCTTTCATTTGTGCACAGGATGTTTACGACTTTTGCTGAAAAAAGTCACTGTTGCTGGTTTCCTCTTGAATAAATCCTGGGCCTGATTTTTGAATGTCCTGAGGAGAGTCCAAAGTCAGAAGAGAGCTGGAAATCCTCCATCACCTTGGAAAAACAACATCCCTTGTTCCTCAGGACATAACTGCTTTAAAGCAAATACCTGGGATATAGTTTTTGCAGATACTTTAGGCATTACATGAATAAAATCGTATTACTATTGCAGAAGAGGTCGACTCCAATCAGGTTTGCTGCAGTAAGTTTTCTGGTTTATTCACCTGAACTATATTTTCACAAAAGCCAGAGGCTGTAAAATGCACAGTGTATAAAGCAAGTTAAAAATTCCTACCAAAAAAAATTGCATTTTTTAAAGTGACTTCCCACACAAAGGTGTCTCTGAGCTATCCATTAGCTGAAAGTGAGATATGTCTCATTGAACAACTAAATACTCTTTGTAGAGGGGAAAAAACATGCAGCAGCTTAAGTGCAGAAAACATGTTCAAAAGTCTGAAGCTGAAACAATATTTCCCCCCAAGTCTTCATAATGCCGCAGTATCAGTGGGGGCATCTCACTCCCCCTGTGCCCAGGACAGTGGAAAGCACTGGCCAAACAGGGTTGTTCAGAGGATAAGGCCTAAAAGGCAAGTGCCCACCAGCCTCTTGCCCACTAAAAGACTGTGGAAAAAAAGTACCATGACCCACCTCTCCCTGTGATGTTCCATCTGTAGCTGCTTTCTCTAGGCAGAAATGCTTGTTCCCTGTGTCTCTCCATTGCCACCCAAGAGTCAACAGAAAAACGATCGGATGATGCCCACACATTTCTCTTCCCCGTCACAGATGTCACCCTGGCTCTCCCGAGTGTTGTTTTCTCACTCACCCACTCTGAGTTACTGAACTAGGATCCCAGATTTATTTGGAAGCTTGGTGTAGCCTCTGTTCATCGCTGCACAAGGGATAGCTCCAGTGAGAAACTTGAGCAGAGCAAAGGCAAAACCAGTTTATTTTCAAACACTGAAATCCTGCTTTCTTCAGCTATAACTGCCTGGTCAAAAGAGAGGTATATGTGTCCAAATGGGCAAGTCTGAGAACTGCATCACTGATGGCCGCACATAGAGTACTCGGAGCAAAGTCTGATTCATTTTGTCCACACAAGGACAAGCTAAAGCCAGTTTTAGACATGCAACATTGATTTTTTTTTTTTTATTCAATTTGAGAAAATACGGGCATTCACTTAAACACTGACTAGCACAGAGATAACTGTATTATGTGCACTATGGTATATTTTATTTTGTAATTTTTTCCCCAGCTGTATTATTTTGTTTTCTGAACGCACATTGTGGAGACCACATGAATGAAAAGTGAACTGTTAAGATCTCTAGATACCTCTGAGCTCCAATTTTGGTTTTATGGTCCTGTAATCAACCTTCCAAACCACATGAAAACACTTCTATTGCACTTTTTAAGTGTTTTGCAAAAATCTTGGCATAATATACTTGCTGTACTCCATTACATTTGCCTGCTCTTGAGTTCAAAACAAGAGTGAAAAAAGATACATTTGTGTTCCCTTTTTTAATGGTCTGTCCTGGTTTCAGCTGGGATAGAGTTAATTGTCTTCCTAGTAGCTGGTACAGTGCTATGTTTTTGAGCTAGGTATGAGAAGAATGTCGATAACACACTGATGTTTTCAGTTGTTGCTAAGTAATATTTACTCTCAAGTCAAGGATTTTTCAGCCTCTGATGCCCAGACAGCAAGAAGGCTGGAGGGGCACAAGAAGTTGGCACAGGACACAGCCAGGACAGCTGACCCAAACTGGCCAATGGGGTATTCCACACCATGTGACGTCACATCTAGTATAGGAACTGGGGGGAGTGGGGGCAGGGGATCGCCTCTCGGGAATTAACTGGGCATCGATCGGCGGGTGGTGAGCAATTGCATTGTGCATCATTTGTATGTTCCAATCCTTTTATCATTACTGCTGTCACTTTATTAGTGTTATCATTATCATTATTAGTTTCTTCTTTTTATATTCTATTAAACCGTTCTTATCTCAACACACTAGTTTTATTTCTTTTCCTGATTTTCTCTCCCATCCCACTGGGTGCGGGGGGAAGTGAGTGAGCGGCTGCATGGTGCTTAATTGCTGGCTGGGGTTAAACCACGACATGATCTGTTGGATTTTCCTTTTACTTCATCTGTAGGAATATAGTCAACCATAAATTGTGTTCATCGGATAATCCATTAGATGGGCTCTATCTCCTTTTCTTTGTTCTCCACACTAGCAGCCACATTCCAAGCAGTCTTCACTCCACCCCTCTTTTTTATCACTAAATTCCTTGTGATGTTCCAACGATTCTTTGGATTAGTTTAGGTTGCATTAAAAGGCATCACAGTTAAAAGAGTCTCAAAAGATGAAGTTTAAAACAGTCCACTTTATTGTTCCAACTCCCCCTTTAGGATAATCTAGCTCTGCTTGTTCTTTCCCTTTCACTAATGAGCTGTAAAATCAAGCACGAAGCTGTCAGAAGAGTCCAACTAGCTCCATCTCTGCTTTATAAATAAGAAGTAAAATCTCTATAAGAACTGTACTTCAACTCTTTGGTCCCCCCTGTTAGACCCCTCCACCTTGGCAAGGATCTTTCCTGGCCTCCATGAGCACCACTGGGAACTTGCACTAGTCTGTCCTAATTGGTGCAATTTGGTCCTTCCCCTCCCTACTCCCAACTCTTGAAGTGTTTTGAGGGGGCAGAAGTAAACAGCTTGGCTTCTCATTGACACTGTCACAAAGTGCCAAGAAAAGCCATGTTGCCAACATCACTGGTGTGTCAACCTCTGGACACAGAGCTGGAGTGGGTGGCAGAGAGGCAGAGCAGCGGCACCTTGATGAGCAACCAGAGGAAGCCAAGAGTTTTTAACTTGTCATGGTGAGGAGGTGAACAAGGTTAATTGCCACAGATGTAGACTTAAACTTTGCGTGCTGGGAATCACAGAATAAAACTAAACTTGAAAGGCCCAGGCACTTTTCAAAATGTACTTCATTAGGTTTCAATTATAAAGGCAAAATTAGAGGACAACAGAACAAGAAACGGCGGATGTTTTTTCTGATGAAGAAAATTTTGCTGTGTCTTAAGGCATTTCTTTTAGTACTCTCTCCCAACACCATCCCATATTTCCAAACACTGTAACCCTAAGCCATGCCTCCTATACTGCAAGATGACTGCAGCAGGGCAACAGGAGCAAAAGGCAGAAAGAACCCCCTCAGGCTCTGAATCCAGTCTTTTGCAACCCCAGGCAAGTATGTAAAGGACACTTAGTCACAGTGATTCATGCAGCACATCGTTCTAATGCCACCCTCCCCTCCATCCATCCAGAGTACACCTTCTAAATCCTGACATCCTTTTTTTTTTCCTCTGGATGCTTGACACTCTACAGGCTATTTTAAAGGTGACCAAGAAAAACAGGCCAGCCAGGATAATTAAATTTGCTGTACAGTGGTCTGCACCTGCACAAAAAATATTTCAGGGAAATGAAGTAGTCCAGGGATTTACACAAATCAAAAACAGATAAAGTATGTACACATTCCTGTAGCACTCACCAAAAAAAGGCTTCAAAAATCTAAATGACAACATTAGAAAAGCTATGTCTGTTTGTGGTCAAGCTTGAGCTGCAACTTCAACAAAAAAGCCCTTGATTAGTGCGGGCCTATATTTTCTGATAGTCTCAAGTGATTTACAGTTTCAACGTCAAAGCCTATAACGGTTCAGCCCCAA
This sequence comes from Aquila spilogaster, assembly GCA_024606505.1. Classification (NCBI taxonomy): domain Eukaryota; kingdom Metazoa; phylum Chordata; class Aves; order Accipitriformes; family Accipitridae; genus Aquila; species Aquila spilogaster. The sequence goes on from JANHGO010000053.1 coordinate 17,171,810, forward strand.
AGAGCATAAAAATAATCACTTGTTACTGGACATATCAAAGCTGTGAATACAGTATTTTATGCCAGGTTCTTCTAGCCTGATTTCAAGATTTTACAGACCCCTTATATGAGTTCTCCAAATCTAGTATGTCAGTTGAAAGATGGCAATAAGTTTCAAAAGGGAAACATATAAACATTATGTTTAGCCATACCTAAAAGGTAAATAAAATACCTTCAGGTAGCTGCTGCCAAAACTAACCCTGAAAAAAATATCAGGGCATTTTATAGAAGGAAAAAGATCCTATATTGACATTTTGAGCTTGCTACAAAGTATAATTCAAACAGACTTACCAGCTGCTCCTGAACTTACTGCCATATTAGTGTCTTTTACCAACAAGCATTCAGACTCTGAATAGTAATAATGAGAATGCGAATTTGAATGAGGCTCAGCCTAGGCTCCTAAGTCTAAAACATGAGTAGGGTAGCATCAAAATGTGGCAAATTAGAGTGCAGACACCTGGTCCTGAAAAGTCATGCAGAAAACTTAGTTTATACTGCTTCTTGTTTCTTATTAAAATAATTTGGAGGCTTGAAAGTGAAACAGATTTATGAATTCACTAGGGAGCTGCAGAGAGTCATCACACAGTAATGGAAAGGCAGATTTTTTTATTGATTCAAATTAAGGGTAATTTATTGAAAAAAAGCCATGATTTGCATGAAAGACATTGCCTAAAGACACAGCAGTCTAAGTGTGTTTTGATATATTTTATGCATACACATACACACACAGACTGTTCGGTGCAATTCTGCTAGCAGAGGGAATTAGCTAGCAGTACTGCTCTGCAGTCATTTCTTTAGCTTATGACCATCCAGCAAGATAAAACCAATCGGTCATAAGATCTTACTCGGAGATAACTCAAACCTTACGCGTTTCAAGAGAAGCCTCCCCTCTCTTTTAATCTATCACGAGAAGTCTGGTCATTCCTATCCATTCTGTCCCTCCCAAGCAATGAAACCTAATCGTCCTATGGCTTCAGTGAGTGCCAGGACACCCCGTCAGCTGTCTTTGTCCTTACAGGAAATTTGAGGTGCCTTTGTTGCACTGCTCTTGGCCCTGGGAAACAGAGCAAATCTGAACTATCCCAGAGAGATCAGGTTACCAAGAGGACATTTGAGCGTAGGTCTCATTCCCCAAAATATTGGTGTTTTCTATCTCAAAACCATTTGCCAAGGGAAGCCTATTGTTTCATGGGGAAGCTCAAGCCTTCCAGGTTTGGCATTTCTCAAACCTAGATTTGAATCTTCAATGATAAACCTAGACAAATTGTGATGCTAGAAAAATTACAGCAGTCTTAGAGAATCTCTGAGGCACTTATGTGCACCTCAACGTATGAACATGCCAACGTTTCCTAACCTAAATGCTCCATCTCCTTTTCAGTGCCAGGTTCCCTACAGCCAGAGTTACAGGGACAGTGCCACGGGCTACAAACACCAGGATTCAACTGGAGTACCAGTGGGACTAGGTGGGCATAGCACTGGTGATAAAGAACAGTATGTCTTTCCTCATCCTCCTCAGCTGTGTCAAGGAACAAGATTTCCAGGTGTTCCTACCACCATCGACTCCCCTGAGATAGCTACTGGAACACTGGATTCCCTTCCCCAGCTCTTGAGACTACAAGCCCATTTCTTCCAGAGCTCCTCACTACGAAGCGTTCATGATTATGAGAAAATTTGTTGCGAATAACTGAGTCTAAAACACCAAAAGAAAGGCACACTGCATTTACCTGCCTTCACCACGTTACCTTGCTGTTGTTACTCCTGTCAGACCACAAGCAATTTTATCAGAAATTTAGTCTCCGTGAACAGGCTATTTGTGCAGCATACAGGGCACGCATGCAAGTTATTGATCTCAGTAAGCTAAATTTTCACAAGGGACTTAAGCCAGTTTCCATTTGCGTGTACATGCTCTGAAGACTCCAGGATTTGATAGAAGCAATTACTCTCCCCAAGCCACGGAGTGGCTCGTTTGAACAGACTCTGAAGTTTGCATTTTGCCATTTGCATACATACAGTTTAATACCAGAGCAGCACATAAACAGGAATGTTAGCTTTATGAAAATCTGGCTTTTGGGGCAATTGCTCTGTGGAAAACAATAGTAAAAAGCAGGATCCAATGTAAATCTTACAGTGAAGGGAAAAAAGCCACTTGCTACATGACTAGGAAGACTGCATAAAATGCTGAGGAGCCTCTTACAAAGGCAAATTATCACATGGCATAGATGGCAAAGGGATCATTTACATTCCCAGTTCGTAAAAAGCAGTAATTAATACAGCTAGAGAAAATGTAAAATTTAATGAGTAACTGAAGTGTTCAAACAAACTGCCAGTTTAATAAAGCTGAATGACAGGGCCAAAGTGTTGGGAGTAAAATCCCAAGGTTCTGTTAGTAGAGAGAAAATTCATGGATCGAGTGAGAAGAAGAAAAGGTGATTTAGAATCAAAGGAAATAATTACTCTTCAAATAAATAAGAATTAGAATGAACATTTATATTGTCTTTTCTTCCCCTCTGAATGTCTCCAAAACTCAAATTTATTTTAGCTTACATAGTTAGCTAATTAAAGCTCTAAAAATAATATAAATTTTTATGGGCCATTTCTCGAGAAAACTAGCATAACTTAGAACAGACCCAGGCACTTTGATTATTGCATCAAGTTTCTATTAGTTTTCATGGTGTAATAAATTTTAAAAAAATTGCCTCCTGCTGATCTAATTATGATCCTATTTTTAAGCAATTTTTAAAAATCAGAAATGTATTGCAGACATTCATTCTTAATGGCTTGAATTTAATAAAAAAATGCATTGAAGTTGGCAAAGAAAATACTGAACCAAATTCTCAGCTAATGTAAAGAGGAAAACCTTACTGAAGTTGGTGTTAGCGGAGTCGGGCTGTTTGTATGAGCTGGTCATTTTGCGGAAACACCAATCTCTCCAGCTGCCAGCCTTACAAGTTCACTTTTTACTCTAAGTGCCAAGTTGGGTCCAACTCTTCTTATGTCTCACTAATGTTGGCTCTGCAGGCCAAATCTGACCCATGAGTCTTTTTTCAAACCCTGTTTCTTTGAATTGAGTCCCACAAACCCAATGTGACCAGTACATGACAAAGAGCCATGGGGAAGCACAGGACACTGCCGTAAAGCAGCGGGTGTCTAAGGCTAACAACTGAAGTTTTTACTCCTCACAACATGAAGCTAAAATGTCCATGAACAAGACAGGCTTATTCCCTCCAGAAGTATTAGTTTACACAGAGATTTCTCACAGCAGCATCTACCTTCCCAGACGATGTCCACCCGCTACATACAAGCTACATACTGTCACTAGGAGATCCAAAGAGAGCTACTGTTCATAACTTGCTTTCGGCAGGTCCAAATATTCAGGTAACTATTAGAATGAGAATGGTGAGACAGATCTAATCACAGCAGGCCTAGGACAGTGTTGTACAAGTGAAGATGCAATGTGAAAACATACCCATCATGGAAACAGACTGACCCCAAAATGCCGATAACATTAACAGAATTAAGACAAGCCAGAATTACTCTTTAGAAAAGAACCACTTTGCATTCACTCAGCATGTCATCATAACCTCAGGATACCTCCCAAAATAAGAAACAGTGCTCCTGTAATTAGGATACAGCTAAGCATTTTCATTCCAGATATGTTTATCACATTAGCAGTATGGTACAATGAGTACTCTAAGTGGGAAGAGAAGTAATGCAAGTACAAGAGCACAAGCTACACTTGTGACACAAAGTCATTATTTTATAGTCTCTGATGTCTGCATGACCTGCTGCTCACAAACCTCATCTGCAGAGAGAGCACTCTTTCCACTCTTACAGCAATGAGGACCTGCTTAGTTTCAGCTACTGGCATGTACGTGGGCTTTTTGTTCACCCTTTTTTCACTCTCGAGCACAGCTACTTTTATTTTTACTATCATATTGACAAAAATCAATGAACTGAGAACATGGCTGCTAGAAACACTTATGTTAGAGACACCTGGATACAAGATAAGGTCCCCCACACAGATTCTCCCTTTGCAGTGTCTGTAACACCCAGAAGAGGCTAAAGAAATGGTAACATTTCCAAGGAATAGTACTGGCCAGGGACCACAGCTACAACCCAGGAATCAAGGGAAGAAAAGCCAGTTTTGGTCAAGAGCTAAGCAAAACCAGTGATGAAACTCCAAGTCTGCTGTTGTTAGATAAGTCTACCATCATAATTATTTAGAAATTGGATGCAGATGCAGCAACTCAATAGCCAAAGCTGTTCTTTCAGTGGATCTGTTCTGAAAGTGATGAGCCCAGAAATCTCTCTAGAAGTCAGACTTAAATCAGACTTAGATAGATTTTTCACACAGACATCTGCAAAGAGATTCAGGTTCTTGAGTTACAAAACTTTATCTAGCCATCAACTGAGTTTCCAAATTTTTAAAAGAAGGCAGGAACCCATCAGCTCTTAGGTGGTCATCGCTTGTCCCTTCCTTAAATGCATGACCATGGCTCCTTAATGTAGCAGATTCTTGGCAGTGATGTTAAACTTCATTTAATTGCAGAAGATTGCAATGATACCTAGCAATAGTCCCATCCACTGAAGCATATTTCTCTCTAGGGACTTTAGCGTGAAAAGGAAAAGCTGTTGAACAGAAGGCAACAGACCTTCCTCTACATTTAAATCCACGGACATATCTGCTTACAATGCCTAGAAAAAACAAGAGCCACCTCAAAAGAGAGCTCTGTCACCTCATCTGTTACCTTCTTCAACAAAATAATGGCTCTCTCAGGGGCAGACAAGGCTGAATGGGTTGTACCAGCCTGCAATGCATTTAGCTGCTGGCAATATTTATAATCAGTAGTTTATATGCAGAAATATTTATAAACAGTAAATTTTGAGATTGACATGTTGCTAAAAGCTGTACTAACCATGTCACAGAGTACACTGCCCAAATCCTGCATCCCCTAAGGTGAGAAGAAGATGCAAGAGAACATGTTCTTCCCATAAATTAATACTTGTCCTTTTTCAGTATGAAGTCCCAGAAACATTATCAGCAGGAGCTCCCAAATTTTCTGAAGGTAACTAAATGAAAAATAAAATGCATCTCTATCTTCTGAAATGCCACCTTTCTCTTCCAACTGTTAATATGGAGCATGAAAATTAACTCAAAGCTGTTAATTGCTTTTGCAATTATTTTATTTCACTCTCCTTATATGGGGACACAGGTAAGAGACATGCATTGCATATGATGCAAACACTTGAGTGCTCAGGGACAGTGTGTCTGCATTTTGCTGTAAAGACATGCAGCAAGCAGGTCTCCTAATGAGATCAATATAGTACAACAGTAACACTTTATTGGTCGAGAGTTTCTGTCGGTTTTCTCATCTCCACTGACATAGCACGTGAGTTCAGAAAAGACCTGTAATAGACTTTTGAAAAAAGAGAATTCCCTGCCCAGATGGCAGTTCTGCCAATCTTATCCAGGACTCAACCTGCGAACAGCCCTGTAACACAGATAGATCAGCAAACACAAAACACTTTCTCTTAACCACCTACACATAGACCTATATACAGATGGTTTGGTATGAGTGTAAAAACATTGCTGTCCTAGTGTGTACCATAAATATTACTATTGGTACAAGAAGGAGACTTTCTCCGAAAAACAGATGCTGTCATTCTTAAAGGATCTGCTGTGCACAACAACAACTGGCAGGGTATTTTATTTCTATGCTTACCTAATTTGAGACAGCACTGAAAATCCTATGTTGAACTGCAAACAAGTACAGATGCATGTTCAGCTTCAACATATTTCAAATCGCGTACCAAAAGAGAGGAACCACTGTTGGGTTTATCTTATTCTTAATTGATTAATCACAGGCAAGACTTCCCCAAGAAGTGTGTGCCCCCAGCACATCATTAAGGATTATGTTCATAGATACTCTGTTTAGACAGCACTGTGTTAAATCCCAGCAAATAATTTGGTCACCAAGATGTGCGTGGAGCCCTTTAGGAGTAAAGCTGCTAAAACAATTATGTAATTACATGAAAAAGCAGTGGGTAAACTGCACATCTTGATTGTTCCTAGGCACAAAAAGCTTCACTAGGGCTTCCTCTATCTCAGATTTGTTTTGAAAAAAAAAGAGCCATTGCTACCATGCTTCCACTATTAGAAATGTCAAACGCTTTGACATAATTTTCTTCTCATGCCACTGAGGAGCTCAGAGTAACAAAGGAAAACACCAAGATTTCCATGCAGCAGACAGAACTGCAGCTCATCGATACCATTTCGTGACATGACAACAATTACCAAACCACTGCAGCTGCAGGGAATTTCCAGAAATCCAGAATGGCTCTTCCAAAGGTCCACGAAGTCCACTGTCTTTATTTAAATCTGTCAGTAAAGCAGCTAGAAATAGATGTCCCTCTGTTGCTGCTGTTGAGATTACACAAGTTAAACTAGTAGCAGGTAACAAGGGATTTCCTCAAAACTCTTTCATAAGCAGCTTTCTTGGTACTTATTACCATGACAGAGGAAACTGAGAGTCTAAGAAACTCAGCTGACAGCACAGCAGACCTTTGCCTCAGGCAAAGCAGAATGAATTCCCCTCGTTCCCAAGTCAATGTAATTTATAGCCCAGGGCTGTGTCTCATTACTCCTGCCCAAGCCAAGGTTGTTCGAACTTCAGTGTCAGTTGAGCAACAGACTTGTCTCTTGCTGGCACTCCTCTAAAAGGGGAGCTATAGTTTTATTTAGCTGGAAATCTGGTATACTGTATAGAGAAGTTTGGAAAGAAGAGATAAGGTTTCTGGAATGTGCAGCATTACAAGACAGATTTTATAAAGTATAATGAGAGAGAAAGATTACAGTATCCAGGAAAAGGATTGAGTTACATCTACCAAGCAGCACTGTTTGCTCAGCAGCAGCATGGAGGAGTTCACAAAGTTCATCCTTAATAAGGTGAGGATGTAACTTTTGTCTGGATAACCTGAATAATTGCTAATTTGTCTGTGTCCTAAATAAGAAAATGGCAAGTTAATAATGCTGTATACACATATTTTTTTTCCCTCTAAATTTAATACAAGTTTAACACTGTCACAGAGACAGATAAAGTTAAATAGCTCAGAAAAACCTTTTGGCTCAGTGGAAAATGGAACTGTATCAAGCACTAAAAGGAAAAACATCCTAGCCAGTAATATGCAGGAGTTCTGTGTGCATGACTTGTGTTTGTATTTCTCTTCTCCAATAAACAAATTAATAATTATTCTGCAGGCACAAGCCCCTTGTGGTCTGTGCAAAAGCGAACAAAACAAACAATGCCCCCACCCCACCACTGCATCCCATTGCTCTGCTGCCAGTATTCCAGCTACAGGAAGAGCTGGGGGTTGCAGGTTGGAGCAACCATCATTCCCACCTGGGAGCAGTCCTGTACAGGAGCTCATGGTTGGAGAAGAGGCCTGAACTTGCCCTGCAGTTTGGGGGACCACATTTCTGACTTTTCCAAAGTCACCAAAGCGAGCCTTAGAGAAAGATCATTCATTCTAAAAGACAACATAAATCTAGATAGAAGCTTCTTTTGCTGTTTCAGCAGGGTTTTTTGTTTTGGCTTGGGTTTTTTTTATTATATATTTTCTAGTTTGTGTCCTCCCTCAGAGTTTCTACCCGAGATAAGGGCCTTATAGGAGGATTTTAAGGAAGACAGCAACAGCCTTGCTTTTCTTGATTCCTTCTTGTGAACTTTAGAGTTAGCCCATGAAAGCTCGGGGACTAACAAACCACTTCCAGCAGAAGAAGTGTTTCAGACTGAAGAGTGACCATGAATTGGGAACGCTTCAACAAAAAATACGAAAATGTTGGAGATGTTAAAACTTCCAGGGACGAGACTCAGGTTAAGAAGTTGCTCCTATAATTTTCACTGGTGGGTTGATTTTGGATTTATTTTGAACGGATTTTCACCTATGTTGAAAGACCAAACTATTTATGAAATGAGGGAGTTTGAAACAAGAATTAAATTCTATGAAGACAGGGCCAGAATTCTCTGCAGGTATCTGAAGAGGAATATCCTTCATTGCCCCAAAACTGTATCTTCACAGCACCCCCTTTTTTTAGCTCCAGAAGAAGAGAGAAGCCGACTCCAATATCGAAGAGGACACCACATTAATGAGACTCTCTCTCATCTCTCCCTTCTGTCAGGCTTTTATGATTCCTATAGCTCTTTCATTACCTGGTCATCACCACCACTGGTTTTGTCATTCATCCAAGCTCCCTTGTATACAGCCAACAGCCTGGGCATCTTTGTCCTAAATCACCATGCTTTTCACTGGATGATTAGGAAAACAAATCAGGGCTCGCTGAAGCTGTTGTGCTCTCAAATTCTGATTTCAAGGTGATTTGTGCTCCCTTCCTCCTTGGTTTGTGAGAATAGGAGGGGAAGCAAAAAGCTCTCTTCTTTTGTGTGCTTGGAACCAAATAAGGAATTAACTTGCCTAGCACAGTATCTGCTCCGAAGTGTACGGTACGTCAGGGGGACAATCAATTTCATGGTTCTATAAAGCTGATTGAAACATGATTACATAGCAAGCCATGGGCTCTTTTTTCTAAGACTCGCCAACCGCCTGTGCTTCTTAGGAACAATTACTACTGCAGGTGACTTCGGATTGCAGCTGGGATGGACATTAGTTTCAATCTTATCAGGAAGTTTCAGACATTTGGGGTACAAGACTAAAGTTAATTGCACCAAGTGTTACACAAAAGGAATAATTTGAAGAAAGTTATCTTCTAATGAACAGGAAAGAGTTAGTGAACAGGTTAGTGAACAATCCTTCTCCCATATTGGACTTCAGAACTAAAGAATATATTTTATGACCAGATGATTGGCCTCATTTTCCATCTTAAAACTCAGCTTAAGCCAGGCAATTATTGCTACTTACATCCCACCCCAGCCCACTAAATTTCATCCAGGAAATGGGAGGAAGCAAAGGCCTTTCATTTTCCATTATTGTACTGCTTCTTTTGGGAGAAGGTTAAGGGAGAGCTAAACAACATTTTTGCAAGTTATATTTAAGGCTGGCAACATGTGAAAGACTAAAAGCCCTGAAGAATAAAGTCCTTTAATTTAGTCACAGCACAAGCACAGCGTGGTTGGTAACAGTATAAAAAGCCATGGCGCAGCTCTAGGAATGAATATGGAAGTTAACCTACGGAGACCCTGTGAATAAGAGAGGCCCATTTGCTCCCTAGCCTATTTACTGTGAATCACACAAACACAGAGTCAATTAAACCTGAATACAAACACAGACAACACGCATACAAGACAGGATATAACATGGTCCTACACCCAGCCTTTCTCTTCACCAGGAACAGGAATAGTAGGGGTGAGAAGACTCATCTACTCTCCTTGCTTAGACTCCTTCCTCCTGTGTTCATACTTCCTTGGGACTTTATTGCTTTTTGTTTTCTATAAATAAAACCAAATTTAATGTCTATGAGAAAGGGAGGAAGAATGGAGTAGGTAACAAAGCAATTGGGAGCACCTCAGTAATGTATTCAGGCCATTAAGGATTTCATTAGGTTTACTAAAAGGTCATTAATGATAAAATATCTTCTTTTATTTT
>JANHGO010000053.1:17181559-17222763 GCA_024606505.1 Aquila spilogaster
ATTTTATTGGAGAGCCTCATTGTTCAGTTTAATAGCAGAAAATGACAACTATAGAAATTGCTTTGATAGGACTGCAGCATTGAGGGGGTTATTCAACCTCCATACTCGTTCCTCAGTTAGTTCTTGATGCTGAAAGCACTGCTTAATATATCTCATAGCTGGTTTGCCATGCTACACTGGACACAGAGAAAGCTGTGGGCAATGAACAAAACCCCAAGCCAACACAATGGAGTACTAACACCACCACTTACATCTGCTCTGTTTGCTATATATAACCATAAAGTAACAGAAGCAAGACCCACATACGTATAAATTTTTTTCCCACATTTATAGATAAAATATCAGTCCTAGCTATTATGGTAGCTGATAATTTTAAGAGCAGATATTTTTAGTCACTTAAATCTTAAACCATCCATTTGTGCTTACTTTCCAAGTCAAGCATCTGCCTCGCCCTAAGTTACTTTTCACAATTTCAGCCAAAACCAGTTGAATTAGAAACAAAGGGAAGAATAAGGAATCCAGTACTTCTCGCTGTGCTAAAACCTAGCAGCTCCAGCATCCTTCTGAAAGCCATCCCACCCTTGCTGTCAGCAATACCACCTGGACAGCAGGGAGAGCAGAAATGAGGAAAAAATATTAAAAAACAGGGAGGGCAAAAGCAGGACAAAAAAAGGGAAGCAAGGGACTCAAAGTGACAGAGACTGGTAATGAGATTAGGGCACAGAAAACTAAACCCAAACCCAAACCCATCCTGTCCACTGGATGGCAGGATAATAGTTAAAGACTGGGTCTAATGCACACGCACAAAGGACAGCACTAAGATTAATTTCCCAAACAGAAGCATAATGCTGGCATCTCCTCTTTTTGAAGGCAATGGGAAGATCACCTTGACTGGCTTTTCCTCTTTTACACAGTTCCTCAGTAGCACCAATTAACAGGATAAAGCCACCACTTCGGGATTTTTCAATCCTATCTATTTGCTAAATTACGCAATACTTAAGATGAAAGGGAAATAACCATCTAGGGAGGAAGTACAAACACGTATCTGTAGTTCGCTTTCAACTTAGTTAACTACTACATTTTGGTAAGCAAGATATTGCAAGATTTGAACATAGAATTGTTAAAAAGCTTTATGTATATCACCGTAACTGCACAGGCACACTGGCACTTGAAAAGATTAGATGGAAGAAATGGGATTAAGAATCAACTGTTTTCCTGGATAAGCAATAAAGAGAAACAGCATGTCTGAATAAAAAAAGAATAGCCCAAAACTGTATTTTTTCTAGAAAACAGAATAAACTATTGGAAGGTAGAAAGACAAGATGTTCACATATCCACAAAAGGATTTTTTAAATTTGAACTTCCTTATAAGAAAGAATAAGGTTTTGGGTTTGGGGTTTTTTTCCAGTTCTTTTCACTTAATTTGGCTTAGAAAGAGCCCAACATGCACACTAAAAGAATTCAGTTTCTTCCTTTAAAAAAAAACAAAAAGTTTTGTTGTAGCCAAATATCTTTTCTCATTTGCATTAGATTTATATTGCTGCAAGTCTATTGGCTTCAAAAGAACAATAAAAAGGTAATCAAAGAAATTGTTGTGCTCAAGGGACCGTATTATGCTTTTATTTCTGGAAAGCTTGATCAAGCAATTTTTTTTTAAACAGTTGATTCATACTATTTATAACACAAGTATGCTATTTACCTGGAGGTTGTCATACATTTAAAAAAACCCTGACATCTGAGTTTCTCAACAAACCCTCTCATTTTCTCATCAAGATGTTACAGGAAACCATAAGATTTAAAAGAGCATCATTAACAAATGCTTCCATGTTAAGTATATCTTGCAAGTAACAGTGAGTGAGTAGCGCACAATTAAGAATCCTATATAATTTGAAGAAGTTTGTTCAAAAGCACTTTAAGGTCTTCATTCAGAAAAGTATCCCTAATTAGGAAACCATTTAAACATTTCCTAAGTTTAAAGTTGTGTTAAACTAACACAGAGAAACAACAGCAGCAAAGATACAGCAGGCTCTCTTCAACAGGGTTTAGCACCTGAGTAAACAGCCAGACAGCCTGCATCTGGTGCGTCCTCCCTGCTGCTGCCCTCCTTAGATGTAAGGAGCATGAACAGGCAGCAGAGTCATTGCCCTAGGACGTACAAGACAGACAGAGCAGAGCCTAATTCCTATTATCCCCCACATCAGCTATAAATCAACACGGGTCCAGCTGACTTCAATTCTGCCACGGGATTTTATGTTTCCAAACGTGATAGGGGAAGGAAAGCCATCCTGTTTCACCAGAACAGCAGCTGCATATGTTGGCTTCTATATTATTGTGCAAAGGTAAATTAGGTTTTCCTTGCAGCATCAGAGAAGCCATCTTAAATGCCCGGTGTATGCCAGGGGGGTCACTCAAGCATATACTAGAATTCTAGGGCTGACAGGGAGCTTATAAGCCATATTACTTTATTAAACAGCATGGAAGGGGAAAAAAGATCTCTCTATGGGATTCTGCTGACTGAAAGAAAAGATATTTCTTGTCACCTTGTGCTCCTCAAATTTCACCAGAAAGCTGTCTCACTAAGCCCTGCCGTGTCCCAGAAACAGAACAACAGGGTTTGTGGCTGACATGGCATCCCAACCTGCCAAAAAGCGAGCAATGCTCAGATTTACAGCCTTTCTCAATTGGAAAAAAAAAAAAAAAAAAAAAAGATAATAAATTAGTGCAATCAGGACCATTCATTTTCAAAATTCCAGCCTGAATCCTGACTAAATGGGGCCCAGAACATTGGCAGCATCTAACCAACCTGTCTACGAAGAGCTCAGTAAATACTACAGTCAGCAACCATTAATAAACAACTTCTCTTCAGCTAGCCCAGCCCTCTTCCAGTGCAATTCTGCACAAAAAGCCATTAACTACAGAACTAATGTAGCTGGGTATATATGCACAGCTTTCCTTTACATGTAATTGAGAGGATGACGCAGCCTAATATAGAGCTGACAGAGTTTCAAACTTAAACAGATTATACATGGCCACACTGTTTTGTTGCTAGTTTAGATTATTAAAGAATTCTAATTCAACATAGTACCGATGCAGTAAAACACTTATTCTTCTTGTAATTGACTTTCATGGACTCTGGACAAACAATATACTGCAGTACAAGAGGACACCGTATAAATCTGGTGCCAAAGGAAAACAACATTAGTGCTGCAGATGAGCAGAGAGTAATATCCAATTGTGTGAAGACTGCATTGTCAAATGCCTGTACAGAAAAGTGATAAAGCTAAGACTGAATATACAATCCTTAATTGATCATTTCCTGGGTTTTGAGCACTTAACAGTGTCTCCTTAATGTTCTCTTAATGTTCAGCTAAATGCAGCAGCCAGCTGTGTGTAGCATGGACTTCCTTCAGTGCACACTTAGTGAGCTTAAGTGAGAAAGCTTCGTCCCAGGAGTATCATGCATCCACAGACTGCAATTGAGAAGCTGTAACATGATTGATTTTCATGGGAACATTCAAAGCCACTTCTCACTGAAGGCAATTTCCGAGAATTGTCATCTTTCTACTATTTCGACTGTAGAGCTTTATATAAATTGGTTGCAAGATTTCGTGGTTGTTGCTTTCCTTCTTGTGGGAGCCATTTTTCACTCCTCTTAACCAAAAAAAGCCTTTAAATAAACAAACAAATGACTAAGCCAAGTTGAGTTCCCAACACTTTCAGCTTTTCCAGGAAATCTTTTTTTGCTACACCTTTTAGCAGGGAAGATTTTATTCTAAAAATGTCAGGTTTCATGAAGAGCTTAGAAAAGGGCTATGAATAGAAATGCATGCATATCCATGCAGTGGATAGCTATCACACCAGATAATCATGCTTTGTGTTACAGTAAGTATGCACTTTCAGGGGTCAAAGGTGGAAGAAATTTGTTTCCACCCTATTGTAAATGCAGGCAGCGCATCCCACAAATATTGACCTTATGCATGACCCTCTAAGAGATGATTTCCATGTAATGACCTCTCCTGCAGAGAAAAAGTGAGTGACGTGATCGAGAAGAAATGGCATATTGGCAACTGGAGAGATGATGAAGGGCAGGCTGCAATTTTACATGGCAACTAAGAGGATCTGTAACCTCTGAAGTGCAATTTAAACTCAAATCCACTGGGATTAGTGGAACTAGGCTCTAAGTATCCCATTAAAGAGCTGAAATTGTGTATGAAAGTCCCTTATATTATTATTCCTGGCATCTAAATAGAGATTTACAGCATTTCAGAAACAGTGACTAAGAAAACAAGCTAGTTAGAAGCTGCAAATGCATCCTTATTTTTCCCAAGACTCATGTGCAACCCACATGGGACTTAATAATGATAAAGATGAGAACATAACTGATTACAAGACTACACCTTAGGATGTTTAAATAGACAGCTTACTGTTTAAACACTGCCTTTAGGCATGGCTCATTGAAAGGATTTCAACAATCTGAGTGTCATTTTTCCAGCCAAGGAGCTGAATATACTGCAGCCACCCTTTAAATGCTTCTAGGATCGTAATATCTTATAACAATGCCTTCCCCCAAGTAATGGGACAAGTATTTTAGACAGGAATGCTAGGTGGCTTTTTCTCCTTGTTCCCCTTTAAGGGCAAAATAGTCTAAAACCTGACAGTTCTCAGAAATAGATTACACACGAAAAACGTATTTACAAAGGCGAAAGCCAACATCACTTACTGAGTGCACCTGTAAGCTTCTAGCTGCCCAAACAAACAGTGAAATACAGATATAAATAAGTTTTGTTTATTTACATTTTCAAGGTGCAAGTTTGTGCAAAATATCTGGGTCCACACATGTATCTGAAGCACTTCAGTTTGGATTATGGAACAAACACTTGAGACAACCTCATGTCATCTAAAAGCAGAGGAATTTAAGTGCCAAAGCTGGTCCATGAACTTAAATTGGATTGCTTGTTCCTGCAGTCCAATGACAGCATAGGTCCTTCTGCTGTTTAATGGTGGTTTGACTTTACACACTCTTAGGATAAAAAAGAAAATACAAAAAAAACCCAACCCCTTTGTTGCATGTCTTTGTACACAAAGGCTTTGAAGCTGAACTCCCACATGGTATAAGCACAATAAGCAGCATTTGATTATTAGGGATTTTAAAGCATAGCAGCTTTTCAGGACTGCTAAAAAAAATAATTCAACAAGTTGTGGTGCTTTCAGTCTGCCAGGAGACTGAAGGGGGAACAGGACTTATTACAATATTATTAGATTCTGCCACTCACAGCTCACTACAAGAGACAGCTGTAATAACACCTCTTTCATGAATGTCACATGCAAAAACATCTCTGTAGAGCATTCTACCCTAACCAATGTACCAGCAAAATCTATTATTGCTGTTTAGCTGTGTTTCTATACACAGATTGATCTATTTGCCTCATGTAAGTACCTACACACCTTGAAGCTACCTGAGGACTTGATTAGAGCTCTTAAGCTTTATCTCTGTTGCACGGCTTGCTTGCAACAGCAGCCTGTGCATCTCCCTAATGGCTTACTTGACTGGACAGATCAACTGACACCTACTAACTCAGCATACGCTCGTGTTATTAACTGCTTTGCTGTGCTCCCCTAACACCCCCTGAATGAACTGTACCATCACTTGCTTTCTACATGGCTCGTATCCTAATCTTTTCAGCATACTGATTAACTGCTTGCAATTCCCGGAGCTTTCCAAGTTTCCTTGAACAAGAGGTTTCTGCTCCCTAGAAACAGACTGCAATTACATACTGATTTGGGGATCTATAAGATTCCTTTGTTTAAAAATCCAGCTGTGGCTGTACCCAGTGAAACAATTAATTCTCCAACTGAACACAGGGCATTTTTAAACCGGCTTTAAATGCAAGGCTATTGCCACCTTTATTAAAAGACTACAACAGCATTTTGAAGGATAACTATCAATCAGAAGAGAATTGTGTAAGTCAAAAAGGTTCATTAAGATCGTTCCATTTTGTTGAGGCACTTTAGAAGTATTCAGTCGTTATGAAATTAGTGATTCTGGCTGCCAAATGACTTGTAGAAGATTGCACTGCTGAATTTCAGCCCAGGTGGCATGTAAGCAGTGCACATGCAAACTGCAACTGCAATTTGTACAATATGGAAGTCTGCCTGGCAGGGAACTGCAAGAATGATTAGGGATCCAAGAAAAAAATCTGTCCCAAGGAAAAGCAAGTGGGATGTAGGTACAATAGACAGTTTGATTATTTGGAAGCATTTTAGAAGCTTACAACACTTTTTTTTTAACAGAAAGACAGAGAAAATACAGTATCCAGATACAATGAAACAGATCTTGATGGTGATGGTAAGGAGGGAAATATTGCTTAGGAGGAGGAGGAGGAGGGGGGTTTATTTGGTTTTATTAGGAGGGTTTGTGCCCAAAGGAGTTTGAGACACTATCACTTGCACAATAGCTACGAGTAAGTCTAGCCAGCTGCTTCCAGGTGTAATGCAGAACTTGACACCACTAACTCAAATTCATAAAGTGATATTTCTTGATCTGTACTTTGCAGGCAATTTTTCCTTAATAAACGTTGGTAGGGTCTTGGGTTTGTTTCTCCCTAATGACAAAGACACAATTGCAGAATTTCTAGATAGCTGCAAATTTGCTAGCACACCACTGAGCCTCCCAGCTCCTCCTGGTGACAGAGCAGCACTGCCAGTGCTGGGCTTCAGGAACTATGCTCCCTACAGAGACCTCATTAAAGTAGCGCTGCACAAGTTCATAGTCAGACCTTTTTCCTTCTGTTGTCACTAAAGCCTTCTGCTTCTAGCTGGATCAGTACTGTAAGCCACGGGAAAGAACTGAAAACCAATCAGAGACTAACCACTAGGTTGGTTTTTTTCCTCTTTAACCAATAGGTCAGCTGAACTGTGTTAAAGCAGTGTAAGGCCATGATGATACTAAAAGTGGCTGAACCCTGTCTAAAACAACACTTTGGAGGTCACTACTACTGAGGAATTAGTTTGGTCCTAGACACATGGCATGAAATCTTAAAATAACACCAGTAGAGACAAAGGTGCAGGTTTAAGTATCTATAGTAGGCTAAAGATTAAGCAAACAATACAAAAGATGCAACTACCTGGACAATATTGGAAGCTTCTCTGTGTTTTTAGGAAGATTAAACTTCAATTGCAGGTAGCAGGATGAGATGTTTCTGTGCAAAGACCTCTACTTTATTTACTGAGCAATTTCAAAACCAGGATCACCCGTTACTTGGAACAGGTGCTCATATTTGCTTGTGATACAGACGTAACAGCCTGACTACCACCCTGAGAATGCTCTGGCCATCTCTCCAGGTTACGTGTAACTAACTGCTCATCTGTATTTTTATCTCCAGCTGATGAACTTGTCACACAGTGACAGCCAGTGTTAGCAAGGAGATCTAGGAGTGATATGTTATAAGACATGCTGTTCCAAACCGAGAAGCTGGATGGGAAGAGGAAAGGAGCAGAACCTCATTGATGATGGCAGAGTTGCTTCTTGCACCCCTCCCATTTCCAAAATAAGTTTGTACATTCACCCAGCATAAAAGAGAAAGCAAAAAAGTGGTTCTTGCCCCTCTGTATCAGAAAATGCTGCACAAGCCCACAGTGAGGATTTTTACATCATCATAAAAGCAAAATTTTTTTCACTTTTTCTAACCTTACTGTGGTAAATGCTGAACCTATAAACTGAAACACACTCAGCCAGCACTGGTGCACCAATTTCCACTATTTAATAAAAGTGCCTTTACCTTCTTTTGTAGGACTGTCTCTCATTTCACATGATCCTCTAAAGCAGTCCTCCTTTCATATTCCTTTTCTGCATATTTGTGTGCACATGATATTATGGACACAGTCTCACCAGAAGCACATGACAACAGTAATGCTTTCTTACCTTAACAAAAAAACATCTCTTCTGATACACTCTAGAATCACATCTAATTTTTTTTTTTTTTAAATCCGGCATAGGATGGTCAGTGATTATCCTATAACGTGCTGCATATTTTGTTTGGTGGCAAGGAAAGTGGTTGGGTTAGATAGATGTACCATTGAAAGATTCAATAAGAACACTATAGGATAAGACTTCATTACTATATTCTGCTGAGACTGCCAGGAAATGTTATGACTATTGGAAACACAGAGGGGAATTAGTTGCAGTACTTAGGTATAAAACCTAACAGAAGTTTAGTCTAAGAAAAAAAAGGATATGAAATGGACCTTGGAGATACCACAGAAGAAGAAAGGGCAGGAATTGAACATCCGAGACATGGGGGAATGTATGGCTCTCATTTTGCCACACATATTGGTAAAGAATTCTTTTTTTTGAACTGGAAAACTTTTTCAGTGATAGAAGCAGACTATCTTGAAGATTCTTATCTATTTTAATCAGGCTTCTTTTAGCACCTGCTGAAATGTCTTAGAGCTCTGGATTGGCTTAAACACATATGAGAAGGGCCCTGTGGCATGTATTCCTTGACAACAATCTGTTCTCCTCACCTCATAGAGTGTAATGATGCCATTTGTCTCATTTGGAGGCTTCCACTGAACATAGATCTTCTCTTCAAAAGGTCCTCCCTGGATGGATTCCAAGGGAACGGGTCCAGGAACTACAGGAAAAAAAAAAAAAAACCACCAAAAAAATGTGTTAGAAGCTACCACCAGCTCCAGCTGCACACACATCAGAAGACACCAAAAGGCCACCAGACAGGAAGTTCAGAGCTGAAAATAAAAAAATAAAAATAATATATATAAAAAATCCCAAACAAACCCTCAAGGCACTACCATTATCAAGGTACTATCAATATTAAAGGCCTATTCTCAACCCTTGTTTCAAATAAGAATACCCTAATCTAGCCACTAAGAGATAAATAAAATCAGAATCCATGAAAATATGAAGCTAATTTCAGTGTGTCCTTATTCCAGTACAGCATAGCAGCAGCAGGGAATTTAATTTGTCCTTTGTCACCCACACAACAGCAAAGCTCTACCCACCTAAACAGCCAGATTGCACCTTGGCATAAAGATGCTACTGGGCTACACACCTTTATCAATATGAAAGATTGATTTCCTTAGTAAAGTAACAATGTAAGATTTATATTTCATTATGGCTACAAGGCCAGCTAAAAAATCCACCTACTCAAGCAAAATTTTAATGCTGTGGAAGATAACTAACTAAATTCACTCCCAAGCCTGTCTGATAAAAACCCCGTTCATTTTTCTGAAAGACCTGCCATCCTCTTATGTCCCTCCATATGATATACTGGACTGCAAGAGCCACTTTCAGCTGAGAGAAACTTAGGACAGCAACTCCTTACAGCTCTGGCAGAGGAAGAACACTTCTTTTTTAACACATTAGACAGAATGGAAGCTTGTAGTCTATGAGAGTCCTTGGTCTGAAATAGCTCAGATCGGATAATAACACTTTAAAGCTTTCCATCAGCACTTCCGGAAAACAGTTCTTTTATATCAAGAACGGAAGAGTTAGCACCAAATGAATTTAGCTTCTGAGACATATGTAAAATGCTATGTCCCGAAGATCAGTATTAAGAAAAGCTACACTCTGGAAAGGAAGGCATTATACTTGGTTTTGGGACAATGATGTGAAGGCACAAGAAAAATCAACAAATGCCAGGATTACATTTGCCCATATGATAAAGCAATCTGCTCTGTGGGCCCTGGGTAGTTCAGAACATGACTTCTATAGAATTAAACCTACCGCTGTTTGGTAACTGCTCAGACTGGTGTTTGTCATTTCCAAGCAATTCAGGGATCCTTGCCCTTTCAAGAACATGGCTGTGAAATGGAAATTATTTACACCTACAAATTTTACTTGCATAACACACACACTGTCCAGAGAAGCCATTTATAAGTTTCATGGGACAGAGGGTTATGTTGTTATTTACAACCTGAAAATATTAGTCTTCCCCTAAAAAACAAGCAAGCAAGCAAACCCAACATAACTTACCATCTTCCTCAGTCTGCACAACCAACTCCTCACTTTCCATTTTGCCCTCCGGGTTAGAGAGGGCTAACCTCAGCTTGATGGTCATGAAGGGCCGAAGGCCTCGCAAGGTGTAGTGGGAAGAAGTTTGGATGAGTTCCTCTGCCTCAAACTTTTGCTGGTTAAACACATACTGGTACTGGACTGTGAGATTGTAACTGTGACAGCGGGTCACTGCATAACCAAAGGGCTCCCACTGCAACGTCAGCTGCCGGGAGCGAATATCAACAACTTCTACGTTTTGTGGTCCATGGACAGGATCTGTGAAGCAAGCAAAAAAAAAAAAAAAAATGGACATTAAAAGAAGTCAGTCATCAATTAATATGCTTCCTTCCATATTGCCAGAGTATCTAAGCACTTCACAGTTCTGAATGTTCTTGTCTTTACGATGTATAAGTGATAGGGAAATGAACGTCAGATCCACAAATGCATTCTGGCTCCTGAGTTTTCCCTGAAAATCCCCTGTCACGGGGCCCTGAACAGTGGTCATGCTCCTGATTCCTGTGAAACCCCACTGAATCCAACAATGGCAGTGTGATTCCACCGGTTAAGTAGTGTGAAAGTTGCACTTTCTTCATTCTTATCCCTGCTCCCATTCGCCCCAAAAAAGCTAGTCAATAGTCTACCTGAAAACGCCTAAATACCTTGGTGAGTCCAGCCCTAAGTGATGAAAATACATAGGAAATGGCTGCCAGAGAAGGAATGAACTCAAAGTCTCTTAGCTTTCCATTTAGCTGTGTAGCCCCTACACCCTCCTGCCGATTCTAAACCCATCCTGCTCAGAGGCTAAAGCACAAGTGTGTAAGAATCAAGATGAAGAGCCTGACTGTTACACTTCCAACATCCCAGTGCTACTGCCCCCTCAATTTTTTTAAACTCTTGAATGTTCTGGCAGTGGAGCATACGAGCAGATCATGCCACTCCTTGAGTAAGTTTTCTGAGTCATCTCAACCTTGTGCCAATAAAACTTTTATTTCAGATCATACCAACGCCTTGGCGCCACCAAAGTTTCACTCCTCTTTATTATTCTTTCTACAGTATCTGACTGAGGTACAGTTTGAATATTCATGTGTAGGAATCACTTGCACCTGCTGTTCCTTAATTTATTTTTAACAACATAACTGAAATGCTCTGACTACAGACTCTGCCCTTTATATAAAATATAAATGCATGCACCGCTAGACATGCAGATATAAAGAATGAAGGATGAGTAAAATCAGTTTGAGATATGTCAGATGGTAATAATACTACACATGTCATAGTTTGTTTATCTGACATTTCTTCAACTTGTGTAGCTCATTTTCTTTTTTGCTCAATATATATCTGAGCAAGGTAATTAGAAAATACATCATTTCACATAAAGTTTCTGGATTTAGAGCACAATTTAGTGTTCTGCCCACTTGTCATGTTCTCTCACGATTTCAACCTAAGAAAGGAACAGAACATTTTCACGGGAACAAAAAAAAAGTCACAAGGACTCCTGAATACTTGTTACAGTTCTTTGAAAGATAATTAAAGTGGAGAAAAAGCCTTCTAGTAATTCTTGAAAGTAAAGCATGCACCAGCCATACTGACTTCAATCTACTAATGCATAAGCAGAAAACACACTATAACAACCAGCATATCCTGTATTAGTTCTAAAAAACTCTAGTGACTGGCAATGGGAAAATAGCTACTTCTGAAATGAACACTATTCTGAATCTTTATACACACACAAACATGTGCAGCCACTTTTGAAATAGGATGGATATTAAAGGACCAGGGGCCTAAAGCTAGCAACTGGTTTAGGATTCCATACAAGTTATGTCAATCCCTTAGCATCCAGAAAACACCTCTTAAATGAGATTCTTTAGTATTCTGTGTGTCAAAAAAATTATAATTTAGAAACTAGAACTTTTGTATGCATAAATATACACATATATACTTAGCATTAGGTGATAATCATTCCTTTAATATAAACCCATGAAAAGAACATTTCTGTAGGTGAGTTGTATAGATAAATAAGGTGAACAAAAAGAATGGTTCTGTGAAATCTTTCAGAGTCTGAAAACCGTAAAGGTAAGCACAAGCCTCATTCCAAGATGCAGATGCTTGTCCTTCTGACCTCTCAACTACACCAAGTAATCAACTCCAGACCCCAACCCAGAATGTGGCCAAGACGTGGCAAAAACTTTTCATGCCAAGACAATGATGCAGCTGAAGATGGCAATTAACCTCCATGTTAATGCTATACTGTTGGGTTTTTTTTAATTACAGTTATTTTCTTTAAGTCAGTCATGTTATGGAATGAATGGGTAATTAGAGGGTGTTTGGTTTATTGATGTCAGATGTGCTGACTTGATCAGTGGGTAAGGAACAACTCAGATTCAGCATCATCTCACCAAGTCATATGTCCAAAACCTGGACTTACAGAATATTACCTGCAGTTTTTAGCTTGCTTTCTCATCTTGTTCACATTTGCCCTTTCCTTTCTTACCCAAAACTGTAAGTCTTGGAAGCTCTCTTGTATCAACCAGTTTCTAATTCTAATCAAGATTTTATTGGAAATGCTCTAAGATACAACCTCAAGCCTTTCTTTGTTTTTGCAGCACAATCTTTTCAACAGAGTAACCAGCCTATTAACCACAGATGACTTTGAGTTACAAAGTGAGAAGCTAAAACACAGATCACAAACATAGTCTAGAACCCACTACACAATCACAGAACATACCACATTCTCCCAAGAACTATCTGTTCTCAGGTCAATAATCCTAAAAATGTGAGATTTTTCAGTCCAGTGATGCTGTAAAGTTCATAGTGAAAGCAGGACAGGGATGCAGGTTTCGGAAATACCCATAGCCTAAGGAATCTCCAACTGCATGTGTAGAAACATGACATCTAATGGCCTTCTAGATTCTTGAGCAAAGTGGGAATAAATAAGTAAGTAAAAACTATTTAAACTCTAGGTTCAGAGAGGGAGAAACCAAACTGGAATTAAATCAACAAATAGAAGCATGACCTGGAAATCTTTATATTCTCTCTGAATCTCACTGATTTCCTCTGCAGCGTAAGCCATTGAAACTCATTTTCAAAGATGAGATTTTGTACTGTTGTTTTTAAAGGACAGTGGTCCTACTACCTTGTCCATTTAATTCTGCATTTTAGCTTTGTAAGTATACAATCTCAAAAGGTCTGGAGTACCTATCCCTGGACTCTACTGTCTCTAACACCACCTGTTTTTTATGTCATAATGACTTATTTTCCCCAAAAAGAAACAAGAAAACTAAAAATGTTTATAATTGATCTACAGTCCTCTAGTAGTGGTAAATATTTGAAACTGGACAAACTTTTCTATTTCTGTATTTCTGGAATTATAGCTTCCAAATAACACAAGAAAATCCCTGAAAATTATTAACCTTGCACTTGGCTAGTGTAAGAAAAGCTGCTAATATGTATCTCAACTTCAACTGTACAAAAATACCTAACAAAGCAAGACAGAAACAGACTGGCACAATTTGAATACTTAAGAGATCATATACAAAAAGACATTGGTGTAACCTGCATAAATGGCAGTAAAATTTTCTAAGTGTCTTGACACCTTGGAAAAACCAAAGGAAATTCTTAAGAGGCAGGAGCAATGAAACAGCTGCCACCAATCTATTAAAACTAGACTTGAACCAACGCAAAGAAAATTGCAGTGTCTGGGATTTCACTGTGCAAATGCTGTATTTTTATTTCAGCCTGTTTGAACTATTAATTACATTTTCAAAGTTCACATCGAAGTCAAGGACTGAACAGTATTTTTTAATACCGCATCTCCCACTGCTGCTTCAATACCTATCATTACTCTGGTAGGCTGCTGCACTCAGCAGGCCGCGAACCTTTCTGAAGCACTTGTGATGTACAAGTGGCCCTAACAAAACAAACTTTCCCAGTGATCCTTCAGCTGCACTCTCAGTCCTTAGTCCAGGTAAGCAGGCATTTTTGATCCAACAGTGACCTGCAACATTCACAGACTGCATTTTCTGCTATCACAATTTTATAGAAAAGTTGACTTTTATGGCTGGTTTTGCTCTTTCCTTATTGAGTGTTACAGATCTCATTTTGTTCACTGTAGTCTTCTTGCTCAAGGTGAGGTATAGAAAAGCAAAGGTTGATTTAGTTTATTAATAACAATTGTCTCTGCTTTATACCCCTTCATCAAGAGAAGAACAGAGAGCAAAGGAAGCAATGGTGAAACACTGGAGTTTGAACATGAAGCTCAAGTTGAGCAGTGAAGTTAAATAGAGACAATCAGCTGTTGCCCTCAGGTTAACTACCTGCTGCAGGAGCCTAATTGCAAGAAATTGTTGCTGTCAGTAAAGACATGACATCAAGTGGAAGATGTCCATACTTGTCTGAGGCCCCATGCCCATGTCTCCTGACCCTATGGAGAGCAGAAGGCAGAGTTTATTAGCAGTGCAGGTGTCCACTGATTAAATTCTGTTTCCCAGCAGTAGGTTACAGAGACTGAAAATGCACAAAGGGAAGAAAAACGAGCATGACAGGTGTGGCAGCTTTCTGTGAGTCCTGAACTGATGCTTTCTGATACAGAAAGAGAAGGAAAATAGGTGTGAGTCTGATTCCTGCCTTCCCCTCAACACACCCACACCTGAGCTCATCAGCCAGTCACTCCAACCAGAGCAGGCCAACCAACATCTGGGCAGCCCAGTAGGGTCCCCATCCCTTCCTCCTAGGCAGACTGGGAGGAGACAAGGGGAAGACTGAGTGCATTGGTAGTTGATAAAATGCCAAAACTCGTGTCTTCCCAACTACCGGCATGGTACGACCTCTCTCTGTAGCCCAGAAAATATTTAAATTTATTTTCATTTACAAAATATAAATTTGGTAGTATCATAGTATGGTTGAGAACTTCATAGAATATTTCACTCTCTCAATAAATTGAGACAGTGGCCACTTTTCATGCAACAGCAACAAAACTCCTAATGACTGTGAATTGGCAGTTAGGATGTTCTTTTGTGTTTTTCAAAGACATTGTTCTTGTTCTACAGATGGAAAACCAAACAGTAATTTGTCTGACAATGATTTTACTCCAGGTGTTACACTAGAGCTGAAGCCTTCTCTATCTCGCCTTTATTCCCTATTCCTCCCCTTCCTCCTTAAATTTCCACAGGATGAAACAAGTCTAGGGAAACATACCTACTATCAAAAAAACATAGCAAGATAAACAGAGCAAAAGCATTCAGGTGGTTTACCTTAAATGCACAGTTCAAGTTTATGTGATGGTTCAGGATAAAACAACCAACTCTGCAGTGTGTGCTGTTCATCTCTTCAAAGAGATCCTGGCAGATGAATTGTTCCATAAACACCTTCCATATCAATGTCCTGTACGTGGACATTTCAGAATGATGGACAACTCTGTCCATCCCTGAAGTGCAGCATGTCTTTCTGTGACAGAGCTCCTTTGCTGAGCATCACAACTCACACAGCTGCTGCCCATCATATTTCAATGCCTTCAGAGCCTGAATGTGGTATAAATGCCTTTTCAGACATGACAGATAAAAACACTGATTAAACAGAGTTCACTAGTCTTTCAGTACTGTAAAAGTGTTTTGGCTTTGCCCTTTTCTGAAGAAAGAACATTTCCCTAATATTTGGATCCAATTTTTTCTTTTTTTTAATGCCAGTTTGGATATCATCACTGGTCTAAAGACAGTGCAGACAAAGCTGAAAGCAGGCAAATATACAGAAAGGCATGTTCTGAGAGAAGACTTGCGACAGAGAAAAGAGAAAAAAGGAGTGAGACTGATCCAATAAAATCACCACAGAACATACAATCTGTTTATTGAGATACCTACAAATCAACTAAACCCCAGGTCACACACAAAGAAATAGGTGTCGTTGCAGCTAATGAACTAAAATAGGCTATTTTATGGCATTCTCTGAGCAATGAAGAAGGAGGAGCCCTGCCACACAGATGAATCTATTATACAAGAAAGATCAAATAAGTTAGATAATGGACGATGTGCTTAGATAAGCCAGGGATGAGCTCTCTCAACAGTTAACACAATCATTTTACTTCAGTTCACAGCACATTTTCTTCATTTTTTGATTGATCTGCTTTTATTTCAGTTGCAAATTTTACTTTGTATTCTGCACTGAAAGAAACCCAAGATTTAAAAAAAAGGGGGGGGGGCGGAATATTTGTTACGCTACAAATCCCATTAAACATCTTCTGATTTCATAGCTCAACCTTGTTAAACAAAAACAAAAGAAAAACAAAGAAACAAAAATAACCAATAAAAAAAGAAAAATCAACCCAAATGCCTTTAAACTGAGTACCTGATGTTTGAGAAACTTGGCAGACCCTTCAAGTGTTACAAAACATGCCTGTCATGCTCACAGACTAAAAGTCCACATGCTGATACGTGCCCAATGTCCTACAAAAAGCAAAGCCTGCGGGAGAGCAGGACCACAACCCGATAGCACTGACTGCTACCAAGGCCTGCCACAGCACTACCTACCTGTGCTTGCCCTAGCTTACATCTGGAGCAGAGCTGCCAAATCCTCACTTGTAAACAACTTCAAGATAATTAAGCACTACTTTTTAAAAAGGTTTATTAGCATCTGTTTAAATGGATAGTTTTTTCATTACATTATGAAATGGTAAAATGAAAGGTTTCTTCCTCTTATACCTAAAACTATTGTTCCCTAACAAACTTAAAAATAATAATTTAAAACAACAATAAAGGGTAATTACTGATTTTATTAAAAACATCTCTCATGGATACACATAGCAGTGGTATTCCATAGCTGGGAACAAAATGTACATTATTGAGCATTTTGATGATTAAATACAAAAGCATAATTAAATATGCTAATGAAAGTGAGATTACAAAGCAGGTAAGCCACTTGGTTTTTGTCAATTGAAAGTAAACGTGTGGTTTTTACAGATTTATTTTATTATGTATAAACAAATTTTTTAAATACTTGTTTTACTATCGCACATGTGCACTTATTTTTATTACCTCTTCCTCTGTGTACTTCTGCTGTTATCGTCAAATAATAAGTGGAATAAGTGGAAGAGATTAGAATAAGATATAAGCTGGTTCCTGACAAAACATAAATTATCTGCATAAAAATAAATAAGGTAATCAAAAGAGTAGGTAAAAGAGATGCTTCCTCTACACAGTCATGTGTCTGTTGAATTATTCTGAGCAGCAGAGAAAAGCATTGCTTTTGCAGATAGGCTTTCTCTCATTTGTAACTGTGGCTTCCTTTTATGTCTGTGCAATCTGCAAGAGAAATTATCTATGTTCTTTCAGAATCCTGTCTTTCAAAACCAAAAATTATTAAAAAAAAATAAGTTTCCAGTTCTACTTGTAGATCTAGCAGAAGGAGCTATCGGTTGATGAAACACTGGCTTTGTGGGCACTACTGAAATATCCTAATTGCCCTAAACCACTTGAGGCTTGTCCATTTTTCTCAAGATTCAGGAGCAACAGTGACTCCGTTTTTTACCAGCTACGGGTAGTCATACATGAGGAATCTCTGTGTGATGGGGACTAGCAGATTCCCTGTACTTGATGACATCTTAAGGTGTTTTCTCTCTACAGCATGCCATACTGGCAGAAGGAAAAAAAAACAAACCCAAAACCACAAACAAAATTTTCAATTGCTAAGAATGCTAAGACTGGATAATTACAAAGCAAAGTAGAATATGTTACAACCATAATAATAAGGTTAAACAAATGGGGAGTCCTCAGGAGCAGGTGGTTGGAAATTCAACTAGTGGAAAAGAGGAGAGAGACTGTAACTCTATGTCAGCCAGTTTCTTTTCCCAGTTATTGCCTTAACTAGACCAAAAGACTTTCAAATTCCTGCAGCTGATTACTGGTTGCAATGTATTCCAGAAACACATTTTTAGAAAGAGTCTGGATACAATTTATGACCAGCTGATTAATTCTAATTTCATGCTCATGTCTTCCTTTCACTAGGGTGTTGAAGTCAGCAATGCAATGCCATTAATGCCATGGATGGTTAGCTCTTATGTGAACGTACATATTTGAAAAAATGTTCATTTCCAAATGCTATAGACACTCTTTGGGATGGTGGAGGACAGATAAAAGTTTGCTCTGAACAAAATCAATGCACTGCATTTAGCCCAATAATTGCCCTTCGCCTAGGATATGGTGGTTGCACTTTTAGCTCAAACAAAAATAAAGCAGAGTAGCTTTATGCCAGAGGAAAGTGCGAGGGGCAGGACCAGTACTTCTTTAAGACCATTTATATCTGATCAGTGTGCCACTAAGAAAATACTCTTAAAGGATTTCAGTACAGGCATTATGTACGAGAAAATACAGATAAACCAGTTCTTCAGAAACACTGTCAAGACTATAAAGAGTGTAGCTTCTAACACAGCTAGGACTCTTAGTGTAATCTGAAGATAGAGGCCATAGTGCCAGGACTACAGCAGCCTTGTTAATACCCCCCAACACACATTTTTAGAAGTCTCATTGAAATCCAAGTCTTTTTTTTAGCCCAAGTATACCTTTTCAAACTCAGCAGCAGCCTTTTTTTTTTTTTTTTAAATGCAACTGGATTAATTGCCTGCTCAGAAGATTACTCATTTCTAAACGATTCCAAATTGTTCCCAATACCTGTAATCTCCCTGCTGCCACATGGCCCCACTGCATGGCTACAGGTTTCTATTATCAGACATGCTCAGGATTTGTTCACTGTTTCATGCTCTGCACTGCAGTAGGCATGAATCTGCAATAGCCAAGGTACTGCTCCTCCAGGAAGGCTAAGAAGTTGGTGAACTCTCCACTAGGCTCACAGTGCAGCTGATTTTATCCAGGAAAATCCCCCAGGGGAACTTCAGATCCCTTGCTTCATAAACTTTGAGGAACTTCTGGCTTTGTTGTTTAAAAAAACAAACAAAAAAGCCTCCCAAACCCACAAACAAGCCCCCAAGAAGTAGGATTGTTCACCAAAGAATGTCAAATTATTGCCATCCTCTTTTGCTTAATACTATCCTCTAAGGAAAGCTGTAACTTCCCATTCCCTAATACCTATTTGCTGTGTAGGCCTGGACACATCCTTTAAACCACTTCTCAGCTCATTTGCTTAGCAAAGCAAGTGATTAGCAGCCAGCTACAGTTTTACAAGAGTATTAGCACCATTTAATTAATAGTCGTAGAAGTCACTTATGAGGGACATCATTGCATGAACTTGTGCATATGCCCACACGCACGAACACATCCTCCACCACACAGCCAGTTCTGCCTGAGGAACATTTATAACTCCCTCAGAATGAAGCTAGTCTGCCATGAGAAAACTTCCTGCAGTCTTCAGAAGGGAAAAAGATGAAGAACATAATAAAGATCGCTATCCATGCAAAGCGTGTTGGTGTTCAGTTTTTAAGCTTCCCTACAAAGTCCTATACCAATATATTTATCCTAGAACTAAAAACCTGAGCCCTGATTTTGATGAGCACAGGAAGGTCAACCCTAATGAACCTAAAGGCATGGGCATAGCTCTGGACCGTTTATATGACAGAAAACAGTCATGTCCTCGTTTACTGGCACATGGAAATGTTGAGGCAGATTTACAGCTCTGCTTACTGTCGTCTTTCTGATAGGTAGGAGCAGGGAACTGGTTGTCCACTAGCTAGGAAATTAGATTCACCATGACCAGAGCACTCTGTGTGTTACTACAACTAGCAGCTCTGACACAAAACCGCGCCAGCCCATGGGAGATCTTGGGCTGACTATCTGCTTGCACATGGATCGCAGCTGAAGTGAAGCTGGATTGCCAAGAGCCACATCTGGTTCTGGGGTGCACTGCCCTCATCTTTGGGTTCTGAAACATAGACAGTAAAACAAGGATCACGGCACTACTTAAAATTACAATGCTAATGAGCAAATTAGTTAGTCGTGCCCTAAAGCTCATTTGTCCACATCAAGATCTTTATACTTTAGAACGTTTTTTTCTGGGTGAATTAAGTCTCTTGCACTGGCCACTTCTTACTGCATAGAAAAAAAAGAACTGAAGTGGAAAAAAAGCAGCGTGTTTTGTTTTCAGCAACTATGGCTTGATTCTTTGCTGCCATGGCTTTAACAACAAGGCTAGAAGGAAGTAGATGGGCATTCATGTGTGAAAAAAAGCCTATGTTTTTAACAGAATTAGGCAGCTGAGCTCATTTCCACCCCATTAGGATCAGTCTATGAGACAGTGCTGCCAATGAAAGCGCAAGAGATTAGTTTTCCCCCCACTAGCTTAAGCAATGCTCTGGGCACCAAATACAGATCACGACACTTTTCAGGGATATTGCAAAGCTCGTGCAGGGAACTGATCCAGATCCTGCCTTTCAATTTTTCAGCAAAGCCATTTCCACACAAATGCACCACTGTGCCCTGAAAGAGTTTATTTTGAATTGGAAAGAGGAGAAAGGAGGTAGATGCTTATTGGAAATCCATTTGCTGAAAGTGTGTTAAGGAAAGCTAAGAGTTTCTAAGAAAACATTTGTTAATATGTCACTGAAACATTCCAATAACTATTGCCACAGCCTGGCACCACAGGTCTGCAAGTTGTAACAGCATTTATGGTGAAACACACTTTTTGTTCATTTAATTCACCACTGAATTTATATAAAGAAAATACTGTGTTCCTAATTTCATTTTCCTCTAATAATCCTACCTAGAACTAGTGCTGAAAAAGTCAGTTTGACGGTTGGTTGTCCTCCAGCTGTTAATGATTTCCTCCTGTTCAGAGCAGAGGACAAGAAAGAAGGGCAGAGAAAAAATAGTTACTGCTTTGCTACTAAAATAACAATATTCCATAGATGTGTTAGCATTTGTTCCCTAGATGGTTATAATTTATCTCAAGAAGCAGAAGATTAGAAACATCAGGGATCTCCAACTAGCATCCACTTAGCTCAAGTCTGTCAAGATTTACAGATACAACCCCTTTCTCTTCCCTCTTAATCTTTAAAAACCTCCTGTGAAACTTAAAACCTAAGGCCATTACAGCTACAAAGTGAAGCAATCAAGTGTTGGGTCCAGTTAGAGTTAACGTTGCATGTGCAATGTGAATTTTGCATTATTTGTGCCTATGCACTCTGCCCAAGGACTTCTAGAGAATTTTAAGTGTCTACAGTATCAGTGAACTCAAAAAGAGCTCATCTAACCCCTTCAGTATCCTGGTGTCACACAGTAGCCCAAGCCTCCCTTCAAGGGTAAAAGGGTATACACAAAACCACATGTTCAGGCCTGACCATCACAGCACCCAAGCACCTTTGGGCCTCTTGCCCACAGACTACTAAATATTGAGATAGTATTTTTCTCCACAGGAGCACTACCTCCTCCAAGTACACAAAACATCTTTAGCTCTATGTAAAACAGATGAAAGTGTCAACACAGCCTGTCAATTCAGTGAACTAAATAATGGTTTAACTAGCAGATAGCAGTAGATTGCAGCCATTTATGTCTTCAGCTGTGCCAGCAGGTAGCAAAAGAATTGCAAGACTTAATTTTGGTTATGGTTGAAAACATTTTCTACCAACCACCTATTCTTCTATTCCTTCATTCTTCCTTGCTCCATAACCCCACACACTATCACTGTTTCTTCTGCCTTCCTCAGCCCAGACTTTTCTTGACTGCAGCACTTATTCCATACTCAAAGTCCTCAACTACATCTGCTCCTAAGACTTCTTATTCCAGTTTGAGTTGCCAGTCCATCCCAATCCACTCTTCTTCAGGGACTGCAGCTTCTCATCAGACTGGGTTCCTCATCCCTATCAGCCACTAGGTCTCAGTCTCAGATCTTGCTCATATGTTCCTCCTTCATCCTTAAAAGACAGCTCAGCTCCCTCCCTTGCTCTTCATGCCCAGTTGCCCTACACAATCATCTTTCCCACCTTCTTCTTCCAATTCCTCTCTAAACCCACTTCCCCATTTCCCTTCTGCCAACCCATCTCATCAGCTCGAAGTTCAAGTCCAGCAAATTTCTCCTCCAGGCTGACTGAGCATAGCAGGGAAACCATTTTCGCCAGAGGATTAAGGATCCTTTCACTTCTAATATCAAATTTAACCTTGGACAGGACAAGAGCAATTTAGAGCAACTGAAGTCTTTTGAAGATTTAGCTGTTACAATCTGTGAACTTTCTACTGTGTACACACAGACTACAAATTTTCCATTTCATCTAATTCAATCACACAGACAGATTGTGGTGGGTTTTCATGTTGCCAGGAGAGGAAAAAAAACCAAAACCCCTGAAAAAAAACCAAAAAACAATGCCCCCCAAACCTCACCACACTCCAGAGGGAAAGGTTAGCCCTAGAGATACATTAATTGCTTCCTCTAGAAGATGTAGGCTTAAGCTTAAAAGTTGAATAAGCACAAGCAAAACCTATGTTCCTTTTACCTCCTTCCTGGAAACGGTTGAAGATTTCCAAAGCATTCATCATGCTGGGGGTTTGCTTACCTATACGATTTCCAGCCAAAATGACAAAGTTTGACAGGTCCTAAAGAGATGGTCCTTACATAGGACCATAGAAAGTTTCAGGCAGCAGACAGTACCACCTGCTCCACCTCCAACCCCTCCTGGTATTTTGTCTTTGCATTACAGTCTGGGTTCTAGAAAGGGGCTTAATCTATATTCTGAGGAAAACTTCCTGTGTAGTCAAAGCTGTATACAAGATAGTAACATTCAACTTGTTTTCATATTTAGACTTTAAGAACCAGGAACACGGATTCCCTTTCTCTACATGCCTATCACAGCACCTCACACAAAGGTGAGGGGGACTATCAAAATATTTATTAAAGAATGCATATGAAATTGTTAAAAAAATAAATAATAATATATTAAAAAATATAAGATCCAAGATCACTGGAAAATACTGCAGAGAAAAAAAGTGCAAAGGACCCAAAATTCATCTGCACATCACAGCCAAGATAGGAAAACGCTCAACAGAAGAAGCTTGCCTAACCACTGCCTACATTACTACCACATCTAATGGAAGCACTTGCTTTCATCACACTTCCCAAAAGAACTCAAAAATAAAAAGACAGTAACTGGCTCTCAGCACTCAATTAAGATTTAGGATGTCAATCAAAGGATTAAAATCTGTTCTTGCTTTGTGATATTCAGAGGGTATATCTGCCTTATTCATTGTCTATGTTCTCCAATCTAGACATCACTATCTGTATTAAATAGTACAAGACCACCAAATGGAAACCTAACAGCTTAGGGAAGTGTTGGGTACCAGTATACTCATCAAAATAAATTCTCCTGTGAGAGCAGCTTATTGATTTGTATATTTGACTCTCTTTGGGATTATTGTTCAATTACTTTTATCCTGTGAGATGAAAGCAGCTGAATGTAACATCAAAAGCAAATAAAAAAGTCGCATGTTTCAATTTTTCTCTCAAATCTGCATAATATCCATTACAGATCCGATTTTCAAGAGAGCCCTCTGAGAGCAACAGCGGAGGGTAACTCCATCAGACATACAGCTCTCATCTACATTTTCTCTAATTATTCTAGCTGAAGCTAGCATCTTTCCTATAAAGCACATCATTTGTCCTTGAGCAAGTGTCAGTCTGCAGAAGCTATCTGACTACATCTCCTTTTATCAGGTGAGCTGCTTGCTAATTGTTGATATGATTAGTCATTTATCACCACTTATAAATACAAACACAGCACATAATTTCCACTACCAACTTGTAGTACCATTGGTACTAAACCATGGTGGTGGTGAAGAGACCATGAAAATGTCATTTTGCTCATCTGCGTTCATTCTTCACTAAAAGCTTTTCATGCTCTACTTGCAAGAAAAAAAATCAGATATTTTTAATTGCCAACCCTCTGTTTTCACAGGGAGACATGGACTCACATCATTTTTCTTTTGCTGCACACATTGCAACCAATGCAGCATCTGGAGTCAGGATCTTGCTGTCTCATTTAAGAGGTGTATGCAACAAGGAGTTGACTGATGCTCCTTCTCATCTGCATGAAGTGAGCTTTGCTGTGTAGTCATCAAAAAAACCCTAGCTTCAGCTCCTCAAATATGAAAATCCACACATTCTAAACTTAAAACTCCAGTAGGATGATTTTATAACGAATAGTGCACTAGGAGAATCATTCTTGTGTTTTATGTGGCAGGGACCTTACAACCATAGTTCAACTTGCAAACAGTACCCTTGGTGATCACAACTCAATTTTAAAACTGATCAAACAGATGACCTTACTAGCAGCCACATACCCACTAACAGCATGAATGTGAGTTTTGTTAAAGGTAGATATGCAGTAATACGGTGACTTTAAATAAATACTTGCTCTTCCCAATTTGCATTTTTGACGAATACCTGTGTCCTCAGCTCCAAGAGGAACTATCCATTCTATAACACAAACAGTTTGGTAAGGCTATTAAGCTGCTAGCTTCACTCTCTGAGGGCAGCCTATATGCTTGCCTACAGAGAAGTGAGCAAGACTGCTCTTTGAATTCTCAGCAGCATCAGGGTTAGCTATAGACTGGACCAGAAAGCCACTTTGAGACCAGGCAGAGATGGAGCACTGGAGTTCCAGACCATTGCAGCTGGATTTTTACTGCATTTGAGCTATTCATCTGTTCTGGCACTATTTTTGTCTTTTGCAACAGACTGTTGTAAAAATCAGGTCTTTGCAAAGCTATTTCAAACAAGGCCAGCCTGTAAAGCACGTTGGTTTTCTTTCTAGTGGTGGAATTACAAGGGGAATGTAGTCATGAATATTACTGAACTTTAAAATATTGTTTCTAGGGGCAATAGATTTTACCTGAAGAGATATTAGTGCTCCACCTCGACATTAAAAAAAATCACTTTGAAACTTATGGCAACACATTTAAAGTCCATTAGTATGCGTTTTCAAATGTCATGCCTCAAATGCGACAGTCAAATTCCTGAATCAATCAGCCAAACAGAATTATTTTACTCAGAAATTATGTGAAGAGAAAGTAGCAGAAAACAGTAAAATGTAGAATAACTTTAAGCTGTACCTTAAGCAACTAAATTGGCTTTTTGGTGAAATAAGAAGCAACATACTACGTGTATCTGCTTCATGGGATGATGAAATGCAGAACATTTTGGGGTGTTTTTTTTCCGTAGTAGAACAAGTTTGGGATTTTAATTTGTGATCTGTCCCACAATTAGTGCCTGGGATGTTTTCAGGCATGCATACGCAGCACTGGATGCCTGAACGCTAGCTCACTAGCTGGGTATGCATCAGATACAAGGGGCAAATACGGCACATGCCAAATGCAGTTTGTCTACAGGCATAGTTTGCATCCTTATTTTTGACACTGTGCTCTTTCTTAGCTAAGTTTTCAAATATATGCATGAATTCATATGCGAAATAGGCAAACCCTAGTTTCTTCAGCTAGAAATTCTGCTCTGGAGCATGAAGAAAACCAGAGCCTATGAATCCCTGCTGTCCTGGCTAACATCCCATTATCCCAGCAAAGCATATTTAACATATTCACAAGATGACTCGCATTCATCTGAATAGTTTGCAAGTCCTGATGTATGGCACTGATGGCTTCTAGATACAAAAGTGAATGAACTCAGCAAGCTATCTCCAATTATTTACAATGAATCACACTGCCCTTCATGTCCAGTATGGCATTTGTGTTAATGTCTTCTGTTTGTTTTACCCTCCAGCAATTCCAGTCATCAGGGAAGATTTTTTCCTGTAGCCAGAGAGTAGCGGTGGTACCTTCTCTGTAAAAAACAGACAGTGTACAAGATCGAGTAGGATCAAGAGTCATAAACTTCTTTTCTTTCCCCAATATTCTCACAATTTTAGCTGTTCTGATAGGCAATTAACTTAGATCAACACCTGCTGGTGAAGCATCTTGTCTAAAAGCAAAGAAGGTTAAATAATCTAGTGATCTGATCCTGGCGGAAGATGGCTGACGGATGGGGAAAGAGCCATCTACCTTTATTTTCGTATTTCCATTGAAAAATGAAGGGCCAGTAGTAACCAATAAAGTATAAAAAAAATACACTCTTGTATTTCCAAATGTTTGTAGTTTAAGTGTAGCTAAAAAGAAAAAAAAATCTATTTAGATTTTAAAGTAGACCTCAGTAATTGTATGAGAAAAGGATTTTACATAATAATGGGCAATATGAGGCAATGAGACTTGATAGTGTCAAAGACAGTTTCTAGTTACATGAATCGCACTGAAAATGTAAAAAACAAACAAACAAAAAAAAAAACCTGAGAAAACACCTTGAAGTAAGTTACAATTTATAGCAGACCCATCAGACACAGCTCAGACCTTTTGCGTGAACCAAGTTCTGATGAATTTTTTCTGACTTCTTGTTCCACACTAGAATGCTGCATTTTTTATGTTTGCAGTGATTTGTGATACTGCTGGGTGAAAGCCACTGCAAAATTCAAAAGTAAAACATGGAGGCTCCCATTCCCGTATATACCAATGAGGAAACCATAGGACCCAAGACACTCATTTTAAATGGAAACCAAAATTTATATATTTTTCTCAGAAGATGACCTTTGCCATTATACTGACACAGAAAAGTCTCAGGCTGAGTTTTGTTAAATAACTGTGCCAGGCATTAGCTATCTGGAGGGAAAAAAAAAAAAAAAGGTGCTACTTTTTCACACAGTAACTATGATGTGATTATCAATTTAATGTGTATTAAGATGAAGATGGAATATATTTGCATCTGTACTCAAGCTCAAAGCTGAAACATCATGTATATAAATAAAAGAAAGGAAAATCACTGCACCATCATTTCAGTTTTGCTGGACATCTTTCTGAATGTTTCTTACTCTCATACTACACTTTGTACCAACAACTTACATTGCCTGGGTATCGTAAAGATGATTCCAGCAATGTGTATTTAATAGGAAGACAACTGGTCACATAAGAGTTAATGAAGGAGACTAAAAAATCCTGAGAACAGTTTCTAAGTTATAGAGTACCCATACAGTACTAATCTCTTGATATACTTCTACAGCAACTGCTACAGAGTACACCAAAAGAAAAGTTAATGTTGTTATACAGAGAGTAGTATAAGAAGATTTCTATACTAACTCAGTTCAAATTTGTAACTTCAATTTTTGTCAAAAGTATTACTGCAACAAGACTTGTAGTTGATTGGAATAAATTCATCAGAGTCAGTTCAAATAACATACCCACTTACAGGCTGTCTCATTAGAGGCAACGCACCCAGCTACGACTCCCAGGGTGTCAGCTTGAGAACAGAAAGCAAAGCAATAAGCTTTTCACTGTGCAGGGTCTACCATCTAGCTAAATTCCTTAAAGCTATCAATGTTAGGGGCTATAGGCCTCAACTTCATAAAACTAGGAACTTCCTACTGCCAAAAGATAAACCTCTAACCCTGCAAATCAAAGAGGTCATTGTGCCAGGTGATATCCAAGAAATATTGCTGTTATGTGTGAAATCCTCTTTCACATGCCCCTACATAAAACATTTCAATTAATGTTACTGCTTAATCCATTTATATCTAAAGCAAAGTGGCATGAAAAGGAAGCACTGATACCTCAACACTCTTTGGTGATAATCTGGAGAAACTACAAAGCAATGAAGAATTTCTTCACATCATGTACAGCACTGTCAAAGCATACGCACATCTGATAGCTTATTAAGAAAGGTTCCTTCCTTTCTGTTCCTTCCTAGAGGAAGGAGATTTTAATCTCCAGGAATGAGGGTGCAAAGCAATATGCTTGTCACCTCTCAAGTATGCTTACCTACTTAGTCATACCAACCTAGCTTTAAAATACATAGATTGCACATCCTAGCAGTGCAGCCACTGAAACTCCATAGGCACTGCAAATGCAACTGAATAAATTCATTAAATATGGGCTGTTTTCTCCTCTTGAATCCCATTCTTTTCAGGGATATGCTTCCAACAGGTAGTTTAAAACTAACTTGAGCACATCTCCACAAACAGTAGGCAATAGTATCGAAGAGAAAAAAAAAAGCGTAGTACACTATAAACGTACAGTCCATCAGCCAGAAAATAAGTAATGCATAAAGCAAGAACAACCAGAAATGAAGAACCAGAAATTTTCAGCTACAGGGTTAATATTCTTGTGAAGATAATCCTCCTATCCAACATGTGACAAATCCAACTTCCTAGGAGATGGCTTTGAGACGTGAAATAAAGCTGCATTCAGCTGCAGTGGACAGCACATGTCTGGTGCTTCTATTATAAGCAGAAATTAATACCCAGGTAGAAATAACCACAAATCAGTCTTACTTAGCTTATCAGCTAAAATACCAGCCTTTACATAAGAATACATTTTTGGCATTTCCAATCTTACACTTCGTTGTGATGAAAAGCCAGACTTGTCACTTAATCCTGGTCTGCTAATTGGGAAGGGTGGGAAGCTGAGAAGTGGAGCTTGCATCTGCCTGCTCAGAGTCTGAAACGACGGCACACTGGGAGGTTGTTCTGCTCACAGTGCGCAAGCATTCGTTGCCATCTTAGAAGCTGGAAGGAGGAGGAACGGTATATCCTGAATTAAGTTTGAAAGTGACAGGCTTCTGAGATGCCAGTTCCAAAACTAAATACATCAGTAATGAATAACTTCATCATGAAACAGGTCAAATGTATTGCTCAGCAGTTGAGGCCTGATTAAAAAATGGTATGGATTTTCTTATGCAAGTAATGATTATATATGCATAAAGTTCCACAGGATCAAAACTACTTCAATACATTAATATGATAACAGTTTTCCTGGTGTCATGGTTTAACCCCAGCCAGCAACTAAGCACCATATAGCTGCTCGTTTACTCCTCCCTAGTCCCAATGGGATGGGGAGGAGGATCAGAAAAAAGAAATAAAACTCATGGGTTGAGATAAGAACTGTTTAATAAATAACATAAAATAACAATAAAAAATATAATAATAATTGTAATGAAAAGGAAAATAACAAAGAGAGAAATTAGACCCAAGAAAAGACAAGCGATACACAATGCAATTGCTCACCACCCGCTGACTGATGCCCAAGCAGCAATCTGCCCCTCCTGGCCAACTCCCCCCAGTTTATATACTGAGCATGACATTCTATGGTATAGAATACCCCTTTGGCTAGTTCTGGTCAGCTGTCCTGGCCATGCTCCCTCCCAGCTTCTTGTGCACCTGCTTGCTGGCAGAGCATGGAAACTGGAAAATCCTTAACTTTGGATAAGCGCTACATAGCAACAACTAAAACATCAGTGTTTTATCAACATTATTCTCACACTAAATCCAAAA
The DNA here is from genome assembly GCA_024606505.1 of Aquila spilogaster. NCBI lineage: Eukaryota > Metazoa > Chordata > Aves > Accipitriformes > Accipitridae > Aquila > Aquila spilogaster. The sequence goes on from JANHGO010000053.1 coordinate 17,210,854, forward strand.
TACACTGTACCAGCTACTAAGAAGAAAATTAACTCTATCCCAACCAAAACCAAGACACCTGGGAAGATAACTGCTGTAGTTGGGATCAGACTATAATTGTACTCTGAAAAAGGCAGGCCTGAGTATTTTTGCCTACAATACACTGAGTCTGTTGCAAAAGGAACCAAGAAACTTGATGCCTGTGCTTTGAATAGAGGCATGTAAGATCTAACATGTTTGATAAAAAGTCCATAACTGCCTTTTTTTCCTCTCATTTTGTGCCTAATACTTCAAAATAAAAAAGAGCACACCAAATTAGCTGTACAGCGTTGTACGTAAGGAGACATAGATGGAGGCTGCATGCTCAGAAGCTGATGCTCTGAAGAACAAATTTCTTTCTTGGAGTAGGGAGCAAGGTAAAAATCCTCTTCCTGTTTTTTTCCACCTAGAACATTTAAAGAGAGTACTGGAAAATACTAAAATATCTTAAGTCTGCTATCCATCAGTAACCCTAAGTGAGCATGACATGCAAAAAGGGAACATTTAAATGGCCTTAGATTTCTATTTCTACCTATATCCTGTAGGAAAAAATATTCTTCAGGTTGAGCAGGAAAAAAGGTTTGGTCCTTTAATACAATAAATATTGTAATCATTGTATTAGAACCAGCCATTCTGCTTCATGCTCCCCTTCCAGGCTCTGAACCATGCAAGAGCTGAGGATTCTGCCACAGCTACTGGAGTAACTCCAATTTTAACAGTAAAGACTCTGGGGTCAGCTCATGAATGTTACTAAAATCAGTTGTTAACCAGCCACAGCAGGAATGAAGTGGCCCATATAAAGGGGCCACCACTGAGAAAGAGCTTATGCCACAAAAAGCTGTGTTTGGGAGCACAAAATGACAGAACAAGTCTGGCCCATGTACTGAATTTGTCACTTGAGTATCAATGCTCACAGAGATTCATCTATAGCTAACCAGAGGGAAAAAAAATTCTCAGTCACTAGTGATAGCCTGCTTTTATCTCTAAACTTTCTTTTGCTAGTGCAAAACTGCAACAGTAATCAAATGGGAATAAAAGGAGTTTTCTTTGATGAGCATGTCATGCTGATGAAAGGCAGCTGAAGTCTTCTACGTATACAAGAACCATAAGCATTAACAGACATTGGTATTTGGAGATTCTCTCCCTGTTGTGTGTCAGTCCTCTAAGGGGTACTTTTATGAATTAAATTCTGCATAGGAAGTGAAGGTGCTGCTTAATTTCTGCCAGTGCTTTGTTGGAGTTCAGCTGCCCAGAGCCAGCCTTCAGTGGGTGGTAGCTGTGACCTTGGATCTGCATCTAAGTTCATGCCTTTTCCCTTGGTCCATGCTTGACCTACGTAGCAGCTATGCCTGTGCCTCAATTCTGGACCCATCCCTTTCTTGCCAACTTGACTTTCTGGCTTGACCTCAGGCCTGCCTCATCATTATGGACTTGGTGGCAATTTGGGCTGTCTCCTGACCCTGATCACCATCACTAGACATGCTCAGCTTGTCTTGTCCAGGTGCTGTGGGACTGTGCCTTTGTCAGTGAGGGCACTGCCTGCGCCTGTCCTGCCATCTCCCTTGGCTCCCGGCTCATCAGCCCTTGTGGGGCTGCCCCCCTCACTACTCCCTGAAAACTTCTGTATTTGTCATTGAAGTCTGATGTTAAGACAAGCCATAACGTTCCCTTTATTAATATATCAGTAGTCTTTTCATTTAGCATTTCCATATTGCTTTTTGTTGCCTTTGAATTTTTAAGCAAACTTTTGTTTAGTTTGTTTTCATCGTTTTTAATAGGAAGGTCTGAACTTCGTATTCAGATGTTATTTTTGCCATAGAAGGCAAAGATTTTGTCAGCTGATAATCATAGACAATGTATGTATATTGACCTATTTGAACTCTCAAATGGTTATAATAGAATGGGAAGCTTTTTAAAAGGCACTTCTCAGTGTTATTCAAAAAGTGCAATGGTGTCATTTGTCAAAAATGCAAGTTTGCCCTTTAGCACATACCTAGTACATAAAATAGTCTTCAGACAAACTCCTTTCAAAATAGCTGCTCTCTTCAAGTTTTCAGCTGCTGACATTGAAAACACACTTTGCCCCTAGTGCAGAGGGCAACCATTTTGTTTCAGCCTGATCAAGAAGAAATGAAAGTTGATTGTCTCCAACTCCAGCAGCCCCCATTGACCACTCTTCAGATTTGAATGTGCCTTTAAGGTGTCTTCAGTCTTTATAGATTTTCATATGCAATAAGGAAGAGCAGGGCAGGAAAACCTGAGGAAGGAAATGCCTGTGTGTGAGATGGACCACAGAACACATTCTAAAGTGAGAGCCACTGTCAAGTTTCTGAGGTTTCCATGCTGCTTACAAAATATTTTGGATTGTGTTTTAGTATGACTGCTGCACAGTGTAGGTAACCTTGGAGATAAATTGTTCGTGAATCAGCAAATACTTGCGTGTGTTGTTAAGATTTTCTGAAGTGAGATATTTACATCCTTATATAATCCTAAGAGGAAACAGGTGGCTCTTCAATGTACTTGTGGCTTTTTCAATTACATGCTTAGGCTCACAGAATGAGGACTCAGGGATGGGTGGTTAGTTGCTGTGTAATTGCCCTGGTATGGCAGGCAGTGTTACAAAAGCACTGAAATCTCCCTTACTAAACAGGAATGCATCGGTTTGCTTGTATGCAATTTGTAGTACAGCATTTGTCTTGAGTAGTTTCCATTTCCATTTGAATGCAAACCGAACACATTTATTTCTATCTACTTTCCCAAGTTACTTTGCATTCAAATTATAGAAACTTGTACGTACATTATGCTACAGACTAAACAATATAAAACAGGCGTGTACTGGAATACACAGAGCAACTGAAACAAGAAATAGGTCTAAAGTTCTCACTTTTCTCCCAAGGTAATAGAAAACTCTGTAGCCCAGATGTGCACTATGCACACAATACCGAGACCACTACATCAGAAACATGGCCAAAGAAAAAGAACCTCAGGGTTAGGAAGGAACACATTCAAAATTATTTCATGAAAGGGGCCTTAAAGAGTACATGCAAGCAGTAACATAAGGAAGGGTTCTCTGGCACTCTAACATGGCTGTTTTCTAATGGTCCCTGGACAATGCCTTGGCTAGTTCTTTGTTGAAATCAAGCTAAAGGCACTCAGATTTGCTCATTACGAGTTTCAGGAGCTCTGGAGACTGAAAGGACATTTGTAAATTAGTAGCTACTGACCTGTGATCGACCTTCGATGTGTGATCAATAGCATAGATAGTACCAGAAGGGATAAGACTAAAGATGGAAATTCTTGGAAAAGGTACCAAATAAGATCAATCACATCATGATTGGAAGTCCTCAAACCACATGTTACAACACATATACTTTTAAATATAGCTTTTCTTTAGAATTTTTCTTTGGCCACCTGTTACCCAAAGACTTTTAACTCAAAAATTGCTCTAAACTGAACAAGCTCAAGTGTGTGGTACACCTACACGATGAGCAAAGGCACATGCCATCATGCATTGCTCAAATTATATGTTACATCCATTAGGTTTCCATGTAAGAGGTTCAGAAGCACAATAACTATTCCTAAAGGAACAAGTTTTGATGTGATATCCTTGTAATCTGCCAACACAAATACTCATATTGCTCTTGGGTCTTGGACATCAACAAATAGCAGAAAAGGTGACAGAAAAAGATAAATATTCATCTTTTCCAAAGCATTATGTTTACATGAACAAAGAAGTTTAAATTGGAAATGCCTCAGGACAGCAGATCATTAAGATAATCTCCTCTGCCTTTGTAAAGCATACTGTAGGAAATGATCTGGCACTGCTATTTCCATTCTAAGCTTAAATGCCCCAGGCAAAGAGGCTACTAATTCTAATACATTTCCCAAGACTGAGGTTTAATAGAATTAGTTTGCTTTTTTCTTTCTTAATTTCCATTCAGCTATTCATAGCTATATTCTTGGTATCATCCTACATTCTTCTTCCCCCTAAGTGTTTACAAATGCCTAAATTATATACTTTTTTTTTTTTACTTTCTGCCCAGATGTTGCCCAATAGAGGCAAAACATGTATGTCCAATTACTTCTTTACAGCCCACAATATCTCCTTCTATTTCCTTGAGCATTTTGAGTGCTATTATTTCAAATCTTTCAGTTTTTCAGCATCTCAGAGATAACGACTTATTATTATAATATGTTCAGGAGCATAGTTTCTCTCCTCCACCTCTCTTCATGCTTTGAACCGGAACATTAGATATGCCTTCTAGCTCATAAGATTGGTAGGTCCAGAAGTCGTATCTGGAATATTATGTGAGTAAATGTGAAAAAACATTCTAAATGCAAGTGGCACAAGAAAGACAAGGAAAAAAAAAAATCAGCTGGCAAAAGATCTTGCTGATTACCAACATTTTAGTTATGTCAGGATCTGCAGCATTCCCCAAGTGCTCTGCCTGCAAAGTAAAATGAATGCAACAAATGAAACCACCTTACTTAGGAAAAGTCAGAAAACAATTCAAGTGAGGTTAAGTGAGCAATGCAAGACTCAATTCTTATCAAGCAGCATTTTTGCTGTCTTTTAGGAAATTCTTTCACACAGGAGATGTGTATGTGAGGAAGATTTCTGGAAAAACAAAAGGAAGCTAGCAGGTCCTCCATTCATGTTGGGAAACAGGCATTGACAAGCCTCTTTTTGCCCTCATTTTGAACTCAGTATCACAAAATTCTCTAAAAAAAAGTACTTGAAGACAAATTTTAGCGCACAAATTTATGCATTATTTTAGGAATTTGAGTAAGCATAGAAAAATGTCACAAATCATTAGGAAATAAATTTAGAAATCAAACACAGAGGGAGATGAGATGAGCACAAGACAGAACATTTGCAGAACCACGAGAGAAAGCGTAAGATGTTTCAAACACTGCAGGCAGAAACAGGGAGAGCTTGGAAGATACTTCTTTTTGGAAATGGCAAGGAAATTCTAATCTCTCCCTTTCAATCACTTACCCCAAAACCCTTCCAAAGTTTGTTTATTCAAACTAGAGCAGAACTTGGGCCAAAAAGTCACCAAAGAGATTCAGTGCATCCCAAATCTCAGTTCTAATTCTGAAACAGCAATTACATCTGTGCTGAGATATGCCAGTTTTGCATTAAAAAAAAAAAAGTGAAACATAGGATTCTGAATAAATTTGATTCAACTCAAAAGTTCTTGTGGTATTGTACGTAATAACTTAGCTTCATTTCTTTCACTAATATTTAGCATTAAAAAAAAGCATACATCCTATCCTGGGAGCATGAATTGAGCTCGTTTCCTGTTGATCTTATGAATAACTTTATGAAACTTCATCCTCACTAAACACCAAGGAGCATGAGACACATGTTTACTCCCATTTTTATAGTGTCTAATTCTGATGTCATTGCAAGAGGTTAATAATCTACTTTCTTCCAATGAGATGTTTGTTTCACAATCAAAAATCAGCACACGGTACACGCCATTCATTGAAGTAATCAGAAGAACACACTCCAGTCAACGCCATTTATCAATGTCAACCAGAAGAGTAATTATATTTCATCCAACCAAAAATAAACAGACAGGCATCACATCTTTGATGACAGGCAAAACTATCGCCTGTATAACACTCATCAAGTCCCCACTGACACAAAATTGTACATGGGTATTTGTGCTAGTCTAGGAATGCATAACATTGGAGTAATCAGAAAACAAAATTTTAGAGAAACGTTCTGGGGATGTGCATGGGAGCAGAGGGAAATTAAGACCATAAATCTTGAATGAATCAAAAAGGAAAAAAACCCCATCAAAACGTATAATGGTTTGATTTGTCAAAGTATACTACAATGGCTTGATTATTTCAGATTTCCTACATGCCTGTAAATCCAGACTAACTCCATTAACGTTAGAGCTCTGGTGGAAAGCTGGATGCAAGACAAAAGATTCTGATGTCAGTTGTTTTATAAAGCAAACACATAGAATCACAAAGCTATTAAACATTCAGCACTCTGCTTAATACCAACCACAGTATGCTTTATTGCCTAATGTTCATCTCAAAGTGGTACCCAGAGAATCCAGTTAAGGTTAACGCTCTAACATGCATACAGAGCTCGGTGAAGTCACATGGGCTAGCCAGTGACTTACAATATATTATGAGAAGTCTTGCAGAGTTAAAGATAAAAATTGCAAGCAAGATGCATATACATTCACCTACATTTTGTTATTACTTATAAGGAGCATATTATTAGGTGGAATATATACATAATTCTTTGGGTTTTGAAAAAATTGTGTACAAGAAGGGATCAACAGGAACAAGAGGAAGGGGAGAAAAAATTATTAGTGTTTTCACTATTGTTCTAAGGCTTTATTCTACAGCCATTTGAGACCCTTAAAACCAGCACTGTCCCTTTAGATTGTCTTCCTAAATTAGTCCAATAAAGCCTGAAATGAACCTCTGATAGCACTTGATATACTTACTGTTGCAAGAACCCTAAAGCCTTCAGCCACACCTTAGCCACATCACGAAAAATTCCCAATAAAATGACCTGTTGTCCTTGGGTTTATGTACACGTCTAGTTCTCAATGGCAACAAAACACCGTAGGCAGCAAACTTCTAGGTATTAATGAATTTCTCAGGTGGTTTAAGCCACTTAATCTTTGGCCTCATGCATTATAGTACCACCCAAGGCAGGTTATAAACACCCAGAAATGCATTGCGTTATGTGTCTTCATTGCTTAATTATCAAGGTGAGATGCTTGTATTTAATTGGGCGTTTAATTATAAGCACACACATCTCTAAGCATTACTACCAGAAAAGTTCACTTAGCTAAAGATTATAATTTATCTTTTTGTTGTTGTTGTTATTTCATTCTTGCATGATATTAAATTATACTTTTGAGCATAGTTTTTAATTTTGCCAAATGGATCTTGAAGCAGAAATTATATATCAAGCTTTGGCTTTCATGTATTAATGTCGGGTCAAATTGCAGGGCCCTCCTCAACCAACCACCTTTTCTGCAAAGGGAACTAATAGCCAAAGCAAGGTTATCACAACCCCACCCGGTGGATTGAATCCAAATCTCTCTGGGTGCAAGAAGGAAATCCCTTCCTCTAAACTGCCTGCCCTACTGCAGTCATCTTGGTTATGCTGAAGAAAGTAATTTATCAAGTTGTGACCTCAGTAAGCAAGATGTGGGTCTGTACATCAGCTCCAAATGCGTGAGGCGTGCCCTCCCAAGCCCTTCCCTCCTAGGGTTTATCACCATCTATAAAACTACCCGCTTTGCAAAAGTACTATCATTTCATTAATCAGCAGGCTGAAACTACCTATAAGGCACAGTGTGAGAAGACATACAGAAAAACAAGATGGGAAAGAACCTTGATATGCTATATATACCATAAATATTTTTATCTATGTTATTCTTGACAGGTGGCTGGCTAAACTTTTCTTCAATGATGTGATGTCTGTACAACCTCCTCACACAATCCAGTCCAGTGCTTCAGTAGCCCTAACGTTAAAAAGTTTTTCTTAAAGCCTAAACTGAATCTTGCTGCTCTTTAACCCGATTACTTCTATTCCTGTCCACTATAAGCGTGTGGAAGAGATTACTCTTTTCTTTCCTTTTATGTTCTTGAAGAATATTATGTTCTTTATGTGCTGTCATCCAGACAAAAGTGTTCTAATGATAAAATCTTGCCTCCAGACCCCTGATTGTTATTACTGCTTTCCTTTGGGCTCTTTCTTTTGCTTTCCATGTTTAACTTTGTGGTGCCCAAAACTGGATTTGGTTCTTCAGTTGAAACCTTTAAAGTCTTATTACAGTCAAGAGATAACTATGTTAAGGGAAACTCTGCTCAACAGCTTCATGTCACAGAGAAAAACAAAACCAAAAACAAACAAAAAAAAAACCCTGACGGAGGATAGAATAATCAAGCATGAAGATATCTAGTAGCTGTTCAGACAGACCTGCTGCTAGGACAACAGGCATAATTTTTTTTTTTTTATTGGGTAAAAAGGGTGATGACTGAGACAGAGTTTCTCTTTCGGCATATTCCAGATAGATTCAAACCAAGACACATTGTACCACAAGACTTCCACAGCCTCTTAAACAATGATTGCAGCATCTGAAGTTTGCCTTGAAGCAACAGCCGACAGTAACACTGATATGGAGAAAGCCTTAGGGGAATACTTACTCAATTTTTTATAATGTTGTGTCGTTCCCAAAACACCAGCTGGCCAGGTTTCCGCATTGCGCTTCAAAGACTGGTCTACAGTGAGTAATGCTCTCTCTTTAAGATCTGCTTCAACTATTACAGAAGTCATGTATCTAGACAGGAGAGAGGAAATCTGCTGGAAGAGCTCAAAGAGTTTGCTGTGAGAAGCCTGCCATAAAATACACGCAGCCAGAGATGTAGCCATTGGGTGCTGAGTTCTTTGCTTTTGGGGCTTTTCACTGTGCTTATTTTCTTCCTTCCCGGTTAATAGCTCACTCTCCTGAATGAGAGTTCAGTTTGATCATTTTAGACTTGAAGATATGGAACAATGAGCATATTCCAAGGACAGGTCTGCCCAGGTAACACAGCACAGAAATAAGATTTGCATTTAGTTAATATGTCATTAACATATTTAACCAAAGACAGAGCAAGACAGTCCCACAACACTGAATGAGTCACAAGGGTCTGTTGTTTTTGTAGAATATCAGGAAAGCAGCAAGAACAGTAGAGCTTCAGCCCTCATAGTTTGTGGTGGCTAAAATACTGATGATCCACTCTCGCATATTTGCAAGATTCAGAGAATATATTTAGTAAGAAAGGAGCAGCAACTTTGTAACAGAGAGACACACAAATGTTCTATTGCTCAAAAATATGATAAGCTGGTAAATTTGGAAGGGAAAAAACCCCAATATCCTATAGTGCTGTATGAGGGGAAACAACTGCAAGCCACATTTTCACATGCTAGATCAAGCTGGAGCACTTTAATGTGGGAGGAGATAAATCAGGGTGGGTTTACATAATCAGAAAAGGATGCTATCAATCTACCCGTGACATTAATGCAGTTCTGTTACCATCCCTCCTTCTCTTTTTATGCCCCTGTAACTACTACAGGTACACCAGAAAATACAGTCTTCCTCTTGTTCAAGTTACCACTTCTCTACTAGATATAGTGGACTGTAATAGGACATTTCCATGTTACGCGTAATCTGATGGAACCACCACCCAATAGGCCATCTGAGGTTATTAGAAAGGATAATCTTCCTCATCTACACTTCAAGCTTCCAAATTTACACAGAACTGAACTGCCTAAAGCATAGAACAACATTTTAACACCTTTCTTCTCTTCCCCCAGTATTTCAGGGCCCACACTTCTTACTGCAGAGGCAAAAGCCATTTTCTCTTCAAAGTTTATGGTAAGTTGAACTACACAGCTGCAAATGAGGCTGTTACTTTGGAGGCAATAACTTTCACCTGAAACCAGGTACTGTAACATCTGTAGATTCCCGTTTTCTGTTTGAGTGTTTTGGGTTGGGGATTTTTTTGCCAATTTCATCAAGAGCTATCACATTTGCATTGGAAAGAAAAACAGTAATATTTTATTATTTGTGTGACCACCAGCATTTTACATTAAATAGCCCTCTGAACTTACATCATAAGTTAGAAACAGTCCCTAAACCCAAATGTATTGCCTCTGCCTAAAGTAGAAGTACCACATGTATTTCTGAGCATCTGATACTGCAGACTAATAGCAAAAGTAGATTACAGAGACTGTGTGAAAGCATGGCAGAAAAAACACTGAACTTCAGTACACTCTATCAGCCCTGGACTCTCTCACACAGTTGAGATTCTAACATTTTCCAGTGATACAGGTATAAGCTCAAGATCTTTGAGACATGAGGTTTAACTACAGCACCCCTTGAATTGCATGTAATATGAGTTTTGCGTTTAAAATACCAGCCTCCTTCCTAATTCTATCCCTCTCTTCCCAAAACACACAATACACACCTTTTTTTGGACACACAACAGTGGAAAAAAGTGTAATCTTGGGAAATACTTTTTAAAAGAGATTTTCTTTCAAAGCCCTGCAGTCAGCACAGGGGATAAAAAAGGAACTCTTTGAAGAGCTCAGATGATTTACTTTGCCATATAGGACAGTGAGTTTGATCTTTCAGCAATCATACATGTAATCCTTGTATTGCTTTAGGATGTGTGATCCGTTGTTTCTGACCCAGTGGGCATTCTTTGAAACAGTACTTGAATGAACTGTGTATTTTCCCCAAGAAATACCTGAATTAGGTTTAGTGTTGTCGTGAGCATTAATAGGGATAGGCACTTTTTACGTAGATGATGTTTCATTTATAAAAGCCCATTCCAGGCCATTCAAGAAAGAGGAGAATAAAAAGAGGAACCTGGCAATAAACAGCCTCCTCCATGTCAGAGACAAAACACATGAATGTTCAAAAAAAGAAAGAAGTTTCTACTGGGTCCTGCTATATTTTTGCCCAGCTGTCCCTTCAGAAGCAACCCAGCTGCTATCTAATATGCAGACCTCTCCTGTACAGAGACTGCTGACTGTATCACAAACAACAGGCAATAAAGCTATTTCCCCCTCATGACCCTTAAATGAACACATATTCTCCAAACTTGTCAAGCCATGAGACATAAAATTGGAGTCTGGAAGTTTTTAAATTGTAGTTTAACATTTATGTAATCTGACATCAACTTTTCCCATCCATATAGGCACAGAAATGCAGAATATACCCTTGCACATGAAGCTATAGAGAAGTTTTGATTAACCGTAAGACTTGGAGACTCTGAATGCCTGTAAAGTTAGATTAGAATGGCAGTTATTAGGAGTTTATGGATGTATGTCATTAAAAAAAAAGTCAGTTCTTCCTTAGCACTGCATGCTACCTTAGATTTTATTCACGATGTTCATGTTGTACCAACAACTTCATCTAATCACTACCAAAAGCCTTTTAAAATCATACCAATCTACCATGCCATTTACAATTAAATCTTCATTTTCTAATGCAAGTATTGTCACAGCTTCAGTTCCAACCACAGCTTAGGCACTCGTGTGGTCTCATTGTCACCTCCTGCTATCACTCCTCTCTGGTGGATACTCACACCCCTGTCTCTGAAGAGCAGCGTTAGAAGCTCCTTCCACTTCACTGTGACTACGCTATTATAGCTGACTTGAATTTAGCATCTCAGTGACCACTCAGCAAAGCAAATACAAGTATATAAAGTAAAAATTGAGAAATCAAAGTAACACTGCTGTAGGACAAAACCACTTCAGAGAAATCTTCATAAAAAACCACCTGAGACACAATATTAACTTACTAAACACCCTGTATCCTTCACTACAGACTCCTGAGAGGTATAGACACAGATTTTAGTTCGGTGCTCCTTTGCATCCATGTGCAAGTGCATCACCATGGTTCAAGGCTCTCTTGTTTTAAGATGTATCACTTCTATGTCTTATTTCTTACACCAGAACAAAATACTGCACGCATTTTTTTCGAGCAAAGCATGGTGTAAGAAAGAGGTGATTTTTCCCAAGTTCAGTTTTGTATTTCGTTTGTGTGGCAAGGTTTTGGTAGCAGGGGAGGGGACTACAGGGGTGGCTCCTGTGAGAAGCTGCTAGAAGCTTCCCCTGGCTCCAAGTTGGACCCACCTCTGGCCAAGGCCGAGCCCATCAGCAATGGTGGTAGTGCCTCTGGGAGAACAGATTTAAGAAGGGGAACCTGCAGCAGGGAGGAGACTGGAATGTGAGAGGAACACCTCTGCAGATACCGAGGTCAATGACGAAGGAGGGGAGGAGGTGCGCTGGAGGAGGGGATGCCCCTGCAGCCTGTGGTGAGACATCAGGCTGTCCCCCCCCAGCCCATG
>JANHGO010000053.1:17222863-17265328 GCA_024606505.1 Aquila spilogaster
CACTTGTTTGGAATAAACTCATTGTTTGGAATAACACATCCAGTTACTGTCTCGTTACTGAGGCAATGCATCCAGCCTGAAACTGGCTTAAGATCCTCAAATATGAAAGGCCACATATTCCAAAGTTAAAATTCCACAAGAACCATTACGCAGGTTAGTGACCTAGCAGAACAGCTACTGTGCTTTAGATGGCAGGGACACCAGTACCACAGATCAGCTCGCACGCAGTATCCTTGGGGATCACAACCCTCAATATTAATAACTCACCAGCTAGACGACAGTACTAGCACCCACACACCTACTGACAGCAGGAACTAACATGTTGGTAAGGGTACGTGTGTAGTAATACTATGACAAATTTAAATAAATATTTGCACTTCTCAATTTACATTTTTGATGGATATTCATTTCTTTAGCTCTAAGAGGTGCTATCCATTTTACAATACAAATAATTCAGTACTGTGACACAGCACCTAGCTGCACTATCTTAGCGTGCAGTATAGACTTGCCTACATAGAAGTAGGGAAGACTGCCCTTTGAATTACTCACAGTAGCAAGACATTTGGCTACAGAATGGACCCGAAATGAATACAAAAAGAAACAGAGTACTGGAGACCCAGACTATCGCAGCTTGACGTTTACTGGAGTTGAGCTACTCATCTGCTCGGGCACTGCTTTTGTCTTTCTCCAACAGGCTGTTGTACAATGAAGTCGTTGCAAAGCTACTTCAGAAAAGATTGGAATATAAAGCACGCTGGTTTTCTTTCAGTGATGCAATCACAAGGAGAATGTAGTCGTGATTACTACTGAACTTGAAAATATTGTTTCTCAGGGCAATAGATTTTACCCAAAGAGATATGCTCCACCTCTACATTAAGAAAACCACTTGAAAACTTGCAGCAACGCATTTACAGTCCATTAGTATGCATTTTCAGATGCCATGCCTCGAATGCAACAGTCAAATTCCAGACTCAATCAGCCAAAGGGAATTATTTTGCTCAGAAGTTACGCGAAAAGAAAGTAGCAGAAAACAGTAAAGCACAGAATAACTTTACGCTGTAACTTACACACCTAAACACACTTGTTGGTGAAATAAGCAGCAATACACTAGGCACTAGGGAAGCGTCCATCCTCATCAAGTACAAGATAACGTTACCACTCGTCCTCCTTTTGCTATTAATGTATTTTAAAGAGCCCTTTTTCTAGTTCCCCCACACCACTGGCCAGCTTCACTTCTGAGATTTGGTCACATAAATGCTCTCCCTACAATCAAGCAACATCTCTGAGGTCCTCCCACACTGCCCATCTCATTTCCACTGACCACGCATTTTTCATCTAAGCTGTACCACAAGATCCCTGCTCAGGCAAGCTGACCTTCTTCGCCGCTTGCATGACTTCCAGCATCTTGGCATTACCTGCTCCTGCGCTCTACAGAGCTTGCACTTCAAAGTGACCAGTACTGACGGACCCCAAAGCCTTCAAATGCAGTTTGCCAGGGGACCTCGCTACCTGGGCTGATGTTTTGGTGGCACCAAATGATCCTCCTATCACCAAAGATGTGAAACTTAAGTCTCAGCGTTTAAAAGCAACAAATCTACAAGCACCATTCCTCATTGGTTCCCCTAGTACCCTAGTACCAGCCTTTCCCAGGACCTCTCACCTCTTCTTTCCCAAGCTCTGAGGAAACGGGAAGGACTGGAACTGCTGTCCTAAACGCTGCTGTGCTGGGACAAGAAGAGAAGTCCAGCAGATGGCCCCCAGCTCCCTACAGCCTCCAGGTGAGCCCTGAGAAGAGGGCAGGACTGGGACGAGCATCCTCTGAGCTGCTGCACCAGGACAGCAGGAGGAGTCCAGCAGACGGCCCCGAGCTCCCTGCGGCCTCCAGGCAGTGTCAGAGAAGCTACAGAGGCGGCTGTTCCTTTGCAGAAGCAGAGGACTTTGGTTTGGACGGGAAGAAGGGCTGAAGTGGAGAGTTAAGGACTGTTCTATTAGGACTTTTGTTTCAACACTGGACAATAACCACATTAAAAGGACAACACAAAATAATAACAATAAAAACCTAAGCAATTTTTAAAAAGCAAAACCAGTCAGTGCCTCTCCATTTTGGTACTTGAGGGTCTGCCTGGGGATTGCCCAGCGCAGCACTGTGCCAAGATCTCCCTGCAAGGTCTGTCCACTCTTGGAAGAGCCAACAGCTCCTCCTCGCTGAGGGTCACACTACTTGAACACATACCAACACTTTTGAAATAGGACAGTTTTTAAAGGATGCGGGGTCTAAACCTAGTGACTGATTCCGTTCCCATATAAGTCATGTCATTTCCCTAACAATCAGGAAACACCTCTTAAGGGACATTCTCTAGCACACCATGTGTTTATATTTATATATATATATTCAGAAATTAGCGAGTTTGTATGCATGCATATATGGGCATTTATGCGTAAGTGATGATCATTCCTTTACCATAAAACCACAGAACGAACATTTCTGTAGACGGATTGTATATGCAGTTAAGGTGAACCAAAGAATGGTCCTGTGACAACTTCCAGCCTCTGAAACTGTAACAGCAAGCAGGATCCTGCCTTTGGAAGCACTGAAAGAAAACCAAAACCACCTGAGTGTCCTTCAGAGCTTTCCAAGGTAAACAACTCCTGACTCCAAACCAGAATGGGGCTGAGACACAGCAAAGCGTTTCATGTCTTGGCAGTGGTGCAGCTGAAGATGGCAATTAACCTCCATGCTAATGCTATAGCATTTTTTAAATTACAGTTATTTTCTTTAAGTCAGTCATGTTATAGAATGAATGGACAATGAGAGGGTGTTTGGTTTATTTATGTCAGGTGCACTGATTATTACTGGGTAAGAAATGAGACTGATTCAGCATCGTCTCATTAAGGTGCATGTCCAAAGCCTTTACTATGGATGATTATCTGCATTTTTCAGTTATCTCACCTTGTTCACATCAGTCCTTTCATTTCTTACACAAAACTGAGTCTCACAAGCTGGCTCATGCTGACCAGTTTCAAATCTAACTCCATAATTTTGTTGCAAATGCTCTATGATAGATCCTGATTTTTTTTTTCTCGGGACAATGTTTTTAGTACAGTAACCTGGCTATGAACAGCAGATGGGTTTGAATTACAAGGCAAGAAACTAAACTCCAGATTTCAAATATCATCCAGAGACCCCAGTACACAAACACAGAACATCCCACATTCTCCCAAGAGCTGTCTTTTCTCAGGCTCATGTCGTTAAAATGTGAGATTTTTCAGTCCAGCAGGGTAGGGTTGTGGCAGTGGGGTGGGAAGCGATTTGGGTGCTGCACTAAAAACAGACACAGGATGCAAGTTTCAGAAATATCCATATCCTCAGGAGTTTCCGAAAGTGTAGAGGTTTGATGTCTAATGGCCTTCTATATTCTTGAGCCAAGAGAAATGTATAAATAAGTAAAAACTATTTAAACTTTAGGTTCAGAGAGTGAGAAACTAGGCTGGAATCAAATTGGTAAACTGAAGCAAGACCTGCAAAGCTTCATATTCTTTCTGGCTCCCTTATCTCATCTTTCAATCTCCTTTTCCAAGAAGCTAAGACTATGTAATTTTGAAAATGTTTTCCTGTTGCCACACCGATTTCCTTCACCGCTTAAGCCACTGAAACTTATTTTAAAGATGAGATTTTGTATTGTTTTTAAAGGGCAGTAGTCTTACTGCCTTCTCAGTTTAATTCCTCCTGCACTTCAGCTTTGCAAGTATATATCTTTTTCAATCTTAATTTCAAAAGGTCTGCAGAACCCATTTCCCTGGGTCTGCTGTATAACACAGACTATTTTTCATAATGTAATCACTTATTTTCCCCAAAAGAAAAAAGAAAACTAAAGCTCAGCAGAAAGAGATTTGGGGGTACTGGTGACAGCAGGTTCAACATGTGCCAGGAGTGTGCCCTAGAGGGCAGACCACATTTTGGGGTGCATTAAACACAGCACAGCCATCTCATTGAAAGAAGCGGTTCTCCTGCTGCATTTAGCACTGGTGCGGCCTCCCCTTGAGCACTGTGTGCAGTTCTGGGCTCCACAATATGAAAAGGAAGTCAAGGTCCTTGAAAGCGCCCAGAGGAGGACAACAAAGCTGTTAAAGGGCTGGAAGACACATCCAGGTAGGAGAGACTGAGGACACGTGGGTTGTCAGGTCTGAAGAAAAGAAGGCCGAGAGGAAACATCACTGCTCTCTGCAGCTTTGTGAGGACGGGGAGCAGAAGGTGGTGCCGGGTAGTGCTCTTGGGAATTGGTGTCAGGGCAGAAATGGCATAAAGCTGTGCTGGGGAGGGTCAGACTGGGCATGAGGAAAAAATGCCCTGTTGTTAGGGCTGTCAGACACTGCAAGAGGCCTCCCAGCAAGGCAGCTGTCAGTGATCAAGAGGAAATTGGATAATGCCCTCATTAATATGCTTTACCTTTTGGTTAGCCCTGAAGAGGTCAAGGCATTTGAACCAGATGATATTTGTACATTCTTTCCAACAGAACTGTTCCATTCTCTATAATCTTCTACTACTGAAAATACCTGAAGAGTGGACAAACTGCTCCAATTCTGTATAGAACACAAAAATTATAGCTTTCCAATACAGCAAGGAGAAATCTAGAAATTATTATTTGGCTAGTTGAAGAGAAGTTGCTAATATAGATCTCAACTTCAGCTGCTCAGAAAAACTACCAAAGCAAGACAGAAACAGTCTGACCCAATCTGAATAGTGATGGATCACATATATTAAGACATCAGTGGAACCTGCACATACTGAAGTTTCTATGTGTACTGAGACCTTGGAAAACCCATGGAAATTCTTAACAGGCAGCAGCAATGAAACAGCTGTCACTGATCTGTTAAAACTAGCCTTGTATCCACACAAAGAAAATCACAGTCTCTGGGATTTCACTGTGCAAACACTCCATTTTCCCTTCAGCCTGGCTGAACTATTAATTACATCAAAATCAAGGACTGAACAGTATTTTTTAATACTACATTTCTCACCAACGCTTCAACACCTATCCTTACTTCGGTGGGCTGCTGCAAAAACGTAGCTGCCTAGGAACCCTGCTGAACTTCCTGGGATAGGTAAGTGGCCAGCGTGGAAACAAACTCCCAGCAGATCTTTCAGGTGTGCTCCTGGTCCTCAGTCCATGTAAATGGACATTTTTGACCCAGTAATGACCAGTACTGTTCAGGGACTGCACCTCCTGCTATCACCATTTCACAGAAAGTGTACTTTGATGGCTGTTCTTGTAACTTTCTTATTGAATTTTACAGATCTTGTTTTGTTCACTGTAGTCGTCTCACTCAAGGTGAGATTGTAGGAAGGCAAAACTTGATTTAGATTATTAGTAGCAATTGTCTCTGCTTCGTACCTCTCCACCTACAGAAGACCAAAGAATAAAGGACGTAGTGGCAAAGCACCAGGGTTTGAAGATGTAGCTAAGGTTAAGCAGAGAAGTTAAATAGAGAAAATCAGCCGTTGCTCTTCAGGTTAACTACCTGCTGCAGGAGCCTAATTGCAAGACATTGTTACTGTCAGTAAGGACATAGCACTGAGTGGAAAACAGCTGATCTGCTCCCAGGCCCCACTGCCCACATGAAGGCAGTGTTTATCAGCAGTGCAGTTGTCCACTGATGACACTGTTTCCCAGCAGCAGATTACAGAGGCTGAGAAACCACAAAGGGAGGAAAATCAGGCATGACAGGTGCAGCAGCTTTCTGAGAGTCCTGATGTTTTCTGATCAACTAGAGAAGGAAAGCATGTGTACGTGCTCATTGGCCAGTCACCCCAACCAGAGGCCAACTAACATCTGGGTGCCCTAATAAGGCCCACATCTGCTCCTTCCTAGGCAGGCTCTCTTACAGACTGGGAGATGCCTGCATGCGTTAACAGTAAGACCAACACTCTGCTCTCACAGCTACCTGCATGCTATGGCCTCTCTCTTTTGTCTAGGAAGTATTTAAATTCACTTTCACTTACAAAAAACAAATTTGGTAGCACCACAGAATAGTCTGTGCTAGATTTGAGAACTTCATAGAATATTTCACTTTTACAATAAATTGAGACTGACTCCTTTTCATGTAACAGCAACAACATTCCTATTAACAGTAAATAGGAAAACGGAATGATTCTTTTGTAGATTCCTACCTGTTCTACAAAGACACCTTCTTGTTTCACAGATGGAAAGCTAAACAGTGATTTGTCTGGCAATGATTTCATTCCAGATATTAGATGAGAGCCAAAGCCCTCTCCATCTCACCTTGACTCCCTATTTCTCTTCTTCCTTACATTACCATAGGATGAAGCAAACCAAGGGAAACATACCTACTAGCAAAATAATGTAGCAAGACAAAATAAAGCAAAAGCATTCAGCTGCTGCGTTTTATCTGATTCAGATGTGCATGATGGCTCAGGATAGAACAGACAACTCCAGTGAGCGCTGTACATCTCTTCAAAGACGCTGACAGATGGATTGTTCTATAAACACCCCCTGTATCCTTGTCCTATACACGCACATTTCAGAGCGTTGGACAACTCCGTCCATTCCTGAAGCGCTGCATGTCTTTTCGGTGACAGTTTCTTTGCCGAGCCTAACAACACACACAGATGCTGCCCATCATATTTCAATGCCTTCCTAGCCTGAACGTGGTAGAAATGCCCTTTCAGACATGACAGATAAAAACACTGATTAAGCAGAGCTCCTCAGCCTTTCTTGGCTTTACTCTTTCCTGCATAAAGAAAATTTCCCTAATTTGAATCTATTTATTTTTTTTGAACTGGTTTGGGTGTCACTGCTTCAAAGACAGGGCAGAGAAAGCTGAAGGCAGACAGTTGTACAGAAAGGGGTGTTCTAAGAGAAGAGTTTCAACAGAGAAAACAAGAAGAAAAAAAAGGAAGGAACCTAACACAGTGAAATGGCCATGAAGCAAACAATCTGTTTGTTGAGGTACGTACAATAAACTCATCCCCACGTCACACACAAAGAAATAGGTGTTGTTACAGCTGATGAACAGAAATAGGCCATCCAATGGCATTCTGTGAGAAATGAAGGAGCAGTGCCACGCAGCTGGATCTATTATAAAGGAAGATTAAATAAGCTGGATCGTTGACTATGTGCTAAGATAAGGGACTGAGCTCCTGCAACAGTTAACATGACCATTTCACTGCAGTTCACAGCACATTTTCTCCATTTTTTGATCGATCTGGTCTTGTTTCAGTTGCAAATTGTACTTTGAATTCTGCATTGTACCAAACTCAAGATTTCAAATTGTGTTTTTCCATTACATTTGGAAATGGTAAAAAGAAAGCTTTCTTCTTCCGGTACCAAAAACTGTTGCTCCCCAACAAACAAAAATAATCATTTAAAACAACAGTGAGGGGTAATTACCAATTTTATTAAAAACATTTATCACAGAAACACTTAGCGGTGTTATTCTGTGGCTGGGAACAAAATGGGGATTACTGAGCATTTTGATGATTAAATGCAGAAGCATAATTAAATATGTTAATGTAAGCAAAATTACAAAGCAGGTAAACCGCTTGGTCTTTGGCAAACAGAAGTAAAATGCATTTTTTTTTTCCCACAAATCTGTTCATTTTGTTATGTATAAATAAAATTTATTTGAGCAATTTTATTAACATGCGTATGTATTAAATTTTATTAGCTCTTTCTCTGTGTACCTCTGCTGTTAGCTTCAAATGGAACAAGCGGAAAAGACTGGAAGACTATATAAGGTACTTCCTGACAAAGAAGAAATTATCTCCATAAAAATAAAGAAGGTCATCAAAATAGCAGGGAAACAAATGTTTGAGAGGTTTCCTGTATGCAGCCGTAGGTCTGTCGAATTACTCTGAGCAGCAGAGAGAAGCACAGCTCCTGCAGATGGGCCTTCTCACATTTCTAACTGCAGCTTCCTTTTTTGTCCCTGCAATCTGCAAGCAAAATTCTCCATCATCTTTCTGAAGCCTTTCAAAAATAGATAAAAACGATGAAAAATAGTTTTCCATGTCTACTTGTCAGTCTAGTGGAGAGAGCCCCTAGAGGATGAAGCACTGGCTCTGAGGGGGCTATGGTGATACCTTAGTTGCCCAAAGCCACCTGAAGCTCGTCGCATCTCGTCAAGATTCAAGAGAAGCAACAACTCCCTTTTTCACCAGCAATGGGCACCCAGATTTGAGAAATCCATATACGATAAGGACATGTGGTATTTCTGTACTTAATGATATTTAACTGATATTATCCCCACAGTATACCACACTGGCAGAAAAAAAAAATCCATATGTTTTCAATTGCTAAGAATGCGAAGACTGGATAATTACTTAGGGCAAAGTAGATACTGTCACAGCCATAAAAATAAGACTAGACAAAGGAAGGAGATGTCCTCAGCAGTGAGTGGTAGTGTAAAAGATGCCAACACGTTTCTTTTCCCAGTTATTCCCTTCACTGCACCAAGAGACTTTCAAATTCCCATGCCTGAGTACTGTCCACGAGTTATTTTAGAAACATATTTTTAGACAGGCTCTAAATACAATTTATGGGCAGCTGCTTAATTCTAATTACATGCTCATGTCTTTCTTCCACTGGAATGTTGAAATCAGCAATGCAATGCCATTACTGCCATGGATGGTTAACTATTGTGTGAATGTACATATCTGAACAAACATTTATTTCGCAATGCTGTAGATACTCCTTGGGATGGTGGAAGAAGGATAAAACTTTGCTCTGAACAAAATCGATAGCCCAATAATTGCTCATTTCCTAGGTTATGGTTGCACTTCTAACCTACAAAAAAATAAAGCAGAATAACTTTATCCCTAAGCTTATGTGGTCGTAAAATTTCTGTCCACAGATGTCCATGTTCCCAATGAGAGCCATTCCCATTCTTCTGGATTTTCTGACTCAATTAATAAACCAGACTTGCTACAGTGCAACAGCAAAAATGCTGGTGTGCTTCAACACCCGCTCACAAGAGGGACAGAAGCAAAATCTCTTCCAGCATCTTCCTGCAGGTCCCAATTATCCAACACTGAGCTACAAAGTGACAGTGTCTCTTCTCTGGCTTTAACTAACTCAGTTTTGTCAGCTCACTGGGATGTCACTAGGCAGTAGCATTGATAAGTAACTCCTCAGTTAATGGTCAGCATCACAGCGGCCAGGTATGTATTTACAACAGGACTGCCCAGATTTTTGCCTTTGAGACTTTTCCCACCAGTAGTTCATCCACTTTCAACACTACCACAGCTCTGACTCTTTTACACATCGCACTGCAGGAGGCACAGCCCTGAGATGGAAGGTGCTGCTCCTGCACCAGGGCCATCAGGTGGCTGAGCTCTCCACCAGGCTCGTAGAAGAGCCAGGAAAGCCCTACAGGGGATCTTCAGACCACCCGCTTCATCGTCTTGGAGGAACTTTTGGGTTTGTTGTTAACAAAACACACACACAACAAGCAGGATTGCCCAAAGAATATCAAATCATTGCTGTTTGCTTTTGTTCAATACTATTTTATAACATAAAGCTGTAACTTCACATTACTAGTCCCTGTTTGCAGTGTAGGCCGGGATACATCATTCAAATCACTTCTCAGTCATTTACATTGCAAAGCAAGCAAATAGCAGCCAGCTAGTTTCACTAGGGTAGTAGCAGGATTTAACAGCCACGGAAGGCACTCAGAGGGGACAGCATTGCACGAACCTGTGCATACACCTACACACATGCACACGGGCACCCTCCCCATGAGGACCCCACACTTGCACAGAGAATGAAACTACAGTTTGCCACAAGGAAACTCTCTGCAGTCTTCAGAAGGGAAAAAAGCTGGAGGATGTAATGAAGACTGATGGCCACACAAAGCATGCTGGTGACTACTTTCTAAGCTTCTCTAGCAAGTCCTGTACTGGTCCATTTGTATTGGAACTAAAAAACCTGAGGTTTTAAGGAGTGTAGGAAGGCCAACTCTAATGGACCAAAAGGTAGAGAGGCATAAAACAGACTGTCTGAATGACAGAAATTGGCCATGCCCTCATCCGCAGACCAGTGGAAAGGCAGGAGTAGATTTACACTCTGCTCACTTTGTTTGTAACTCATTGGTCCTCCACCAGCTAGGAAACTAGCTTCCCCATAACAAAGAGCACGGTTTACTGCACCCAAATGCCATGACATGGTCCAGCAGGAGGCCTTGGGAAGGCTGGCACAACTGTAGGGAGGCCGTGGTGCAAGGACCCATATCTGGTCCTGGAGTTGCATAGCTCTTGGTTTTTGGTTCTGAAACACAGGTGGTGACGATGTCTGGGGCATTACTGAAGGCTACAGTGCTAATGAGCAAGTTAGTTAGTCATGCCCTAAAGGTTAGGGCAAAGCTCATTTGTCCACTTCAAGATCTTTATACTGTAAAAGTTTTCTTTCTGGGTGAATGAAGCCTCTTGCACTTGCCATTTCTTACTGCATACAAAAAAGAAGAACTGAAGTGGAAAAAAAAGGAGTGTGTTTTGTTTTCAGCAACTATGGCTTGATTCTTTGCTGCCATGGCTTTAACAACAAGGCTAGAAGGAAGGAGATGAGCATTCATGTGTGAAAAAAGGCTATGTTTTTAACAGAATTAGGCAGCTGAGCTCATTTCCACCCCATTAGGATCAGTCTATGAGACAGTGCTGCCAATGAAAGCGCAAGAGATTAGTTTTCCCCTCACTAGCTTAAGCAATGCTCTGGGCGCCAAATAAAGATCACACACTTTTTGGGGAGACTGCAAAGCTCGTGAAGGGAACTGGTCCAGATCCTGCCCTTCCATTTCTCAGCAAAGCCATTTTCACACAGATGTGCCACTGTGCCCTGAAAGAGTTTATTTTGAAATGGAAAGAGGAGAAAGGATGTAGATTCCTATTGGAAATCCATTCGCTGGAAGTGTGTTAAAGAAGCTAAGTTTCTAAGGAAAGATCTGTTAATATGTCCCTGAAACCATCCAATAACCACCGCCACAGCTTGGCACCACAGCTCTGAGTGTTCTAACAGCATTTACGGTGAGACACTTTTTGTTCACTTCATGTAGCCTTGAATTAATATGAAGAAAATGCCATGTTCCTAATTTCTTTTTCTTCTAATACTCCTTCCTAAAACAAGTGCTGAAAAAGTCACTTTGATGCTTGGTTATCTTCCAGCTGTTAATGATTTCCTTCTGTTCAGAGCAGAGGGCAATAAAGAAGGGCAGAGAAAAAAATAGTTACAGCTTTATTATTAAAATAATAATATTCCTACTGGATATGTGTTAGCATTTGCTCCCTGGATGGTTGTAATTTATCTCAAGCAGAAGAATATTAGAAATGTCAGGGATTTCCAACTGGCATCCACTCAGCTCCTCTCTCTCAAGACTTACAGATACAACCATTTTCTCTTCCCTCTTAATCTTCAGAAAATCTCCTGTGAAACTCAATATCCAAGAGCATTACAGCTACAAAGTGAAGCAGTCATTTGTTGGGACCAGATGGAATTAGGGTTGCTTGTGCAATGTGAATTTTGTATTAAACATGCATACACACTGTGCCCATGGTCTTCAAGGGATTTTTAAGTGTCTACAGTAGCATGGGACACAGAAAGAGCCGACCCAGCCCCTTCAATACACAGGAGTAGCCTGATCCCTGTCAGCCACTGGGTCTCAGTCTCAGGCCTCGCTCGTACACTCCTCCTTCACCCCCAAAGACATCCCAGCTCCACTGCCCAACACAGCTCCTCAGCTCAGAGATCAAATCTGACAGATTTGTCCTCCAGACCGCCAGAGCATAGCAGAGAAACCATTTTCTCCACAGGTGTAAGGATCCTTTCCCTTCTAATCCAGGACTCAACCTTGGACAGGCTAAGAGAAACTCAGACCAACTGAACTGAAGTCTTTTGAAAATGTACCCATTACCATCTCTGAACCTCTTAGTGCATATAAATAGGCTATAATTTTTTTCCGTTTCATCCAATTCAATCACACAAAACTCAGTTGTGATGGGTTTTCACGTTGATAGGAAAAACATAAAAAGAACAATATAAAACCCACAAATCAGAATGAAAAGTTTGCCTCAGAGATGCTTCAGCTGCTTGCTCCAGAAGACACAGGCTTAAGCTTAAAAACTGCATGAACGTATTTGGTCATGCGGCCCAACACAGTAGAACTGTATATGCAAAACTAACGTCCAGCTGGTTTTCATATTTGGGCTGACAGATCCTGGATTCCTTTTTCCTGTGTGTCAATCAAAGCATCCCGCACAAAAGGAGGGGGCACTTTTGCAATATTTACTAAGTACGCATATTCTCGATTTAAAAAAATCAAGAGTAGTGGAGCGGAAAAAATACAAAATCCAAGATCACTGGAAAATGCCTCAGAGAAAAGGACTACAAAGGGCCCCAGTTCCTCTGCACATCAGTCAGGACGTGAAAATACTCAACACAGCAAGCTTGCCTAACGACTGCTTACATTCATTACCACTACATCTGAGGGAAGCACTAACCCTTTGCCTTCATTACACTTCCCCAAAGAACACAAAAATAGAAAGACAATGACCAGTGCTTGGCTCTGAATTACAGTTTAGGAGATCAATCAAAGGATGTAAAAAGCTGCTCTTGTTTTGTGATGCTCAGTGTATCTGCCTTATTTGCTGTCTGCGTACTCCAACCCAGATACTGCCAGCTGTATTAAATAGTACAAGACCACCTAATGGAAACTTAACAGCCAGGGGAAGTGTGACGCACCACTATACTCATCAAAATAAAATTCTCCTGTGAGAGCAGTTTATTGATTTGTGTATTTTACTCTCTCTGGGATTATTGTTCAATTACTTTTATCCTTTGAGATGAAAGCAGCGGAATGTAACATCAAAAGCAGATAAAAAAGTTGTATGTTTCAATTTTTCTTTTAAATCTGCATAATATCCATTACAGATCTGATTTTCAAGAGAGCCCTCTGAGAGCAACAGTGGAGGGTAACTCTAGCAGACATATAGCTCTCATCTGCATTTTCTCTAATTATTCTGGAAGGCTAGAATCTTTTCTATAAAGCACATCATTTGTCCTTGAGCAAACGACAGTCTGCAGAAGCTGTCTGACCACAGCTCCCTTCATCAGACGAGCTACTTGCTCACTGTTGATGTGATCAGTAGTTTATCACCACTTATATACTTAAACACAGGCACAGCATAAAACTTCCACTAACTCTGCAGTACCATTAAAGAACTTAAAGCATTGGTGGCAGTCAAGGAATCAGGAAAATGTCATTTTGCTGGTCATGCTTCAAATCGTATGCATCATTCCTCTTCTTTCAAAACTAGCGCCATAGCCTCCCCACGCCCAACACAGCCGTGTTTTGGTCATCATGGAACATTCTTAGGGTCACACTGCCATGGCTTTCTGATGTCACGACCCATCTCCGTGACGAATAGGGGGACCCTGACAACAGAACACCAGTTGTCAACCGACTTGCAACTCAGTGGCACGCTCGTGGCCAATTTACAAAGTCTGTTCCCATCCTGTGCTGTCCTCTGTGGAGGAGGATGGATCCTCCTCCACCAAAGAAGCCACAACGGCTTCAGGGGAGCAGCAGCAAACCTGACCCGATGGACGTCGATCCACCAGAGAGCAGCGTCGAGCCCATGGAGGTGAACATCCCTCCTGAGGAGGAACCCATGGAGGTGGATCCACCTCCATCGAGGCAGGGCAGGCACCCCAGCACTGTGTCTGCCTGGAGATGCCGCTACATCCGTCGGCAGTGCACCAGGAGCTCTCGATGCTCTGCTCATCTTGGCATTGAGCAGTCACCATCCGCCAGAGAGCCCCTGCGCCAGCTGCTGCTCCCTACCGCCCTTCCTTCCCCATCCTCCATCCTCAGCCTTCCCCAGGACCTCTTCTTTCCTGAGCTCGGAGGAAACGGGAAGGACTGGGACTGCTGCCCTACACGCTGCTGTGCCAGCACAACAGGAGGAGTCCAGTGGACACAGCTCCTCCCAGCTGAGGGGCACGGCCAATACGTTTGAAGCAGGACACTTCCCAAAAGATGTGGGCTCCAAACCTCAGCGATTTTTTCCTTAACACACGGTTTGCGTTACTGTGACCTATGCACAGCAGATGGGTTTGACTTACTGAGCCAGAAACTCAACTATGGATTTCAGATATAGTCCCAAGACCCCCTACACAGGCACAGAACATCCCGCATTCTCCCAGCCGCTACCTTTTCTCAGGCTTATGTCCTTCACATGTGAGATTGTTTAGTCCAGTCGAGTAGGCTTGTGGCAGTGGGGTGGGAAGCAATTGGGATGCTGTACTGAAAACAAGACGGATAACATTTGCAATACTCAAGCTCAAAACCAACACATCGCAGAACACCTTCATTTGGAAGGGATCCTGGAGGGTCACCGAGCCCAACCCTGGCTCCACACAGCACCACCTCAACCCCAACCCTATGGCTGAGAGCAGTGTCCCAGCGCTCCCTGAGCTCCGGCAGCTCAGGGCCATGCCCACCACCCTGAGCAGCCTGTGCTATGCCCACCACCCTCTGGGGCAGAGCCTTTCCCTGAGCCCCACCTGACCCTCCCCTGAGAAAATCACTGCACCGCCACTTCACTTTTGCTGAACACCTTTCTTAGTTCTCCTCATTCTTATGCTGCACTTTGTACCAAAGTCTATGGCACCTTGGTGGAGTTCAGATGACTTCAGCAGCATGTCTTTATTAGGGATTCAACTGGGCACAAAAGGGTTAATGAACAAGATCGAAATAAATCCTGAGGACAGTTTCTAAGTTATACATCATTCATAGAGTATTCATCTCTTTCTATCCTTCTAAAGCAACTGCTACACAAGTACACCAGAAAAGTTTGCTGTACATGGTGCTGTATAAGGAGATTTCTATACCAACTGATAGCTGTTGGAATCTCTAACTTCAGCTTTTGTTAAACGTATTACTGGAACAAGACTTGCACTTGTTTGGAATAAACTCATTGTTTGGAATAACACATCCAGTTACTGTCTCGTTACTGAGGCAATGCATCCAGCCACAACTCCCAGCACGTCAGAGCAAGAGCAGGAAGCAAAGCAATAACCTTTTCACAGCGCTGGGTCTACCAGCTGAATAAATTCCTGGAAGCCATCAAAGTTAGGGGCTTCTGTCCCTCTGCAGCCCAGCTTCATAAAACTAGGCACTTCCAAATGACACAAGGTAAACCTCCAACCCGACGAACAGATGAGGTCACTGCCAGGGAAGATACAAGGAATACTGCTGTTGTGTGAAATCATCTTTTACATGCCCTGTACAAAACATTTCAATTAATACTATTAATTAATACTATTGCTTAATTAATATGTGAAGCAAAGTGATATGAAACAGAAGCACTGACACTGCAACAGGCTTTGGAGACCATGTGTACATGATGTACACATGTACAGATGTACAAAGCAAGGGAAAACCTCTCACTGAGTGCATCACACTACGAATGCAGAGTTCCTCCAAGCACACACTCATCTGAGACCGTATTGAGAAAGGTTCTTTATCAGAGCCTTTCTAGTCCATCCTCAAAGAAGATTTTGATCTTCAGATGTAAGAGGACCACGCAGTGTGCCTGTTGCCTATTAAGCATGCTTACCTACTTCCTTCATATCTATGTATCCAACCGAGCTTTAAAAATCATGGTTTGAGCATCCTTAGCAGTGTAGCCACTGAAATATGCTGCAGTAGCCACATATGCTGCAGTACATGTATCAACTCAATAAACGCTGGTCTGTGAACTGCTGCTGAATCCCATGCTCTTCTGGGCTACGTTTCCAACAGGTAGTTTAAAAATCACTTTAGGATGTCCCCGAAACCTACAGACAGTAACACCAGAGAGTAAAAAAGAATGTGGGGTATACAGTAAATACATAGACAAAACACCAGAAAACATGTAACGTATGAGGAAGGAACTAGAAATGGAGAAAAAGAAATGTTCAGCCACAGGGTTAATATTCTTGTGATGATAATCCTCCTATCCAAGATATGACAAATCCAGCTTCCTAGGAGATGGCTTTGAGTCGTGAAATAAAGCTGCATTCAGCAGCAGTGGACAGAACACGTCTGGTGCTTCTATTATAAGCAGAAATTAATACCCAGGTAGAAATAACCATAAATCAGTCTTACTTAGCTCATCAGCTGAAATACCAGCCTTTACATAAGAATACATTTTTGGCATTTCCAGTCTTATACGTCAGTCACTGTGATACAAAGCCAGCCTTGTCAGTTAATCCTGGTCTGCTAATCAGGAAGGGTGGGAACCTGAGAAGAGGGGCTCTCATCCCATCGCTCCGCATCTGAAGCAGCAGCATGCTGGAAGCTGCTTTGCTTACGGTGTGCACTTGTACAAATCTCCTTCCTACTGTTCCAACCCCATAACTTTTAAATAGAGTACTGGATAACCCTGAAAAATCTTAGGTCTGCTATTCATCAATAGCCACGGCACGAGAAAAGGGAATATTCACATGTCCCTGGACTTCAATTTCTACCTACATCCAGTAGGAAAAAAATCTCCTCGAGCAGGAAAAAAACATTTGGCCCATAGATACAATAAATGCATGGATGAAGGAACCCAAAATCATCTTTATTAGAGACTGCCATTCTGCTTCACGCTTGGAAGCTTCCAACTTACCCTGACACAAAGACTGCTGTAATGTGATATTTCTGTTTCATTTGAATCTCTTGCAAAAGGTCAGTCAGTTTGGGAACATCCCGCTGCTGGATCAGATGCAGTAGGAATATATGCTGGCTATCCGTGGGGATTTGCTCCCTTCCCAGTCCCAGAACTCCGCAAGAGTTGGGGATTCTGCCTCAGCCAACTGGAATACCAATAGTGATGCTGGGCTCAGCTTGTCAGTGGCACTAACGTGAGGCTTACGCAGCCACAGCAAGCATGATCTATCCCCTTATAAAGAAACAAACTGCTGAGAAAGAATTTGTGCCACAACTGTTCAGGAGCACAGAATGACCGTCTGTCTTTATCCAATTTGACACCTGAATATCAGTGCTCACAGAGATCATCTACAGCTATGCCAAGAGAGAGGGAAATCACTCTCATTCATTAGTGACAGTCTGCTTCTGTCTCAAAACTTTCTTTTCCCAGTTCCGAACTGCAATACTAATCAAATGGGAATAAAAACTGTTTTCTTTGATGAGTACTTCATGCTGATGGAAAACAACTGAAGATAAGTAGACAAGACCCATAAACAGTAAAGGTATCAGAGCTGTGAGTTTCTCTCTGTTTTGTGTCAGTCCCAGAAGGCATAAACTGATGAATGAACACCTGCACAGGGAGGAGAGGTGCTGCTTGATTTGTGCCAGTGCCTTGCTGGAGCTGAGGGCCTGTGCTAGCGCTCAGCTGCCGGTAGCTGTAACCTCGGATGTGCCCACAGCTGGCACGTGGCAGACCTGGGAAGAGTGTCAGGGAACAGGTTCCTCCCCCCCTTGATGATGCTCATGCCTTACTCCCTGCTCTGTGCCTGACCCACACAGCAGCTACATCTGTGCCTTACCAGTCTGGACCAACCTGATCTTGCAATGTGACTTTCTGCCTTGACCTGAGGCCTGCCTCATGGCTGTGCTCAGCTCCTGCTCAGGTGCTTGAGGGCTGCACTGTTGACCCCACTGGGGCTGCCCCACCATCCTTCCCCACTCCTGGCCCTGGTGAAGTAAACTCCCTCTTGCTGCTCCAAGTTCTGAATTTGCCATTGAGTTCTAAAACTGAAACAAACCTTGGTATCCCTTCTATGAATAAATCAGCAGTTGTTTAGTTCAGCAATTCTACACTGCTTTTTTGTTTCCTTTGAATTTTTAGCAAACTTCTGTTTGGTTCATTCTCAATGTTTGTAATAGCAAGGACTGAGTTCCGTACCTGGATGTCATTTTGTCCACTCCAGGCAAGGGTTTTGTCAGCTGATAATCATAGCTGATGTACTTACATTGACCTATTTAGAATCTCAAATGGTTACAAAAGATAAGAAGCTCTTTAAAAGGCACTTTCCAGAAGTGCTATTCAAAAGTGTAATGGTCCCATCTGTCAAAAACGTAAGTTTGCCCTTTGGCACAGACCTGGTGCATAAATAGTCTGCCGACAAACTCCTTTCAAACCAACTGCTCTCTTTGGGTTTTCACTGCCGACACTGAAAACACACTTTGATCTCAGTGCAGAGGGCATCCATTTTGCTTTAACCTGCTCAAGAAGAAATGGAAGTTGATCGTCCCTGGCACCAGCAGCCACCACTGACTGCTCTTCCGATTGGAACGTGCCCTTAATGCGTCTTCAATCTTGATAGATTTGCTGGAAGGAAGAGAAGGGCAGGAATGAAATGTCTGTGCTGGAGATGGAGCACAGGATGAGCCCTACAGTGAGAGCTGCTGTCACGTTTCTGAGGTTTCCTTGCTGCTTACAAACCATTTTAGATTATGTTTTAGTACAATTGCTGCACATCCTTTTTTTCCCAGTGTAGGTAACCTTGGAGATAAATTGTTCGTGAATCAGCAAATACTTGCATGTGTTCTTAAGATTTTCTGAAGTGAGATATTTACATCCTTAAATAATCCTAAGAGGAAACAGGTGGCTCTTCAATGTACTTGTGGCTTTTTCAATTACATGCTCAGGCTCACAGAATGGGCACTCAGGGGAGGGTGGTTAGTTGCTGTGTAATTGCCCTGCCATGGTAGGCAGTGTTAGAAAAGCACTGAAATCTCCCTTACTAAACAGGAATGCATTGGTTTGCTTGTACGCAATTTGTACTATGGTATTTGTCTTGAATAGCTTTGCA
This sequence comes from Aquila spilogaster, assembly GCA_024606505.1. Classification (NCBI taxonomy): domain Eukaryota; kingdom Metazoa; phylum Chordata; class Aves; order Accipitriformes; family Accipitridae; genus Aquila; species Aquila spilogaster. The sequence continues at coordinate 17,241,673 of JANHGO010000053.1, forward strand.
TCTGAATGCAAGCAGAACACATTTATTTCCATCTACTTTCACAGTTTACTTTGCATTCAAATTATAGGAACTTGTATGCACATTATGCTACAGACTAAACAATGTAAATGGGGGCTGTGCTGCAATACATAGAGCAACTGAAACAAGAAACAGGTCTCAAGTCCTCATTCTTCTCCCAAAGTAATAGAAAAATGCTGTAGCCCAGATGGGCGCAGTGCAGATGGTACTGAGATCATTACATCAGAAATATGACCAAAGAGATGAAGGAAATTGGGGTTGGGAAGCAGTACATGAATTATTTCTTCATCAAAAGGGGCCTTAAGCAGTACATGCAAGTGGTGATGTACAGAAGGGCTCACTGGCACGCTGACACAGATGCTTCTTATGGTCCCTGGACAGTACCTTGGCTATTCCTCTGTCAGTCAAAATAAAGGCACTCCAATTTGCTCATTATCCAATGCTTCCAAACAAGTTTCACGAGTTCTGGAGACTGAAAGCATGTTTGTAAATTAGCAGCTACTGACCTGTGATTGGCCTTCAATGTGTGTGATCGATAGTGTGGACAGTACCAGAGAGGATAAGATGAAAGACTGAAATTCTTCGAGCAAGTCCCAGTGAGATCAGTCACATCAGGATCAGAAGTCCCTGAACTATTTCACAACAGATTTCCTTTTAAATACAGCTTTTCCTTAGGCTTGTTATTTGGCCACCTGTTACTCACGGCCTTTTAGCTAAAAAACTGCTGTAAGGTGAACAAGCACAAGGCATGTGCCATCACATCATCCACCACATCCATTACATTTCCGTGCAAGAGACTCCGTAACACAAGCACTGTTCCCAAAGCGACAAGTTTTGAACTGATATCCTTCTAACCTGCCAACACAAATGCTCATACGTGTGTTGATATCCAAGACCCAATATCAGAAGTGACAGAAAAATATTAATGATCCTCTTTTCCAAAACATTATGTTTACACGAACAAGAAGTTTAAATTAGATATGCCTCAGGACCATAGATCATTAAGATAATGTTCTCTGTCTTTGTAAAGCATGCTGTAGGAAATGAGCTGGCACTGCAATTTCCGTTCTAATCTTAAATGCCCCAGGCAGAGGTTACTAATTCTAATACATTTCCCAAGACTGAGGTTTATAATAGTTAGTTTGCTTTCCTCTTTCTTTATTTCCATTCATCTATTCACAGCCATATTCTCGGTATCATCCCAAATTCTTCTTCCCTCTAAATGTTTACAAATGCGTAAATTATTATTTTTCACTCTGTGCCCAGATGTTGGCCAATACAGGCACAACATGTACGTCTAATTACCTCTTTCCAACCCACGTCTCTTTCCAGTCTCCTGAGCATTTGGAGTACTATTATTTCTAATCCTTCCAGCTTTTCAGCATCTTGAAGATACCTACAGATTACAACAGCGTGTTTGCGAACGCAGTTTCTCCCCTTCACATCTGTTCAGGCTTTCAACCAGAACATGAGATGTGCCTCCAGACTCCTAAGATTGGCAGGTCCAGAAGTCACATGTGGAAAGCCACTTGGGTAACGTGAAAAAAACATTCTACATCCAAATGGCACAAGGAAAGAAAAAAAGATAAAGAAATCAGTTGACAAAAAAACTCACCCTTGCTGATAGCCAGCGTTTGAGTTAAGTCAGGACCTGCAGCGTTCCCTAACTGCTCAGCCTGCCAAGCAAAATGAATGCAACAAGCAGAATCGTCTTACTTAGAAGAAGTCAGAAAACAGTGTAAGTGAGGTTAAGTGAGCAGCAGAAGACTCGATTCTTATCGAGCATCATTTACACTGTCTGTCTGGAAATTCCTGCACACAGGAGATGTGTGAGGAAGATTTCTGAAGAACAAAGGGAGGGAGCAGGTACTCCACTGGTGCTGGGAAGCAGGCAGCTGCCTGCCTCCTTTTGCCCTCGTTTGGAGCTCAGCAGCCCAAAATACTCTGAAAAAGAGGTATCTGAAAACAAATTTTAATGCCAAAGTTTGTGCATTATTTTGGGAAAATGAGTAAGCATAGAAAAATGTCACAAATAAATCACAAGGAAACAAATCTAGAAAACGAGGATGGGGGGAGATGAGATGAGAGCTGGGCAGAACGTTTGCAGAACTGCAAGAGAAAGGGTGGGATATTTCAAACACTGCGGGCAGAAACAGAGAGAGCTTGGAAGGTACTTCTTGTTGGAAATGGCAAGGAAATTCTCATCTATCCCTTTCAATCACTTCCCCAAATCCTTCCAAAGTTTGTTTATTCAAATGAAGAAGAACTCGGGCCAAAATGTAACCAGAGACATTTACTGCAGCCCAAGTCTCCGTTCTAATTCTGAAACAGCAATTACATCTGTGCTGAGATATGCCAGTTTTGCATTAAAAAGCAGCAAAAGACAGGATTCTGAATCCATCTGATTCAACTCCAAAGTTCCTGTGGTACACAAGTAATGCCTCCTATTCTGGGAGCGTGAACTGACTACTGCATGTTTGCTGGTGATCTTACTAAGAACTTCAGGAAACTTTACCCTCACTAAACACCAATGAGCATAAGACTCTGTTTTCTCCCATTTTTATAGTGGCTAATTAGCATGTCGTTGCAAGAGGTTAATAATCTACTTTCTTCCAAGGAGATGTTTGTTTAATAGTCAAAAATCAGCACATGGTACACATCATTCATTGAAGCAATCAGAACACACTCCAGTCAACACCATTTATCAATGTCAACCAGAGGAGCAATTATATTTCAGCCAAGCAAAAATAAATAGGCATCACGTATTGGATGGCACACAAACCTATCAGCTGGAGGGCTCTCATCAAGTCCCCATTGACACATAGTTGTACACAGGTAGTGGTGCTAGTAAGGCAATATATTTCACTGGAGTAATCAGAAAACAAAACTTTACCATATCTGAGAACGGACACAGGAGCAAAGGTAAATGAAGAACATAAATCTTGGATGATGAAAAGGAAAAATAACAGCATCAGCATTTATAATTATTTGATTTTTTCAGATTTCGTACCTGCCTGTAAAGCCAGCATAACTCCATTAATATTAGCTCTCTGCTGGAAAGCTGGATGGAAGAGAAAGGACTCCGATGTAGGTTACTTTATGAACACATGGAATACAAAGCTATTAAACATTCAGCGCTCTTCTCCGCTTAATACCAACCACAATATGCTTTATTGCCTAATGTTTATCTCAAAGTGGTACCCAGAGAATCCCGTCAAGGTTAATGCACTGGCGTGCACAGAGCTGTGAAGTCACAGGGGCTATTCAGTGATTTAGAAAATATTAAGAGAAGTCAAACAGAAATAGCAAGTAAGACACGTATGTATTCATGCATATTGTCTTATTATATATAAGGAATATATTATCAGGTGGAATATGTGCATAATTACTTGTTTTTTTTTTCAAAAATCGTGAAGGAAAAGTATGAGAAGTGATGAGGAACAAGATGAAGGGCAAAGAAACCTTTGTGAGGGTTCTCAGTATCATCCTAATGAGCATCACACAGCTTCGGCCCGTGGCCGTCTGCTGAGGCTCTTAAAAGGAGCACTGTCCTTTCAGATTGTCTTCCTACAGCAGTACAGCGAAGCCTGACGCAGCGCTCTGGTAACACCACATGTGCTGCTGTGAGAACCTTACGGCTTTCAGCCACATCTAGCCACATTGCCGAAAATTCCCCCAGAACACCTGCTTTCCTTGCTTTTATGTATGAATCCAGTTCTCACTAGCAACAAAACACTCCAAGCAGCAAATTACTAGATATTAATGAATTTCTCAGGTGGTTTGAGCCACTTAATCTTTGGCCTCATGCCTTACAGTAACACCCAAGGCAGACCGTAATCACCCTGAAATGCACTGCCTGATGTGTCTTTATTGCTTAATTATCAAGGTGAGACGCTCATATTTAATTAGGCATTTAATCATAAACACACATCTCTAAGCATTACTACCAGAAAAAGTTTACTTAGATAAATAATTTATATTTTTGTTGTTGATGTTCCATTCTTGCATGATACTGAATTACACTTTGGAGCACAGCTGTTACCTTTGCCAAATGGATCTTGAAGCAGAAACTATATACTAAGCTTAGGCTTTCAGATATTAATGTTGGGTCAAACTGCAGAGCTGCTGTTTAACCCGACTGGTTCTCTCCGTGCTCACTACAGACATGGGAAAGAAATTACTCTCTTCTTTCCTTTAATGTTCTTGAAGAACATTATGTTCTTTACATGCTGTTCTCCAGACAAAACCACCCTAATGATTAATCTTGCCTTCCAGACCTCTGACTGCTCTTACTGCTATCCCTTGGGCTCTTCCTACTGCTTTCCATGTCTGACTATACAGTGTCCAATACTGGATTTGATTCTTCAGCTGCTGCCTTATTAATGCCTTATTACAGTCACGAGATAACAACGGTAAGGGGAACTCAGCTCAACAGCTTTATGTCACAAAGGAAAACAAAGCTTGTCTCTGACAGAGGACCAAAGAATCAGGGTTAGGATGCAAAGACGTTGTGGCTGTCCAGACAGACCTGCTGCTGGGACAACAGGCATCATTTTCTTATTGGGTAAGAAGGGTGGCAGAGACAATTTCAGCCCATTCCACACACACTCAAACTGATACACATTGTACTGCAAGTCTTCCACAGACTTTAAACACTGATTGCAGTGTCTGAAGCTTGGCTAGAAGCAACAGCTGACTGTAAAAGCAATATACAAAAAGCCTTGGGAGATTAATGATTCAATTTTTAATAACGTTGTCTTGTTCCCCAAACACCTACCGGCCAGTTCTTCACAGCAGCACGTCTGCATTATGCTTGAAAGACTGATCTAAGGCTGAGTACTGCTATCTCCTTAGGATTTGTTGCAGGTACTTCACAAGTCATGAACAGAGGTGGGAGAAATGAAATCTGTTAGAAGAACCCAAAGACTTTGCTGTAAGCAACCTGCCATTAGCACGTGCTGCCAGAAGTGTAGCCCTTGATGGGTTCTTTGCTTTTGGGCTTTTTCCATTGTGCTTATTTTCTTCCTTCCTAGTTAATAGCTCACTCTCCTGAAAGAGAGATCGGATGTATCATTTTAGACTCTGAGGTATGGAATAATTAATGTATACCACAGCCACATCTGTCCTGAGGAATACAGATCTTATAGTTTGTTAACATATTTAACCAAAGACAGAGCCAGGCAGTCCTGCAAAACTTAAGAGTCAGACCGGGCTGTTGTTCTTCTAAAGTATCAGGAGAACACCAAGCACAGAAGAGCTTCATTCCTCATAATATGTGGCAGCTAAAATACTGATAATTTGCTTCAGCGTATTGGCAAAACTCACAATGTATTTAGCAGAAAAGGAGCAGTGAATTATTTGTAACTAGAAAAGGAGAAACAAATGTGTTGCTACTCAAAAATACAAGAAGCTGATAAAATAGGCAGGAAGAAAACCAATATCCTGTCGTATTGAGTGAGGAAAAACAACCACAAGCCACATTCCCACCTGCCAGACCAAGCAGGAGCAGTTTAAGGAGAGAGGGGATCACTCTCCTCTCCTCAGCCATTCCCTTGCATCCCACCCCTCACCAGGCACTCAGTTGGACCTTATTAGAAGGGATCTTCCCCATCTACACTTCGAGCTTTCAAATTTAGACAGAATGAACTGAGTAAAGCATAAAAGAATACTTTAACATCTTTCTGCTCTTCCTGCTCTGTTTTAAGACCCACGCTTACACTGACTTGATCGTAACACTCTCTTCCACCTGAATGACTCTATGAGTCTCTTCAGAGTTTTTGGAAAGCTGAATTACAAAGCTGCAAATGAGGCTGTTACTTTGGAGGCAGTAACTCATACCTCAGGTACTGCAATGCTGGTATTTACAGATTTGCATTTTTCTGGGTTTAATTTATCTGGTTTTGTTTGGTTTGGGTATTTTTGTTTGGTGTTTTGGGGTTGCTTTTTTTTTGTCTAATTGTATCAAGAGCTCTCACGTTTGTGCTGGAAATAAAACTAAGCAGTACTTTCTACTTTACTACTCACGTGCAAGAGAAGAGTTCCCCATTTTACATTACACTTCTGCTAGAGGTTGGAAACAGTCCCTACAGCCAAATGTACTGCCTCTAACCTGCCTCTAACGCAGGGGGCCCCGTGTGTTTCTGAGCATCTGATAGGGCAGACAAATGGCAAAAGCAAACGACAAAAGCTGCATGAAGACATGGCAGAAAAATCACGGACCATCAGCACGCTCCGCCACTCTGGGCCCTCTCACACTCTGGGCCCTCTCACAGTCTCCAAAGTTCCAGATATCTTTGGGACATGATCTGTGACACCTCTTGAACTGTAAATAATTTGGGGTTTGCATTTAAAATAACCATCTCCTTCCTACCTCTGCCCCTCTCTTCTCAAACACACAACACACATCTCTCTTTAAAACACAGCAGTGTACAAACATAACCTTGGGAAACTGTTCTTAAAAGGATTTTCATTCAAAGCACTGCAGTAAGCATGGGGGGGGGGGGGGGAGAGTTCTTTGATCAGCTCAAGATGATCCCCTTTGCAATGCAGGACAGCGAGTTTGATATTTTGCAGTTTGACACATAATCCTCATATTGCTGTAGGATGTGCGATCTGTTGGTTTTGACCCAGTGGGCATTCTTTGAAACAGTCCTCGAATGAGCTGTGTTTTCTCCCAAGGAGTACCCGAAATACATTTAGCTTTGTTGTTAAGTGTTAATAATTACACTTGTGTTTGGATAATGAAGTTAGATTTATAAAAGCGCCTTCCTGGCCTTTCAGAGGAGAGTGAAGAGCAGGACCTGGCAATAAGCAGCCTGCTCCAGGCAGGAGGAAATGCATGAATGTACCATACAATTAAAAAACAATAATAAGAAACTGACTGAGTCCCCATTTCAGAAGCAGCCCATTTGCTGATATGAAGTCCTCTCCCGAACAGAAACTGCTGACTGTTTCACACCAACAGGCAGTAAACCTTTTCTCCTCCTCCTGTAAATGAACATATACTCCCCAAACACACCAAGTTGCGAAGTATGCAATTAAGTATGAAAGCCTGTAGCTGTAATGCAACGCTCACATAGCCTGACACCAACTTCTCCCTCCTGGTCAGGCACAGCAGCGCACAACGTGACCTTGCACATGTGGCCATTCACGTGCTCTCATTTCCACCTCCCGCCATCCCTCCTCTCTGGCAGAGGCTCACATCCCTGTGTCCTCAGAGCAGAAGCAGAAGTTTCTTCCATGTCACCCTGACGAAGCCCGTTACCCAACCTCAGCATCGCAGTGACTGCTAAGTGAAGACAACACATGCATAGAAGGTACGAAGTGTGGAAGTAAACTATCACTGCTGTAGGACAAAGCCACTTTGGGGAAATCTTCACTAAAAACACTTGGCACACAATGTTAGCTTGCTGAATACTGTATCCTACACTACAGACTGCCTGGAGAGACAGCTTCTGGTTCTGTGCTCTTTGCCTCTGTGTGCAAGCCCACCACCATGGCTCACGGCTCTCCTGCTTTGAGACCTCCTATTTCTATGTCTTACTTCTCAGAACAGCACAAAGCCCTGTATGTGATTTTTTTTCCCACCAAAGCATGGCACAGAAGGAAGCGATCTTTCCCCCATCCACTTTATACACTTAGATCATTGTACTGGCTTCCTATCTCTCAAGAAGTGAAGAAACAATTGACATACAACATCAACTCAGCAACAGAACCCAGTTTTAAAAAAGATACTTCTCCATAGACAGTCTGAACAGTCCGGCTACGTTCAGAATTGCACTTCTGTCTGTAGCAAACCATTCTAAAATCAAGCATTCCGTAATGTCAAATGCAGAAGTTCATCAGATTTGTTATATATCTACAGTTCTCCCAGGGAAAAACACAACACGAGAAGACAAGCGCGCGGCTCCCTGTCCTTCAGGAACAAAAGCTGTCTTTAAAGTGGCCTCCTATTCCTTTGTTTCAGTGAGAATCTCAGCACAGGAGGACAGATGAAAAGATGGCTGTGAAATAACTCACAAAAGGGACTTGCTGCACACAGAGCATTATATCTGTAGAAATCAAACTAAGCTGTGAACCCCACGTGTAGCACGATGGCAGGCATTCCTACTCCTCCCCCCACCTCAGTGTGATTTCAGACAACATTGCGTAGAAGAAATAAGAGCCCCCCAGGTCACCAGGGATGTCCCGCTGCACTCAGCCCCTGAGCTGAGTGCTTTGCCCCTACCCATGTGCAGCAGCCAGCTCCTCTGCTCCGTGCTGGGAGGAGCCCCCTGCTCACACGAGCATCAGCTGAGGGCAGAACTTCTCATTTTTCCAGTCGTTCTCAGAAAGTACTGGAAAAGCTGTTAAACAGACCTAGTGCAGCGCTGGGCAGCAGAGGGACATGCAGCTCCTTCAGAAAGACGTGTCCAACTAATCTAGCTTGACGGAAGGAACCAATCTCATTCAATCTTTCCTCTTTCTCCCAAACCAACCACTTGTAAACACTCCCACGTACTTCTGACCTAGTGGACAGGGATATTACTTGGCCACCTTTGAAAGCAATAAGCCTTCATAAGGCAAGAGAAAAGCTGCTGGCGTGATCCAAGGGAAAGGAAATAAGGTCTTCAATTCCAGCAGCTAGAAATGCAACCAGATCGAGCACCTAACCTTCTTTTAGCATTCACATGAACGTCAGACAAAGGCACCTTCCTAGCTCAATTAATGCCAAAGGAGAGGTGTTAAATGGACAGAGCAGCTCCTGGGCAAGGTGCGTGTGGGGAAACCTAAGAGGAATTTTCTCAATTAGAGAAGAAATAGAACCAGTGGATCACACTGCTCATTGCTTCTGCAGGCCCAGCTGGCGGGGACACCATGCTAGAGCCAGCAGCATAGTTTACAGGGTACAGCTATTAAGCTGGCATTTTTCTGTCAAGTTGTCAAAGCTGTTCCTTTTCTTCTTTTCACTCTTTTATCAGTTTAACATCAACAGTTTCCCCTGACATTGCTTGCGTGGTGCTGCAGGCACGGAAACCTGAGCAACAGGCACCGAGACTAAGGCAATCTGAAAATTATCCAAAGGGAAAAAAAATACATCTGAAGAGAAAATATATGATGCTCAAGTAGCTGGCATTTCCTTCCAAGCATTGCGCTTTGGGGTAACGTTCTCCTTAAGTGCCAGGTTGGGGTTCAGGAGCACCCTGCCTACTGCTCCAGGAGGTGCTGATGCCCGAACTCTGCAGTGCTTCATGGCAGGGATTGCTGCTGGGTGTGGGGCGCAGCCATGGCCCCACATGGACGCAGCAAAGTGGAGCCTCTCAAGAAGTCCTAACCACGGTTCCAAAAGAACCCAGAAATGCCTCATTTTGTTCTCACCTCCTGGCTTCCGAACTCTCAAGGCACATACAAACACCAACGGGTGTTTAGCGGTTGTTCCATACAGATGAGCTGCCTTTGTTCAGTAACACACAAAAAGGTTTGGTAATGTACCTGAAAAATAAAATCTGCTTCCTAGTACCAATACTGGTGAGCTTTATGTTCCAGGAAGAAGTGCTGATCAGATCTCCTTCTGTACGTCCAGCAGACAAACCCAAGTTAAGTAGGAACTATGGCTGCAGAGCCTGCTGACAGCATCTGAGCCTCATTCCACAGCAGCCATCACAGACATAGAAGGTCCCTGTGGTACACAGCTCATGGTTCCCCCACAAGCAGTACCTGAAAAGGAGAGGAATTGCTGATCTAGGGGGAGATCAGACTCTCAATCAAACCTGGACGCATCCAGAATTGAGTGAAGTGTTTTCCCACATGTTGTCCCTCTACTGATGAAAACCCTTTGGACACAGCCAAGCAGCAGGACTAGACTCAGAGAATATCCAAAATCATTTCCTGGAGCTGCTCCTTTAATGAGGCAGCTTCAGTCTTCCCCTGCTCCCTAACAAACAGATCACTTAGGTGTTCTCAGGGTTTAAAACATTCAGGAATGGAGTTCAACCAATAAATCAGGTTTTTTCTGCTCTGCTCTTCAGAAACAGAATCTTATCAAAATAGAACTAATGGCATAAATAGCAGTGAGGCTATTGCACGAGATCTCCTTAACTCACAGAAGATCATTAAAGCAAGAACACAAACCTCTTCTAACACTCAGTAGTTAAGAACACATCCAAAGAGAGTCGTTAGGTAAAGTATTATTGAAACAGAATTTCAGCGTTCTTTGAAGGAACGCCTGCACTGTTCACACCTCAGGTTCAATACAAGGGAGTTCACTCTGCATTCTATTGAGAAAAATCTCTCACTTGGCCCTGGGACATCACTGCCTCAAAACCAGAGATTTTCTTTGAGGGAGACTCCATTAGTAACCAATACCAGCTCAGCTACACAGAGTTAACTTAGTTCTATCTGAAAAGACATACAGGGAAAAGTATTCATACTAATACAAAAAGAATAAGATGTGCATGTCCTATTAGCATTAGTATTAATATCTGACTGCCCTGATACAGCACAAGTATGCAGAAGAGAAACAAAAACATAAAATGTGAGTATATTGGCATAGAGCACTTACTGACTAAATACTGTAGCACTACAAGATAAATGTTAGTCGTGCAACTTAGGGCCAAAGGTTGCTAACAACACCCAAGAGGAGTTCTGGGACAAGACCAACTGCTTTCTTCTCAGCACGGAGCAAGGAGGGCTGCATCCCCAAGCTTTTAAATACGGGACTGAAGGAGGAAGAGTTGGCATCGCTTAGGAGAACTGCTGGTTTAGAACTGAGACGCAGACTTCTGCAGAAAAACAGTTCTAAGTACCACATGTCCTTTCATGTGTGGGTGGCACCAAAATCAATAGCGAGGTGCCCTGCATGAGGAAACGTACAGCAGCTGAAGCATTTCAGCTCATGGGCAAGCTGATGTACTCACAAAACCCCTTTGATTCCTCTTGGGCAGATCTTTGATGTTTACGCCACAGCACGTTCCATTTGCTGTTTTTACATCTTCAAAGGCATCTAAAAACATCTTCTCCGGCCAAACTTCCCTCCAGCAATTTATTTATAGAGAAATGAAAAAAAAAACCAACCACAAAACAAACCAGACAATGGGAGCTGTGTGAACAACCAAGTTCCTGGCCGTAAATGAGCAGCATCCAAGAGCGTTTCTTCTCATCCTCCAGGAAGGAAAACAAAGCCAACACCTTGGTTTCAAAGCTGTGGCCACCTCTCCGTATCTGAACACCACCAGGCCGGCGTGTTATTTGTGCCTGGGTTCTCTGCAGTAATACTCTTTCATTTCAACACTGCTGTCACATAAGGGATCCAACAATATCAAACAGAATTTATAGAAGCGTACACGGCTCTTGCCAAAGGCTACAGCTATAAAATCCAGATTCTGCCCGCTTTTTTATTGTTTGTTTAATTTTAAATATATAGGGAGCAATAACAAAGTTTTAGTCCATCTATTCTAACGTTATTAGAACGAGACACTAAATCAGGAAGTTCAATTAGATTTCTGTTTGAGCAGATTGACATCTAATATTGTCTGCAGCGCTACAGCACAAAGGTAAAAGCATAAAACAATACAAGTCAATAACGGATAGTGCTCTGCTACACTGCTCGTGCTTTGTGTTTGAAGGCACCGTGTCAGTAGAAGGCTCAGTCATCTTCTACCCAGTGACAATGGGCAGGCAGAATATCTACTTGTTGGCGGGCCATGGTTTTATATAATGTTCACACTACTTTCACAGCCTAAATAATATTAAGATTTCTTTGTTTGCCCATTTTCTAGTTCACACCAGGAAAATTCACTGCCCGAAATGTTTACAAACAAAACCAACCAAAGAAAACCATCCACAACAGTATTTTGGTCAGAAATTAATTCCAATCCCAAAAGCCAACAACCGTGAAACCATGCCGCTGTCTACTTTGAAATGCTGCCCATGGACTTCTACTGCACTCATTTTGCAAGAAATGCATGTTCTGTAAGGGCCACAGCAATAACATTTCTGCTATAGGAGAAGGACGGGGTGGAGGAAGAAATTACTGACACGACTTTAATGTGAGGTGAGGCAACTGTGAGATATTAGTAAGATACGGTCAATGCCACTGAGGCATATGCTGGCACTCCTTGGACAGATTTCTATACATCACCTTTAAAAATCAGTTTTCAAAATGAGATCAAGGGATTTGAGAGAGATTTTGGGCGTCTCACCTAACACATTCATGACCAAATCCAAACAAACCAGGATGTCAGAAATATCAATATGAGCATGTTCTAAAGATACGTACATATAAGAGGCACCTCCACAAATACCCACCTCTCTATGCAATTGTCTGTTCTCTTCTGTACATTTTCCTTTCTTACATGCACACCTCTTTCACAGCATTGAACCAGCTACTGCATGCTACTGACACTTCCTTATATCACAGCTCTGAAGAAACTTGAGCATTAATTGCACCTACCATAGCAGAAGTGGGAAAGCTTAGCTATCTGCACATGCTTGTTGTGTGAACTGCCCTCACGACGATCGAGGCTTTCAGGACAGTGGAAGCATTTAGTAACCTCTCTGAAGAGCCCAGAGAACAAAGCCATCTGTTGGAAAATGTTTGAGGGAACTGCATCTTCAGAGGAACAACTCCTGCAAATGCAATTCCTCCGACATATTACAGATCATGAACTCGGATGTCACTTCTGACACAGTTTCTGGGTTTTATACAATAAAAGAGAAAATAAAACCTCACAGATATAACCGATAACCTGAACAAGTAAAGCCCGTGACCAGAAGCCCTCAGACAGCATCCAATCCATGTCCCTGTCCACAAGGAACAGTGCTGCGCTGATGATGCATTTCGGCCTCTGCAATCCGGATGTGCCCTGTGATTTGGTTTGTGCTCCGACTCTGCCTGGGGCAGCATGGGGAGCTCCAGTCACTGTTCTGCAACCCCACATGGAATGCCAGTAAGATTACTGAGGCTATTTAATTAAAAAATAATAATAAAAGTAATAATAAAATAATAAAAAAAAATAATAAAATTGATACCATAAATGCCAGTGCCTGGCCTTTCCTCGTTCCACATCCTGTATTCACTGAGGTCTTCACTCGCCATGAAGCACTGGAGCACTCTGACAACAGTGCCTTTCTGGAATGCAAACACCACTCAGGGATGCTTTTCCCTATCTTTTTCTACTGCCCAAACATTTTTGCTGTATTTTAGAACTGCCTATGTTCCCAGGACTGACATGTATTATCTTCTCTTTGCAAAGAAGTTGTTAGCCCTTTTATTCGCTTCCAAATTGAATTTCCTATTGATTAGAAGTTCAGACAGACTAGCGATGCCTGGTTATCCCCGATGGGGAAGTACCTTACCAAATATTTAATTTTTCTATTACATTCTATATTCAGTGTTTTTGTATCACTGTATGTTCCATTCCTGCTATAGAATTTTATGTGGGAGAGTCTTAAAAAATGGTTAGGAACAGACACTGTTTATTAATTTCTGCTGCTTTTTGAAGTAGGATCCCCTTAGTTTCATCCTTAATAAATTCTTCAGACACCGCTCATGGGGGTTTGCTGGACACACAGAGCTCAGAAGCACAGTATCTGCAGCACACTCAAGCACCGAGCTGGGACAACCTGTGCCGTACTGCAGAGGGTTTCTCCATTCTTTGTCTATTTGCTCTGATTTGCAAACAGGAAACCACGCTGGTGGTCAGCTCCCATTTCTTTAACAAACTGCAAAAATACGTGAAATGAGCTTTCAGAAAGGCCGTCCTCTCTCCACCACATGACTTGAGACACTGCTGCCCATCCACCGAGCACCGAACACACGCTGCTGACACAACAACAGATGCTGAGCTATGCATGTTTCCTGCGTGCTCAGGAGCAGTCCCGTTATTCTCCTGTACTGAACCGTACCTTTTCTGGGGTCCTCTAAAAATTGTTTTTGTCATCTACAGTCTGTACTCTATGAATACTGTGATCACAAGGAGCTAGCTGTCATCTTCTCTGATGAATAACTGTTTATATCAAATATTATGGGAGCCAAAAGAAAATGTGCTTCTTTGAATGGAAAAAATTACAGCACTCAAAATAATCAAATTTTATATCACTGAATTTCCAAACATTTAAACATACTATTTAGGAAATGCAAGGTCCTTCAACCAAAAGAAGGGAATACTGATGGGGTTTGCTGACAGACCAATGTAAGGGCTCCAACTATGAAGCAGTGAATTTGCAGCATATGCTTTTCCCACCTAACAACGGTTCCTTTGAAAATAACTGATGTGCTCCTTTCTTCTAATTAAAGCATGAAATGAAACCGCTAGGAGAGATGTAGAACAAGATATGGAAACAAACCACAACTGGCTGCATAATTTAGTATATAACACTGGAGGGAAGGGAAAACTTAGTTTAAAACTCAACAGTGTCTTCTAGGGATGGATGGGAAAGGAAAACAGGCTGGAGCAGTGACCCATAAGGGCAACTGAATGACTTACCTTAAACTTAACTTAACGCTTAACTCTAACCAAAAGCGTTTTAAAAGAACAAGGCAGCGCAATTCAATTGGGCTTCTTCATCAAAATGCATCTGACTGCAGCCGCCCTTGGAAGCTAGGGAAATGCACAGCTAAGTTTTAGTTTCAGAGCCAGGAAGGCTCTGAAATGGAGTGCTCAGCACCCAGCTCCCAGCAGCACACACTCACCCCTCAGAGAGCTCCGTCGTTAGTGACAGTTTGATTTCCTATACTGCAGGACTGGCATGGAACCAAGCACACAGAAAAAGGAAAGATTAACATTATAGGAAAGAAACAAGCAGTCCCGACATTATAGTAGTGGCCCGAGGGCACATCCAAAGTGTTTTCAAGCATTACTCCAGTGTATTTTTCAAGCGTCTCATACTTCCAGAAGCCTCTATAAAGTGCAGCCAATACTCATACTATATTGCTGTGGTCACTGCCACAAAATGTGTTCTGGAAACAGCTGGGTATGTTTTATTGCATGGCCTTAATAGGAAGTAGCCTAAAGGTTTATAGGCTTAATAGTGAAAAAGAAATCTGCTGCTCCCCAGCCTTGTTTTTCTGTTCATTCCCATTACTGATGGCTCCATCACCGCACTGTATGAGCACTGCAGTGTTGCACGTTTGCCTGTACTGGCATAGTCAAGGTATTTTTTCCTTCTGCCAGTGTTTCATCTTCCATCTGTCTCCATGCCATCCAGCACCATATTCGTTTCCATTTAAATTTCATCCTGGAAACCTCAAGGAACACCCACAGATTCAGGGCCACTGACCTGGGATCACTCTGGATTTTCTATTCAGAAATAGAGGATGAGCTATGACTCTGTGTCTCCTTATGACAAAATGGTTACAAATACTGCATTTAAAAGGATTTCTACATTTTTCTGCTTTCTCTGTCTTCTTAGAGATGCAAATGCAGCCTAATTCTTCAAGCTATATGCATATGGGGGCTTCATGAAGTCAAGGTGCCTGGCTGCATGCAGGATACCACTAGGTAATGGGGTTACAGGACAACAATCCCACCCAAACCAAGGAGTGCTCCTGAAGACATCGTTTCCTCTTCTCCCGTGCAGCAGAGCATGCTGCTCCCCCCAGCCAGCCTGCAGCCCTCAGCAGCCATGGGGCACCCCATGCAATGCCTGGTCCCAGCCGATTTCAAATAACCCCTTTTGACGGTAGGGCAAAGCAAAATAAAAACCCTTTAATGCTGTGGGCAAGTGCCACTCCTGGAATGTGTGAGTGCTGTGAAACAAGGGGCCCTCTTCCCACGCGGGCTGGCAGGGAGCAGAGCTGCCTGCGCTTCTGCTCGCCTGATGCTCGAGCTCTCCTGAAAGCTCTGTAAATTAGTGAGTTCCTCCCTACAGGCTGATATGCAGATTACACAGATCTCCATCAACAGAACATCTACAGCTACAGAAATGAATCAAAATTTAAAACAGATAAATGTGAAATTATCTGTGCCTTTATATTTTTCAAGCTTCTTGCAGGAACTGAACTTTTTAATGCAGTTCCTCTTATCACTTGGTTGGCAATGTTCTCTGAGCCAATCAAACACTCAGGGTGTGCTCTGCCAAGATCATCCATATTCCAGAATCTCTTTACAGCAGTGGTTCCAAGTTTTAGAACATGGAACACCACCAAATCACAAAGTATCTGCAGCGTGTCAGGTCACATTTACTACGTGTCACTGATTTCCATGTGTATGAAATGAACTATTACAGTCCATGTGAATGCATGCATGCACACATATGCCCGTCTGCATATGTCTTATGTCTTCCCATTCTATTTCTTCAGCAAGCCACGGTGTACACAGAAGTCTTCTTTAGGATGTATGTTTTTTTCCTGGGAAATAACTCTTCATGGAATGAAAAATCACCTATTTATTTATATTTTTAAAAGGGGAACAAGCACGTCCTCCTCATGTCTGCTCCATGCTAAGCTACAAAAATCCAACCAAGGACTGCTACTGCCTCAGATGTTTCTTTCTTTTGACGTCTAGAAGTGAAATGAGAAGATTCTGCTCTTACTCTTGTGGAAGCTGACAGCAAAGCAAGCCCATGAGCAACAGCAGGCAGAAATCCTCCTCCACCTCTGCACACCTCACTGGGATGCTTCAGCCTTCTTTAGGTGCAGCTCGCCCAAGCAGCGATTTCAGCCTCGTGTTCCTCACTGACCTTCCTGCTGGAGCAACCAGGAAGTACATGGGTCTTTAGGAAACAGTATTGAGATTGCAAAAATTATTTCACACAGAGGAAAATGTGGGAGATCTATTTTTCCAACATCTACAAAATGCTTTTTAAGTAATTACTTCATCTTCTGGCTTTTTGCTTTGATTTTTCCTGGCTATTTAGTACTACACAGTGTACACATCCATTACGTATTAAACAAATGTCTCATCCCAGACCTACGTCCCACACTACTTGGGAGCTTTGGAACAGAACAAACTGCAGCTGCTGCCTCAGGCACCACAAAGACACTGCAGTCGTGTCACCTGGTGGGACAGCTCAGCCTCACTCCTGCAGCTGGGTGCTGAGATGAGGAAAATGCCTCTCCGTTCTCCTCCATGTAACTGCAGCACAAGGAGCAAGAAGAAAAGCACTCCTTCCAAACTCGCATCTCCAGGAATGAATCAATATTACTTACTGCAGCTAACAATTCTTCAAACACCAGCCTTGAATGCAAACCTTGCTTTGTTTTCCTCCCATAGCACATTCAATCGTCTTTACTCCAACTCGAGAACATTGATCTTTGCACTTCTAACAGTTTCAGTGGAGAATAGCAGCATCTGTCTGAAAAGCATACTCAGATGAGCTGCAACTTCTAAAACTTAATCATAAAAATAAGCAACGTAACATCCTTCTCTCAACCTCATGAACTACAAAAAATCAAGAGATCACTGAGGTCAAATAAACCTTCTCACCATGGCCTGGTTCACCACCTGTGCAATGGATGTGGCTCTTCCAGGGACAGCAGGGCATGCTGCAGATAAGGATGTAAGAAACGGACCTGTGCTACCAGCTTGTGTTAAGGTGCTTTCTGTCTCTAGCTGTGATGACTCAGACAGAGATATGCAACTCTGTGAGCTGCCGCTACCACCACAGAGGGGCTGAGCAGTGGAACAGCAAAGAACAGCTGTTCTGGGGGCTCCCAGTATGGCCAGTGCTGCTGTCCCATAACCAACTGGAACACAGAGAACTGCTCCCCAGGCTTTTCTGGGCCAGTCAGGTGGGGAAAAAGGTCCACGTCACAACTAAAGGTTTGCTTTCTCTTCAGACATCCCCTGCAGTCTGGGTCTGATTGAAAGCAGCATGTCAGCGGGTCTCTGGTTGGAAGGCTAACGATGGTATTTGGAGAGAGATTTAACTGGAACATATTGCAATATAAAATATCTTTAAGTAGAATGTTAGCCTACTGGGAAGCCTCCCGGGCTCTTTAAATTTGTGCTTTTTATTTCAGACTCCTCAACAGAAAATCAGGCTTGCTTTATCATTCAAATCTCTAATATAGCAAAGATCAAAGTGCGGTGCTGCACAGTTCGCGCGCCTGATGAGCTAATCAGCAGCGCTGCCTCCAGTTTGGGGGTATGCATAATGTAAGCAACAAAAGCAAGAGGCAACTAGAAAGCAATCTGTACAAGTGCCTGGTGGCAAACCCACCCCTTCAGCCATCTGAAGCTCAGCTGGGCACAGCTCAGAAGAGCTCACCTTTCTACACAACTGAGACCGCACCGTCAGAAGCAGCACAATCCTCTCGGGCCTCTTCCATCTCTGGTTATTTCAGTACTGCTGTACCTGTAACAGCTGCTATTCATGCCTTTGCAGGCTCGTATTCCTCACATGAGAGGCAGAAAAACGAAATCTGCACCACATCCCTTGGCCATGTCCACAGGGTTTATGACACCTCACCTTCAGCAGCTTTCCCTAACAGAACCACCCTGAGAATGCAATGATAATATTTACATACACGGAGATCTAAGAAATCAAATTCTCCCCATCCAAGGGCGAATATTGTTTCTTGTTTGTATTCTTTTAACCTGCCTAAAAGGACACGAGCTGCCGCAGTCCTGCTGTGGAGTGCTGAGGTGCTGTTCCAAGGGGATGAAAGCTGTGGCTCTGGCTGGAGCATGCATTAGGGCCCTCCCATGTTAGCAGTTATGTGGAAGTAACATAAAGTGGATACCAGGGAGCAGCTGGGTCTGTGTTTCTAAGTCACAAATACTTTGCAACTACCATGCCAGAATATGAAAGCAGTTTGTTAAAAGTACAAACCAATGCTAATACGTATCGGAGCACCATATATATGAACAAGGACAGGAAGGCACTGCAGGACAGGTATGAAGACTGAAAAGCCAATGCACGTTAGCACAAAGTAAAATAGACCCTAAGTACAAACCGGGGTGCTGAGCGCGTTGTTGTAAATGTGCCCGTGATGCTGGGCCACCCAAGTTTGTGCAGACACCAACATGCATTTCTGCACAGCGGTCTGCAGGCACAAAGAGCTTCACTTCTGTACAAGATCACAACTCAACCACCGGGCGGAAGAATGCACCCAACTCAAGTTGTGATTGACAACAAACCTCATCGACCCCAGACTGACAGAAAACCCGGGCTACCGCAGCGATGCAATGAAAATCATGCGGGTTCTAACAAAGCTGATGCAGTGACACTTGAAGCTTCCATGGGGTGTGGCAGACAGACCCGGCTCCCTCCCAGAGACCCAAAGCAGCAGATGGAGCAATTAGCTCCCTGCCCCACAGTATTGCTGGGCTTGGAACCGAGGGTGCCAGTGAAGATAATTGCTTTCCCTGCTCTCTTGGAACATACCGCACTGTTTGCTGACAAACTCTTACTCAGAACACACACCATAAAGCCCAGGGCACTGAAGCATTTGTCTGCCTTTGTAAATACATCTAACCACAAAAACCCATCCCTAGTGCAACATCCAGCACGTGGAGGTAGGGATACACCAGGATGTTGCCTTTTTGTGCACTAAAATGGAGAGCTAAGAGATGCCTCCACCCCTCTTACCTTAAACGAATGGTTTATATATAATTCCCGACTACAATTAAAATGCCTGCCATGGCTTCTCCTGGTAGCCACATTTCAGCAGCAGGCAGTTTATGTCTGGCATTGTAGCACGGAGAGGAACGATGGATACAAAATGATAATTAAGCATTTTGAATTAATTATTATTATGGCCCTGACATTTAAACTTGTCAGTTCCCTATAAGAGAAATATGACTCTTACGTCTGCTTCAGCCTACGGTTCTTTACTTCTCTCTACGAAATGCTATTTATACAATTAAAGTAAAACACTTACAAACACATTTACAACCTCCACATTCCTTAGTACAGTGCTACACATAGTATACTGTAGGTCTGTACTTAGTTTGGTTTAATGTCATTTACTGGCTGAGAACAATACTGGCTCATGGCTCACACCTAAACAGTCACTGAGACCATCCCACCCCAAAGAAGCCCTTACGTGTCACACAGCCCTGTTACAGCATCAGGGAGCAATGGAGGCAATCTCAGGGGCCTGTGAACACCCCCTGACAAAAACCCCCTTACCTGGTGCTGTTCACACAAACTGTTCCTCCTGCAGAGCATATCAGTCTGGTGTTTTTTCCAGCTGCTTTAATCAGGCACAACGCAGCCAGAGGTCATTTCCCAAGACATTTTGTGTTGGATAGGTTCAATCCTCAGCTTTGCAGCACGTTAATGAGCATCACCTGTAACATATTCTGCCTTGAGATTATTTATGCAGTGCCCCAGACTTTGCTAAGTGCCATCCTTAACAATTTGCATCCTCAGTGAGATCTGATCATGTAAATCAGACTTGAGAAGATCTCCATGGGCTCGGACAGAACTCAGCACCTGCCAAGGACTGCTCGTGTAATCTATTAAAGGACTGATGCACAGAAACAGTAATATTTGCAATGAAATGACATGTTCTACACACAGCATATTGCATGTTCTTTCTCCCTAGTGGGGCTGTCCTGCTCCTTGCTGTTCCTTTAGCAGCTGCTGAATTCCAGCCCCTTGTCGATGTTCACTCTGTCACTGCTTGAGTTCCCACCTTCAGTTTCTTTTCCAGATGAACTGAGTGGCTGTCAGATAGAGCTGGGCCACCTGACTGTATGCCTGAAGCCACGCACACGTCGTTTCCGCCAGCCCAGCAGAGCACCTCTGCAGAAGCAGCTCCATGGACTTGGTGTGTCAGAGACACAGTGTTCTGCAGGTTGCACATGGTTACATGGTGGAAATAGGGCATTATTTATAGTGAGTGGCAGACCATTATTTATTCATTTGACATTGACTGTAAAGACAAAATGAGCCATCATGACACTCACAGGACCGTGCAGCACAGTTCTGTTGCAGTTCAGTACAGAATACTCTGCAAGTCTTTGTCAATATTCCACACTGTGAGATGGATGCGTATGAACAGCAGGGCAGCAGTGGGAATCTACCCATGCTACCACTTTACTGCTTTATCAGAGATGTTTTGTTGCAAGGCCCTTACCTACAAAACATAAAATCACGGACAGTATTCAGAGGTCTGCCAAATCCTACTCCTTGCAGCACCGTGTGCTCTCCTGCTTCAGAACTTGGCACCTTGTTTCACTTGTGAAGTCAAGAATGTGTTTATCTGGAAGAAGGGATATTTCATATCACCACCTTCTGCTGTCGAATTCCCAGCAAGGAAAGCAGATGGTATGGAAAATCCACAGTGACAAGAGGCCTACACCCCCAGCACCAGTGGCAGAAGCCCACGTGGGACACATGGCACACAGCATCTCAAGTGCCTTAACCCAGGCAATGCTAGGATCTGCCCTTAGCAGCACCCAGCAGGCAGCACTCCCAGCCAGCACAAACCCATGTGGCTGCAACCAGCAGTGAGTTTGAGAAGATCCCGATGGAAATTGCATCATTCCTGTGACCAAGTGTTACTGAGCTTCACTGCAGAGAACTGGCAGCAGGAGGACTGAATTGCTTCTCCTCCCAGCTGCCACTGGAAGGCTCGCTGTGTCCTTTATCCATTTTTACCCCTCAGAAAGAGCTGTTGTTGCCATCAGCTACAGATGGCACTAAAAGATCTTTTTTGCACATTAGCCTGTCTCAGCATCCTTTGTGCAACACTATTACACAGATCAGACAGGGAACATACACGAAGGCAGTGCGCAGCTGAAGAACACTGTAAATGCTGTGTAAATGCACCAGGGTCACTGGGATAACATCTTGTTGCTGTTCACCAGACTGAAGAGAGGATGGCAACGTGCTACAGATATTGCAGGGCTCCTACAATAGCAGTACCTAGAATAAACAAAAAACATCTCAGCGTCTCTCACCATGCAAAGCAGAAGCATGCTAATCCTCGTTTTACAGATGGGAAAATGAAGCGAAGTGAAGAACTCTCTATTTTCCCAGTCACTTCCAGGTCTTTCTGGGCCTCCCAACAACTCAGCCTTCTAGCTGAGCCAACCCCACAAACCATTCAGAGCTCACAAGCAAAGAAACCAAGCCGCAAAGACAGCAAGGACACTTTCTGCCCCTTCAATCCATTAGAAATAGCACTTGGCAGTGGTCCCAGGGTGTGTAAAACAGACTGAGATGTCCTCCATGCACTGCAAACTTCCAAAAGTCTGTTTAGATGTACTTGTGTTCGCCCTGTTCTTGTACCTCGTGTCACCACCTCTGTAACATATTCTGTACCCCTAGAAAGGCAGATTCTTTGTCCCATGTATCTGGCAATCCCCTCTGCTCTCCCTGTTCTGAGGCTTTAACAGAAAAACGGCAACTTTGAGGGTCATTGCTGAGCCCCACTGCTGCACTAACACACAACAGGTGCTGCTTCAGGCTTACACCAATGATCCTGCTGAGATGCCCATGGAAACATGCTCAAACTGGAAACACCCACCTACCCCAAACCAGCAACAACTTCAAGTTCTTGGAGAAAGAACTAAGTTCCAGACTGGTTTAATCTTAATTTTCAGCAGTACTACTTTGAAATGCCCAAGTCCAGGAGCTCAAACAAACTTCTCTAAAAGTGATAAATGCTCTCCATTAGTGGAGTGCTATTGCCTCCTCCATGGCCGGTCTGTAATGATGGCCTCTGCAGGGCCACTCAAGGTCAGGGATCTATTGCTCTGCTAAATATTAATCACGCTGATTTCAGTCATAAAATATGAGGCTGTTGATTCCTCATCCATGTGCTTACACACGCTGTATACTTGCATGCTCAGCAAAACTATTATCAGCCCAGCAGTGATTTTTTCTTTCATAATGGTAACACTGTGGAGTCTATGGTGACAGAGAACCTGTGGCTGGGGATCTCCCCTGCCCCATGATTTTTCACATCACCCTGCAGAGCTTTAAGCACATGATAAAGGTTCACCCAAAAAGTCTCACTCCACACTGTACATTAGCTATCCAGTCCCACGAATGCTTGCTGTAACGGATATAAAAATGTCTTGCTTTTTTTTGTTATGTCAGGGATTCCTTTCTTTTATTGTAATCTTTTATTAGCTTTCATTCTCAGTTGTCCACTTTGATTTAAGGTGTCTTCCTCCAGACTGACAAGGCAGCACGAAGCAGGCGTATCAAAGACGAAGAGTTATTTACTTCAAAAATGCCAGCTTTGAAGATCTCTTTTTCCCTTAAATGAAGTCTTTCAAAGTCCAATGTCTGCAATTCCCCATGGAGTAAAATGAGTGCACTTCTCGTGCAGCTGCTTTCTGGTAGTCTGTGATACATCTGGTAGCTCAGGCAATTTATAAACGTGGCATAATAGAGTTAACACAAAATGCTGTTACCTCAAGTTAAAAACACAATAAAGTTATATGAAGACCAGTCTAATGAAGGTATTTGCAGAAAGAGTTCTCCAGCAGCTCTGCATGCAGCAAATCCTTTATTCATAGCACCTATGGGAGAACAGCTGGCTTTTGCAGAACAATCCCCTCACAGGGTGACCTTAAAGTCCCGTTTTTTTCCCCTGTTCTCCTCAATCCTTGACTAAAAGTCCTCTGGCCCTTGATTTAGGTTGCAGCTTCCTCATTCCCCCCCCCCAGCTCTCTTTTCCCTCTTTTCCCTCTCCTACTCGTTCTCTATATGCCTTGGAAGAACTCTGACTGGAGACAGTGCGTTTATTAAAAAC
>JANHGO010000053.1:17265428-17280427 GCA_024606505.1 Aquila spilogaster
AAGAAGTTGGCACAGGACACAGCCAGGGCAGCTGACCCAAACTGGCCAACAGGGTATTCCATACCGTGTGACGTCCCGTCTAGTATAGGAACTGGGGGGAGTGGGGGCGGGGGATCGCCGCTAAGGGACTAACTGGGTGTTGATCGGTGGGTGGTGAGCAATTGCACTGTGCATCATTTGTATATTCCAACCCTTCTGTTATTACTGTTGTCATTTTATTAGTGTTATCATTATCGTTATTAGTTTCTTCTTTTCTGTTCCATTAAACCATTCTTATCTCAACCCATGAGTTTTACTTCTTTTCCTGATTTTCTCCCCCATCCCACTGGGTAGTGGAGTAGTGAGTGAGTGGCTGCATGGTGCTTAGTTGCTGGCTGGGGTTAAATCACGACACTATAAAAACTAACTGCTATTTCAGCCTTCATCAGCTATTTTTCCTCATATGAGAGACAGAATAATGAACTGTCTTCCACATCCCTTGGTCAAGTTCATAAGGCTTATGAGATCTCACTTTCAACCACATTCCCTAACAAAACTACCCTAACAAGTTCAGTGCTAATATTTACATATGTAGCCACAAAAGGACATTCTTGATTTGGGAAAGAAACCCCACTGCCATCTCACCATAGTTTGTGTATGTATCTACATAAATACATCTTCAGCTGAACTTGACTGGGTTACACACCCAGAAATGTATAACCACTGCTCACATTAATGTCCCGTTAAAGCCATCCAGACAGCAAATGATATTTGAGTATTATTAACTTCCCTCCCTTTCCTTTTCTGTCTACTCTGCAAATAACTGACAAACCTTGCCAGCAGCCATTTATAAACAGGATAAAACTAGGTTTTACAATTTACATTAAACCAAGAAGCTCCCAGAAAGAAATAAGAATGCAATGCAGTGCTGTTATGGAAGGTGGCTCAGATGATACAAATCCAGCTCCTTCACAGCT
The DNA here is from genome assembly GCA_024606505.1 of Aquila spilogaster. NCBI lineage: Eukaryota > Metazoa > Chordata > Aves > Accipitriformes > Accipitridae > Aquila > Aquila spilogaster. The sequence goes on from JANHGO010000053.1 coordinate 17,266,385, forward strand.
TTTCAGTCACTACCCCAGACACCGTGCAGTCTACAAGCAGGATGTTCACAAGCATTCTAAACAATGGAAGGTCCTGACCAGTAGAAGCTATTAACTGACATTGGTACAAACTCTGAATAATCAGAAATTCTCCCTGTCAGGGCTTGAATTTTGTTCTTACTATTGTAAGCTACCTAAAACCATAACAGGAGCTGACAGAGGCCTGGTGTGGAGTGCTGATCTATTGGATGAAAGCTGAAGCTCCAGGCTCCACCTGCATGTGAGCTAGAGAAAGGCGAGTTAAGGCCTCTCTGCTTTTTAAGTTGTAGTGTGAACGGTAACAAAAAGTATACACCAGTAGACAGCTCGGTCTATATTTTTAATTCACAAATATCTTACAATTGCCATTCCAGAATCCCCAAGCAGTTCATGAACATAAGATTACAAAGCAATGCTAATATATATCAGAATATCATACATATGTATAAGGACATAAAGATACTGTGGGACAAGTCTGAAGATGGAAAAGCCAATGCACATTTTTTTACACAAAGTAAAATAGACCATCAATACAAACTGGTGTACACCCAGGACTTTTTTGCAAATGTAGATGTATTATTGGGCTACGACAATTTGTGCAGACACCGAAATGCATTTTTGTACAGCAGTTTGCACACACAGAAAGCCTTACTTTGTTCAAGATCATACTGAACCAACAGGCAGAAAAACGTACCCAACACAAGTTCTGATTGAAACCAATGAACCTCATTGATTCCAGTCTGACAGACAACGCACACAAGAACTCTGGCTACCGCAGTGATGTACTGAAAGTCATTAAGGTTATAATAAAGCCAATGCAGTAACAGCAAAATTGCACTTTAAACTTCCAACAAGAGTCTGCTCATGCCTGCTCCCGAGTCCCAGCTTGTCTGGACAGGCTACCCTTCACGTTCGCTGTGTCGTGCACTAGACAATGTGGCAGACAGACCTCTTCTCCCTCTGAGAGGCCCAAAGCAACAGATGGAGCAATTAGCTCCCTGCCCCACAATATTGCTGTTTTTTGAACTGAGGGTGCCAGGGAAGATAATTGCTTTCCCTGCTCTCCTGGAATATGCTGCATTGTTTGCTGACAAACTCTCTTACTCAAAACACACACCATAAAGCCCAGGGCAGTGAAGCATTTGTATGCCTCTATAAACGTAGCTAACCACAAAAATCCATCCCTAGTGCAACATCCAGCATTTTGAGGTAAGTCTCTAGCCATTCTGGCTGATACAAAACAGAGTTATGTGAGATATACCAAGATGTTGCCTTTTTACATACTAAAGGAGAGAATTAAGAGATGTTTCCACCTCATTTTAACCAAAAGTATTGGTCCTTATATAATGTTCCTCAAGTAAAATGCTTAGTATGTCTTAGTCTCTTAGTGGCCATGTTTCAGCAGTAGGCAATTTAATTTAATTTGGCTTTGTGGCATAGAAAGCAAATCCGGATACAAAATTATAATTAAGCATTTTGAATTAATTGCTATTATGGCCTTGACATTTAAACTTGTCAGTTCTCTCTAAAAAAAAAAAAAAAAAAAAAAAAAAGACTGTTATAGCTGCTTCAACCTCTTTTTCCTTATTTTTCTCTTCTGTACTGCATGTTTTTTCTAAAATTAAAGTAAAACATTTACAAACACTTCACAACCTACGCATTTCTTCCTGTATCACTGTACACGGTATGCTGCAGCGCTGAATGTATTTTGGCTTAAGATCATTACAGGCTAAGAACAACGGATTTTAAAAATACCGGGTCATGCCATACATCTACATTGCCACTGAATTTATTCCTCTCAAAATAAAGCCTTCATGCACTGCAAATCCAGGTTAAAGTGTTAGGGAGCACTTAAGGTAATTTCAGGACAGGTTATCCCATGTGATTCCTAATGACAGTTCACAGCAGACTGCACTACAAGTGAATCATTGCTCTCAAAGGATAACACAGGAACCTGTGAATATCTCTTGACGAAAGCACCTTTAACTAGTGTTGCTGCTATCTTCATACCTCAGCCAGGCTGTTCCTCTAAGCAGAGCACATTAGTACAGAATAGCTTTTTTTTTCCCTGACTGCTTTAACAAGCCATGTATGATTGGTGACGCACAACGTGGACAGAGTTTATTTCCTGAGACATTTTATACTGGGTAGTTTCAATCTACCGCTTCGCAACATGGTAATGAGCATCACCTATAATATATACTATGTCTTGAAATTATTTATGCAATGCCACAGTATTTGCTAAGTGCCATCCTTGAAGATTTGCAACTCAAACTTCAACGAGATCTGATCACGTAAACCTGACTCTAACAGAACTCCATTGGCTTGGACAGAACTCAGTTCATGCCAAGTTTATGCTCCTGCAAATCTGTTGAAGGACTGACACACAGAGAAACAGTAATATTTTTTATGAATAACATACTTTGCATACAGCACATTGCATCTGTTGCTACTTCTCCCTAATGAAGCTGTCCTCCCTTGTACCACTCCTCACCTGTTCCTTTATCACCCGGTGAATCCCAGCCCTCTATTCAATATTTATTCCCTGGTTAAGTTCCAATCTTTTAATACTTCCAGAACCGAGTCTCTGTCAAACACAGTTTGGTCACTTGACTGTTGGGTTTTTTTAATGGAGTAGGACAGACCACAGAAGAAAAGGAAGTAAAAACCAGCTGCTCCCAGATACGCAATGCCTAAACCCAGAGACACATCATTTCTACCAGTCTAAACTGTGTCTAGAGAAACAGCTCTGTTGAGCCTCCAGTCTGTCAAAAACATGATCTTCTGCAGGATCTGCACAGTTACATGGAGGAAATAGGGCATTATTTGTAGTAAGTGGCAAACTATTATTAATTCATTTGCATTGACTATAAAAACAAAATGAGCCATTATGACATGTAAAGGACTGTGCAGCACAGTTCTGGTGCAATTCAGTATGAAGTACTCTGGAAATCTTTGACAATTTTCCACACTGTGAGAATGGTTTTCTAGGATGTGTATGAACAGCAGGACATTAGTGGGAGAGGGATGTGCTGATACTATTGCTTTAATGCTTTTTCAGAGTGTCCCTTTGTTGCAGGGCCCTTGCCTGCAAAAGGTAAAATGTGTTGCAATCCTTCCCTACAGAAGATAAAACTACCAACAGCACTTTGAGGGTCAGCCAAAACCTACTCTTCATAGTACCACGTGCTCTTCTGCTTCAGAATTGTGGCATCCAGTTTCACCTGTCAAGTCATGAAGGCTTTTATCTGGAAGAAGGGCTTTTCCATACTACCACCACCTCCTACAGAATTCCTGGCAAGGAAAATAGAGTGTGGAAAATCCATAATTACAAGATGCCTACTGCCCAGCCCCAGTCAGGGAAACCCACATGGGATGTGCATGTACACAGTGTCTCAAGTGCCTTAACCCGTGCAGTGCTGAAGGCTTTCCATTAGCTCAACTCAGCAGGCAACACATCCTCCTGCTCAAAACATGCTCCAACCAGCACAAACGCTAACTCAAGCTGTTGCAACCAACAGGGAGTTTGAGAAGGTCCTGATGAAAAGTATATAGTTCCTTGTATCAAAGTATTATAGAGCTTCGCTGCAGAAGCGTTGGGGGGTGGATTTAATTGCTTCTCTTCCCAGCTGGCCACTAAGAAGAACTTTTCCTTCATCTTTCCCTTCTCTCTTTTTTTGTTTAAGGTTTTGGTCATCCCATTACCCCCCTTCCCCCTTTCCATTGCCATCAGCAACAGATGCTACTAAATCTTTTTGCATGTAAGCCTGTCCTGACATCCTCTGTGAAACAGTATTACACAAATTAGGAAGGGAACAAACACCAAAATACTGCCCATTGGAAGAACCCTGTGGAAACGCTGAACACACCAACGTCTCTGGGGTAACATGCAGTTGCTATTTACCAACCCAAAGACAACAAGATGACAAGCACTACAACTATGGCACGGTACCTACAATTACACTAGCTAAAACAAACAAAACCTTAGCATATCCATTCTCACCACACAAAACAGGAGAAATGTTGCTCACCCTCCTTTTATATATGGGGAAAATGAAGCAAAGCAATTAACTCTATTTTCACCATCACTTCAAACTGGTCCTCCCAGGCCTCTCAACAACTCAGTCTTCTGCCTGAGCCACCCCCTTCCCACAAACAATTCAGCACTCAGAAGCAAAGGAACAAAGCCACACAAATGGGAAGGAGGACAGCTTCTGCCCCTTTTTCTATTCAACAAGTTAGAAATAGCATGTGGCTGTGGTCCCAGGACAGGTCAGACCAAAGTGTCCTCCATGCACTGCAAGGTTTCAAAAGTAGGTTTAGACTTGTGTTCATCCTGTTCTTGTACCTCACATCACCACCTCTGTAACGCACCTCACACTTTTACAAGGGCAGATTTGTTTCTCCACTTGCGTCCCGTGCACTTGAATAAAACACCTCTTAACAATCCCCTTTGCTCTCTCCATTCTGAGGCTTTAGCAGAAAAACCAGCAACTTTGAGGGCCACACAGAGCCACACAACTGAGCCGCATGCATTAAAACATGACAGATTCTGCCTTGGGGTTACATCAATGTACTTGCACTCCTGTGCTGTACTACTGAGTTAGATGTGGAAATGTGTTCAAGCAAGAAATAACTATCTACCCCAAACCAGCAGCAATTTGGAGTACTTGGAGAAAGAGGACTAAACTCCAAACTGGCTTATCCTATTTTCAGCAGTGGCCACTAGTTTGAAACACTGACTTAAGTCCAGGAGCTTAAACAAACTTCCCTAAAAGTGATAGATGCTCTCAGTTATAATAATGTACTATTGCCTCCTCCACACCTTGTCTGTAATGATGGCCTTCACAGGACTGCTCAGGGTCAGTGGCCTAATGCTCTGCTAAATATTAATCATGTTGATTTCAGTTACAAAATATGAGGCTAATGAATCCTGATCCATGAGCTTATGCACTGTGTACCTGCCTGCTCAGCAAAACTAGTATCAGCCTATTAGAGATTTTTCTTTCATAATGGTAACATTATGAAATTCTGCAAGGTGACAGAAAAACTGTGTGGTTGGGGATTCCCCCCCCCCGCCCCAATTATTATTATTCACATCACTGCAGAGCTTTAAAGTACATGATAAAAGTTCACCAAAAGTACCTCAGCCCAGACTATACATTAGCTATTCACTCTTATGAACACTTGCTGCAACAGATATAAAACCATATCTTGTATTTTTATTTTTTTTTATGACAGGGATTCCTTTCTTTTATTGTAATCTTTTATTAGCTTTCATTCTCAGTTGTCCACTTTGATTTAAGGTACATCTTTCCTCTAGACTGACAAGGCAGCATGAAGCAGCCATATCAAAGCTAAAGAGTTATTTACTTGAAAAATGTTGGCTTTGAAAATCTCTTTTTTCTCCTTAAATGGAGTCTTTCAAAGTCCAGTGTATGCAACTCCCCATTGAGTAAAATGACTGCACTCCTCATACAGCTGCTCTTTGGTAGTCTGTGATCCATCTGGTAGCTCAGGCAATTTATAAAGGCTGCATAATAGAGTTAACACAAAATGCCATTCCCTCTGAGTTAAAAACACACAGTGAAGGTTCATGAAGAACAATGTAGAGAAAATATTTTCATTAAGATCTCTGCAGCAGTTCTTCATGCAGTATGGCCCTCCTCATTCATAACACCTATGGGAGAATGACTTGCTTTGGTCTGGCAGGAGTAGGAACAACAATCCTCTAAACAGGATGACCGTGAAGTCCTCTCTTCTTCCCCAGTTCTCCTCAACCCTTGATTAAAACTCCTTAGGTCCTTGGATTTAGTCTGCAGCCTCCTCACTCATCATCCAACCTCCAACACATATTAATAGCTGATACTGCAACATTAAAAATCAAGGATGAGGGAACTCAAACTCCTGGTCAGGAGTTCGTTGAGTAAGAGGAACAGTAAATTACAAGTCCCTGTTAAAGGAGGAGGTGAGAACCTGTGATATGCCCCACAAAAGGTCATGACAAAGAACAAAATCAATCATAGAATCATAGAGGAAACATTTGCAAGTCATTGGTCCAACTCCCCACCCGAAGCACAGCTAACTTCAAAGTTACGTTCAACTTGGAAATTTGAACGGATCCATTTCTTCTGGTTCTCTTCTGCACATCTCCAGGATGATCTGGCTCTGTCCTACTTATTACAACTAATATTCTACCACTCACCTGCCTCACTTCCCTCAGGACCTTAAATACCATCATCTTATGGTCACAGCAGCCAAAGCTGCCGCTAACCTTCCGAGCCCCAAACCAATCACAAGTAGCAGGTTCAACAGAGAATCTCTTCTTTTTTTGGCTCATCCAGCACCTGCAATCTAAAATTACTCTTGCTGCACTCCAAAAACCTCTTTGGATTGCTTGTGTCCTGCCACGCTGCCCTTCCAGCAGATGTTGGGGTGATAAAATTTCTGCATGGAAACAGCATTTCCAAGAAGGTCCAGTAACACACAGGCTTCCATGAGACCCCCACAAATAGACTTCACACCTGTCAGTCCATAGCTCAATGTTATCATCACGACCTGAAGCCACAAACGTTCCTCCCCATTAAAACTATGCTAGCACAAAAATTTAGTGTATACTGTTTTGTTTCACAAGCATGGAAATTTGCGGGGGGGGGAAACATGGCCTTTTTTTTTACTCCCCAAGAAACAATTAAAAACAGGTTGAACATTATGTTGCTCATGATCCTGGAGAGGGGGAATCTCTCAACACCCTCCTGAATCCTTGATGTCAGAGAGTTTGCCAGGTTCTCCCTGTTCCCATTCACACCAGAGTTGTTTTTTTTTTTTTTTTTTTAAAGAGCTGAAATTGACTATCTGAAGTTTTGACAGTCTTGACAGCATCATGTGTCTTCCAAAGCTTTCCAGCGCAAGAAAGAAAAAAAAAAAAAAAAAAAAAAAAATCAAGCATTATTTCATGACTCACTAAGGGGTGATCTGTATGCAAATCTGCACAGTCGTTTGCTTAACTCATCAAAATTTTACGCCAAAACAAAACTCTTAGGACTCTGACCTTCTGCTCTCCAAGAAGTAGGGAGGATTCTTGCATCACTTTTGACAGCTCTCCCTTAAAAATTGAAAGAAAAATTGCCTTGCAAATAGAATTCAACCCTGGAGGACAATAAAAGGCCACTGAAATTAACAAAGAGTTTAATTTTTGTTTAAGTCTAATATGTGTCTTGCTAGTGGTCTGGAATAGAGAGGTTTGTCACCTGCTGTGCTGCTCATTTCACCATGCAAAGGGCAGTTAGCAACTGAACACTGTCCTCTTTGGAAAACACGCTGAAACACAAAGCAAGCTCACAACATTAATCCTGGAACCGTGTTAAGTGATTTTACATGGACAGGTCTTCCACAATCAGTGACCAACTGGGTGATACAGAATTTTCCCAATCATCACAGATCTCAGAAACATAAAAAGTGTTATGTCAAATCCATTACCAATATATGTCCATCGAAATCCACAATACCACACTGACGTACACCTGTTAAATACACACTATCAAATCCTGGAAATTCAAATGAATCTTTCCAGATGAGTAAAAGCATTGAGAAGACAGAGAAATAAAAAGCCTCTCCAGTAAACAAGGAAATTAACTGATATTGAACAGAGGATCAAACGTCTCATCAAGAACTTAGAGCATCGTTCCACTTAATTCCTTTCACTTTAACTTCTATGTTTAACAATATACTCAAGAACTAAAAGTCTATCATTAAACAACTCACATAAGCATACAATCTGTATTCCGGATGCCTAATTCTGCTTTCACATATATACCAGTAAGACTTTAGTACATGGGGCCAAAACTTATCCAAAGTTTGTTCCAAAAAGTTTAATCCCAATTTTCAGTGAAGGTCCAGTTTCCAGTTAAGGTCACCTTTTCAGCTATAGCACAAAGGTTGATTTTTCGGGGGGTGGGGGGGAAAGAGGCATCTGACATTAGTAGGAATGGATGACTTTGTGCAGAAATTAAATTGGAGAGAATTATGTTTGACTAACCAATTCATCTTTTAAATGGCAAGAGCACCAGGAAGTAAAGCAAAGTAAATACTACATACTCCTTGGTAAAATTACTTTTGTGGGAAGGTTTCTCCAAAAGTAACTACCAAAATTTTTGAAGAGGATCAAGTTGAAATGGAAGCTCAGCAAGTATACAGACCTACATCTTCCTGGACCCACAAAGCTGGAGTTACTACAGCTCTATGCACAAAGCACATACCTGAATACCATCCCCCCAGTTCATGCACACATCTGTAGGTATGAAAGTGATATGCCAATGCAGATCTCATGGAAACAGCTCATCCATGCAAACAAGCCCCAGTGAGGAAGGGGCAAGTATGAATATTTGCAGTTCTTGTTTTAGGGGCCATTGTCAGATCTGGTCTTGCAAGCCCAGTTTTACCAACATATCCAATTTTGCCTTCAGCAAAAATTTGTCCTTCCTGACCTATGACTAGGAAAAGGTTTCCATTGTTACACAAAGGGCATGGAGGCTTTGCAAGATTACACAAAAATCAGTGAGATTATTGTTTGGATATTAAGAGGACTTCCCTAAATCTTTTCTTTAAGTTGTCTGTGTGTTTGCTAGCAGCTACTACACAGAGCCCAGGCTTCAAGTTCTGCCAGGGACATGTAACAGCAGGCAAGAGTATTGCTGATAGTCACAGGGGAATGCAGACTGCTACTTTGACATGTTCTGAATCTTTCCATACACCTTCACTTCTTAGGTAGCTACAGCCTCAAGAATCACAGAGGCCTGAAGAACAGATTTCTGCCCTGCATTCCCAGACTGTGAAGGACCGAAGGTAAAATCAGGAAGACTAAGTACCACAGCAAGGCCTGAAGGACAATTCAGTGTCCAAGCACATTAAGCCGTGAGCAACTCTGAACTCATCAAGGCCTGGCTAAGCACTGTGGACAGCAGAAGCAAAATGACATTTAGGAAAGCCAACACAAGAATCATTACTCCTGTCATAAAGCCATCATTTGCTTATAGGTAATTGCCTGTCCAGCTGGTTATTGGAAGGACGTGGATCTCCCGCAGTGCTGTGATGTGCTACCTATGACACACACAATAACGTGTATTCTTTGCCTGTTGTATTTTGATAGACACAGTATTACAGTTTTCATGTAGAAGGAGCAGTATTCTCTGGCAAGGGTTTCTTTTGCCAGGGCTGCTGGCAAGCCCAGTGTAAGTTCATCTGTATTTCTAGGAATTTTAGTTTATCTTGCAGACCAGGAATACAGGTGCTTTTCACAAGGCCCACGTTCACGACAGAAAAACGAACAGCATCCAGCATCAGTAAGCCTGAGCAGTTAGTTGCAAGCTAGGCTTTCCCACTCAGTGCTTTTGAATTCTCATCCCTAACATATACTTAACCCTTGTCCTCACTGAAGGCAGTAAGCTTTCGCATCATTTGATACTGCAACAAAAACACAGGGATATTAGTCTCAGGGTGAGCAACCATATCTCTCGTCCTTTTGGAAAGATGGAGGATGAAATGGGAATTGACCAACAGGGCTTCCAGGTCCATGTTGCCTGGGGGTAACAGCAGCGATGCTGTCTCATGACTGTTTCCTGACCCACATAAAACACAGCAGTTCCACCCCACTCCAAAACTAGCAAATGCATCACCACAGCTGCTAGCACAATTTTATCCCTCTGGCCATCTGAACTGAGAAGAAACTTCACAGGCATAGAAATATAAGCTGTAGTCCCTTCCCTATGTGAGAATTCTAGTTTACAATGACTGAAAACCTTCTTTCTCTGAAAAAAAAAAAAAAATTAAAATTAAAGTAATCAATGGCTACTGAGTTCCTGCAGATATCTACACTAAATTCATTATTAACCTAGCATACTATAAAAATATTTATACTCCACTGTGCTAAAGAAAGTAACCATCAGGCAAAGGACTCTGTAAATCACACAAATCTTTCACAACTCAATGTGTTTAATAACGGTACCTCACTTCAATGAATAATATACAATCATGACTACACTAATATAATAATTAGCTTTTTGCTTGCCATCTATCTGCCACTACAAAAATGTAGAAGTCAGATCTATGCATTATTTTTTTTACAATTACTGTTTCTTTTCCTCTATTTAGAAACAAATGTAATTACTTCGACTAGAGAAGACAGAATTACTTCTGCAGCAGAGTCAAAACATGCATCAACACTCATTTTCTATAATTATTTCACAAGCAGCTCTGTCTGGCATCTTTCTTGAATGAAAGGAGTTTTCAAAAGGCCTTTGGCTACTTAATGAGCAGCACACAATTACAGGCACAACTGAAGGAATAAAGAAAGAAAAAAAAGAAGTTCTCACCATTCATTTAACCCTCTTTTTTAGTGTCTGCTTTTAAATGCAAAATTACTTCAGAGAACAAGATGAACCTCCTCATACCCTCACTTTTCTACTGTACTTGACAGACAGCAAGAGTTGCCAACACTCTCTTCCAGGACAGAGAAGCGCCATGGCTAGGATGTAAATAAACACTGCCTATACCCATGTTTCACTTCCCAGTAATTTATTATGGTAGCATCTTGAAAAAAGTGTTGTGATTAACCTTAAATTTTTGAAATTATCCTTTATTAGGCTTATTGTCTAGACATAAAAGCATACACAGCTCCCGTATCCCAGGTGAATTAATACATCACAGAGTGCTCACACTTAAATTGGTTGTAGAGTTAAATGTAACTAGTAAAAACAAGTGTGGTATGGAGCCAACATTAAGAAAAGGAGAGAGTATATCACTGCATTAGTTAAAAGTCAGTGGTAATGAGCAGGGGCAGTTAGCATCAGAGGCCAGAAGTCCCCCAGCTGCTTCTGCTTAGATTAGCTAGAGCTTTGCCTGTTCTGTACTCTAAGGAACAGCAGAAGCTGATGATCGGAGGAAAAAAAAAGACAGGCAAGAGGAGACAGGCTGCTCAACAGCCAGATTTCTCTCTTCTCTCATCAGTCTTAAACCAAAATAAAATGTGACATGGGTATGACAAAAGGCTATTCCCCTTCCACAAGCTTCCTAAAGAAAAGAAGCAGAGAAAGTCCTATGTATTATTACAGCCTCCACACTCCCACACAAATTCATCACCCTTCTGACACCCAAAGCCTGACAACTCCTGCCATGAGCTTTTATGAATTAAAAAAGAGCTATTTTAAATTCAAATAAGGTGGCACAGTTATTAAGTTATTTTTATACTCTTCTGCACATCTAAGACAAACTTTGAGTCTCCTCACTTCCCAAATAGGTGCTTTTAAGGCACAGATGAGTAAACAGTACACTCCAGTTCCTCACACCATTCACCTTACTGATGACAGAGTGATTAGTACCGCAGAACAATATATTAAAGCGAAGGACTAAGGAGTCAGAATATGTCCAACCTGAAGACAGACAAGTAACAAGAAAGTGCCTTAGCAGTGCAAAACTCTATTAAGTAAAAAGCAAAGAAGTAGCTTCAGGTTTAAGTAGTTTTAAACTCGGTTCATAGTAAGATTAGCATCGATTTGGCAGGGGGAAAAATTAAACTTCTAAAGATAAATCTGTAGAATCATGGACAATTTGTAAAATGGTGTCAAACAGTTTGCCATAAATTTAAGGGATATTCAGCACAGTGAACAATCGTAAGATCTCCAATGCAGATACCTAAGCAGAACAGAAATTTGGATGTTTCAAGAACTGAAGATGAATTTTAATGACTTAAGAGAAAATTGAGAAGGGAAATTGCCTTTCAAATCTTCTTCCACAGCAGTTAATGCTTCAAACTGCCACCTACTATACAAGACAAAACCTCATTTTGTCTCATCTTGGGATGGCAGAACCAGTAACTAAGAATCCAGATGAGAACCTGCACTGCATTTTAAATGTGATAGTTACTGCTTGGGCCAGGAGTCAGACTGAAATCCATATTTGCCACAGATTTTATTTATTTCTTTATTTTTAGAACCCAACCCAGGTTAGTTAATTTCACTGAAACTACTTTCCCTACCACGTGCAGGGATAGGAAGGAAGCTGCTCAGTTTTCTAATTAGGCTTTAGAGTCTGTTTAGTATTTAGCGTGAATAAAGGCCACAGCCTGCTGACCTTGCAATGAGTTACATCCAAAAAGCAAGAAAAAGGACTCTGATTTCAATAAAGCACAATGCAAAGCGCTAAAGACACACTGAACAGGCTACAGGCCAAAAAGAAATCAATCAATAAATAAAAGCAACATAGCAATAAAAGCACCATGCCAGATCCTGGTACTAAAGGACTGGGACAGTTATTTGAGTGCATGCCCTTATCTTTCCTTTTACAGAGACACTCCTCTCTCCCGTTCTGCCTGCTGAGCTGCTCCTCATGTTGCCAAGCCCTCCTGTAAGGAACCTCCTTAGTCACAGCAAGTTGAGACAGGCTGCTGAGCCCTGACCAGCCCTGGCCACCGCTCATGTCTTCTGGTTCTTGTCCCAGCATTCAACTCAGTACGATCTGCTCTCCAACCAAGGGCCCACATCACGGTCTCTCATCTGCCAGTGTGACCCAGCAATCGCTGATTAATACAGGCAAGGCTTGCTGCATCTGTCTCACCAGGGTGTTTCAATGACAAACTAGTCCCCTAAGGAAGATTTACCAAACTGAAATGCGATATATCACTGAGTTTCTACAGTCAAAAGCAATGACAAGTGTGTCCCAGAGTGCAGAGTGTTAGTTATATCAAACATTGAAGCCAACATGTTCCTACCCTCTCCACTTCCAAATGTGCCATAATATTTACTGCTACAATATCTTTCCCCATCAACCCTTTAACTATCTCCTATGGAGTCTAATTAAAATGAAGTATTGTAACATACAATCAACACTTGCACACTATTGATAGATACTTGCAGATGTTATTATAAAGAAAATAGCTCCTCAGTACTGATTAACATAGAAAGCTTAACAGAAAGTTTCTGTATTTTCCCTGTTATATGTTAAGCTTAACATTTTGACAATAGGAAACTCTCATTGCTTCTCCTCCATTTTAATTACTTTACTAACACTTCATACTTGAACACCAATGCTTAGAATTAGCCAATAATTAGGAGATTCCTCCTCTTTCATCTGATACTTCAGCCTCAGCCACACTGAAAACAATAACAATCTTCAGACTTCTTTTTCAGTTTTAGACAGCGGTCTCAGGGTATAAATAAAAAAAATATTTATACAGTGTCTAAATAAATTTAACAGTGATTATCTGAGGAAGCAGGGAAGAGAAACGTCAATGAAGTGTATTACAGTATCTGGGGGCTGGACCCTCTCCTTCTTTGACAAAGGTATTTGTGTGTCTGCTTGTTTGTGTATGCACATGCAGAATGGAAAAGGGGCAAAGTACATTCATCGAGTTACCAAATTTTAATGCAACAACATAACAATGATCTTACCATATTTTATGCCTCTTTATGTATTTATTAGTATTGTACCAGGATGTATGAGCCCCAGATAAGGATCAGGTTCCCACAGTATAAACAGACAAGATAGCAGGTTCTACTGAGCACTTAGGTAGGTGTGTATACACACACTCACAGAGTAGGCAATGATTTCTCTATACAATATATTGCAGAAACAAAATGTCCCCAACTTACATTATTATAAAGAACACACTATATGGTATCACATAATGAGATCTTCCCCAAAGCTGCTTCTAAGCAAGTGACATTGCTTAGATATTTAATTGCCATACATTTTACTCAGAGGTTATTTCCCCCTCCCTACAAATACACAACCTTTTAAGTTTAGGTCTTCAGGCAATTTGCCCCCCAATTAAGAAATTTTATCTAAGTGTCGTGGTTTAACCCCAGCCAGCAACTAAGCACCATGCAGCCACTCACTCACTCCTCCACCACCCAGTGGGATGGGGGAGAAAATCGGGAAAAGAAGTAAAAACCGCGGGTTGAGATAAGAATGGTTTAATAGAATATAAAAAGAAGAAACTAATAATGATAACACTAATAAAATGACAACAGC
>JANHGO010000053.1:17280527-17298718 GCA_024606505.1 Aquila spilogaster
TTCCCCATTCCCCCCCCCCCCCCCCCCCACTTCCAACACATACCAATAGCTGGTACAGCAACATTAAAAATCAAGAGTGAGAGAAGGCAGTGAATTTGTTGAGTAAAAGGAACAGTAAATTAAAGGTTTCAGTTAAAGGACAAGAGAAGCTGTTCCATACCCCACTAAAGGTTGTGATGGAGAAGGAACACAACCAGTCCTGGAATCATTCAGGTTGGGGGAAACCTTTGCAAGTAATCTGGCTCAACAACTCCCCATCCAAAATAGAGTCTCGAAGTTACATTCAACTTCAAAATTCAAGAGATGTATTCCTTCTGGTCCTCTCTCTGTGCATCAAAAGGATGATTTGGCTGCGCTGTCTTTATTACAACTCATTGGACAGTTACAGAACCAGATACCATTCCCCACTAGAACCATGTCTTCAGGTGGAATGAACCCATTTTAGCTCCTCATTGAATGGCTTGGGCTGACAAGGACCTCAAAGAACGCCTAGTTCCAACAATCATCTACCAGATGATTCAAGTTCGAATCTTTCTTTCATCAGATTGTTCTTGCTGTACTCCAAAAGCTTCTCGGATTGCTTATGTCCTGCCATGCTGCCCTTCCAGCAGATGTTGGGATGAATGAAGTTCAGCGTGAGAAGAGTATTTCCAAGAAGGTCTGTGGGCTTCCATGAGACTCCACAAACGGGCTTCACAGCTCGAGTCCTGACAGCCCATAGCTCCATGTTACTGCTACTGACCTGAAAGCAGTCGCACAGACAGTTCATCTCCAGTGAAACTATGCCAGCACAAATAACTAGTGTCATCTTTATTTCACAAGCATCAAGCATTGTAATGAAAAAAGAGTAGTTGTGGTTTACTCTCCAAGAAACAAGAAAGAAAAAAAAAATCACCATACTGAACATATGTTGCTTATGATCTTGGATAGGGAGAAATCTCTCAACGCCCTTCTCACTCCTTGATGTCAGAGCTTGCCAGGTTCTCCTTCTTCCCATTCACACCAGAGGTTGGTTTTGTGGGTTTTTCTTTTAGCTGAAATGTACTGTATGAAGTTTTGACAGTCTTGACAGCATCATGTGTCATCCAAAGCTTTCCAGCACAAGCAAGAAAAAAATCAAAATGAAAAGTGAGCACAATTTCATGACTCACTAAGGGACAATTTGTATGCAAGTCTGCGCAGTGGTTTGGTTAACGCATCAAAATTTTACACCAAAACAAAGCTTTTATGACTCTGACCTGCTCTCCAAAAGGCAGGTAGAGTCCTTGCAACGCTTTTGACAGCTCTCCCTTAAAAATGGAAAGAAGAATTGCCTTGCAAATAGAATTCATCCCGGGAGGACGTTAAACGCTGTTAATTTCAGTGGCCTTTATTTTTTATTTAAAATCTCACATGCCTTGCTCGTAGTGTGGAATAGAGAGGCTCGTTGCC
This sequence comes from Aquila spilogaster, assembly GCA_024606505.1. Lineage (NCBI taxonomy): Eukaryota > Metazoa > Chordata > Aves > Accipitriformes > Accipitridae > Aquila > Aquila spilogaster. The sequence goes on from JANHGO010000053.1 coordinate 17,281,959, forward strand.
TACTCTGCCGCTCAGCTCACCGTGCAAAGAGCAGTTGGCAAATCTATGGAAAAAATGCTGAAACACAAAGCAAGCCCACAGCATTAATACTGGAATTACGTTAAGTGATTTTACATGGACAGGTTTTCCACAGGCTGTGACCAACTGGGTGATGCAGAATTTTCCCAGTCATCATATAACTCGGAAACACAAGGAGTATTAGGTTAAATCCATTATTGATGTATGGCCAGTTAAGTCCGTGACTCTGCAGTGATGTACACCTGTTAAATATGTGCAATCAAATGCTAGCTATGCAAATGAATCTTGTCAGATTGAGTAAAAGCATTAGGAAGAGATTAAGAAGTCTCTTCAGGAAACTAGTAAATTAACTAATATTGAACAGAGTATCAGGTGCCTCATCAGGAATGTAGAGCGGTGCTCCACTGTATTTCCTTTCACTAATTTCTAAATTTAACAATATACTCAACAATTAAAAATCTCTCATGAAACAACTCACGATAACATACAGTCTGCATTCCACATGTCCAGTTCCGCTTTCAGATACAGGACTCTAGTACACTGGGCAAAGGCGTAGCCAAAGTTTATTTCAAAAGGTTTAATCCCAATTTCCAGTTAAGGTCAACTTTCCTGCTCTGGTGTTGACAGTTGGTTTTGGAGGGGAAAAAGAAGGCACCCCTCATATGTTGGAATAGCTGTCTTACTGGAGGAATTAAGCACAAGAGAATTATGTCATCCCAGACAGAACAAGGTTTCCCTGAATGGTGAAAGACAGAAGATACAATCAAGAGACCACACACCACAGCAAGGCATGACGGAGAATTATGTGTCCAGCACACTAAACCACAGGCAATGCTGAGCCCATCGAGGCCTGGCTCAGCACTGCAGAAGAGCCAGTTCGGGGAAAATCACTGCTGCCACACAGCCACAACCTCCCTACAGGGAATGGCCTGTTCCAGCTGGCTATTGCAAGGACGTGGGTCTCCCCCAGTGCTGTGGTGCTACCCATCACATGCACAATAACAGGTTTCCTTTGGCCGCCGTATTTTGATAGACACGGTTTTAATGTCTCATGTACAAGAGGAACTGTTCTCTGGTAGGGGTCTGTTTTGCCAGGGCTGCCAGCAAGCCCACTGTAGGGCCATCCGCATTTCCAAAACCACTGAGAGTTTTAGTATATCCAGCAGACTCAGCACACGTGCTTCTTGCAAGGCCACACTCGTGACAGAAAAACCAACAGCAAGCAACAGCAGCAAGTCTCAGCAGTTAGCTGCAGCCTGGGCTTCCCCTCTGAGTGCTCCTGAATCGCCCTCCTGAACACACACTGAACCTCCATCCTTACTGAAGCCTGTATGCTCTCGCATCACTCGATTTGCACCAAAACCTCAGGGAGTTCAGTGTCGGGGAACCACACACACTTTTCATCCTTTTGAAGAGACAGACAGTGAAATAGGAACTGAGTGGCAGTGCTTCCAGGCCTGTGCTGCTGCCCTGCATGGAACAGGGCAGTTCCAGCCCACTCCAAAAGGAAGGACAGCACAACCTCACCCCTGGCCATCTGCATGGAACACAAACCTTGCTGGTATAGAACTACAGGTGAAAGTCTTGTTCCTCCCTAGGTGAAGATTCCACATCAAATGACAGAAGACCTTCTTTCCCTTCAAAAAAATTAAGAAGTAATAACAGCTAATGAGTTCCTGCAGCATTCTTTGCTAAGTCTGGCAGTAACCAAGCATACTGTAAAGACGTTTATTCTCTACAAAGATAAAGAAAGCAACCATCAGGCAAACTATTCTGTAAAACCCACAAATCCTTCACGACTCGATGTGTTTAATAACAGTACTTCACTCAATGAATAATACACAACGATGACTTCACTAATATAATAATCAGCTTTTTGCTTCCCAACTATCTGCCACTACATAAAGTAGAAGTTGGATCTATATTTTTTTTTGACAATTACCATTTCTTTTCCTCTATTTAGAAACAAATGTAATTACTTCAACTAGAGAAGACAGAATTACTTCTGCAGCAGAGTCAAAACATGCATCAACACTCATTTTCTGTAATTATTTCACAAGCAGTTCTGTCTGGCATCATTCTCAAATGAAAAGAGTTTTCAAAAGGGCCTTTGGCTACTTAATGAGCGGTGTACAATCACAGGCACAACTGAAGAAAAAAGTAAAGGAAAGAGGTTCTTACCATTCATTTAACCTTCTTTTCTGGTGTCTGCCTTGAAACACAAAGTAACAACAGAGGACAAGATGGATCTCCTCATCCCCTCTCTTTCCTGCTGTGCTTGACAAACAGGGAGAGTTGCCAATCTCTTCTATGACCGAGAAGTGTCAAAGCTGGGACATAAATAAGTACTGTGTTCCCATGTTTCACTTCCCAGTGATTTATTATTGGAGCATCTTGAAAAGCGTGTTGTCATTAACCTCAGCTTCTGGAAATGATCATTTGTTAAGGTTGTTGTCTAGACAGAAAAAATCCAGCTCCCACATCCCAGGCAAAGCAGTGCACCCCAGAATGTCCACACTTAAACCAGTTGCAGAGTTAAACATAACGAGTAGAAACAAATGTGGCTTAGGTCACTTTCAGAAGACAGGATTAAGGTACACATTGGCATTTGTTAAAAGCCAGTAGTGTGAGCAGGGCAGCGAGCATCAGCAGCCGGATGCTTGGATTAGCTGGACCTTTGCCTCTGCTTCACACTGCAAGGAGGAGAGGAAGCTGAGGATTGGAGGAACAAAACAGACAGGCGAGAGGAGACAGGCTGCTCCTGACGGTCAGATCCCCCTCCTCTCTCATCAGTCTTAAGCTAAAATAAAATGTGACACAAGTATGACAAAAGGCTATTCCCTTTCCACTGGCTTCTTAAAGAAAAGATGTGCAGAAAGTCCTATGTATTCTTCTAGCCTCCACTGTCACACAAATTCATTACCCTTCTGACACCCACAGCCTGACAACTCCTGCCATGAGCTTTTATGAATTAAAAAAGACCTATTTTAAATTCAAATAAGGTGACACAGTTATTTTTATACTCCTCTGCACTTCTAAGACAAACTTCAGGTCTCTTCTCTTCCCAAATAGGTGCTCTGAGGCGTGGATGAGTAAACAGAGCACTCCACCTCCTCTCTTCATTCATTTTACTGCTGATGGCCATTAGCACTGCAGAAAAATATACGAAACTAAAGGGCGGAGGAGTCAAGAGTTGGACGTATCAAACAGGTTGGATGGTTGGACACATCCAACCTGAAGTAAGAACAGTTACAAGAAAGTGCCGCAGCACCATATAACGCTAATAAGTAAAAAAGCAATGAGGTCGCTTCAGGTTTCAGTAGCGCTAAGCTCAGATCAGAGCGAGATTAGCGTTCATTGGGCAGGAAAAAAATTAAACTTCTAAAGATAAATCTGTAGAATCACGGACGATTTGTAAAACGGTGTCAAACAGTTTGCTATAAATTTAAGGGATATTCGGTGCAGCGAACAATCGTCAGATCTCCAATCCAGATAACCAGGCAGAACAGAATTTGGATGTTTCAAGAACCAAAGATGAATTTTAATGACTTAGGAGAAAATTGAGAAGGGAAATTGCCTTTCAAATCTTCTTCCACAGCAGTTAATGCTTCAAACTGCCAGCGACTGTACCAGATGAAACCTCATTTTGTCTCATCTCGGGATAGCAGAAACAGTAACTAAGAACCCAGAAGAAAACCTGCGCTGCATTTTAAATGCCACAGTTACCGCTTGGGTCAGAAGTCAGATTTAAACCTCATTTACCACAGACTTATTTATTTGTGTATTTAGAACCTAAACCGGATTACTTATTTTCACTAGAACTGTTTTCTTTACCACGTGCAGGGACAGGAAGGAAGCTGCTCCGTTTGCACTTCAGAGTCTGTGTCTGAAGAGCGAAGGAAGACCACAGCCTGCTGGCCCTGCTACGAGATCTATCCAGGGCGCAAGAAAAAGGACTCTTGACAAAGAGCAACACTCAGCGCTACAGACTCACTGAATGCGCTACAGGCCAGAAAGAAATCGATCAATCATCTGTAGGCTACCGATAGATACTTACAGATGTTATACAGAAAATAGCTCCTTGGTGCTGATTCACACAGAAAGCTTAATAGAAAGTTTCTGTATTTTCCCCTTTATACATTAAGCTTAACACTCCTACAACGGACATGTTCCGCTGCTGCTGGGGTTGGAAGGGATCCTCAACAGATCACCGAGTCCAACCGCTGCTAAAGCAGTACCCTACAGTAGGTCGCACAGGTCGGTGTCCAGCTGAGTCTTGAATATCTCCATAGAAGGAGACTCCCCAGCCTGTTCCAGTGCTCTGTCACCCTGACTGTACAGTTCCTCTGCATGTTAGTATGGAACTTCCTGTGTCCAACTTTAAGGCCACTGCTCCTTGTCCTATTGCTACACACCACCGAAAAGAACCTGGCTTCATCCATTTGACAGAACACCAACTGAACACCAGTATTTAGAATTAGGCAGTAATTAGGAGATTCTTCCTCTTTCGTGCTGCACTGAAAACAATAGAAACCTTCAAACTTCAAGTTCTGTCACAGAAATGGATATGCATCCAGTTTTTGTGCATGCCCATTCAGGATGGAGAAGGGCAAAAAGCGCATTCATCCAATTGCCAAAGTTTGATAGAATTTAATGATGCTCTGACCACATCTTATACCTCCTTCTGTATGTATTAGTACTATATCAGTATTCGAGGACCCCGGGTTCAGTTCAGGTTCCCACTGCACAGAAACACAGGACCGAAGTTTCTACTGAGTGCTTCTATGCACGCAGACAACATGCATCAGAGTCTCTACAGAACACGCCGCAGAAGCAAGATGTCTCCAACTTGCGTTGTTATAAAAAATACACTATATGGTATCAAATAATGAGATCTTCCACAAAGCTGCTACTAAGCAAGTGACATTGCTTAGATATTTAATTGCCATGCATTTTACTCAGAGGTTTTTTGCCTTTCCCTACACACACAGTTTTTAAAGTTTAGGTTCTCAGGCAATTTGACCTGGAGTTACGAAATCCTATCTATGGAATGTTATAACAGTTTGATTATATGAAAATGCGTTGTTTTCCGGTGGCATGGAAGGTCCTAAGGAGCTTAAATATAACCCAAAGGTTTTGCAGATGACACAGTCTGCAGGATGAAAAACACTATGCTGTGATGCCTCATCCTCCTAGGACAATACCTGGAATTCACTCACTACCCACCTGACACACCAGTCAAAGCAAGCAGGCACTCGAGAGCTGAAAGCTGGCACAGTGCTTAAAGAAAGCAGAGATCTGAGACTGTGCTTGGAGGGAGGAGAAGCTGAGCTCTTACTCCCATGAGAATGAAGCACCAGCTCAGCTCTGAAATTCAAAAATACTTCTTTTTCAGCAGAAGAAAAAGAGATAATAAAATTTAAAGAAAATAAAGGAAACAGAAGCAAGAGATGTTAATGTGAAAGCAGAACAGCAGTCAGCCCAGCACTGCTATCTCTACAGTGAACTCAGCAACATTCCAGACATCCACTGCTCCTCTCCTCTAAACTGAACACTGCATATTAATACTATGATAGCTCTGTATAAAATATATATATATATAAATAAAAATACATTGCTACAATGCAATGCAAAGGCTGCCAGGAAGCTGTGCTGTTCTGAAGCTTCATGTCAAACCTTCCCTTATAAATGTCTCTCTAGTACGGTACATCTTGACACCCATATGTTGTCTCAGCAGTGTAGGAAACGTAAAGCTTTGCAGATCACACTGATTGGCACGGTTCCTGAGCTCCCACGCTTCCTTTCGAGCAGACAACATACTACACAGAATAAGGCTCCCTAGATAGTCTAGGATAATATTTTAGTGTAAGTAGAGCTAAAATTATTGCAAGCTATGTAATTTGGCAATTAGCATTGCAAGAAGCGCAGGAAGCTCAAAGGAACTGTTTGAGCTAATTGTGACCAGTAAAGGGCACAGTGCTGCATCCTTCCGGCTGCAGCAAAGATGCTCCTGGTGCTCTATAGACACGGCAGGAGCAGGTACCAGACCTTATGCCATCAGCCTTGCAGTACAGAAAAAGAGCAGTGCTCCGAGCCTGGCACAGACCTGGGGCAGCACGTCCCACCACCTGCCGACTATCTTGGGGCTGGACTCGAGGACAAACAGGCAGCAGAACCAACAAAGCAGTTTTTAGCAACCTGCCCCCCGACTTGCCTTCTGCACAGAACTAGATGTGCACCCAGCACGTGACCAAAATGCACTCCCAGTTTCCTCTGCTGAACATCTTTGGGGTCAGTCATCACAGGGAAAAAGCTATTGGTTTTACCACTATGGAAATGTATTCAGTCTTCAGGTGGAGCAGTGCAGAAGAGAGGATGAATGCAGATGGCAGCCTGGAAGCACAGCTCAGTGCCTGTGTTTTTGCATGGAGAACAAATCATCGATTTGTGACTGTTAAATACACATGAAAGTATAAGCAAAAGGAAGGTTTAAAAACAAAAGCCAGACCAAATTTCCTGAGGTCATACTATGCAGGGAGTGGCGAAACAGATAGATGGTTTCTGACTCCACATTTTTCAGCTCTTTGGACCAGTGGTACTGTAACTGTCACAAAAATCACAAAAGCAAAGCAGAAAGGGTTTTTAAGGATAGACCTGTCAACACAATCTGGGAATCACTCAGCTTTGCTGCCCAGAATCCTATCACGTTGTTGTTCCTTCCGTGCTCTGAATACACAAGAAGGCAACCTGCAGCGGTGCGAAGGGTGCCCGGAGCATCTCACACTGTCCTCGTGCTCTCAGGAGGGAACAGATGGACGGCTGCAGGCTACAATTTGCTATTTTTCAGCCTGACTCCCTTGAGAAAGACCAATTTAAAGGAAATGCTGAAGGTGATACACCATCAGTGCCCTGGCCCTTAACCCAGGGGACAACCCAAGGTAGGATTTTTTTCATAAACCCTTGAAGGTATTTGGGTTTCAAAGCTGTCAACACATTCAAGTACATTATCTGAGGCAATGTTATTTCATGATTCCCGTGCAACTGTCATGCACAGTGTGGCCAGTTTTGTCCTGCTGTGGAGAATACTGGAGATTTCTGCATGATGGTTATGAAGTCTGTGACTCAGGCAGCAGTTTAATCATGCCTTCCTGTGGGTTTTTTCCCCTAAGCCCTGGAGGATAACCTGGTTTTAGAGTTATTTACCTGCAGTGGAAAATACGTGGTCAAACAGACATGGGTATAAGGGAGTAACTGTTAAGGTTTGCTGACAGCTGGAAAGGTCTGAGCAATCGAATTGTCAATGGTTAAACAGATAAAAGTGACCGTGCCAAGCGAGACAGCGAGCTGAGGACAGGCGTTCCAGCAGAGAGAAAACCAGCACTGAGTGCAGGCAAGCTGTTTGCAGGGACTGGAGAGCATCAATTTCAGTCATGTAAGAGAAAACCCTGATTTCAGAAATAGAGACAGAAGAAGAAAATACTATTTGAAAGGAAAGGTGGAATTAGATGAAAGCTTCACAGGCAGAATCCATTTAGAAATGAGGCAGAGATGGGGAGAAAACAAAAATGCATATGAATGTCTAAATCTCCATATTCTTTATAGCAGCAATTGCATGAGATTTCTTTTATAAAACCCCATCACAAGCATTTCAAACGATGAGCCACTCCCAACGCAATAGCTATTAGCCCCAAATTCCCCCAGCTGGCAGTTCAGAGGAATCCCCCAGCTCCAGTACAGGCTGCCCAGGGCAGGGGTCCAGCTATAGTGCCCGGTTTGGAGTGCCTGGGCAATGGCTCCGTTCCCAGATGGCAGTGACACCGAGTGCCCACCCCACAGCTGCCGGACCCTGCTTCCCAGAGCAGGGCTGCTGCTCTGGTTTGAAAGACAAATGTGTGGTTCTATATCTTGGATGCAACACGAGAAACCTCCAGTGCCTGCCCCAGGCTGGGATGTGGCATCATTCTGCTCTAATGTTAGCCTTTCTATTACTCCTATGAGAAAAAATATATACTATTTCTATCAGATTAATAGCATAGTGCCTCATAATCTCTTCTGTTTCACTATTTGTATGATTTCCTATGTACTTCTGTGGAGACTAACACTGCCAGATCCGAAATAAAGGAATCAGGGATTACTTAATGCAGCGATTAGGGACAAAGAAATGCAGAATTATACACAAGGTTATTTTTCATACTGTGAATGAGGGCTGTGTATTGTGAAAACAAAACTCATTACCCGTTCTTTAAGATGATCCTTTTCGTGAAGCCTAAGTATTCCATAGGATATTTAAAAGAAGATTCAACCCCATACCCACCAACCTCACCCAGTGCTTGTCTTGTGCAAAAACTCCCAAGCAAAAACAGGATACCTTATTGCTGTTAAATATATCAGCTTCTAAAGGGAACAAATGCTGGGCTACAGCTCTGCGTGATGAGCCTTTAGACTCCTATCACCGAAGATGAGTTTGTGCCCATCCCAGAAGAACAAAAAAGGATTGGCTGTGCCAGGACCACACCGATTTTCCATGGCAGACACCCTACCCCAGCAATAGAGAAGACACGTGGGGAACGCTCCCAGCAGTGCTGCACGTGAGTCGGTCCAAGGATCTCAGGGCTATGGGAGTACCACATGGCTTAAGGATGGATGCGAGGAGAACGTTCTTCATTTTTAACTACTGTCTGCAGGAGAAGTGTTTGATAACATTGCAGGTGAAGGGTAAACATTTTGTAGCAAATTGCTCCAATCAGAAAAAAAAGATCCCTTTTCGTGCACAAAGAAGCTGAGCACTGAAGGGATTCAGCGCAGAAAACACACATCTCCAGAGAACGGCCTGTGATACGAAAACAATTTTTAGAATGTTTTTCAGTAGAGGGAAAATATCCCCCCACTGCTTTCAATTTAGCTTCTTACACTGCACTTTTGGAAACCCTTTGCTTAACACAGCCACACCACAAGCAATGCACTGCCTTCCCCTCCCTCGACAGTGCTTGCTTTTAAAACTCCGCATTCTACTCCCAAGGGACCCCCAATGTCCCAGAGAAAAGGCAGCAATAACACAGCGACACCGCTGATGCAGTGCAAAGAACACCGCCTCCAGCCCGAGACCGCGGTCCGCAGCAGCACAGCAGCTTTGGGAGACTCAGCTCCTGGTGGGCCGCGGCGTGCTGTACTGGTAGTACACCTGTTTGCACAGAACACGATTCCAGATCTTTTACACTGAGGTATTTGCTTCTGTGGGAAAATAAGTCAATATTTGCTCTGCTGTGCCAGCTGGATCAAGGGAAAGCTATACATTGGCCAGACCTCTCAGAGGCGGTAGGAACAGGCTGGCAAGAAGACGCGTATCTGCAGTTCACATGCACAGCACAAATTTAAACCAGCAATGACTGAAAACAGCTTTGGAACAGCGGGAGCACAAGTAGCACACAGAGGACTGATTTGGACTCCGTGGGTTTTAGGTCAGGTATTTCATCTTTCATGTCTGTGTTTCACGATCTCTTCAGAAGTGTAGGACAGAGGTGAGAATCAAAGAAGCTGAGTTTTCATATAGGAAAGTCAACCAAAACTAGGGTGATTTACAAGAAGGAAGACCATAACCTGTGGAGGGATGAGAACCCACGCTCACAATCATCATAACGCACTCACCACCCCAAAGCAAGTTAATAGCATGTCACATGCAGCAGTGATTTGAGTGGGCACTACATCAGTACTTTAATGTTACTTGTATCAGACAAAACTCAAAAACATTTGGGCAGCAAGGTAATCCATCTGAATCGGCATACGAGGCACTTAGCTCTGCATAGAAGAAAAACAAGGACAGCTGTAGACAGGCTTTCAGGTTCAGTTTTAGTGACAACGGGATTCTGCCCAGGATGAAGAACCATGTGGATCTTCTTGCAGGGGAAGGTGTTATGAATGTAAAAATAAGCACTGTATCAGAGTGACCCATGAAAGAAGAAGTGGAAAGGTTTGCTTCTGCAGGAGCTTAACAAATAATTCATCTGAGAACAAAGCCAACTGGGAAGAACTGGGTATTAATATGTACAACTTTGTCTATCACATATAGTACTTGGTACTTGAGACTGCCTTTGGTGCAGCATTCATTGCCCTGTAGCTGATGTCCTACTTCTTTGCCTCACTCCCTTCTCTGTTAAAAATAACTCAGTACTAACAATTTACCTACCTATTACAAGCATTACTACACCAATGTACGTCAAAAATTTCATGTTGGACAAATAGATCACCCTAAGCTTCATCTTCAAAGTGATGGATTTCCTTGATACCAAATATTTTCATCACCCTTCCTTTACTCACAAATCAGCTTCTGGAGGTCTGGATATATTTAAGGCCTACTTCCCTCCTGCATATTTTTCGTTCTCTAGTAAATGCTGGAAAACCTTTCAAAGTGCCACAGGGAGAAAGCTGTGGTGTTAAGGTTTTCAGATTTTGTTATTTTGGCAGTTGTGGTCTTCATATAAATCCCCTTCCAATGGTTTCTGCACCAAGATCTTAGTTTAATACTTGAAGGATTATTGGCAGCTAAGAGGAGGATTTGTGGATGTTGAATGAAGTACATTGTAATAACAACTGTCAGGCTGATTATGATGCTCAGGCCTGTATTGCCTCTCCAGCAATACTTGAATACTTTGATATGGTCACAGCTATGGTCTACTTGAATACTATGTCTAGAGTCAGAAAATAGTCTACTACTTCATATTTTTCAGAAGCACAGCTTGTATTAAATAAAGATAAAAAGCTTTTATAAGCTTTTTAGCTTATAAATTAAGTTTAAAGGAGTTGAAAGCATTTCCTTTTACTCACTTTGGGCTCAGTGGAATAACAATGAATTAAGATGTCAACGAAACTTCCAGTCCCTACCAATCCCATGGCAATCATCTGCATCACAATCCAAAGCCTGTGGAGTTCAGGGTCTTTGCTTTTCCACCTGTGAAATGCAAACTGAGATACAGAGGGATTTTGGCACTCTCTGAGGAAGGAGGATAAGTCTGGTTCACTCTTGGCTTTGTCATGTTCAGACGCCATAACATAATGGATCACAGAAACATCCATGAACAAAGCAGGTGGTAAAAACCCATACAAAGAGACAAACCCACAACCCAACTTGACCTACTTTCGAGCTCAACCAGGGTGAAAACCAAAGGAAAATTGGGTTATGGAGGCAAACACACACACCAGCACAAAAAAGGTTCTGTACTCTCATACTCCATCTGCTGGCTCTCCTCAGTAGGGTTCAGTTGTATTTGTGTGATTGGTTTGGTTTTCTCATTTCTTTTTTCCCCACTTCTCTCACAAGCTGTGCACCACCCAGCTGATAGGGGTAAGCTGGGGAGCACTGAGCAAGAAGCCACAGTCATCACAATATTTCAGTGTCCACTGGGGAAAAAATGAAAGGGTAAAATATTCATGGCAATGTGAAACAACTGAAAATGTAAAGAACAAAACACTTTCTAAATGTTTTACAAATATCTCAGGGTTAAAAGCATGAAGTGAGGCTAAAGATGCAGTGTTCTTTCCAATTCGGCCCCTACCTTGCTTTTGTGTTACATGCTAGAGCTTCTAAAAAAGCCAATTAAAGTGCCTTTTATTCTATGAAATGTTTAAAATTGGGCACTTTCAGTATACAAACTCTAAACATCTCTTACTGTTTGGGTGCTTTTTCATGCAGACTCATGTACATCAAAAACATTTCAAATCAAAAGGTATTTATTTTTCAGCTGCCTTCAGAAAAGCAGAAAGAGAAGCGTAAGCAGGAAGCAGTGAGCGGCGTTTGTCCCAGGACAAAGGTAGGTTCCTGACTATGCAAACACACAGCTTCATGAATGCTTTGCAAGAGTGGGGTCTGTCATTTCACAATATAAACTGTATAGAGAAGAAAAACAGGCTCCTCTCTTCGGTCACTCCCCAGTGGCAGCTCAGTGCTTCCCACAGGCACAGCAGGAACACACACGCAGCGTTATCCGTTCCAGTTTCCTCCCACTAACTGGGCTTTTCACTCTCATATAAAGCGACATCTGGAAATGATCATCTCATCGCACCCTCAAAAAGCTACAGAAGCAGTAATAATATGGTAATAAGGGATGAAATTTTATGAAAGATGGCACTTAACTGAAGACTAAAAGACACCATGCAATTTAAATAAATTGCTTTTAGCAGGGGACTGAGTGACAATCAGAAGAAAAAACAACGAATTGTGGGCCCGACTTTCGACTGGTGTAAAATGGTGGCTTTGGTACAGCAGTGCCAGTTTTACACACACCCTGAATACGGTTTTGTAGAATCACACTTTAGGATCGTGCTGAAGAGACCCTCAAATTGAGGATGCTAAAGTGAAGCTGCGCAAGCAAAGCGGAAAGAAGCTATCAGCATGCCAAATAGCCGCTTGTTTTGTTTCTCTCCCTTCTTTAAGTGAGCTGAATCACACTGTCATCACACCATTATCTCTCCCTCTGCATTTCTGCCTCTTCAGATCTGTCTTTCTGGGGTGAAACCTGGACAGGACTTGAGAGCCAAGGGATATCAAAAGAAGAGTGTCCTAACACAGCTGGCATGGAAACAGGTGCCAGGTAGGTTCCGTTCTTATGGGAAAAGTCATGAGGTCTCATCCCCAGCAAGATCTCCTCTTATCACAAAAGCCTAACATCTTTTGTGATACGTTTGTCATCCTACTGGCCAGCCAGCCCACTCAGAATATACTGCTATATTCAAACCCCATTATAGAAAGTCATTACATTTAACACCAGCAGCACCAAGCAGAAACAGGGTGATGTGGAAATGAATAACTGGACTTCATACTAATAAATAAAAATAAAAAAACACTTTGGGATAACAAACTGCCTTTGCAGATAAAAAGAAATAAATCTGTAGAATTTAAATCCGTCATGAGCAAAATCCCTCTGGAAAAAAAACTCCAAACCGAAGCCCTATCATGACTGCCTCTACGTTCATGAAAGTATTTATGCAGACTAAGATAAGGGTAATCAATCCACATGCCTTGGGACAAAAGCTGATCTCCTGCAGGGGTCAGGATAAAGAAGTTTCCTCACCACATGTGCTCTGATTCAGGGCACCAGGAGACACGCTTGGCTAGGCTTGGGAGCTGCTAGAAGCAAACCTCAGATTTGTGCCACACTGATGCACTCCCGCAGTAAATCCCAGCTTTTCCTCTGCACACTATCATTTCCCAATGCACTGGATGTACTGCCTGAACTGTGGCTGGGCTGTGCTTCTCAAGCCTACCCAAGTAACTTGTCAGCTCCAATCTGGCTCTTCAGGAGTCCTGTACTGTGAAGCATCCTGCTTCTCATTTCACCATTTAATTACATCCCTTCCTGCTCCCAGATTCTTTCTGTTCCTTATAAGTTATCACCTTGTTATAGCCCAGACAACATAGGTGGTTGGTGTTGTCTTTTTCCTGTTCTTTTCTAGTAACCATAATTCATAGTTAGATACAACCGATCCTCTGTTCTCTGAAAGATGTCACTGCGTTGACCACACTTCCACAGCCAGCATTGTCTCTAACCTGACACTGGCAGCTCCCCCAAGAGACACCTTTTGCCTGGGACACCCCTGGCACCAGCAGTCAGCTGCACCTCTGCAGCACGTAGACAAACCAGAAACACAGCTTCTTCCTATGGAACTTTGGTCTTCAAATTGACACTGTGTCTGCACCGTCCAGGAGGTCTGAAGGTGCATAGTATGGGCTAAAAGAAAGTAAAACCTGACAAAGACAGACAAGGAAACTGCACCACTCCAGCATGTCCACAGCCACAAAATGCGTGTCATCAGGAAATAATATTCCTTTTCTTTCTGTTATTTAAGAGGTAGATGCTGTCCTTCTACTCCCCAAAAATTAAGAAATGAGGAGAGAAAAAGGATAAATCAAGAAACATGTGTTATCAATTTAATCAATTTGACAGAGAAAGTCATCATCTCTTATGTAAAAGGACTTAAGCTGTTAAGACAAAGTCCCTGTCTTTCAATAACAGCGTCAGATTGTTTCCAAGCACAAATTGGGGATCAAGGATCAAGAAGGAAAATCATATTTCTGTAAGTCTACTCTTATCTCTCCTGCTGCCATGCCAAAGGCTATTGAGGTGGAATGAAAGCAGAGTTTCAATCATCAACAAAACGCTGCAGCTCACACACAGAGTCGCTAAAACAGGTACCAGTCCCACAGGCTTTGCGGGATCCACATATCAAAACGCAGACATAAGATTGTGCCATCCTCAGCAGCTCACCTGCAGGGCTCCGCGGCTCTTGGGAACAGAAGCTATCAAGAGAAGAACAACTCATTTCATTGTGCTACACAAGCCTTTGTTTCAGGGAATTTAGCAAAAACCAAACACAAACGGAACATGTGCCACAGAGGCTTGTCTAGTACAGGAAGAATAGAAAGCCCCTCACAATATTTACCAATAAAAACAGACAACAAGTAACACAAGTAAGGTTTTCCTTCACTGCTAATGCGTGTGGGTTCTTTTTGTTGTTGTTTGCTTTGTTTTCTTTCTTTCAAAGTGTTTTTCCAAAGTCTGCATTCCTGCTAAATAAGCATCTATTTTCCCAGTTGTCTACATTTAAAGCTGCAGAAGACAGTGGATCTAAGAGTTACATGAAGTTCCCTATTCTTATTAGTTACGCATTTATGTTCCAAGGGAGGACCTAGAGTAACTCCAGGTTGAATTAGTGTGTGAATCAGGGATTTTAACAATATCTACACATTCATTGCACAGGACTCCTTCAAATCACTTCCTGTGCCATGTGGGTGGTGCTCTGACCCACGTATCAGGTAATTTTTCTAGTTTCTGTAAGCTCGAAATAGATTAAAGCAACAGTATAGCAACCCCAAATGTTATTTTTCAGCATCAACAGGGAATGTTTCCCATTTAAGGGGAGTTATCACCTTAAAATCAAATCCAAAATATTTTTGAAACTGTAAAAACTCAGTGTTGGCAGCCTTACCACAAACGGACTTTTTGGTTGCTCAGTTCACTCAGAAGACAGTGCTGAACAGATCATTACTGGGAGCTGTGTTCAGACATATTATTTTGACCCTGTTATCTCCTTCCCTATTATTTTGGGGGAAAAACCTAATATTTTATATCATCCTTTCCTCTAACTGCCCCTCAACCCTGTGCCTGATTTTAACCTCCAGCAGTCCTTGTCCTCGTTCCCCGCCGCGCATCTCTTCCTTCTGACTGCCAATCCACTGCCAGACCATTTAACCTTCTCCTGCCCCAACTCATGACCTATCACAGCCTACAGAAACAAATTAAAAAATTACAACACAGCGAAAATAATCACTTATTTGCAAAGGCAGGGTTTGCTCCTTCCCTGCAGCTGGCTTCTTCCTGGAAGGAAGCAAGGTAGGACTGACTTCTCAGTATCATTTCTAAATATCAAATATAAATGAAGTCTTGCAGTACTATCCTCTGTGAAAGCAAAAGCATCACCGATGGGATAATGGATGCCCAGGTATACACTGCTTATAAAGAATTAGATAAGATATTATCCAGTTTAATAAAACTTCTTTGTGTTTATTTAAAGCAAGACCTTCCATAATTAGTTTTATGGATTTCATTTAATGAAAACCTTTTAAAGTCTGGGTAAACACATTCCATTTACTGTGATCAAAAATCTGAAAATCAGGGATGATCTTGATAACAGCTCTGTGACAGCGTAATACCTTCCAAGCTCACGCTGAGCATCCTGGGGAACACTAGCTTTGATGCAAGACCTGCAGTCAGCTCACTCATACCAGAAAACTACATTTGTAAATGAGCTTCCATCACTCGAACTGAAGCAAAAAAAAAGAAAAGCTTGATTCTCCCCAAAGCCTGTTCTCATTCAGAGTTCAGAATAAAAAAAGGATCTCCCTTCAAGGAGTGCCTAAATTCTTAGCTCCCCCAGCACATACATAGGCTCCCCAGCACACAAGCATACAATGCCAATTGAGAAGATGCTCAGGAGGTTATTTAGTGAAAGAGACACTGACATCTCATTTTCAGAAAGTTGCAGACAACTTCCATTTATGGTTACAAAGATTTCTTGCAATTTAAACAACAAAGGAAATACTTCTTTTCCAGTATAAGTGATACTCTCTATTATCACTTCCGCATTCAATTTTGCTGTCTGTATTAGTGGGCCTAATAAACACATTACAAGCAATGTAAAACAGGACTACTTCACCACTTGCTGATGACATACAAATGTGTAGGAGTTTGGTGTTTGCCTCCTCGCTAAGAAAACACGACGACAAAAGAAAAAATGCACTGAAAAAAAGCAGCATCGCTCGTCACTGAACTACTTAAAAAACAACAACTCTGTTTCAACTGATGTCATTCATTGGGAGCTGTAAGGAAAACCAAGGAGGTAGTGCTGCTTTCTTGATTTGGTACATTTTTGAAAGCCTTTACTACGAAAGTTTTGTGTAATTATACTGGAAATGGGTTATCTTGAAGTCCTACCACCACATATGAAAATTGGGAAATAACATACATTTTCTTGTCTGTCATTTCTCTTAGACTTTTCTAGAAGGCGTACATCTTCAGACAGTGGGGGGGTCTCTTCCTTCCTTTGAGTCCATGTTTAGATCAAGATCACTACAAGTTCTCCCACCCAGTGCCCTAAACAAAACATAAATGCCACCATCATCAGTCTTAACAAGCTCTAAATTGCAACGTATATTAACAGAATGACCTTCTCCAGTAAGATTTTCATTAGCA
>JANHGO010000053.1:17298818-17313615 GCA_024606505.1 Aquila spilogaster
TCAGTGTTATCAACATTCTTCACATACTGAACTCAAAACATAGCACCGTACCAGCTACTAGGAAGACAATTAACTCTGTCCCATCTGAAACCAGGACACCCTGTGACAGAGAAAAGGCAGGAATAAGAAGCTGATTACGATTATGCCTTCAGCACACAGGTACATTTCTACAGCCTAAACAGTACTTTAACAAGATAATATTACTTTTAGCATAGGCCACCATGATCAGGTTCGGAGATTATTTCTTGTTACAAGCAAGAGCATCTTTTACATTGAGACTTACACAGAGACAAGTAAGGATAGACAAACTATCACTCGTACTAATGAACCAAGTCTGATCACCTGGGAGCACTGACACAAACCGGTGAGCCTCGGTCCAATTGCGCTGCCAGCAGCGTGAGGGGCTTGCAAGATTCAATATAAATTCCTGATCAGTTGCAGCATAAAGTACCGATATTGTATGAAGCACCTGTTTGCACAGAGTGTGATTCCAACTCTTTTACACTGAGATATTTGCTTCTGTGTGAAAATAAGTAAATATTTGCTCTGCTGTGCCAGCTGGATCAGGGGAAAGCTATAAATTGCCTAAGCCTTTCATAGAGAGTAGAAGGCTGGCAGAAGGTGGGTATCTGGAGTTCACATGCACAACACTAATTGGAAGCAACAGCTATTGAAAACAGCTTCAGAACATAAACAGCAACACCAGAAGTAGATACAAAACTCATTTTCACTCTGTGGATTTTGTGTCAGGTATTGCAAAAGTCATCTTTTAACTCTGTGGTTCCTGATTTCTTTAGAAGAGTAGGACAGAGACCAGAATCAAAGAAGTTGAGTTTTCACGAAGGAAAGGGAAGTCTTATAACTGAAACTAGTACAAGCGCATTGCTGAGTGATTACAAAGAAAAAGATAATATATGTGTTGAGATGTGATGGGAATCAGTGTTTACAAGAAACTTAACACTTATCACCCCAAAACACTTCCACCACCACAAAGCAAATTATAGGATGCAATGTGCAATGTGGTGATCTCTATACATTATAGGATGCAACATGCAACACTTTACACCAGGATTTTAATCCATTTCATGTATCTCACAACAACTCAAAGACATTTGGGTTCTCTTATAGCAGCAAGGTTATCTGCTTTGTCTGAATTGGCATACCACTGTTTTAGTTTTGTATGAAATTAAAAACCATCGCAGTTGTAGACTTGCTTCCAGGCACAGTTTCTTTAGTGACAACGGGATTCTTTCTGCTGAGGAAAAAGAACCATGTGGATCTTTTTACAGAGGAATTTGTTATGAATGTAAAAATAAATAGTATAGCAAAGTGACCTATAGAATAGCAGGTGGAAAGAATTACTCCTATGGTGGGTTAACAAATAATCCACCTGAGGGAATAAAACCAACTGGGAAGAACTGGTTTTGTACATACAGATACAGTAGTTCATATATAAGATTGCCTTTGGTGCAGTATTCCTTCTCTTAAATTTGGCAACCTACTCTTCTGCCTTGCTCCCTCCTCTGTTAAAAAAGACAATTTAATGCCAATAGTTTATCTTCCTATTAAAAACATTATTAAACAAATTTATCACCTGAAGGCTTTATCTTCAAAGTGACGGACTTCCTTGATATATAATCTAATCTTTCAAGCTCACCAAAGATTTTCATCAAACTTCATTAATTGACAAATCAGTTTCTGGAGGTTTGGATCTATTTGCAAGACCTACTTCCCTCCTGCTTCTTTTTTGTTCTCTAGTAAATGCTAGAAAACCTTTCAAAGTGCCACAGGGAAGAAACTGTGATGTTAAGGCTTTCAGATTTTGTTATCTTGTGAGTTGTGGTCTTGCTTTAAACCCCCTTTCAATGGTCTATGCACCACGATTTTAATTTAATAATTTGAAGGATTATTGGCAGCTAAAATGAGGATTTGTGGATCTTGAGTGAAATACATTGTAATAACAACTGTCAGTCTGATTTTGATGCTCAGGCCTGCATGCTCTCTGATCAGCAATGTTTGAGTACTTTGATATGGTCACAGCTATGGTCTACTTGAATACTATTTCTAAAGTCATAAAATATTTCACTGCTTCATATTTTCAAAAAGCCCAGCTTAAAAAAAAAAACCACCTTTTTAGCTTATAAAGCTAAAAAGCAAAAATAAGTTAAAAGGAGTTGAAAGCATTTCCTTTTTGGTTTTTTTTTTCCCCTCATTGCACTCTCTGGAGTAACAAATAATTAAGATGGTGACTAAGTTTATAAACCCCTACCCAGTCCCATGGCCACAGCAATCACCTGGATCACAATCCAAAGCCTGGGAGGATTGGGG
Organism: Aquila spilogaster; assembly: GCA_024606505.1. Taxonomy (NCBI): domain Eukaryota; kingdom Metazoa; phylum Chordata; class Aves; order Accipitriformes; family Accipitridae; genus Aquila; species Aquila spilogaster. The sequence goes on from JANHGO010000053.1 coordinate 17,301,147, forward strand.
GTCTTTGCTTCTCCACCTATGTAACATGAACTGAGATACAAAGGGATCCCTGCATCCCCCAAAGGGAAATGAGATCTCTGGTTCACTCTTGGTTTTGTCATGTTCAGATACTGTAACATAATGGGTCACAGAAATGTCCACAGACAGAATAGGTGGTTAAAAAAATAAAATAAAGTTCAATTTTAAAGCTCAACCAGTATGAAAATGCAACATACTTGTGCAGACAGGCATACACACCATTACAAAAAAGGTTTTGTACTCTCATACTCCACCTGCTGGTTCTGCAACCGTATTTAAGACATCAACGTGTCTTTGTCTTTTTTTTTTTTTTTTTAAACCAAGGTGTGCAACACGCCTGCTCATCTGGATAAGTTGGCAAGTGTTAAACAAGCAGTCATGTTCAACTCAATATTTCAGAGTCTACTGGGGAAAAATAAAAGGGTAAAATATTTATGACAAAATGTAAAACAACTAACATGTAAGGAACAAAACTGTTCCTACATGTCTTACAAATATCTCAGGGTTAAAAGCATTAACATAAGGTTAAGAATTTAGTACTCTCTTTCATTTTTCCCCTGCCTTGCTTTTGTATTATGTGTTAGAGCTTCCAAGAAAGCCAATTAACATGCATTTTATTCTTTGAAATGTTTAAAATTGGGCACTTCCAGCGTATAAACTCTAAACACCTCTTATTATTTGAGTGCTTTTTAATGCAGACTTGTGTACATTAAAAATACATTTAAAAATGAAAGGCATTTATGTTTCAGCTGTCTTTGGAAAAGCAAAAAGAGAAGCATAAGCAGGAAGCAGTGAGCAGTGTTTGTCCCAGGACAAAGATAGGATCATGACTATGCAAATCCATAGAGCTTAATAAATGCTTTGCAAGACTGGGTCTGTCATTTCACTCCCAGGATGAGTTATGGTATGTATCACACAGAGAAGCAGAACAGACACCTCCCTTCGGTTGCTCCTCAGTGGAAGTTCAATGCTTAACACATGCACTGCAAAAATACACACATAGCATTATCCTTTCCAGTTTCCTCCCACTAACTGGGCTTTTCACACTTGTATAAAGCGACATCTGGAAACGATCATCTCATCGCACCCTCAAAAAACTAACAGAAGCAGTAATAATATGGTAATAAGGGATGAAATTTTATGAAAGATGCCACTTAACTGAAGACTAAAAGATACCATGCAATTTAAATAAATTGCTTTTAGCAGGGGACTGAGTGCCTGGCCCATTTTTGCAAATTGTGGGCCAGATTTTCAATGTGTGTGAAACGCTGACTTTGGTAAAGCAGTGCCAGTTTTGCACAAGCTAAGGTTAGAGTCCTATGAAGTCACATTTTTAGGACCACACTGGAGACACCCTTAAATTGAGGATGCTGAAATGAAGCTGCATAAGCAAAGAGAAAAGCAGCTATTAACACATCAAATATCTGCTTATTTTACTTCCCTGCCTCTAAAGTTTCTTTAAGTGAGCTAAACAAGAGGAATCACACAATTATTTGAATGCATACAGGAAAATTTAACACAGTGTTGTCCACAAAGATGAGAACTCAGTTCCCTGATTAACTCAGGGTGGCTTGGTAACGCAGAAGTTGTCATAATTTTGTTTTAGGCTCTCTGCACACCACTTGTGTCCAGGCTCCAGTCCAGAAGATCTGAAATCATTAATGTGGGCCTGACTGTCCTGTCAGTGACCTTCTTGTACACAGCCTTCACATGTGCCCAGCATATTTCAAGTAGAAATACAGCCTGGAATAACTGCAACAAGAGAAAAATCAAACTGGCTTGTATTCACTTAAAATTTCATTCAAAACCACTTTTTACTTAGAAAAGTACTGTCAACACAACAGATGTTTAGCTGCCTCAAATCTACAAAACTACTAAGTCAACCAGTGCTCAGGGATTTCTCAGAGTTCAACAAAACAGAATGTTTTTTGTTGTTGTTGTCTCGGGCTTTTTTGTTTTATTTTCTCTTCTCTCTCTCCATTTTTGTCTCTTCAGGTTAGGAATACCCAGGCTGTTTGGGATGAAACCTGGACAGAACTTCGGAGCCAAGAAATATTAAAAAGAACAGTGTCATAAATTCAGCTGGTGTGAAACCAAGTGCTAGGCAGGTTCACTTCTTTTGGAAGAAGTCATGTGGTCCCATCATTAGCGAGAACTGTTCTTCTTGGCATGAAAGCCTCATGCCTTTATATGAAAGTTGTCATCTTACTGACCAGCCTGCCCACTCAGAAAATATATTCAAACCACAGTATAGAAAGCCACTAAATTAAGCAGCAACACCACCAAACAGAAACAGTGTGATGTGGAAATTAATAACTAGAGTTCATCCTAATAAATAAAAATAAAAAACATTTCTGGATAACAAACTGCCTTTGCAGATAAAAAGTAAATCCCTAGAATTTAAATCCATCACGAGCAAAACCCCTCTGGGAAAAAAAATCCAGACCAAAGCACTATTATAACTGCCTTTATATTCATAACTGTATTTATGCAGACTAAGATAAGGGCAATCAATCCACATGCCTCAGGACAAAAAGCCGATCTTCTGCAGGGATCAGGATAAAGAAAATTCCTCACCATATGTACCATGACTAAAGGCAATAGGGGACATGCTTTGCTAGATTCAGGAGTTTTCAGGCATTGGTCACTGCTAGAAACAAATATCAGATTTATGGCATACTGATGTGCTCCAGCAGTAAATCCCAGCCTCTCCTCTGCACATTGCTGCTTTCCAACACACTGAATTTAGTGCCTGAAGTTTGGATGGACCGTGGCCTCACGCTAAACCAAGTATCTTCTCAGCTCTAACAATCTGACTTTTCAGGAGCCCGGTATTCAGTCAGTCACCCAAAGTGCAGGAAAACACTCTGCTTCCCCTTTCACCATTTAATTACCTCCCTTTCTCCTCCCAAATTCCTTCTGTTCCATACAGGTCATCACTGTTGTTACATCCCAGACAACATAGCTGCTCCTTTTTTCATTTCTTTTCCAGTAACTAATTCATAGATCTAGTCTATCCTCTGTTCTTTGAAAGGTATCTTTCCAGTTTGACCATGTTTCTACAGCCAATACATCCATAACTTGATATTGATAGTTCCTCAAAGAGACATCTTTTGCCTGGAACACCCCTATACATGCAACCAACCACACCTCTGCAGCTTGAAAAGAAACCAGAAGTCCACTTGGCTTCCTACACAGCTCTGTAGCTTCAATTGAAGTATTGTCTATATTGTCCAAAAGGTCTGAAGGTACATATTATGGGCTAAACAGAAGCTGAGACCTGACAAAGAGAGACAGGAAAAGCGTATCACTCCGACACGCTCATCTCCACAAAACACATATTATCAAGAAATACTTCACCTTTTCTTTCAGCTGTTACTTAAAGAGTAGATGCTTTCTACTCCATCAAAAATTAAGTGAGGAGGCAGAAAGAATATAGCAGAAATCGAGATATATTTATTATCTATTTAATCAATTTGGCAGGGAAAATCACCTTACATGCAAAGGGACTTAAGCTGTTAGGATGCGATACAGATGAAGCCCCTATCTTTCAGCAATGCTACCTGGCTGTTTCCAAGCACAAATCAGGGATCAAGGATCAAAAAGAAGGAATATCATATTTTTGTAATTCTGCTCTTATCTCTCTAGCTGACATGTCAAAGGCTATTGAGGTGGAATGAAAACAATTTCCAATCATCAAGCTAAGCGAACAAAGTCACTAAAAAGGGTACCAGTCCCACAGGCTTTGTGGGATCCACATACTGAAACTCAGACACAAGATCATGCCATTCTCAACAGCTCACCTGCAGCGCTCCACGGCTCTTGGGAATAGGCACTATCAAGAGAAGAACAACTGCATTTCGTTGTGCTACACAAGTCTTTGTTTCAGGGAAATTAGCAAGAGAGCAAAACCGAACACAAGCAGAACATGCACTGCAGAGGCTTGTCTTATCATAGCTGGGAAAAAGAAAGTCCCTCACAGCATTTACCAATATAGAAAATAAGAAACCCAGGTAAGGTTTTCCTTCACTGCTAATATTCTATAGGAGATGTTTTTCAAAAGTAGGCACTCTTGCTAAAAAAACATCTATTTTCCCTGTTGTCTATATTTAATGTTCTAACAGACAGTGGAGCTAAGAGTTAAAATTCAACTAATATTAATGGGGAAATTAATGTATGTTTCAGGACAAGACTTAGAGTAAACTCCAAGTTAAATTAGTCTGTGAATCAGTGATTCTAATAATAGCTACATGTGAGTTGTACAGAACTCTCTTTCAAATCACTTGATATGCCATTTGTGTAGTGTTTTGACTCATATATCAAATTTTTTTTCAGGTTTGGGGTTTTTTTTTTTGTAAGCTTGAAAAAAATGAAGGCAGCAGTATAGCAACCCTGAATCTTATTTTTCAACGTTATCATGTGAATGTTTCCTATTTAACAGGAGCTATGGCCTTAAAATTAAATCAGAAACAAATATTTTTGAACCTATTGTAACAACTCATACTAACAGCGCACAACAAAGTAATCTTCTGGTTGTTCAGTTTGTACATTTCATAACAGTACACAACTACCTCCTTTTTCTAACATTTCTAACAGAACAACAGACAAAAACATTTCTATAATATGAAAATGTAGTCTTAAAATGACAAAAAAATGGCAAAAGCTGCTTACTATTTCTGAACTTTGCAAGATTTCATGGCAACAAAGTACCTTTTAATAATAACTAAAGGAAAAGGTTTTTCAACTACTTTGCAATACCATATCAAATTCTGAATGTACAGATTATTTGCATTTATATCAGCTACTTTATCTTGACTATTTTTAAAAGGAGTATTGAATTCAGCCACATCGTTCACGACCAACTTTTATTTCCCTAGGCCAACAACAAAAATTGAGTATTGATCTTGACAACGGCTCTTTTCTCCAGGAGCTAAATCACATCCTCCTGGCTGAATAACGCTGTCTCTAGCAGCTTATCTTAAGAGATAGGTTGCATGTGATCCCTGTGAATTTTTTCATATGAGGACAAACCTCTTACTATCATAAGCTTGTTCTATTTGTTCTATGAAGAATCATTGTCACACCTTTTTTTTTTTTTTTTTTTTTTTTTTTGTGGAGAGGGGAGCAGATTACGGGGTTTCTCAGGACTTTTTCTCCCCTCCCATTCCTTACCAAGCAATTCTGCTGTCAGACTGGGAAGTTTCCTGCTTCCAAGCCTCAAGGACACAAAACCCGCCTCATGAGTCACCTGCAGTCATCCAAAAAGGCAGAAAAGCTCATGTTCAAGATAGCTTTTCCAGGTAGTACTTTAACCAGGTCTAAATACTATTTTTAAAGAAAGTCTTATATCTGTCCCTTTATTCAAATTCATTTAAATGTTACCCTTTGGCCTTGCTTTTCATGCAAGTTCATCCTACTAGAAGGCAAACACTTTTCAGATGAGATTCCCGTCCCCACCCCAAGACAGCTTCATTTGCAAGGTCTTCCCTTCTCTTTCACATCCACCAGAGGAAAAAAGGACTTTTCCCCTATTCTCCCTTTCTGTGGCAACTGGAGAAAGAAAAAAAGCAGGGGAATAGTAAATAAGCACAGAGAAGAAAACAAGCCCCAAGCTTCCCAAATCACAGCTTTCCAAAGCACACTCTTTTGAATGAAGCCCACGAAACAAGGATTTTAAAGAGATCTGTTTAAATATTGAGGATCACTAAAAAAAAAAAAAAAAACAAAAAAAAAACCCGCCACACTCAGAAGACCAGTGCTGAACTACTAGGCACTACTGGGAACAGTGTTCAAACATATATTCTTATCCTGTTATCTCCCCCAACCTATTATTTGGGGGGTAAAAACTAATATTTTATATCTTCCTTTCCTTTAACCACCCCTCAACCCTGTGTCTGATCTTAACCTTAAGCAGTCTTTCTCTTTTCCCTGTTCTCTGCTGAGCAACTCTTCCCTCTGACTGACAGTTTACTGGTTTATGCCTCAAGGTCATTTAATCTTCTCCTGTCCCAAGTCATGACCTATCACAGTCTAAGAAAAAACCCCAAAACACAACAAATCAACACAAAACCCACACCACCAACAACAAAACTAAATCATTCATTTACAAAGACAGGGTTTGTGATATTTTCTGGCAGTTGGCTTTTCCCAGAAGGCGGCAAGCTGGGACTTAATTTTCAGTATCTTTTCTAAAGATCAAATATAAACGGAGTCTTGTAGTGCTGTCCTGTAAAAAACCAAAAGCATTGCCATTGGGATAACAGATGTCTGGGCACATACTATTTATAGAAATTTAGATGAGATGTTATCCAGTTTAATAAAACTTCTTTGTGCATTTAGAGCAAGACCCACAATTAGTTTTTATGGGTTTTATACAATGAAAAACTTTAAAAAGTCCACATAAACAACTTCCATTCACTCTGATCAAAAAATCTGAAAATCATGAATGATCTTGATATGAGTTGCATCATGATGTAATGACTTTCTAAGCTCTTGCTGAGCCATTCTGGTCATGCTTTTGCTCTTATGCAAGGCCAACAGTCAAGAAACTCACAGCAGACAACTGCAACTTTGTAAGTGAGCTTCTGTTGCTTGATTTGAAGTGGAAGAAAAGCATGGTCCTTCCCAAATCCTAATTCTAATTTAGAGATGAAAATAAAAATAAGAATCTCATTGCAAGATGTGCCTAAATTGAAGGCTATGCCAGCAGTTACTCAGACTCCCTGGCACACAAGTATACAACGTCTATGTGAAAAGACACTAACAAGATCATTTAGTAAAAGGGACATTGACTTCTCACTGTTGGAAGGTTGCAGACATCTTCTGTTTATGGTTACACTGATTTTTTGCAATTTAAATAAGTAAATACTACTTCTCCAGTATAGGTGATATTCTCTACTATTACTTCTGCAGTCAATTTTGTTATCTTTATTAGTGGGCCTAATAAACACAGTACCACAGTACCAATGCTAAACAGTCCAATAAAACAGGACTACTCCAGCCATCTATTGATTGCATACAAAAGTGTAGGAGTTTGGTACTTCTCTCTTGCTAAGTAATGACAAAGAAAAGAACCAAAAAATTCACTTGAAAAAAGCAGCATCATTCATCCCTCAACTATTTAAAAACCCCCTCAATTTTCATCGATGTCATTTGTTAGGCACTCTAAGAAAAATCAAGGAAAGAGTGCTGTTTTCTTGGTTCAGCACATTTTTAAAAATCTTTACCATGGCAGTTTTGTGTAATTATCCTCGAAATAGGGTATTTTGAAGGATTCCACAACATACGGAAATTGGAATAATGAGTTGCATTTTCTTGTCTATCATTTCAGTTGGCATTTTTTGGAAGTTGTACATCTTTAGATATTCGATAAGTCTCTCCCTTCCTTCGAGTCCATGCTTAGATCAAGATCATTACATTTTTTTCCCACCCAATGCCCTAAACAAAACATAAATGTCATCACCATCAATCTCAACAAACTTTGTATGACAACTAATATTAATAGAATGACCTTCTCCAGTTAGATTTTCATTAGTAAATTAGGATGGAAAATAATGGGTGGCTCAGCTTAGCCAATTTGAATGAATTATCTACGTCATCCTTCATGATGTCAGTCAACACCTATGCTGAGCAAGGAAACTCAGCAATTTGGCATCCAGTAGAAGGCATCATTAAGCACAAAGTCAACATCCCCCCCTTTTTTTTTTTATGTGACTTAAACTAAAGCAAGCATTCTTTACAGGTAATACAGAAGATTTTGGCTGCTGCAGAGAGTGTGCCTGCAAAGTCACAATGCATGAACTACAGACCAAATCTCAGCATGTCATATTTGCATATGCAAATGCACAGTCCCAGGCCAGGCCTGCACTTATTTCTGCCGAGGGTTAGAGAATTTGACTGCACTAGTGAAGGAGGAAACAGCCAAAAGATGAGTAGCACAGCATGAGCCAATTTCCCAGATAGGCCAGGATGTCATCCATGTCACTTCATGCTTTCCACCTAGCTGCAGAAAAGCCTCCAAACATCTGTCTTCTACGAATGGAAGGTGCTGAATATAGCAAATACCTCCATGCCAGATCCTCATGCTCAGATTTTTTTTTTTTTTTTTAACCAATTCTTCTCAAAGAGACACTAAATGTTCGCGGCTTTATAACCAGTATAATAAAGGAAAGGCAGTAAGGATGTGCGCCCCACCCCCCGACCCCCAATACACTCAGCCTGCCAGGCTTCCTTTCTCGGTAGAGGAGGAGGATGCTGCTGGGGGTGCTCATGCTGTGACAAGTGGGTGAGGAACAGTAACACTGCACTGCTTAATCCCATCCCAGGATGGCATTTGGCTGTTCTTGATGCATTCTTCACACTTCAGACTTGCTATTTGGTCAGAAAGAGTAACTGGATCCAGAATGCTTTTGTATAAGCTTTCCACTACTTACATCCACTTGCTTTAAATTATTAATTTTGGGGGAGGGAAGGAAGGCTGTAGAAAAAGAAGAGCAGCCTTTTAGTCTCTGTCCTTTGTTCACACCACAGTAGACACTTGGCAAAAATTAACAGAAATGCAAAATTTGAGAAGACAGTTGTGTGGTGGAAAAAACCTGCTACGTAGAAAACTGCTTTGTTCATCCCCTTGTAAGGTACAGAGCTTGATTTCCCTTAATGGCTAATGATTAATGTATGAAAACAGGATGAATAGCCAATATATCTGAAACATGGGAACATGATCCTTTAGTTTTTCCTGGTAAGGCCAATATGGCTTAGAAAGAAGATAGACTTTTCCTGTCCCTGGAACAAAATTGATCTGTTCCAATATGAAAGACAAAGGGAAGACGCTGTAGTGTTTGAACAGGTTTTTTTGTCAGAAGTGAGGAAAAGAATCCATTCCATCAAATGGAATACAAAAATTTGTTTCAAAAACTAAATGCTTTCTGCTTCACCACCCTGCACTCATAAATTGATAGCACTGTCAATTTATTAATAACCAATGCTGAACCATTACCCAAGAACAACATATATTTTTTTATGCACTTACAGGGAGAAAATTTTATAATAGACTAGTCTTAAGAACAATTTGCCTACTGGAGTATTGGTTGGAAAGCTCTCATCTGCTTGCCCATTTCAACGGAAAGCAGCCATACACTGTAGCAGAAAGTTTGGCAAATACACTACATGCATAAAACCAACAGTTTCTTAAACACTTGCCTATGGAATAAGAAGTAAAATATTCCAGGATATATCAAAATTCATAATGTCAATTCAGATCACTGATGAAGCACATCTGCAATAAGGATGCGTGGAGGACCATTAATATTAGTAAGTGAACCAAAGTATCTGTGCTGTATTGTAAAGCAGCAGAAACCCTACCTGCACATTTTGTTCTTGTTGTAAGTGGTGGTCCAGGGGGCCCTGTACCTCCTTCTCCAGGGCGAGTGAGCAGCACTCTGATCTCATACTCCACATCAGGATCCAAATGCCACAGTTTGTAATTAGGAGAGTCTACAATGTGTGTTTCTGCCCAATTCCCAGTGGTTGTCCGATACTCCACCTCTTTCAATATGATGGGCCCATCTCCAATGATGGAGTTGGCGTTGGGTTTGATCCACAGGTACGTGGCTCCGACAGCCAGCAGCTCAGGAGGGGCGATAGGAGTTGGGGGCTCTGTAGAAAAAAAGAAACCATGAGAGGCCTGAGACAATTTTGTCAAAAGGATCAAATTTCCACTATGTATCTATATAACGGTGCTGTCCCAAAGAATTTGGCTTCTTTTTTTTTTTTTATGCTAAAAATTCAGCCCCCTTACACTGGGGGTAGTATTAACAATTCAGAAACACCTGCAAAAATACAGCAACCACAAAGCAACTTCTGTTTAAAATAAAACACAACAGTCACTTTTAAAAGATCAGGTTTATACTTACTCTCTCCTTTAAGCATATGAGCAATAGCATTCAATATAATATTGGAGGGTGAGAGGCAAAGAAGTCTTAAATAAAGACGACTGAGTGCACTTAGCATATACCATGTATAAAAAGGCTCCAGTACAACAGCCCTTCCTCTGCCCTGTGACACAATGTGGTAGAATATCACGATCATTGATCATGGTATTGTGGTTCAGCCAAAGTGTAATGCTTAACGTGAGACAATTAGCAATGAGTGGAAAAGTCAAATCACTTGCTCATTTTGTGATTTTACCAAGCAAAATAAAGGTTAAAAATAGGATATATTTTTTAATCAAAACACTGGCTGTGTGTCTGAGAAAATACTAACAAATTCAAACACTAGGGATCTTCCCATGGTCAATGATATCAGTAGTCAGGATGCTGCTAGAACTGACTCTTAACTGTGGCTCTTGGTAGCTCAGAACTAAGGAAAACTCTAAGGCAACAGTGAATCAACACCCCCTGTCATGTTTGATTGCAAAGTTTGCTTAACTTCATGAGCAAAGGTACTCAAGCAAAGTCTGCATGAGACTTGAAAAGTGCCTAGATGTCTGAAAAGCATCATGAGGAGGCAGGAACCTGGCCACTGAATATCTTCTCTGTGATAAAAAGCAAGCCAATAAGAGACATCTCAGCAGCACCCTTTGATGAAAAATAATAATAATAAAATAATAATAATCTACAGGGCTCTGGCTGCCTGCCTGATTTTTTTTTTTTTTCCCTTCTCTGTCAGTGTATAAATAACACTTGCATATTGGAAACCACATGAATAGCGTATGCCTTGTGGTTTTGAAAACCTGAGCTGAACTGTGCAAGATTATGAGCAATTTCTTTAATCTCATCTAGCTTTTCCTCTGTCACACTCTAATGTGGTTTGCCCTCAGCCCAGAGGACACAAACTCAATTCTCTTGTGAAAATAAGGTGACAAAAAGGACATCTCTGCCTCAGAAAAAGAAACCTATAAATGTTACAGCATGACATTAATTTTAGAGTTCTGTGGGAGTTATTCCAAACCCCTCTTAAAGGTGATTCCTCAAAGAACCCAGAGAACTGGAAGAATCCAGGACCCACAGAAATGTGTAAGAAAGGAGTTTGAGCACCACATTATGGGAGGAATATAGGACTTTCCCCTCTGGAGAAGTCTTGCAGGTTAACATGGTCTCAGTGAAGAGAAACAAACGCACAGAAAACATTATTATACAAAATGATCAGCTGAAAAGTTACTTAATTTCATTTCCTCTGGCTAACTAATTACAATGAACCATGCTATCTCCTTGAGATTGACTGCAGTAGTTGTGCATTGTACCTCGGGAAAAAAAGCAATCTGAATTGTAATTATAGCAGGTATCCAATATGAACAAAAAATAGTGTCACGAGCTAAGTTTTCTGTGGAATGTTTGTTTCTGCTTTTATTTTGCACTGTTCCCCTCCTGCCAGAATCTTTTTCTGATATGAAATGTCAGGCTGATTATATGTTGATTTAGCAAGGTTATTGCCCCCAGAAATTTGTTTTCAAGAAATGCATGTAGATACATTTTCATTAAAAATCAAATTATTATAAATCACAAACAGTTTATTACCTGTTTCTTGGTGCAAGACAATTAAATGATAGACTTAGTGATTTTTATTCCCGATGCAAAAATGACATCTTATATGTCACGTCATAGCTGAACACAAGATAAATGAAATATTAAACTCCATTCTCCTGGGCTGCAGACTTCAATAACAACATGATCCAGGTTACTTTGGGATTTGATTGCAAGGTAGAAGAGCTTTATGGGACTGAGCTTAATTAATAGAGCAGTTTGTCCTGCTAAACAGGCATGAAAGTCTCATCTAACAAGTTTAGAAACTACTATTGCCAAACTGATTTAAATTAAGATGACACCCAGCATTCCTATCTTTTTTATTTTAGGCCAAATCTAAACCTATCCTTCCTCCCCCCACACCCCCCAAAAAAAAGTGATGGTGGTTTTCTCTTCCCCCCAACCCGTCAATTTTCTCCTTTCTAAGTACCATCTGAAATATGGGTGCCACAGAATATTAGAAAATTAGGAATTTAAACTGTTGCTCACATTTTCTAAGTTCAAGAAACTAAGATAAGCAGCCATTATAGTAGTTATTCAAGGCTCAATCCCACCTCACTGAAAATAATGGGCTCTTTCCTACTGGCACCAACTGGACAAGAAGCAATTTTTTTTAATATCACTCTGTGCCAAATTACTGCAAGTGATCTAAACAAGTTACCAATTATTTAGCAAAACTAGCACATAAATATAAGGACCATTTTTTGCCCTTTGTAACTAAACACAGTTGTCAGTTACAGATGACCAGACTGACTGTTGTGGTTTAAACCCAGCCAGCAACTAAGCACCACGCAGCCACTACACTCACACCCCGCCCCTACCCAGTGGGATGGGGGAGAAAATCTGGAAAAGAAATAAAACTCGTGGGTTGAGATAAGAACAGTTTAATAGAATATAAAAAGAAGAAACTAATAATGATAATGATAACACTA
>JANHGO010000053.1:17313715-17337295 GCA_024606505.1 Aquila spilogaster
CATCATCAGTCTTAACAAGCTCTAAATTGCAACGTATATTAACAGAATGACCTTCTCCAGTAAGATTTTCATTAGCAAATTTGGATGGAAACAGTTAAGTAGCACCACTTAACCAATTTGAACAGACTATCCACATCATCCTTTATGATGTCGGTACTCAGAGCAAGAAATCCAGCAATTTGGGATCCAGTACAAGCCATCATCAAGCACAGAGTTAACCACCTCTTTTTTTTACCCCTGTATTACCTAGAAAGTATTACCAGACAGGTTTTCAAGTCTGGCTGCTGCAGAAAGTTTGCCTGCAAAGCTGCAACGTGTTAGAAACCTAACCTCAGCATGTCATAATTCCATATGCAAATACACAGTGCCAGGTTATTTCTGCTGAAGGTTAAAAACTTTGACAACAGCATGACCACAACACTAGTGAATGAGGAGACAGCCAAAAGCTGGAAGCAGAGCACATGCCCATTTCCCAAACAGGCCAGCAGGACATCCAGACCACTGCAGAAAAGTTTCCAAACATCTGTCTTCTGCCAACGGATAAGTGCTGAATATAGCAAGCACCGACATGCCAGGTCCTTATGCTAAGGCTTCCTTTCTTTTCTTTTTTCCCAATCAAAACTTCTCAAAGAGACACCAGATGTTCACTGCTGTATAAGCCACACAAAAAGCAAAGGCAGTAAAAGGATGTGGCCCCAGCTCTGCCTTGCACTCTCAACCTGCCAGCCTTCCTTGGCGAAGGGAGAGGATGTTGCTAGGGATACTCATGCTGTGAGACTGGGTGAGGAGCACTAATCTTGATTTCCCTTAGTGATTCATTTACAAAAACGGGATGAATAGCCAATATACCTGAAACATGAAGAACATGATCCTTTAGTTTTTACTGAAAAGGCCAACATGCTTTAGAAAGAAGATAGATTTTTCCTATCCTTGGATCAAAACTGATCTGTTCCGATATGAAAGGCAAAAGGAAGACACAGTACAGTGTTCGAATAGGTTTCTTTGTCAGAAGTGAGGGGAACAATCAGCACAATCAGATAGAATACAGAAATATATCTTAACAATTCAATGCTTACCGCTTCTCCCTACTGCACTGAATAACCAACACTGAACTGCTGCTACTCAAGAAGAACGTATATTTTGCTATAAACCTGCAGGGTGAAAATTTGATAGTAGTCAAGTCCTAAGATCTATTTGCCAGTCAGAGAATCAGTTGAAAAGCTCTTTTTTGCTTGCCCATTTCAACAGAAAGCAGATATACACTGTAGAAGAAAGTCTTGCAAACAAACATGCTGCATGAATAAAAACAACACTCAAACACTTGCCTATGGATGAAAAAGCAAAATATACCTACAACATATCAAAATTCACAAAGATAATTCAGATCTTCAAAGGAGCACATCTACAGTAAGAATAGGAGGAGTACCATCTGTTAATGCATTAGTAAGTAACCCAAAACATTCACTCAGTACTGGAAAGCAGCAGAAACACTACCTGCACATTTTGTCCTTGTTGTGAGTGGTGGTCCAGGTGGCCCTGTGCCTCCTTCTCCCGGGCGAGTCAGCAGCACTCTGATCTCATACTCCACATCTGGATCCAGATGCCACAGTTTGTAATTGGGAGAGTCTACAATGTGCGTTTCTGCCCAGTTCCCAGTGGTCGTTCGATACTCCACCTCCTTCAGTATGATGGGCCCATCTCCGATGATGGAGTTGGCGTTGGGTTTGATCCACAGGTAGGTGGCTCCAACAGCCAGCAGCTCAGGAGGGGCAATAGGAGTTGGGGGTTCTGTAGACAAAAAGAAATCATGAGAAGCCTGAGGTCATTCTGTCAAAAGGATCAAATTGCCACTATGTACCTGTAAAGCAAGTCTGCCCCCAAATCCTCTGTTCGTTACAGAGCTTTTCCTGTCATTTACCAAATCTTTCATGAGAACTTGTTCTGTTACTGAAGAAAAATTGGCATTATATTTGTTTTATTGTCCCCTTGTACTGGTGTATTAATTGGTGGCATTACCAATGCAGAAACATAACTTCAAAAATACGGTGCCCACAAAGCAATTTCTGCTGAAAATAAAGCAAGACAGTCACACATTTAGAAGATCAGAAGGTTTATACTTATTTCCTGCTTTATGCATATGCATAATGGCAGTCAATATAACATCACAGGGAGGAGGAAAAGAAGTCTAAAATGACACAGATTAAGCATACCTGTGTAATGCTTAAAATGACACAACTAGCAATGAGTAGAAAACACAAATCACTTGCTCATTCTGTGGTTTATACTGAGGCAAACAAATGTGAAAAAATAGGATATATTTGTAATGAAAGCACTGCCTGTTTGTCTGAGAAGGTACTGCAGTTATGAACACTGGGGATCTTCCAGTGGTCCTGCACTCCAGACACTGACTGAGGGCTTTGGTAGCTCAGAGCTAAGAAAAACAAAGGCACCAATGAATCAACAGTGGCTCCAATGTTTGACTGTGAAGTTTGCTTAATTTCACGAGCAGAAGTACTCAAGTAAAGTCTGTGTGAGACTTGGAAGAGTGCCTAGATGTCTGAGAAGCATCACAAGGAACCCAGCCACTGGATACAACCTCTGTGATAGAAAAGCAAAGACAAGCACCAATATCTCAGCAGCACCCTGTGACAAAAGCCACCGATGGTCTCCTGGACTCTGCCTGATCCCCCCCTCCGCCATCAGTGTGTAAGTAGCACCTGGGTACTGGAAGCCACATGAGTAGCATATGCTTTGTTGTTTTGAAAACCCGAGCTGAACTGTGCAAGATTATGAGCAATGTCATTAATTTCATTTAGCTTTCGCTCTGCTATACTCTAATGTGGTTTGCCTTCAGCCCAGAGGACACAAACCCTATTCTCTTGTGAAAACAAGGCGACAAAAAGGACATTTCTCTCTCAGAAAAAGAAACCTATGAATGTTACATCGTGACATTAATTTTAGAGTCCTACAAGAATTACTTCACTCCCCACCACCCCCGCAGCTGCTTCCTCACAGACAGAAAACAGCAAGAAGGCAGGACCACAGGAATGGGGGAGAAATGAGCTGAAGCACCACAGGATGGGAGGAACAGAGCACTTTCCCCTCCGGATTAGTTCTGCAGGTTAACATCTGCTCAGTGAAGAGAAACAAATGCACAGAAACCATTATTATACAAAATTACCAACCAAAATGTTACCTAATTTCACCTCCTCTGGCTAACTAACCACAATGAGCTATGCTATGAGATTTGTTGCACCAGTTGTGCGTTGTACCTCTAAAAAAGCACCAATCTGAACTGTAATTGGAACAGGTATCCAACAAGAACATAAACTAGTGCCATGAGCTAAATCTCTGCATGACCGTTTGTTTCTGCTTTTATTCTGCAATGTTCCCCCGCCTCCAGGCAGATTTTTGTCCCCCGATAGGAAATGTCAGGCTGATTATGTTTTGATGCAGTAAAGTTATTTCTCCAAAAAAAATTGTTTTCAAGAAATGCACATTGATACATTTTCATTAAAGATCGGATTATTATAAATCTTAAATGGTTTATTACTTGTTTCCTGGTGTAAGACCATTAAAAGATAGACTGACTGATTTTTATTCCCAATGCAAAAATGACATCTTGCAAGTCACACTGAAGCTGAACACAAGACAAATGAAATATTAAGCCTCATTCTCCTGGGCTGTAGATACTTCAACAACAGCATGATCCAGGTTACTCTGGGATTTGACTGCCAGTTAGAATAGATTTATGGGCCTGAGTTTAATTAATAGAACAGTTTGTCCTGCTAACCAGACATTAAAGTCTTGTCTAGCAAGTTTAGAAACTAATATTGCCAAAGCAATTTAAATTAAAACGACATCCAGCATTACTTCTCTGTCTATTTCAGGCCAGATCTAAACTGCCTCCCCTCCACCTCTCCCAAAACAGGGATGATGGTTTCCATGTACTTCTACCCGTTCATTTTTATCTCTCTAGCAACATCAGAGAAAGAGATGTTGCAGAATATTGGAAAATTAGGAATTGAAACTGTTGCTCTCATTTTCCAACTTCAAGAAGCAAAGATGAGCAGCAGTCACTGTAATTTTTCAAGGCTCAACACCTCCTCACTGAATATAATGGGCTCTTCCTACTGGCACCAATTGGACAGAAAGCTACTTTTCAATATCACTTTTTGCCGAGTTATTGCAAGTGATCTAAACAAGTTATTCATTACTTAACACAGCTAGCACATAAATAAGGACCATTTTTTGCGACTATAACTAAACACACTTGTCAGTTACAGATGACCTGCCTGATGCTATAAGCTCGCTTTTGTAATTAAAACCTTTACACGATCTTGATTAAATAAACATGGCAACAGATTGGGCCCGTACACATATAATTGTGATCAGCCATATTTTAAGCCTCATTTGATCCATCCAGCCAGTATTTTATATTGCAAGCTTTGCCCACCACATTGCTCCCTTTCAACCTTTCTCCTTCCCGCATACTCTTCAGGAAAGTGCACATCTGGAAGTGGGCTGCTGCAACCAGGACAGCATCTAGCCTGGATCCCAGTCCCAGGAAGGGCACAGAAATGAGAGTCCCAGATGACTTCTTTCAAGAAAAGACATATGTAGTACAAGCCTGAAATGGAGTTACTGAACATGCATAGATTTTACCCTGTGCACAAAGCAGTCAGGGATGGAATTCAGGCTGTACTCTTCTCTCCCCGTAAGAAGAGGAAACACTTCACATACTGCACCCATTTTACTCTTAGACAACTGCTTCTGGGTATCTGTACTCTACCATTGGAACATTTGTCTATGTGACAATTCAAACAATTGCTTTAGTAGGACTCAAAGGGCTCCAAAATGAGGGAGACAAAAGGGGATGAACCAAGTGCTCTGCGACAAAACACTGGATGCAGGATGGGTGAAAAAACTTGAAATGAGAACAGAGGTCATGTTCTGTACTTAGTTTTCCAGTTACTTGTAGTTCAGTGGTAAAACACTGTGAAGTGGACCAAAAGATGGAGAAAGTCAATAGAAGGCTGCTAAGCTGTGGCATTTGGGATCAATTACAAAGGAAAAAGACGTTATAGAAGACAAATTATTTGTTTGAGTCACCTTCAGTGCACTATTTATTTATTTTTCTCTCCCATAAAGATGATGTACTGTTAGTAAGAAAATGTTATGTTGGAGAAAATCAACCAGTCCGTTAGAAACATGGCAGGAAGCAGCTGGGCCATCAGTCCTCAGTAGAGGTCTCAACACTTCTGAACCTCTTTCATGGAACCAAAGAGCTCCCAAGAAAAATAATAAATATCACAGATTTTGGTTGCTGCAGTGAAAGAAACTACAATTATCTCCACAGGAGGTGCTGGGTAATCCTTTAAGTAATATCAGTAGATCTTTGATGTATAAGCAACTGTAAAATGTGCTAGATTGACTATCATTCAAGTAAAAGGCATGTAGTTGCTCTCCCAGCAGTGTGAGAAATACTCCCCAATCAGCAGTGACTTTCATCTTGGAAATGCACCCAGAGGTACATTAAGATTATTTCACAGAGTGCTTTTTCTGAACTCTTTTTGCCAACTTCAGCCCAACTCACCTCTCACATCTAAAACCCCTGTGTGAAAAAGCAAGATGAGATTGCTGGGAACTAAGCATCCTGTTCAAAAGCCAAATAGAAGTGAGGAAAAAAATCCCCTTTTGGCAGAAGTATATGATGAAGCAGACGTGGCAAAAAAATATTTGAAAATACAGTTGCAAGAAACATGCTCAGCTTAACTGGAACAAAGCTAAAGCTATTCATTTTATTATCCATTACTAAACACAAACAGAAGCGATCACTTATATTCCATAAGGAGATAATCTTAGAAGAGATAATACCCGCTAGGACAACCAACCAGCTATCTAAATGTTGCAGTGAATGTCACTTGTATTAATTTTGTCTGAACGTTTGTATCATCTTTAACAAAACAGAGAGGCAAGACAAGAGAGGCAACAATTTCAGCTTTCCTGAACAAGTCCTTGCTGAACGCCTATTCAAAACCGCTACAATCCCAGATGGAAGACAATGATCTCCTAACTAAGAAAAAATCTTGAGTACGAAGCTGGAAAGGAGCACAGCTGAGATGCTGCTGTATCAATCCCTGTGAAAGAAGACTGAAGTTCCATCACCATGACATCTGTGGTCTGCCCAAAAAAAAAGGTCACTCGCTACCAAGACACCTTTAGAAGCACTCTAGTGTTCTCCTGGGCACCAAAAAGGAACTGCCAAAGAAGCTGTCCCAAAATAAGATGTGAAAACAGGAGAATGTTGTGGGTTTTTTTTGTTTGTTGGTTTGTTCTAAATCAGTGCTTCTGATTTCTATAATGAAGTGAAAAATGCTCTGTGCCAAACTGGCACACGTCTGTTGTTATTTTTCGGGGGTGCTGTTGCAATTGGATGGTTGGTTGTTGTTTGTGTTTTTGAAAACTCATGCAAGTATCTCATGACAGAAGGGGAATACTTCTGTGAGCAGCTTACATCAACTGCAAAAGATTCAAGAAAACTAACTGACAAAACTGAAGCCATGGAATGCTGCTGCTTTTTAAACAGGGAAAGAAGAGATTGATCTTCTGAGAGTAAAAATGAAGGGAAAGCAGCTGATTCCTTTGCAGAGAGTTAGGGTTAATATTGGGTAAAGTACTTTTTATTTTTGTCCTGTCCTGCTTCCACAGACAGAGAACACAAAGGAACACAAGATCAGCTCTACCTGATCAGCCCAAAGGTCCATCACACTCAGCAGCACCACCCAAAAAGCAGCCCCAGGTCTGTATGTAGGGAAGTGTAAGAACAGGAGAACTACATGTTGAATTTCCGCATCGCACAGTACTACTTAAGGACTTCCCGAGCTCCCTAGAATAATCTTCCAGTTATCTGTATCATCCAAAGAAGTTCCACAGGACAACTACCTGCTGACCAAAGTATCCACCTGAAGTTACAAAATGCATCAAATGCAGTAACTCAGCTTAGAAATTCCAATAGCTGAAATTCTGAAAATCTTTTTTTCACTTCTGAGTAAGACTCAACTGGGAATACTGAACCATCAGAACCCAAAACTGTTTTCACTGTCTACTGTGATACAGTTCGTAAGAGAAAGGCACTATAGAAAAATTCATCCTAAAACAGCTGGATAAAGCTCTTTATTTCATTTGAAAATTCATTTGGAATTTAGAATAATAATTGTTCATAACACTGATTGTGTGACCTGATAAAATGTACGACCAAGGAGACCATGAACTTCAGAACCCCCCTCCTGGTTTTTTTTGTTAACAGAACAAAAACTGCAAAACAAAACATATTTGCAAAGTTTTCTACACAACAGCCACAAACAGTGGCTGCTGAGAAGGTACGTAATTAAATTTGCCTTTAAGAACACAAACCCAGCTGTTTTAAGAAAAGAAATGGAAATGCTGAAGTGCCCTTGTTCTGATTTTTTTGCACCTCTGTCTTTGAAGATAAATTTGACACCTGTGCACAGCTATGTTGCACGCCTTGTTTGCAATGACAGCTAGCCCTTAGAGCCAGTCACTTCACTGTTTGAACAGCATCTGTGTGACTCTTTCTGCTTTTATATCTCTGTAATAAGCATTTTGAGCTCTGAATCATGGTATTTATATTGCTTATTAAGAGCACATTATTGTTATAGATGCAGCCATTGAATTCTGTTTTCTGGTGACTGTCTGAACTTCCAGTTCCATTAAATGCACAAAGAAACAGCACAAGGATTTTACAAAATTTAGCACGAGACTATTTCACCGCACTGACAGGCATGGTACTAATAGCTCTTTTGTCTAAAAGAGAGACATTCAAATCTGTCTCTCAGTAATGTAATAGGCTGACAGCAATGGCACATGTCAACTGTGTTGGAAGAAATGTGCCAGTAGCATTAATAAAGTGATTCATTAATTCACCTGCATGGTTAAATTGCAGCAGTCTGCCTACTCCAAAGAAAAGTGCCCAGAACCAGTTCTAAAATCAATAACTTTGAATACTGAATTAAAGCAAAAATCCAGGGAAGAGAGATGACTTAGGGTTTCTACAGTCTATAGAACAAAGAGCAATGGTTTCACAGATTTATACATTCTATGGATGCAAAGGCCTTTCTTGTGGGAAGCTGGTTCTGTACCCCATTATGCAACACAGCAGTCCCAGCAGGCAATCACCACCTTTAGAAACATTCCACTACTCATCCTCATGAGCATTCCTGCACTGATGCAGCCGCCCTGTGGGTGTGCAGGTTTCTTGTTGGCCCTCTTGAGATCGACGCTGCAGTGATTCCCGTGAACCATCAGAGGATGTTTATGCGCTTAACAATCACAGACTGACAAAAAAATGGAAAATTGGCAGGCTGGTACTTAGCTAAAGATCTAGGACACTGGAGCAGTAACTGGGGAGCTGCAATCGGACACTGTCATATTGTTCTATGGATTAACAAATTTAGCGTCAGTCCTCTCCACGTGATACTCCTTCCACTCCAGAATTTACTAGCACACAATAAGTAACTTCAGTACTCTATGATACAGATCACATGTCATAGCATGCCATCTGCTTCTCATTTTTGCTTTCACAGATAATACCTCTGTCTGCAAGGGACATGACATGAAATTGATTTGATCAACCCTCTCCTATCTTACAACAAAAAGGTCACCTATGCATATTAGCCAACATCTACCATGTCATGAGGCAGGAATTCCTTCCCAAAAACTGAAATTGTAAATGACTCAGTCAGAAGTACTGTTATCACTGGAACAGGGAAGCAGAGGGAGCAGATACAATGCAGTTCCATGTGACAGATTGAGCTAGGAAATGCCTTAGTTTCTGGAAGCATAAGAAACAAAAGATTGCTGGTATTTACAGTGGGAAAGGTGGAAAGTGGGAGGTTTCATGTAGAACCAGAATTGCAAGTTCACAGTAAGGCAATCATAGAGATCTGGCTGAGAAGGACAGAAGTGAGAGCTGAAAAGGCACAAGCACAGAAGATCATTCAGAGAAAAAAAAAAGAAGTAAAACAAAGCCCATATGTACAAGAAGCAGGGGACAAAATGTATGCAATCCAGAATGGTATCAAAGAGTTTAGCAAAGTGGTCAAAGACTCAACACAATGGCAATCAAAACAGGAGAAGAACAGATCTCTGGGGATGATAATTGTTGTAACAAAAAAAAGCCAGTGGAGCAAGATAACCAGTATTTGACAAGATGCTCATCTTCAACATTCCCAAAGACCCAATATTCAAAAAGGACGGAATTATACCCTTTGCAACTCACAACAGCGTAGGTGTAGTACTTTTGTTCTAAAGAACTTGCTGCAGCCTGATGAGAATGAAGAACACATTCTCTACGTATTTTCCTCTTAAAAAGCAGTAGAAATGCTCCTTAGTGATTTGAATATGTATGTTCTAAATTAAGTAACAGGGCTGCCTGGGTTTAAAGAGTGGAACGCAGTAATGTTGATAAGAGGTAGGATAATCCAGCAGAAAACTTCTTGAAACCTTTCTTGAAAGCACTGCAGTCACCAGACAAGACAGATGGAACAAACCCTAGCTAAACAAAGTTTATCTGTATTAGTGTCATCTTATTAAACAAAAATTTATGAACTCACCCTGAGACCAGAAAGAGTTGGTATAGTCCACTGCCTCCTACCAACTCTTCTCCTAATTGTGTTATAGGTTAAAAGAGTGGGGCACCAGATACCGATTGGGAATTACCGTAGCATGCTATTTCATTAGCCTTTCATACTATTTGTCTCTCAGAAGCTTAGTCTGAATCCCACCAGAGCCTCCAAGGATGCTTTCATTCTCTAATAAAGAAGAAAATAGCATCGGATTAGTTGAACAGTATCTCATTTCCCAGCGTAAATTAAGTGAATTAGATGGAAGACTGCTCTAATTGTAAAGCTTATTACAAGAACTCACATAGATTAGAACTGAATGCTTCTCTTTGAGTCATCATTTGTACTGTAAAAGAGGAAAAAAAGAAGGCGATTGTAGACTCTCCCATGGCTCCCTAATGGCTCAGTACTGATGAGCCACAACTGTATCAAAAGACTCAAGAACCTCCACTACTGCAGCAACACACACTCATAAGTCTTGTGCTCTGAGAGTGCTAGAAGGCAACCTTTCTTTACACAGATAAGAGCGCACAGGCAGTCTCCAGCTACTCTCTAAGACTGTCAAGCTCCCCAAGGCTGGGAGTCATGGCCATTTAAGTCTCATTTTTAAACTTCCTGTGATTTTCTGATTTCCTCAGAGTATTTTGATGACAAATACTCTGAACTTTTAATGTGTAGCTTCTATATACTCAAGCTTGTACTAGTCATCTCAGGTTCCCTTTACAGTCAATGGAAAGAAATGGACAATTTCAGACAATGTTCAAGGTAAGTTTCATATCTAAGACAGATAAAATCAATCAATTCCTGAACCTTACCTCTTCTGACTGGTATTCCGATTTATGTGAGATGCTATTTACATCCTTAACCTTAAGTTTTCAGTGCTTGGCCTTCAACATGAAATAGAGTGAGGAATCAGAGCAGTTAGTCTATTTAAAGAGGAAGCCCCAAAGAAAGCTGTGCAAAGAACTGCTCAGCACGAAGTAATACTGAGCACCTGCATTGACCTTTGAATGCTCTCAGAATTCCCTCAATTCAGGCCAGGAAAGCTCAGGTGCTGCAGTCCAAAATCTTCACATGAAGATAAATGATTATACTTTTCTCTGGAAAAAAAAAAATAGGTACAACTCTTTCTTCTATATATGCAGCCAGAGCATGCACTGGTGAGCGATGCCCTTTGATTTAATAATTCAATGGCTAAAATCCTTGTCAAAGAAAGAATTCCCTTCTCTTACTCAGACTGTTCTGAAGCTTCTCAGCCCCATTTGTTGATACTGCATCACACAGAAATAAAAAGTTCCTTTTTCATTTGACACACACACACAAAAAGAACAATTAATTTCTCTATCCGGCATCTAACTGTTCTGTTTTGCTCCTCTGGTAGCACATCACATCCTGGGCATTTGAACCAAGCAAGTCCTGTTCTCCAAACTCATCTTTGACATGTTTTCTCTCACAAGTTAATAATTCTTACTCACACTACTTCCCTCATTTCTTGGAGCTTACACTTGATGACAGACACACCAGATGTGTAGATTAACATTTCATACTGGTCTTGAAATGACCTATGAAGAAAGCCACATTAGGGTTTAGCAGAAGACAAGCATCAGAGTGCAGCAATTACAAAAGTAACATAAAGCATCAGCTTTCCTTTGACAAGGGAGATGAAAATACTGGAGCTTCCCAGACACTAGAGAAAACATACAGTTCTCCACCAGAAACCAGCAGTCATTCAAGCTGTGTTTCATTTCTGAACCTATGTCTAAATTCTCTGTCCTTCCCCTGTGAGAAGCCGCGGGGTTACTATGATCTGCGCATATTTACACTCCACATTGCTTTGCTTGTAACAGCAAACTATGCAACAGTAAACTGTGCAGCATCAGCTGATGGGAAGCTCTCCTTTCTTATGGCTGCACCTAGTCTATACAAAGATACTGAAAACTGCATCCACATCCTATTCAAAGACAAGGTGCTCTCAGCAGCCAGTAGTCAGGACCAGCTTTAGCTCTATCTCCTGCTTCTAACTCCGCGGACTATTTAAGCTCATATATCATGTGTTATTAAATCTATTTCAGCTTTCCGCATGAACAAGCTGCTAATCTCCCACAGGGACTGCAAATGTAAATTCAACAAGCACAAAAAAAAAGAAAGTAGAAAGGCAGTAGTAAACACATAAACCGTGAAACATGCAATTTCAGGTCAACTCAAGTTCAAGCAGCTTCATCAGTTGCTACGCTACTAGCTTATGATGGTGGGAAAGGATGGAGGCAACAAGATTTTATAGGTTCTTCTAGAGAGGCTATTTAGTAACTCTGGCTTTCTGGCACATCTCTGTCTGCAGAATGAAGGATTGCCTGTCTCTAAGCTGCTGAAATGGCAAGTGACTGGTGGTATTGACTACTATGAGCAGCACGGAACAGTTTGTCCAGATTGATTAAGTAGCTTAATCCATAGCAACCTGCTAGGTTTGCAGGAAAAGCCCGAGGCAGGATTTTTCATTTCGTTTAAGGCAAATTGGGGAATTAAAACATCCCACTGCCCTTTACCATCAGCCCAGCCACCACCGGAAAGTATGTGGAAGGGACGACGAGCAGTAAGGAAAACTAAGCCAATAGTCAAGCTGGAGTTTGAACACAAGAGCCCATGACGATGGAGACGTGCAGACTCACCAGCACACATACTGCTGCTGCACCACTGGTACTATTCTCTCTTCTCAGCGAACCCCAGAGATGGGTCAGCATAGAGCAAAAACACTGGTGTACGCACACACAGGGCATTTCCAGGAACTGTATGCATGCAGATAATCCTCGCAACATACTGACTGAGCAAGTATCACTATGTTGTTTTATAACTGTAAATAATGATTAATGGATGGCTGTAGGGTCATACACAATGTAGCCCTGTGTTCCAGCCAACAGACTTGATGACTCCCAATGAAGAAGTGTATGACAAGCTTGACATACAAATTTAGGCTTTCTCAGCCCATAAAACATCCTCATTTAAGCACTTATTTTCCCATGACAGATCCATGAAAAACACTGAACACATCTGACGATTAAGGAGCAAGTCACATCTGATGTAGCCTCTTAGAAGCTAACGCTGTAATAGCAGTATACAGTAAAATGCTAACAGGGATCTTGGTTAGCCACCATGGGCCAGATAAAGCACTAAAGCAGAAACCTGGGGACCTCTGAACACACCTGTATAACATGAGCAGTGCTGAACAAACTATCCAGGCAGCTACTTTCCAGAGTGGATGGACATCTGTGTGCATGTATTCTTGGCACTAATCTGAGCAAGGAAGCAATTCAGAGTTCGGTATTCACATGAAATTTGGGTAAATGAGAACTTACTATTTCAGTAGGTGCTTTGCTGAGTGCTCATGTCAGGAAGTCACTCTGCATGCCTTAAAGAACTAACTGAAATGACAATTATACTTGAGGAGATGGTGAGGAACATGGTTTTCAAGAGGGAAGAACAGGCTTTCCTGTTATCACAGCTATGCTTCGTTCAAAATTAAGTCTTCTCTCTACTTCTCTCGCTGACAATAAGCATAGATGTAAGTTTTGCAGAGTGTACACAAACTACTTGAAGACCTGGATATCAACCCAGGTATTCCCCACAAATATT
Organism: Aquila spilogaster; assembly: GCA_024606505.1. NCBI lineage: Eukaryota > Metazoa > Chordata > Aves > Accipitriformes > Accipitridae > Aquila > Aquila spilogaster. The sequence goes on from JANHGO010000053.1 coordinate 17,326,987, forward strand.
CCAAGAACATTTACATTAATAACATCTCAGTTGTACTGTGGTTTACATCTAAACCATCACTTTTCATCCCAGACATTCAACATAGAGATAATTACTGTTCCATTTTTATTGACAATAAATATTCATGTGAAGTATGAAAAGGTCAAGTAGCTGCCGATAGCACACCTTGAAGCCCCATTCTGACTTCCAGATCATAAATGGGTCTCCCCACCCTTAGGTTATATGCCAGTCTCTTGTGCATAGTTCACACTAGCCACAAAGAAATAAATCTTTCTACTACACCAAGAAACACTCCCCAAACTGGTTATTTATAGAGTACTTACGAATTCCAATGCTGGTTTTTTTTTCTATAAAGAACAAACTTTCTACTTCTGAATGTACCTAACAGAATACCTGAGAGTCAATCCTATGAACCCCAAATATGCTCCAACAATATGAGGATTTTTTCAAAAAACTACTTTCTCTGTTTAGTCCAATTTATCTTAATGTAAGTTGAATGGGGCTTCAGACTGAGATCTTCTCCTTGCTGAAATGTTACAGTTCAAAAACTATCTGGCAGTACCCATACAGCCCTAAAAGCCTTGCTACTTCAGAGACAATACAAACTGCACTCAATTTGTTTTCTGTCTTTTTATGTTAATCACATGCATGAAACAGGGAATTTCTTGAAGAATGGGCTTGGTTTGTGGCATGGAAACCCATGTACCCATTGAAATCCATAAAATGTGTACAGCTGTAATGGAGCACTGCACTTGGGAAACCATGCCTGCTGACACTGGAATCTTCAGGTATGATAAATCCCCATTTTATTTAAAAAGTCTCACCCTGTATCATAACCTTCCCTGCAAAACAGTATAAAAGAGGCATTTCAAAATCTCTTTTGTGTATGAAAGAATCTATTTTGTAGCCATTAAAGAAAAGAGATTGAAGGTCTAAGACAGCAATCTACAGTGGTGAACAATGAATGACATTTCTACTCAACTATTCTTAGAGCTACCAACTGAGTGAGCAGCCAATTGCAGAGAAATTACAGGGGATGAGAAGTGAGAGCTGGTAATTTCCCCAGCTGCAGCACAATGGAGAAAATGTCCCAAGCACAAAGAGCAACTCCCTAACCAAGAGGCCAGACCACACCAATAGTTCTAATAGTCCAACCAGGGAAAGGCAGGCAGGATATTTCCCTTAGACTTGAAGACCATCCAAGATCCCAAAAAAGATGCTACCATTTTACTGGTTTGGGTTTTTTCCATCAGTCTCCCAGTACTCCCAAGAATGTCTGTTATTAGTTAAGAAATTCTTTCAGTAAGTACATGTTCACTGCTGGTTGTCGTGTTGTCCGTGAGGCAGTTAATTTGAAACAAGATCTTCTCCATGAGACAAACCTGGAAGCTTATTTGGGCACGGCTTCTGAAATACAGATTGTAGAAGAAATAAGTGGTTTTTGATAACAGTGTACAGTATCTAGAAGTCAATGTGAAATTAGTATTAAGACAATCTGGGTCCTTCATAGATAGGATCCTGTATTTGAGCTTATGCAACAGAACCCTGTCCTTCTTGAGAAGATGCTATTTCTCATTCACGTTACACCAAGTTTCACGTACATCCTGTAAGACTTCAAATCAACTTCCTTCAAATAAAATCTCTATTTTAAAAGTGTATGTTCCAATGACATAAATGATAGATTAAAATGATTTATGGGGGAACTAATGGACAGAATATCCACTTTGCTACAAATCTTACCTACACAGAATCTGCAGGTGTCTGAGAACCATCTGCATATATGACCAATTAGATTACTAGCAGTTTGTTCTCTGAAGGACACTTTTCTGTCCAGAGTTTTCTGCTTAAAGTATGTTATTACTCCACCTACCCATGCAAATTGAACCTGGGCATTCCTGAGCAGGTTCAGATTCAATTTGAATGTACTGATGTAATGAACTGAGAGTTTCCCAAATAGTTTAGTTCCCTACAGACATACGTTCTGACATTCAGTGTGTGCTGCAAAGTCTAAAAATAGAATGGAAAATCTATTAAGACATGCAAAGACACCCCTGAAAACAAACAAACAAAAACCCACAACAACAAAACACCACAATATCAAGAACAGTACAAAGGATTCAGGTCACAGTGATTCATCATCCTGAAAGGATTCTATGGTACACAAGCTTTGATATACAATCTGTCAGTTTCTAATAGCAGCATTCCCTAAGCACGGCCATCAAACAGGTCAGGAATCATCAAGAAAGAACAGTTCACACATGCCTTCTGGCTGAAACAAGATCTGATTAAACACTACATTACTCCAAAGTGTGATTTGAGATCACTGCTGACTATGAGGAGTGGATTATATGTGTTTACATGAGTACATACCTGTACACATTTGCACTGCCGTACTATATCTGTACAGCGATAAGCACTACACTAATAAACCAGCCTCTACACCAAACAGCTCGTACCTGCACACCAGACAGGAGAACAGGAGCAGTGGTGATTCTCAGCAGCAAGACTGGCTGGAACCTTTTCACATCATCATCCTATTACCAAGTACTTTGTAATCACAACAACAAAATTGAGAGCTGTCAATTACCTTAATAGCTAATACATAATTAGCAGCAGACTGAACAACGTGTCATCCTGTGAATCTGAAGAATCACCAACTAAAATGCAAAATGACCAACATACTATTAGGTGTGAAAAAGAGTTATTCCTACCTTAGATGGAAATTATGACAGGAAAAAAATATTCTTTTCCTCAGTAAGGGACATTTATCACCTTGTACAAGGTCAGTACTTCTTAACTCAGTAGAGAAGTCATTAACTTAGATCCATTTGAAACACTGATGGAAAAACAGGCTTAGTTATAAAAACCACTGAATTTAGAAGTGGAAGCTTTGAACTCTCAAGCTGTCATTCACATTGAAGCAAAATAGCAAAGGCCATATGTTGATTATTTCAGCATTTGGTACGTACATAAAATTGAGTTAGGGTACATAAGAGGTTTTTTGGCCCATTACTGTGTACATGTGGAACTCCTGCTGATGCAGACCAATGGAAAACCTTAAGCAGACAAGTCCTCCATAAGCTGTCATTTACATAATCATGAACATCTGTGCTAAAAAAGATAGCAATTTTCTCATTGCATAATTACGAAGCATTGGGTCAAAATTCACCTTTATTACTGTCAGCAATACCTGCCATGTACCTGCTGAAATGCTCAGATTCTGAACGCCTCTCAACATGAAGCAGTATTACACTGTGCCATTGAAACACAGGTACTGTAACAAAGTGCAGCAACACAAAACATCTAGAACTGTCCTGTATGATTATATGAATGGATATGATCTGATTATACATAGTTAAGAGTTCAGTTTCCTATTTTCTATCTTCACAAGCAGAAACCTACGCTATCCAAACAAACTTCAGGTAATACCTGATGAGATCTCTCTTCAGTGCAACAGAAAACCCTCTGTTTCTTAGAATTGTACCTTTATATTCCCACAAATCTGAATCACAACAAGTGAACTGCTGCAGATATAACCATGCACCTTAGAAGAGCTAGAGTAAAATACTACAGGTCAAATCTTACCCAAAGTACTTGCACAGCAAAATCTACTGCTTCTAAGGGCTATTTAGACTGAAGTCTTTTTGCCTCACTCAGACTTCTTTTCAAAGTACATCCCTAAAAACATCTCCTGGTTGAGAACAGGAAGATACAGATCATGGCATAATATTTGGCTTTATTGAATAGCATTTGAACCTCTCACTCATTTGTTGAACATTCATCAGCCTAACTCCTTGCAGATTTGGCTGATTATTTAAGAAACACAAAGATTATTTGGCTCTGTGCCTAGTTCTTCCCTAGTTTACTCTGGTAAAAATGCAAAATAAATGGAGTTACCGCTGTGATGTAAATAAGCCAAGTTTCTGCTCTTTTGTCCCCGAGTAGTCTGAAATATTAATAAATTCCTATCCTTCACAGGCAAGCTGATAAGAACCAGCACCGGAGGGAACTATTTTCCACCAGTATCTGTGCTGTGCCTGCTCTGAACCCATTTGTTGCTTAGTAGGACCCTGGCACAGCTCCACAGCCCAACAAACGTGATTAAAAATGATGTGATGAACTTAGTCTGTTGAACAGGTGGTTATAATGAGCCTGGAGAGAAACGAAAAACACTGTCAGCTACGCAGAAAGAGTTGATGCTTTCTAGAAATATTTGAACACCAATAGATCTATGGACATGAGTACAGATGAATGCCGAGCACCCTGCTGGCTGTCAAAAACTGTGATGACCAGGAGTAAAATCCGGGGACAAGGAAAAAGAAGCCACTGCACAGTTTCCTTTTTGCTACAGCATGAATTAATGAGTAAGTCCTGGGGTACTGGGAAATAGGAGATTATAAGAGAGTTTGACAAGAAAGGATGGAAAGGATGCTACTTGGAGACAGTGGTTGCAAGCAAGGCAGTGGAGTGAAGCCTGCCCCTGAGGGTCTGGCTCAGCTCCCCAGCAAATGCAGGGAGAAGCAGAGCCAGCAGCTTTGATTCAAAATAAGCCATTCCAACTGGATAAGAAGTGACTAGAGACAAAGGAAATGGATGGGGAGCTACTCAAACCGTTAGGCGCACACTGACAACATCCAGAACTGGCATCTCTGGGGCACAAAGATAAAATATAAGAGTTTAAAATAGAGTTGTCAGTAGATTTTTACCTTTAAGATCGCACAAAACCCTGATTTTAGGAACTAGGCAATAATTTTATAAAAGGAAATCACTGTGGAAGCCAAATCTATCTGCACCTTCTGAGAAGCTACGTTCATTTACAGGTAGTAGACACCCTGAATCAAGTATTACAGTATATAATTTCCACGACAGTTAAAGTTATAAAATAATCAGAAAAAAAAAAGTAAAGCAGGACTGATGGAACGGATACAGAACCAGCCCCAGAACTATAACAAAACCTTCTGGAATAAGCTCAATTACAAGTTGACTTGATTATTAAAAGTGAGAGAAGAAAAACAAACAGTGGAGATGAATCTGCTGCTTTCAGAATCCAGCAAAATATATTTTGAAAGTTTTCCACGGGGAATCGGATTTTTAATACATTATGTCTATGCCTTCAACTGCTGGTGATCTTGACAGCTGCATTTTAATTTATTTGGATAACTGTTATTGAAACTTATTCAAGTAAAATACAGAATGCAGTGAAACCACGCAATGATTTAGGACCATTATATATACATCTGTCACAAGCTGCCAGTTTGAATGTGATCTGCTGGGCAATCACTTCATTGGTAATAAAATTCGTGGCAGTATTTTCTTGGGGTCTACCAATATTCATTGCATGAAAGCAGCAGGGCAGAAAAACTGAGATAAATTCATATGGAAAGTGCAAGCTTCAGATGCGAGGATAACAATAGTCTACTTCCTCTGATATTGTTGGAAATGCATTATAACTAAGAATGTAACTCATCTCTCCACATACATTAAAAACTCCCAATGATGCACAGGAAAATGATAACCTGGTACTATGAGGACACACGTTACAGGGAGGAACAAGGAGTCCACACATGCACTTTTTTCTTTTTATAGGGTTCTTAGGAGCTCGTTTGGAATTTACCGTGCATGTAAATGCCAAATGAATTTCAAGTACTCTGTTAGCTGCCAATCCATTACACAACCAATGCAATCTTCACTTACAACTCTTAACTGCCTGTGGTACCAATTCTGGATTCTAGTCCTCACAGCTCATCGCTTACTATTTAGACAATCTTGTTATCTTGTGGAAATCACAGTATTGACATCTCATACCTTCTCCTAAATAAAGGCGTGCTTACAACAGAACATTGCCCACTGTTTTACAAAGGAAACGAGCACACTGGAAGTTGCAAATAATCTCTGCTCCATAGCAAAGGATTTCTATAGCTAAATGACTTGTACAGACAGTTATTAAATTTAACCACAACAGTTTAAGGTGCCTCTTTATAAGAGATTACCATAACATGTACGAGCATGGGAAAAAAAGCAATACCGCCTCTCCCATCTAATTAGCTGCCACAACAGCCTCATATTCTGCCACACCAGTATGGAAAGCTGTAATTCCTTTCCCAGGAAATCTAGCACTCTGCATTTCTGAGAGCTATAGGAGCAACCGGACTCCCTCCAGTTGGCCATGATCCTGAGACAGAGGAACATGGCATTAAGCAGGCTGATAACCTTAGGTGTCAGAAAAGCAGACTTTGGCTGTGACCAAAGAAGAATCTCACAGGTCCTGGACACAAGAGAAGTCCAGAAGAAGTGGTCGATTTTCAAAGATCACCTCCTTAAAACTGAACATTAAATGGAATACAAGATCGTGTTCCATTTATTAGTTACTAAAATCAGTTCTTACCATCAGTGACAGCAACTACTGGGGCTGGTTTCAGGATTCTCCAGATCACAGTCTGATGGAAGTGACACACAGCACATGGACTTCAAGCACATGCACACAGCAGTCTGTTGCAGTTCAGGACTAGGAAAGAATGCCTAATGAAGTCACACAGGGTTCAAATCAGCTGTAGCTAGTTGCTGGCCATCCCACACATTTGGTGCTTGCAATATAACAAAGATTTTCTTCATCAGAAAACCCGAATGACAACTTTATATATATGTTTATCAGAATTGCTGTTAAAATTTGTATTTACGCTTGTAAGCCTATTTTCACTGCAGGCTTAAGCAAAGCTATAAAATAAAGCAAAATAAAAGATGTACCTCAGTACTTTCTAAAAGGAATTTGCAAAAACACTGAGAAGAGCTGCAGCTTCTTGAAAACATTAGGAGTAAAAAAATAAAATCAGAAGTATTTCCTTACATGAGCTAACACAACGGAGAAAAATTCTGAATAAGACAAAACCAAACTACGGTGCATGGTCTTACCAATGTATGGTATGCAAAGGCTTCCAGTAAGCTTTAATTTTGTAAAGACAGCAGGCAACGTAACAGACCACAAAGAAAGCAGCACACACATTGTGCCCGTGGCCCACTCCCACAGGTATCCGAAACCGTGCCAGAATACAGTCCACAAGTTAATATCCACAATTGGCTAACCTGACCCACGTGGCCTTTTCAAGTATCTTTAAAGTGCTTTTTACTTGAATTGTACCTTACAAATCCCTTCATTTCTTTGATTCATTAAGTTCAATGCCTCCTTCACACTTCCGGTAACAGCAGTATCTGGCTCTTCAATCAGTGTAATCCTCTGGGGGACCTAAGCTAACCACATGAAAGAAGCACAGGTATATGAAAGTGGAGAATTTGAAATTTCCATCTGATACAATTAATTACTCGGCTAGGTTAATTTACCACTGACTCGCACCCAATTCCTTTCTTCAGAAATCACAGCACCGATTTATGATGATCCAAATGAGTCACATTAACCATACTTCAAAGACACAGTGATGAAAATCCACCCACCTATTACCTCCGCAGGACAATGAGCTCCTGCAATAGAGCTAAGGTAGAAGAGCAGCAGCACTACCAGCTCACTTGCCTCTGGGCAGCCTATCTTGCTTTCAAATCACTGGAATTAAGAGAGTAAGAAAGATGTCCCAATGTGATGTCAGCTAAAGGGAATTACTCATTCTTCATTGCTCAGTTGAAAGTGCCTGGACATTAAACTTGGTTGTTTGTATAAATGATCTCTCACTGAAAAGTAACTTATGTAGATAATAACAGCATATGCATCCCACAAGCAGTTATGAAATAAAACTTAATGCACTATTATCTTGTATGTAAACAAGAAAAAATGCTTAGCAGCTGCATACGATCAGGAATTAGTTGTCAGTCCTGAGATTCTCGTGTTCCTCTCTGAATGTTGCTACAAATTATTTAGTAGAACTATAGAGTAGTTTAACACAGAAGGTAAATGCAATGACTCAAGCAAGCACTGAAATAGACACCACAATTCTCCTATACAAAGCCAATTTGAGGGCAAACTTAACAAGTCCTGTCTATAAAAGACTGAGAATCTAGATTAAGGAATGTTTGAACTCAACAGTTGAATACAATCTTGGCTACACAAGATACAGATGTATGTTGATTAAAAAAAAAAGAAGCAATATGGTTTATACTGGGAAAAATATCTGCTCATTACTTCCACCCTAAGATTATCTGTATTACAGGATTTACAGGATACACTACTATTGCTTCATTTGTTGGAAAGAGCAGTGGAAAATGTGACCACAGATCATTTATGATTGCTCAAATGACAAGCCACTCAGGGAACAGTTAAGAAGAATTGCAAACTGAATATACAATACACTTAAATTTACAATCCCTTCTTTTTCCACTAACAGGACAGGATGGCGCACTAATGCACAAAAACTTACTCTGTCAGTCATAAATCTTTTGCTGTGCTCTGGTCTATAAAAAAATACAACAGGGAACACCTGTTTTATGCTATTTCTACTTGCCTGGTCTTTATAGTTTCTGGTCAATCCACATAAGTGTGTCCAAGTTAGAACCAAGTAGATCCAGCCTTGTTAAATAGTTCATCCAACCTATATTAAACATCATTCCATTCCTTTTGTCCGACCAAGTTGTCAAAAATGGACAGGGATTCACTCTTGGGGCCCTAGGAACTCTTCTACCTCCTCTTCCCAAGAAAGTAGACGGTCCCTTCCGACACAAAGCATTCCACAATTCAGTGACTTAGATATTCCCTGCCCAGTCACTTCACAGCTGGGGGCATGTACTTAATGATCCAAGTTTAGACATTTCTCATCATATAACCACCTACACATCCATTACATACTCATATTTGTTCATCTTACAAGACACCTTTCCAAATACCAAACGAAGAAGGCCTGGTGCAAATCTTGATTGCACCCATACAGACTCGCACAGGTGTCCCCAGGCAAAGAAAAGAGCTTCTTCCACTCCTTCAACATGTGGCATCTGGGACTGCCAGGAACGCTCCAGGATTCATGCCTGTAATAGGCAATTTTAAGGCCAGTTTGTTTGTTGGGTTATCTTTTCCAGTTGTTTGCTAGAGCTCAGTACCTCTTGTAATATAGCATGAATGTTTAGAGGACTGTTTGGTTTACTTCCTTTAACAACCTGGACACATACCCTGTAGATGAACCAGTGAGGAGCAGCAGAATGCATCTGATATGGCAGCAAACAGTTCCTTTTTAGTCTTCAATTGTACAACAGTTTCTGTTACTGCAGCTGTTGTCATAATACCCTTTTTGATATAATGGTTTTCCCAACCACTGGATTGAGAGATCAAGACGTTTACCTTTAATATACATCACCAAATCTGGCAGAATTCACAGTAAAGGAGGAGCTGTCAAAAACTATGCTATGCCAGCAACGTGAAGGAAAGCGTTAAAATGGTTTTCCTTCTTCATAACCACAGAGAAGCCTCCCAAGTGCATTACCTAAGACTGTGCATTCTAAAACACCAGCCCTATTAACCTTTCTTGTTAAAAACACACACACAAAAATCCATGAAGTAAAAAGGTGACTTCCACACTGTAGAGGTGCAAAACGGAAAACAAAGCTTCTAAGGAAGCTCTCAGAGTAAAGAAAATAGGGCTCATAATGAGGCAATCTAAATCTCTTCTGAAGAACAGAGATGAGGAAGGAGGGATATAATTTCCCATGATCTGTTATTTCCTTTAAAAGCCCCATTACAATGAACACAGAGCTGTCCGCATTTGAGTTCCACTCCATCTCATCAAGGAAGAAGTGAATAAAGAAAGTTTAAGAAGAAAAACACTTTGTAAAGTATTCAATGAAAACTTCCAGTGAATCAGAGTCATACGGCTTTTGTCCTACACTGAGAGCGTATAAATTTTGGAGGGATAGCAGGGTCCAACAATATGTAGAATAGATTCAGAAAAGTCATAAGAGAAATCATTAGAAATCAGTGCTACCTGTGGGAGGGAGCAAAAGCCATGCCATGACTCAAAATCTGAATTAGAATTCTCCTCTGTGTCAGCTAAAAATAGAGCTGCTTCTGATGACATCTATTTTAAACAATTCCAGCTCCCGAATTCTGCTTGGAGAGCAAGAGAGGAAGCAAATACCAGAATACTTGAGGTGGGCATGTAAAGAAACTGCAATTAAGAACAGTCTGATTCAACTTTTGGAGAGGCAATCCAACATTATTATGAAGCGTACATTCCAAAAGAGAAAATGCAGTCCTATTTGCCATGGATTTGTTCTTATCCTGTCTGCAACTCCTTGCCAATCAGCACGACACAGCCAGACAAAGCGACTGCAAACAACAATGGTGTGGATAAGGGTAATTGGACTGGGAATTCCTTTCTCA
>JANHGO010000053.1:17337395-17365810 GCA_024606505.1 Aquila spilogaster
GCTGGCTGGGCATGAGAAGCTGAAATATCCTTGACTTAGTCTAAACACTACTTAGCAACAACTGAAAACATCAGTGTGTGTGAAAACATTCTTCTCATACTGAATCCAAAACATAACACTATTCCAGCTACTAGGAAGAAAAATAACTCTATCCCAGCTGAAACCAGGACAACATGTAATTGTGATCAACCATATTTTAAGCCCCATTTGATCCAGACAATATTTTACATTGCAAGCTTTGTCTAGCCTGTTGCTCCCTTTCAGCTATTCTCCCTCCTCCTCCAGGCACAGAGGAGAAAGCCACAGGCTCACCAGCAACGAGGACATCTGGTACTGGATTGCTGCAACTGGAATATCTAGCCTGAATCCCAGACTCAGGAAGGACACAGAAAATGTGGTTCCTGGGTGCCCTCTTTCAAGGAAACAAAAGACCTATGTACTACAAGCTCAAAAAAAAAGGGGAGTTATTGAACATAAGTAGATTTTATTGTATGTGCAAAGCAGGTCCAGTTGTGCAGACATGAAGGGAATTTGGGGTGTGCCTTTATCCTCCCATTAAAAGAGAAAATACCACTATGGTCTACAGCTGAGAAGGCTGAATGCTCTTAGGGCTTTAAAATGACAGAAAGTTTAGTAGTGCAAAGAGTGTGAGAAATAAAAACTAACATGAAGGACCAAAAAAGACCAAATAGAATCATAGAATATCTCGAGTTGGAAGGCACCCATGAGGATCATAGAGCCCAACTCCCTGCTCCTCACAGGACTACCTGAAACTAAACCATATGATTAAGAGCATCGTTCAGACGGTCCTTGAACTATGACAGGCTGGGTGCCGTGAATACTATACTTTCCAACTATTGTGGAAAACACATGTATTTTATTCTTTGGAAATTGCTCCTGAGTTTTTCTACTCTACTACCGGAATAATTTCTCTACGGTTTTTTAAGCAAGGCAATTCTAAGCAATTGTTAGACAATAGAAGAAACCTGGGCTCCATGAATCCTTCAGAGGCAACTGGGAAGACTGAAAAATTAGAAAAAAATCCCCAACAACTTTTATCACTGTCTCCTGTGAAATAATCCATAAGAAAAAGACATTATACAAAATGTAATCTTAAAACAGTTGGATAAACCTTTTAAGCTATGGATTTTATGTGAATAAAACTTCAATTTTTTTGAAAATTCCTTCCTGGTTCATAACAAGACCATCTGATAAAATGTACAGCCAAGGTGACCTGGAACTCTCATTTGCACATGATGGCCTACGGATGATTTTAGACAAAAAGAGCCCCTAATGCTACAAAACACTAGTATATCGCAAAGTTCAATGATTCTTTTTCTGAAGTGCTAACCTGTACCCTTATTTTGTTACTGAACAATCATGCCAACACATGAAATTCCTAACATGACTCTCTCAAACACTGAAATAAACTCTCAAATTAGGACTGAAGAGAATCAGGAAACAAAACCATAGAGGACCCAAAAAAGGCTGTTAAATAGAGGAGGAAAGTAGGTTTGTATCTGGCTGGGCCATGCAGTCTGTACCTTTCACACTACTTGATGATCCTCTGTAAGTCCTTCCAAAACATCAGCTGTATATGCCCCATACATAGCCAGGCCTCCAGAGCAGCAGGAAGATAGCTGCAACATGCACACAGACAGCCCTGTTTTGTTTTCTCACATGCATACGACAGAGCACAGGTTCTAAAAATAAGATCAGAAGAGACACAGTGTTTTTTATTCTTTGGGGGTTGAAGAGGTGGGGATGGGAGCTGCTAACAAAGACATTTGCCTGACAAGCAGGATCTGTGTTTTGAAACATGATACTGCTTATTCCCCCACTAATGGGAATTGTAAGCTTTTCTCACAGCGTCCTAAATGAGCAGCTGTGGACTGTGCTTGCCAAATGGATAAGGATGGGACTGAAAGGCAAGTAAAACAAATTTCAAGTTTCTTAGAACTTTTTTAAGCAAAAGATACAGAACAAAACATATTTGTATAGTTTTCTACACAATAGCCACAGAGTGTTACAATTTTAAAGCTATTGAGAACACAGGTACTTAAATTTGCATTTAAGAAGGCAAACCCAGCTGTTTTAAGAAAAAATGGAATCATGTTAAAATCCCTTTGTTGTGATTTTTTGCCCCTCCATCCTTTAGGCAGAATTTGTCACCTTTGCACAACTGTTTTGCACACCTTATTGCTGGCTATTAGAGATGCACTTGACTGAGCAGCATCCATGAGTACCCTTTCTAGTTTTACACTATAGCAATAAGCAGTCTGAGCTCTGAATGACAGTATTTATATTGGCACTGCTTATTAGCACACTTCCTGCTACTGTAATAAATGCAGCAGCTGAATTTTGTTTTCCAGTGATTGTCCGAACTTCCAGTTCCATTTATTGCACAAAGAAATGCCACAAGGATTTTACAATATTTAGCATGAGACTATTTCACTGTGCTGACATTATACTAATAGTTTTTTGTCTAAAAGACAGACATTCAGACCTGTCTCACAGTACTGTAACAGGCTGACAGTGGTGGCACATGTCAACCGTGTTGGAAGAGTATGCCAGCAGCATTAATGAAGTGATTGATTAATTCACCTGGATGGATAAATTGCACTAGTGAGTGATATAGTCTGTCTACTCCCAAAGAAAAGTGCCCAGAACCAATTCTGAAATCAACAATTTTGAATATTTAATTAAAGCCAAAATCCAGGAAAGTGAGAGAAGAGGAAGATTTAGGATTTCTACAGCCTATACAAGGGACAATGGTTTCACAGGTTTATACATTTTACAAGTGCAAAAGCCTTTACTGTTGGGTTTGCATCCTCTTATGAAACAGAGCAGTCCCAGCAGGCAAACATCACCCTTACATGGCAAAGTTTAACCTCTTATCCTCCGTGAACATTCCCATACTACGTGACGCAACCCTATGGATATTCAGGTCTCTTCTTGCCCCTGTTGAGATCAACACTGCATTCATCCTCATGAACCATCAGCCACAGGATGCTCATGTGCTCAGTAATCAAAGACTGACAGACAAAAATGGAAATTTACCCTTTTAGCTTGTGGCAGGTTGGATATTTACCTAAAGAGCTAGGACATTAGAATGGTAAGAGGGGGGCTCCATTTAGACACTGCTATACTGTTCTATGGATTAGCAAATTTAATGTCAGTACTCTCCATCTGATGCTTCTTCCCAACACAGAATTTACTAATACAGTGATAAGTAACTTTAGTACTCTATGATATAGAATACTCATTTGCCACAGTATGTCATGCACTTTTTTCTTCTTGCTTTTCCCTTAAGAGCTAATGCTTCTGTCTACAAAGGACTCGCCATACATTTCACACAGAAGAAGTAGGGGAGAAAATAAAAATTATCCAGAAAGATGTGAAAGAATTGAGCAAAGTGGTCAAAGAATCAGCACAACAGCAATGAAGAACAGGAGACGAGCAGATCTCAGGGCACAGCAATCAGTATCACCAAAGAAAGCCAATGGAGCAAGAGACCCAATATTTGACAGGATGCTCATCTTCTGACATTCCCCAAACCCCAAAATTCAAAGACTACAAACTATTCCCTTTAGATCTCAAAACAGTGTAGGTGTAGTACTTATATACAAAGGGAGAATTTGCTGCAGCCTGATGAAAATGAAGAATACATATTCTCTATGTATTTTCCCCTTAAGCAGTGGAAATGTTCCTTGGTGATTTGAATACATATGTTCTAAATTAAGCAACTGGGCTGCCTAGGTTTAAAGAGAAGAACACAGTAATGCTTACAAGAGTTACTATAAAGCAGTAGGAAACCTCTTAACGATTTCCTAAAAGCACTGCAGTCACCCTGCAAGATAGCTGGAACAAACCCTGGCTGAAGAAAGGTCACCTGTATTAGTGTCATCTTATCAAACAAAAATTTACAAAGTCGCCCTGAGACCAGAAAGAGTTGGTACAGGCCCACTGCCTCCTATCAACTCTTCTAATTGTGTTACAGGTTAAAGGAGAGGGGCACCAGGTACCAAGTGGGAATTACAGTAGCATACTATTTCATTAGCATTTCACACTATTTGTGCGTCTCAGAAGCTTAGCCTGAGTCCCACCAGAGCCTCAGAGGATGCTTTCATTCTCTCATAGAAGAAAATAGCATCGGATTAGTTGAATAGTATCTCATTTCCCAGCGTAAATTAAGTGAATTAGATGGAAGACTCTGCTCTAATTGTAAAGCTTATTACAAGAACTCACATAGATTAGAACTGAATGCTTCTCTGAGTCTCCATTTGTACAGTAAAAGAGGAAAAAAAGGTGACTATAGACTATCCCATGGCGCTCTAATGGCTCAGTATTGATATGTAGAATCTCCAGTACTGCAGCAAAACACATTCATAAGTCTTGTGTACTGAGAGTGCTAGAAGGCAACCTTTCTTCACATGGATAGGAGTGCTACCCTATACACTGCACAGGCAGTCTCTCTAGATAATTTCTAAGAATGACAAGCTCCCCAGAGCTGGGAATCATGGACAATTAACTCTCATTTTTAAAGTGCAGGTAATTTTCTGAGTTTTTCAACTGCAAAATAGCTACAAAATGACATCATGAACAAGAGCAGTAGTATGCTTCTTGTTGCTTATGGAATGGCATTGTTATGGAATATCATTCCATTTACAGAGATCTTTCATGAACCCTGAGAGGTCCAACACAAAGACTTTTGTGCATTAAGAAGTTAGGCAACCATGAGCTGATTACAAATACCTTGGACTTCTACTATGTAGCTTCTATATGTTCAAGCATGTATTAGTGATCTCAGGTTCCCTTTATAGTCAAATGGAGAGAAAATGACTCATCTCAAGGTATGTATCTAAGATAAAATTAACTGCTCCCTGATCCCTCCCTCTTTTGACTGGTATTAAAATTTAGGTGAGATGTATTTTACCTTTTTACTCTTATTTTCTCAGTGCCTGGCCTTCAGTATGAAATACAGTGAGGCATCAGACCAGTTAGTCTATCAAGGAGGAAGCCACCAAGCAAGCAAAGAACTGCTTGGCAAGAATACTGAGCACCTGTTTGCTCTTTGAATGGTCTCTGAATGCCCTCATTCAGGGCAGCAGAACTCAGGTGCTGCAGTCTAAAACTATCACATGAAGATAAATGATTATGCTTTTCTCTGGAAAAGATGAGCACAACTCACTTTCCTTTTATATATGCAGCCAGAGCATGCACTGGTGACAGTGATGCCCTTTGATTTAATAATTCAATACTTAAAGTGCTTGTCAAAAAAAGAATTTGATCCTCTTTGACTGTTCTGAGGCTGAAGTGTCTTAGCCCATCTGTTGAGACTGTGTCACACAAAGAAAAAAGGTTCAGTTTTCATTTGACCAAAAAAACCAGTAAAAATAAAAAGACCATGACTTTCTCTAACCAGCGTCTAACTGCTCCGTTTTGCTCCTCTAGGAGTATGTCCAGCGTGCTCGAACCAAGTCCTGTTCTCCAAACTCATCCTTGATACATTTTCCTCACAGAACAATTAGTAATTTTTTCTACTTCCCTTATTTCTTGGAACTTGATGACAGACACATCATATTAGTCTTGAAATGAGCTATGATCAAGTTAGGTTTTAACATAAGAACATATCTGAATAAAATGTGAGAACTGAGCATCATCTCTCCTTCAATTAGGGAGATGAAAATACTGGAGCTTTCTAGAAACTGCTGCAACTGTGCATGCACCAACAGCCACTCAAGTTGCAGGTTATTTCTGAACCCGTGTCCGAGTTCATTCTTTCCCCCATGTGAAAAATCCCAGGGTTACTATAATCCATGCATATTTATACTCTACAATGCTTCCTTTCACAGCCAATTCTGTACCACTACAATTTGAAACATCAGTCTCTGGGAGGCTCTTCTTTCTTATGGCTCCACCAAATCTGTACAAAGACATGGAACACTGCATCCACATCATCAAAAAGGTCTTCTCCACCAGTCAGTAGTCAGGGCCAGCTTTAGCTATCTCTTGTGTTGCTAAGTCCATGGACTATTTAAGCTCATATATCATGTGTTATTAAATCTATTTCAGCTTTCTGCATGAACAAGCTGCTAATCTCCCATAGGGACTGGAAATGTAAACTCAACAAGCACCAAAAAAAGTAGAAAGGCAGGAATAAACACATAAACGGTGAAACATGTAATTTCAGGTCAACTCAAGTTCAAGCAGCTTCATCAGTTGCTATGTTACCAGCTTACGATGGTGGGTTGGGAGAGGATGAAGGCAAAAAGATTTTATAGCTCTGTGGCTATATATATATAGTGGCTATTTAGCAACTTTTGCTATCTGGCACATCTCTGTCTGCAGAATGAAGGATCGTTAGTCTCTAAGCTGCTGAAATGGCAAGTGACTGGAGGTATCGACTACTATGAAGCAGCATGGAATGGTTTGTCTGGATTGATTAAGTAGCTTAATCCATAGCAACCTGCTAGGTTTGCAGGAAAAGCCTGAGGCAGGATTCTTCCTTTCATTTAAGGCAAAGTGGGGAATTAAACATCCCATTGCCCTTTACCACCCTGTCCACCACCTAGAGATGTGCAGAACAGGTGAGGAGCAATAAGGAGAACTGAGGCAATAGCCAGGCTGGAGTTTAAACATGAGACACAACCATGGCAGTGACTTGTATATTCAACGATGTCCATTGTTCTGTTGCACCACAGATACCGATCTCTCTTCTCACAAATACATTAGGTACCCCAGTGCTGGGTCAGCTTAAAGAGTGAGGACACTGGTGTGTGCACATGCAGTGCATTTCAAGGAACTGCTCACAGTTAATCATCACAACACATTGGTGAAGCAAGTATGAGTATGTTGTTTTATAACTGGAAATAATGATTAATGGATGGCTGTAGGGCCAGAGACTGAATGTAGTCTTGTGTTCCAGCCTACAGACTTTATGACCCCCTACAAAGGAGCCTATGCCAGGCTTGACATACAAATTTAGGCTCTTTCAGCCCATAAAGCAAAATGTTGTCATTTAAACATTTATTTTCCCATGACAGACCTGTGAAAAACACTAATCACATTTGAACATGAGGAGGCAAGTCAAATCTGACATTGCCTCTAAAGAGCTGATGCTGTAATAGTACATAACAAACTTGCCAACGGGGATTTGGCAAGCCACTATGGTGGAGACACGCCATTAAAGCAGCACCCTGGGAACTTTTCAACCAATGTACCTGTATCATGTGAAGCAGCATCGAACAAACTATACAGGCAACTAAGTCTCAGAGTGGATAACCACCTGAGGGCATGTTTTCTTGATATTAATCTGAGCAAGAATACAGTTCAGATCTCAGTATTCATGTGAAAATTGGATGAATCAGAATTGACTGATTTTAAAAGGAACTTTGCTAAGCACTTATTTCAGGAAGTCACTCCTCCTGTCTTAACTGACTGAAACTATATACTTGGGCAGACTGTAAGGAACATGGTTAGCACAAGGGAAGAACAGGTTTTGCTGTTATCACAGCTATGCTTCTTTCAAATTTAAAAGTTTTCTCTCTTTGCTTTGTTCTCTGGGGGTAAGCACGGATGTACACCCTAGGAAACCTAAAGAAATCACTTGAATACCTGGGTATCATTATTTAAATACTCTTTATGCAGATTCCAAAACATTCCCTGTAATAACACCTACATAAGTTGTCGTATGGTTTACACCTAAAGTAGCACTTTTCATCACAGAAATTCAACACAGAGGTTAATTGTCCTTCCACTTTTACTGACAACTAACATGCAACAAAGTGTGAAAAAGAGCCAAGCTGCTGCCAATAACTATTCTGCTGCCACTAAAGCCACACTGCTTATACAGCTATGTGAGCAATCTAATCATTTATTAAAATGTCAGCATGGCAAGAATCTTTGCTTCTGGTGGCAAAAAGAAACACACTGTCTAGCAAGATAAACATCAGGAAGAACAACTTGAAGTTCCGTGGCAATCTCCAGAACGTAAAAGGATCTCTTCCATCTTTAAGTCATATGCCAGTCTTTCCAGCTAGTCTAAGATATGCACAAAAGAAGAAAGTCTGCCTGCTGTGCAGGGACATACCCCCGAAACTGAATGTTTACATTAACACTTATGTATTCCAACTATTTTTTTCCTGAAAGAATGAACAAACTTTCTACTTCTGAATGTAACTGAAAGAATTGACTGACAGTCAATCCTATGAACCCTACATATGCTCCAACAATATGAGGAATTTTTCAAAAAAATACTTTCTCTGCTTATTCCATTTTACCTTAACATAAGTTGAACAGGGCTTTGGACCATGATCTTCACCCACTAAGATGTTACAGTTCAAAAATATCTGACATTACCTAAAAGCCTTGCTAGTTTAGAGACAATGCAAACTACATCCAATTTGTTTTCTGTCTTCTCTCTTTTTTCTTCTTCTATTAATCACATTCATACAAAAAAAAAAATTCTTGAAGCATGGCTTGGTTGGGAACACGGGAGTCCATGTAGATTGAACCCATATAATATGTGTACACTTTTAATGGTGCACTATACTTGCAGACAGTTGAGAAGTCACGCCTGTTGACATCACAAACTTCATGTCTGATAAACCCCATTTTATTTCAAGAGTCTTAACCCTGTATCACAACCTTCCCTGTGAAACAGCATAGAAGAGACATTTCAATATCTCTTTTGTGTATGAAAGAACCTATTTTGTAGCCTTTAAAGACAAGAGATTGAAGGCCTAAGACAGCAATCTGCAGTGGTGAACAATGAATGACATTTCTACTCATCTATTCTTAGCGCTACCATCTGAGTGAGCAGCCAACAGCAGAGAAATTACAGGGGATGGGAAGTGAGAGCTGGTAATTTCCCCAGCTGCAGCACAATGGAAAACATTTCCAAGCACAGGGAGCAATTCCCTTACCAAGAGACCAGACCACTCCAATAAATCTAATAGCCCAACTAAGGAAAAGCAAACAGGATATTTCCCCTAGACTTGAAGGCCACCAGAGATACAGGATCCTGGATGCTATAGTTTTATTGTTTTTTCATAAGTCTCCTAATATTCCCAAGAATGTCTGCAGTTGGTTAAGGAATTATTTTGTTACATAAATACTCCTTGCTTGTTGTTGTGTTGCCCCTGAGACAGTTAATAAAAACAAGATCTCCTACCATCAGAGATATCTAGGAGTCTATTTAGGCTTTGGAAGAGCTGCAGAATGGCCTATGGAGTTTAGAATGTAGAACTGAAATGGTTTTTAATGGGTCCTGTATCTGAAAACCAGTGTTAAGTCAACCTGGGTCCTGCACAGACAGGATCCTCCTGCATTTGAGGTTATGCAACAGAAACGTGCTCATTTAGAGAAGAACCTATGTTTGATTTCCATTATATCAAGTTTTATGCATATCCATCAAGACCTCAAATCAGCTTCCTTCAAACAAAAATCCTATTATAAAAATATATATTGCAATGGTAGAAATACATATTCCAATGGTAGAAATGCTAGGTTAAAAGGTTTTATCATGGAGCTAGCAGACAGAGGATTTACTGTGCTACAAATCTTCCTAAAGCAGAATCTGCAGATGACCACGCATTATCTGCATATATGACTAAGTAGACTACTAGTGGTTTCTTCACTGAAGCACACTTTTTGTCCAGAGTTTTCTGCTCACAGTATATTATTACTCCCCCAACCAATGCAAACTGAACTTGAGCTTTCCTGAGAAGGTTCAGATTCAATTTGGATTTACTGATTTAATCAACTGAGAGTTTCTTACATAGCCTGGTCCCCTACAGGCATACATTCAGTAAGTTCCTGAGATTCAGCATGTGCTGCAAAGGCTAAAAACAGGGGGAAAAGAGGATGGGAAATCTACTAAGACATGGGAGAAAGTTTTTTCTTAACAATATAAAGAACTGTACAAAGGATTCAGATCATAATGATTGGTCATCCTTTCAACACAATGCACACTGGTATACAAGCTTTGCTATACAATCTGCCAATTTCTAATACCAGTATTCCCTAAGTATGGCTATAAAACAGGTCAAGAATCATCAGGAAACAGCAATTCACCCATGCATTCTGGATGAAACAAGATCACTGGACTACCTAAACATAAGGCAAAATCTGATTAAGCACTACACTACTGCAGAGTGGGATTTGAAATCACTACTGACTGAGAGAAGTGGATTATACGTGTTTATAAATGCACATACCTGCACTATTTGTATTGCCATGATGTCTCTAACATCGTGGTGATAAGCACTGTACAAACAATGTACACAGTCTCTACACCAAACAGCTTGTAACTCGGCACACGTGGACAGACAGAACAGAAAGAACAGTGATGAGTCTCAGCCAGCAAGACAGGCTGCAGTCTTTATGCATTATCAGCCTGTTACCAAGTACTTTGTAGTCATAACAACAAAATTGAGAGATGTCAATTACCATAATAGCGAGCATATAATTAGCAGCAGCCTGAATAACATGTCATCCTGTAAAACTGAAGAATCAGCAACTGAAATGCAAAATGACCAACATACTATTAGGTACAAAAAGTTTTCTTCCTACATTAGAGTTTGGAATCATGACTTGCAAATTTTTTTCCTTTATAAGTAATGTTTATCGCTTTGTACAAGGACTGTACTACTTAACTCAGTAGAGAAGTCATTATGTTCGATTCCATTATTCTGTGATTTGAAGTGTTGATGGATAAACAAGTTCAGCAAGGAAATGCCAGAGTTTGGAAATCTAAGTTTTGAACTCTAGAGCTGCGTCTTTCATATTAAAGCAAAAGATCAAAGGTTGATTATCTGAGCATTTGCTACTTACATAAAATGGAGTTAGGACACCTAAGGATTTTTTTTTCCCATTACTCTGTATATGTGGAATTCCTGCTGATGCCGACCAATGGAAAATTTTAAGCAGAGAAGTCACTGTATAAGCTGTCATATATATCACCATGAATGTCTGTTAGTGATTTTATCGCTACATAATTATTAAGCATGGGGTCAAAATTCACCTTTCATACTGTCAGTAATTCCTGTCAGGTACCTGGCGAAACATTCAATTTCTAACACCTCTCAACATGAAGAGTATTGCAGTGTTTCACTGAAACACAGAAACTGTAAGGAACACAAACCATCTAGAACAGTCTTGCACAATTGTCTAAAAGGACCTGACCTGATTATGCACGGTAAAGTATTCAGTTCTTCAAATTTTCTTCTATTTCTTTTCTGTCTTTATAAGCAGAAACCTAGACTGTCCAAATAAACTCCAGTTAATACCTGATGAGATCTTTCTTCAGTGCCACAGAAAACCATTTATTGCTTGAACTTGTAAACTTACATTCCCTCCTTGGAGCTCAAATAAAAATCACTAGAAGTGAACTGTTAGATATAATCACGACCTTCAGAAGAGCTAGAGAAAAATATTATAGGTCAAATCTTACCCAAAATACTTGTACCAGGGGAGTCTACTGCTTGGTAAGGCTATTTAAACCAAATTCTTTTTGCTTCACTCAGAGTTCCTCTTTCCAAGGTATCCTTAAAAACAGTAGAACATCTCCTGAGTTGAGAACAGGCAGATAGAGATTATGGTGTAATGCTTGGCTTTAATGAATAGCATCTGACCATTTCACCATCATTTGTTAATCATTCGTCAGCTTCTTGGCTTTAATGAATAGCATCTGACCATTTCACCATCATTTGTTAACCATTCATCAGCTTAGCTCCTTGTAGATTTGCTTAATGATTTAAGAAATACAAAGATTATTTGGCTTCATGCCTAATTCTTCTCTAGTTTATGCTGGTACAAATCCAAAACAAACGGAGCTGCCACTGTGCTGCAAATAAGCCAAGTTTCTGCTCTTTTGTTCCCCAATATTCTGAAATGTTGATGATTTCTTATCCTTCACAAGCAAGCTGATAAGAACCAGCACCAGAGGGAACTATTTTCTAACAGAATCTGCAATGTGCCTGCTCTGAACCCATTTGTTGCTTAGTAGGACCCTGGCACAGCTCCACAGTCCAATGAACATGATTAAAAATGACTTGACGAATTTAGTCTATTGAACAGGTGGCTATAACCAGTCTGGAGGGAGAGGAAAAACACTATCTGCTAGGTAGAAATACTTCATGCTTTCTCAAATTGTTTAAAAAATGATAGGTCTATGGACCTGAGTACAGACAAATTTCAAGCATCCCAATTCCGTTAACTGATGACTGTCAAAACCTCTGCAATGACCAGGAGCAAAAAGTGGGGGCAAGGGAAAAGAAATCACTGCATGGCTGCCTATACTTTTTACCACAACATGAATATTTGATTAGATCCTGGGGTATTGGGAAATAGGAAATGATGAGAGAGTTAGTCAAGAAAGGATGCTACTCAGCAAACGCAGTTGTTGCAAGGCAGTGGAGTGAAGCTTGCCTCTGAGGCTCTGGCTCAACTCCCTAACAAATCCAGGGAAAAGCAGAGCCAGCAGCTTACAGTCAAAACAAGCAATGCCAACTGGAAAAAAAAGTGACTAGAAACAAATGAAATTGCCGCAGAGCTAGTCAAACTGACAGTGACGATATCCAAAGCTGGCCTCTCTGGGGCACAGAGATAAAATAATAGGGTTTTAAATAGAGTTGTCTGTAGATGGCTTGTGATAAGATTACACAAACCCCTGATTTTAAGAAGTGTGCAATAATTTCATAAAAGGAAAGAACTGAGTTAAACCCATCTGCACCTTCTGAGCAACTATGGTTGGTTTGTGCACAGGTATTATACACCCTACACAAAGCATTATAGGATTTCATTTCCAGGAGAGTTAAAGTGATGAAATAACCAGAAAAGGGTACACTGGGACCAAAGGAACAGATATAGAACCAGTCCCAAAACTGTAACAAAACCCTCTGGAATCAGCATGATTACAAGTGTTCTTGATTATTAAATATGAGACAAGAAAAACAAACAGTGGAAACAAACCTGCTGCTTTCATCTAGCAAAATATATTTCCAAAGTTTTCCAGGAGAAGGCATCAGCTTTTTAATACATTATATGTATGCCTTCAACTCTGCAGCTGATTTTGACAGCTGCACTTTAATTTATTTGTGTAACTCTTATTGGAAGTTGAGTAAAATATGGAATACAGTGAATCTGCACAGTGATTTAGAGCCATTACATACACATCTGTCACAAACTGCCAGTTTGAACGTGATCTGCCATGCAACTAGCAGGCATTCACTTCATTGTTAATAGAATCTGTGGCTATATTTTCTTGGGATCTACTAATATACATTGCATAAAAGCAAGCTGACCTGAAACTTGGAACGTAAAACTGAGATGAATTCACACAAAATATACAAGCTTCAGTTGCAAAGATAACAGTGGTCCGCTTATTCTGATATTATTGGAAATGCCTGTAAATCACCTCTTTATATAAATTTAAAAAACCTCCCAGTGATACAAAGGCAAATTATAATCTAGAACTAAGAGGATATATGTTACAGGGAGAAACAAGCAGTTCACAGACACGCACACTTTCTTCTTTTTATAGGGTTCTTAGGAGCTCATTTGGAATTTACCGTGCATGTAAATGCCAAATGAATTTCAAGTACTGTGTTAGCTGCCAATCCATTACACAATCCCTTGCAATTTTAACTTACCGCTCCTAACTGCCTGTGGCACTGGTTTTGGATTCTAGTCCTTACAGCCCATTGCTTACTATTTAGATGATCTTGTTATCCTGTGGAAATCACAGTCTTAACTTTTCATACCACCTCCCAAATAAGATACGCTTACAATGGAACGTTGCCTAATGTTTTATAATGGAAACAAGAACACACAGGAGGCTACAAATAAGCTCTGTTCCACAACAAAGCATTTCAATACCAAAACGACTTTTACAGATAGTTATTAAATTTAACCACAACAGTTTAAGGTCCTTCTTTATGCGACATTACAATAGCAGGTAAGAGCAGGGAAAAAAAAGGTGACGCTGCTGCCTCTTCCATCTTATTAGCTGAAATGACTGGGAAAGCCTCATATTCCAGAGTGTGAACTAGAACAACTGAAAGGTCAGCACACAATGTCTCTGCCACCCCTGCTACAGAGAAGCATTTCTTTTGCTGGGAAATCCAGCACAGTGCATTTATAAGAGCTGTAGGAGTAACTGGACACCGTCCTGAGGGGGGCTCACAATCCTGAGAGGCAGGAACAAGGAATTAAGCAGGATCATAACCCTACATGTCAGGCAAGCAGACTTTGGCCTGTTCAAGGTTCTGCTTGGAAGAATCCCACGGGTCCTGGACAGAAGAGGGGTCCAACAGAACTGGCCGATTTTCAAGGATCACCTTGTCAAAGCTCAGTGTTAACTGGTGAATAAGTTGTTTGTTCAGTTATTACCACTGACAACATACATCTACTGGAACTGGTTTCAGGATTTGGCAGAGCACATTTGGCTCAGAATGACGTATACAACTCAAAATTTCAAGGAAACGTACACATTAGCAATCTGCAACAGCTCAGGACTAGAAAGAATATTGTACCTAGTGAAGCCAGAGAGGGTTCAAATCAGTTGTAGCTAGCTGCTGGTGGTTCCACAAACAGATTGTCAATTTTGTGCTTGCTGTATACTAAAGATTTTCTTCATCAAAAAGCCAGAATTTTCATAATGGTTTTGTGTATGTGTTCATCAGAATTACTGCTATAATTTACACTTATATGTTTAAGCCTGTTTTCACTGCAGGCATAAACAAGGCTTCTGATTTTTAAAGATCTGGACTTTAAAAGATCTACCTGTAACACCTTCCAAAATGAACTTGTGAAATTTAAGAGCAGATATTCAGCTTCCTAAAAACGTTAAGATAAAAAACAAACCAAATCAAAACAATTTCTTTGCATTATTCAACACAAGGAAGGAAACAATTCTAAAGAAACAAAACGAGACTGCAGTGCAGTTTGTCTTACCAATGTAAGGCACGCAAAAGCATTCACTAAGCTTTAATTGTGTAAAGACAGCAGGCAACGTAACAGATCATGAAGAAAGCAGCACACACAGTGTTCCCATGACACACTCCCACCAGTATCCAAATCTGTGCCCGTATTATTTGGCCAGAATACAATCCATAAGTTAATATCCACAATTAGCTAACTTGACCTATGTGGCCTTTTCAGGTATCTTTTAAGTGCCTTTTACTTGAATTGTATGTTACAAATGCCTTCATTTCTTTGATTCATTAAGTTCAATGCCTCCTTCACTCATTTAGTAACAGCAGTATCTGGTCTTCAATCACTGGAATTCTTCACGAGACCTAAGGTAACCACATGAAAGGAGCAAAGGCACATGGGAGTTGAGATTTTAAAAATTTCATCTGATATGATTAATTACTTGGCTAGGTTAATTTACCACTGAATTGCACCCAATTCCTATCCTCAGAAATCATAGTACACGCTTACGATTCTAAGTCTCTGAATCAACATTTTCTAAACGAGTCATAATAACCAGACATGAAAGACCCAGTGATGAAAATCTATACACCCAATACCTTCTCAGGACAAGCTCCTGCAACTGGGCTAGGATAGTGCAGCAGCAGCACTACCAGCCTACTCGTCTCTGAGCAGCCAGTCTTGTTTTCAGATTCATTGGAATTAAGAGAGAAAGATGTCCCAATTAGATGTCAGTTTAAGCAGAATTATTCATTCTTCATTGTTCAGAGTGCCTGGACATTAAACTCAGCTGCGTTTACATACAAGATTTTTCAATGAAAAGTAATATATGTGGATAATAATAGCATACACATCTCACAAGTAGTAGTGAAATAAATCTAAAGGCACCATTTTCTTATATGTAAACGAAAAAAATGCCTAGTAGCTGCTTATGATGAGGACACAAGTGGCAGTCCTGGGATTCTTGTGTTCCTTGTTAAAAAAATCTTTCAGAATGTTGCTACAACTTATTCAGTAGAATTAACTATAGAATAGTATAATACAGAAGGTAAATGCAATGACTCAAACTAGCACTTAAGGCACCACAGCTCTACTATACAGAGCCGATTTCAAGGCAGATTTAACAAGTCCTGTCTATAGAAGACTGAAAATCTACATGAAGGATGTACAAACACAACAGTTGAATACAGGAATATCTAGGCTAGGTACAGATATAATTTGACACATAAAAGAAGCTAAAGAACTGCGGTATGGTTTGTACTGGGAAAAATATCTTCTCATTAGCTCTACCCCACAATTACCTGTATTATAGGATTTACAGGATACACTACTATTGCTTCATTTGTTGGAAATAGCAGTGGAAAATGTGATCATGGATCATTTATGATTGTTCAAATGACAAGCCACTCATGGACAGTTAAGAATTGCAAACTAAATATGCAACACACAATCCCTTCTTTGTCCACCATCAGGATTGGATGATACACTGTGATGCACATAAACACACTGTCAGTGGTAAAACTTGCGATGTGCTTTAGCCTAAAAAGATACAACAGGTAGGATCTATATTCTGCCATTCCTACTTACCTGGTCTTTACAGTTTCTAGTTAATCCATGTCAGTGTGCCCAATTTACAGTCAAGTGGATCCAGCCTTACTAAATGATTCATCCCATCTCTACTAAACATATGATCCCATTCTCTTTTTCCTAGAAGTTTCTCAAAAATGGACAGGGATTCATTCTTGGGGCCATAGGAAACGTTCTGCCCCCTTTTCCCAAGGGACTTAGGGATTCTGTGCTGCCCTCTGCCCACTCACTTCACAGCTGGGGGCAAGTATATCATGGTCAACATTTAGGCATTTCTCATCACATATCCACCTATATAACCATTACATAATGTCAAATGTGTTCACCATACAAGACACTTCCAAATACCAAACAAGGAAGCCCTGGTACAAACCTTCAGTGCATCCATAAAGAACTACACAGGCCCATTACAGGCAAAGAACATGGCTTCTTCCCTTCTTTCTACATGTGGCATTAAGGACTGACAGGAACACTCTAGGATTTCTGCCTGTAATATGCAGTTTTAAGGCCAGCTTGTTTAGCGGGTTATCTTTTCTGGTTGTTTGCCAGAGTTCAGTGTCCCTTATATACAGTGTAATGGCTTAAAGGACTGCTTTTTTTATTTCCTTTAATAAGATAAGAGATGCCCGACAGATGAACCAGTGAGGAGCAGCAGCAACAGCATGTGTGTGATGTGGCAGCAACAGTTCCTTTTCAGTGTCTAATAGTAAGACAGGTTCTGCTGTTGAAGCTGTGGTGATAACACTTTTTTACATAAATATTTTCACAGGCACTGGCCTGAGGGATCAAGACCTTTAGCCTTTAAGATGTGTTGCAAAATCTGGCAGAATTTGCAGTTAAGGGGCAGCTGTTGAAAATTACTCCATGACAACAATGAGAAGGAAAAAGTGTTAGAAAGGCTTATGTTTTAGACAGCCTCCTACATTTAGAGTAGCCTCCCAAATGCATTTCCTAAGTCTATGCATTCTAAAATATCAGCCCTATTAACTTTTCTTGTTAAAAACACAGAAAAAAGCCAGAAAGCAGAAAGGTAACTTCTGCACTGTAGAGGTATAAAAAGGAAAACAAAGCTTCTAAGGAATTTCTCAAAGTAAAGAAAATAGGACTTGTAATGAGGCAATCTAAATCTGTTCTGAAGAGCAGAGATGAGGAAGAATATAATTTCCCATGATCTGTTATTTCCTTTAAAAGCCCCCTTAGAATGAAGGTAGAGCTGCCTGTATTTGAATTCTACTCTACCGGGTCAAGCAAGTAAGGTACAGGAAGACAGTAAGAAACAGTTAAAGGAGAAAAACACTTTTCATAAAGCAGTAATTTAAGTGAAAATTTTCAGCGAATCAGAGTCATATGTCTTGCATTGTATCCTATTTCACCAGTGAAGGTGTCACAAACTATTTGTTTACCACATCCCTGTATGGACCCTGCAATGCAGAAAACTTGCCCATGAACAGAGAAGCAGATCATTTTTACATTAAGAGTTTGGTCTTTCTATAAAACATGAACACTGAGAGCATCTTAATTTTGGGGGTTAGTAGAGTCCAAAATTTTGCAGAATAGATTCAGGAAAGTCCTAAGAAATAGGTAATTAAAAAAGCAATACCACCTGTGGGAAGCAGCGCAAGCTGTGACATGAATCAAAATCAGAATTAGAATCCTCTGTGTCAGCTAAAATATATCTACTTTTGATGGCACATCTATTTTAAATGTTTTCGGTTCCTGAATTCTGTCATGATAACAGTAAGAGACAGCAAGACATGAAATAAATACCAGAATACTTGAGGAGACATGTAAATAAACTGCAAGTAAAGAACAAGCTGATTCAACTTTGGGAGAAGCAACTTACTGCTTAACGTACATTGCAAAAGAGAAAATGCTATCCATTTGCAATGGATTCATTCTTATCCTGTCCACATCTCCCTGCCAGTCAGCATGACACAGCCAGAGTGATTGCAAACAACTGTGTGGATAAAGGGTAATTGGACAGGGAATCACTTTCTTGTTTTCACTGCTTAGGCTCCATGATGCCTATTTCTCTATATTTTCATCCTCTCTGCCTTCTGAGTGGACATGGAGGAAAAAAGATCGGTGTCCTAGGGTGTTTGCTATTGGTAAAGAATATATGAAGTAAAACTTGTTACTACTTAATATACTCTGTATTTGAGTCTGCCATCCTCTCCATCAGCACCAGGCACAAAGTATAAACATCCAGCTATCACAGATCGGCAGTGTATCAAGTGTGGTATCCTGCCCCAGTACTGGCTAGTTGTTGGCACTCTCAAAGATAGACACAACCATACCTCCTATTTAGATGATACTTCTATAGAAGAAGGGAGGGAATCTTCTCTGAACTCACTAGAGCAATTTATACCCCAAAGCAAGCAAGCCACAAGCAATTGTTATGCTATGAAAACATTGGATGCTGTTTTCTCTTAACTAGATGATTTATGATTGCCCCATACCTAGTTATATTTAGTTTAACATGGCAAGGTTTTGGAAGTGGGAGGGCTGCTGGAATGACTTCTGTGAGGAAAGACCAGGAGCTGCCCCCATGTCAGACAGAGCCAGTTTCAGCCAGCTCCAAGATGGACCCACCACTGCTCAAAGCTGAGTCCATCAACAACACTGGTGATGCCTCAGTGATAACACACTTAAAGGGCAAAACCCACTGTGCAGCAGCTGTGTGTGAGAGGAATGTGAAAAATGTAAGAGAAACAATCCTGCAGACCCCAAAGTCAGTGAAGGAGGAGGGAGAGGAGGTGCTCCAGGCATCAGAGCAGAGATTCCCCTGCAGCCCGAGAAGACAACCATGGTGAAGCAGGTCATCCACCTGCAGCCCACAGAGTATCATGGTGGAGCAGATATCCACAGTGCAGTCTGTGGAAGACTCCACACCAGAGCAGATAAATCTCCTCTGTGCAAAATACTCTCTCCAGGCAGTATCAATACCGGTGATGGGGGGGGGGGGGGGGGGGGGAATCAAGGGAAGCCAAAAAGATGGCTTGCTGTCACAGACTGTCTAACAGGGTCAGCTTGGGATTTTATCCTTAATCTGTTACCAGTTGATGCAAACTTCTGATTCGGAATGTTGAGTTAAAAAAGGAGAACATACACAATTGCACAGATAGTTAAGTAAACACCTTTCCTCTCCTTTCCCCTTGTGCTCAGTTTAATCCAGAAATTTCTCTTACCACCTTTCCAGTGTCAACTTCACTCGTTTTTGCCACAGGTTATGCTCAGTCCCTCAATGTTCATTCAGAGAGGAGATGGGCAGCGCAGGGAGGTTGGTGTGTAATGCCTTCTTCCTGATGCTCTGAGCTTACTGGTCTCCTGCTGCTCTCTTTCCTGAGCAGTGTCCCTGCTCCAGTGTGGCAGCACACGGACCACCCCATCCCCTCTGTGATGGCACTCTTCAAATTTTTTAACTCCTCTGTAGGTGCAGGACTTAGAGCTCTGCCTTACCTTAAGACTTTCAAGCACACACTTTGACTTCGGGGTTTTAGGAGAAAAGTTAACAATTGAATTCATGGACTGGCTCTGTGATTCTGAATTAATTTAGGATCCCTAACTTCCCAATTATTGGCTTTCTGAGGCTTTCCTTCCCCACAGGCAATGAGCCTCCTTCACTTTCAGTGACAGCTCAGGCAAACAGATTGGCTCAGCACCCCAATCCCAATTACATCACCCCTCACTCCTCCTATATTTATTAGATGGACTTAGATTTTACATTATTTGAGGAGAACCAACTCATTTTACAGCATGGATTGCAGCTCACCCTCATACAAGCTTTCCAAGACATCAGAATTACCACAGGGCTGAGTACTGGTGTCCCCACTGCAATCCGCAGTGCTGTTCTGTAAATGCCGGAACAGATATGTGCACCTAGGAAGGGGGCAGCGGTACCTGTAAAGAGCACCAGAACCTGCAGGGAAGAGGCTAGAACTGATCCTGAACGTTGGAAAAATTATATTTATCTCCAAGTGGACATTGCTACCTCCTCCACTCCACCTTACACCTCTACAAAGGAGGAATTCCAGTAACTTGCAAATACACACAAAGACACTGGAGTGGCTGGGATTAGGAGGGTATCCCAGCTGCCCATTGCTAGCTTGTCTAGGTTACAAATATCTGTTTTTGTAATCATTACAATGATATGGGGTAGCAGCAGTTCCCACGGGTTAATTACGTTACAGGAGAGAAACTTGTGACTTGGGTAAATTTTACATCTTATGTACCCTTCACTTCCTCTTGCTCCTAAACCCTTCTCTAATCAATCTCAGAAGGGACAGATGGAAAAAAAAAAAAATCCTTTTCAAGTAAAACAGTGGCTATGGAAAGGGATTCCAAGCAAAAAAAAGCAACCTTCAAAACACTCTGCTTTCCTATGCATCTCTTTAAAGAGTCTTGCAAATGCCAATGGAAATGATGGGGCGTCTGATGTTTTGACAGAAGCAAGAACATCATTAAGGTAAGAGCTGTCAGCAGGTATTTTATTTTCTCCCTGAAGAATAAGGCTACTGTTTAGGCATTACTTTTTTACTAAATCTTTTTTCTTTTATTTCCATTCTATAATGCAATCCTGAAAGATGGCATACTTTATTTGCCTGTGAACTAGATAGATTAGAGAGTAATAGTGACAGCTTGTGAATAAAAGCACTATAACCACACATGATTCAAAGTCAGTGGCCAGCAGAGATGCACTAATTGCCTTGCCACAGGGATAAGAGACAAAACTATTCCATACCTGGGTGCTTTCCTTACTAACACACCCAGACAACAGTGCTTAGGTAAAATTATGTAACAGCAAGATGGTACCCCAAATTTCATTTTTTCATACACATTAAATAATGACATATATAGCTTTAATCAAAAATTATGGCTTTCTGTATATATTTACAAACTCATCAGACCCCAAATATGAATTAATACAATGGCACCACCAGGAACACACAGCCAGACAGGTCGATGACATTAAGCACAACCATAGTGACCAAAGTATGGGCAATCTTGCTCAATGGATAGCATTAGAGTCTTTCGTCTTAGCAGGTGGAAGATGAGAAATCAGAGCCAAGGTACGACCTAGCTCAGAGAGCAGGCTTAGGAATACAACCACAGGCTTCGGCAGGGTCTACAGATGCTGCCAGCTTTATTGTTCCCAGCAACAAAGTTCAGAGGATGAGCAAATCATCACTTCCATAATCCAAGCTAAATGGCTTTATTTGTTCATCAGTTGCTTAATAGGCCTCATCTACTGTAAAACCACTGGGAACTCAGGACCACCCACAAGCAAGTTCTTCACATTAACAAGGGGGAGGAAGTTCAAGAAAGACAGCAACAGACTTTAAGAGACAACTGGTGAAAAGAAACAAATAAAGGAATGAGATCAAGGAGCCAAATCAGAGGAACTGTAGAGGGAACAATGCAGAACACTTTGTCCAAGGCTTTCAGAGAGCCAACGGGTGCTGCTCAGAGCAACAATGCCTGGAGATGCACCATGAATACAAATGGAAGATTATCCACGGTGCCAAATGCTGCTACTAGTAGGCTCCAGCTGGGAGAACTGGAGTCCAAATCTAGCAACTATGGCACCCAAAAGGAACTGCAGTTCTTGAGAGACACACGGAATATTTAAGGTTCACTCAGAGGAAATTCCTAGAAGGTACTCAGAAACTCAGTGACGCTTATTTAATCCACCACATAGAATAAGAACTAAAATCCTTTTCTGAAGAAGTGCTACGTGTCGGTCTGGTACAGAATATTAGAGAGGTCAAGCAGATCTGCTAGCACAGACTCCTCAGAAGAGATTTATCAATAAAAGAAAGGGTTGAATCGGGGAGTGGAAATACAGGGTATTTCTTTATCAGGAATAATACAAAAGATGTTTATGCTCTGTACTAATTTGTTTAATGGTACTTATTCAGAAATCCTTATTTAGTTATTAAAAAGACAAGTGGCATGTGAATAAGTATTGTTGGATGCCTTGAATACTGAAGCGAAGGCATTTGCTATAGAAGAACAGCAGACGTATGAGATAATGAGTCAGATATTTATGTTCCCTATTTAAAATAAAATTAGCAAGCTTTTAGAGGAACATGCTGTTTCCAGATACATAAAAGTATTCATGATTATATCTGCAGTTTCCAACCAATGCAGAAGTTTTACTTGTTCTAGTCGATACACAGCTTTTGCTCCATTCATGTGGTATATAACAGTGATGAACACTACCTCAGAGAGTAAAAGACTTTCTGGATTCAAAGTTGTTTTTACTTCCACAGTGAATACACTAGGGAAGGGAGTGGACAGATGCAAAAATGTGCATTATACATAGAAAATCTGTTTGGACAAATAAACTAATTCATCATAGATAGTATAGCAGGTTAGCAGCTATTTCCATACTTACTTAAGTGTTAAGAAATGTGTGAGACACTGCATCTTCAAATATCTAGATCATGCTCTCAAAATTTGCTAGCCACGTATTTTCTCAAAGCATGTATCACACGCACACTGATTTGGTGCGGGCTCTTAGGGAAAAAAACAACATCTGGTTCAATGCAATCAAATCAACGAAAAAGTAAACAAAAATTCTAAAATTACTCATTTTTAACTACTAAAAAAATCCATACAGGTTTTTCAGCTTTTGCAAGGACATTCACAGCCCAAAATTTCCTACGTGAAACAGATGGCAGTGGTATTTACTAGAGTTTCTTTTCCTCCAAAAATCCACAAAGAAAAAGCTGTTTTCAAGAAGTTTCTTTTTAACCATTCAACAGTAAAGTGTCTTGTACCAAAATAAATCTTGTTACGACATTCAGACTGACCGTATTAAAAATGAACTAGCTTTAACCTGTGTAAAACCAGCACTCCCTAAGGCTGTCTTTAAAGAACAGGAAAGGCTTTTGTCGACTAATTAAATTTGAAATCCCTTTTTCAATTGATAAGTAAAATACTAATTGGCTATAACTGGTGTGAACTTAGGATATCGCAGGCACTGTGCTAATGGTCTGCCTGCCTTTCACTTGGAAAAACTGGTGAATTCAAACTTTCTTTCAGGCCAGTAGTATTAGCCTGTGGCTTGACAATACAGTGACTTCAACAAGCAGCAATATTCATCTAGCAAATGTCTCCTTTTAGCTCTCCCACTCCACAGAAACTGTGTGATAGAACTGATTCAAGTAAAAATACAATGGCTTACTTTTACAAGAGTTGTGGCTGGGAACAGAAGAGGAACTTATTTTTCCTTCATACAGTTCATCATGTGACTACACAAAGATCCAAATAGAGTAATTACTTCCCATGAGCATCAAGGACTCCCAGCTCCAAGTCTCATCCATTTATTCCAGAATGCACTTTAGACACCTGTCTCCTGGTTAAGATATAGAAATAGGACCAGAGTGAAGCAGGAAGAACTGGGCAAAAGAGGAGAGATATAGTAGGAAGATAAGTAATGTGGAAAGTTCTGGTTCTGATGGATGTGCAAAAGAATGCAAGAAGGAGTGGATTTAAGTGCATAGATAGCCCTGCACAGAGCTAGGGATAGCTGCCACTCCCAGAGATGGTGGAAGTTGACCACTGTCAACTAAGTTTGAGAAGCTCTAATCAAGTTCTCTGACATCCATCTAGGTCTCATCCCAAAACAATGCCAAGTGCAAATGAACCACATATAACTAAATGCAAAAGGGAATTTTCTTACTTTCATGGGCAGGGCGTGCCTATGCAGTGTATTAAAACAAAAAGTCAATGTGTATACCTGCTACACTGGATTAACTTCTAGGATCACAGAGCCACATGCATAGATTCGAACAGCACGCTTGTTAGGACCTAAGGATACAAATGCACATCCCTACAAAATTTTGTTTTCCTTTTCTTCTTGCACATGTATTTCATGCAATATTAACCACGCCCCATCCTTCACGATTTTATTACTATAATTAAGTTTGCATTTGTTAATTTTCCTGAAAATTGAACCCAGCGGGGTTTTACCGAATACTTTTTTTTTTTCTCTCCAAGTGATGGTTCCAAACAGGAATATAACATCTATAATGAAAAGCAGGCTGCAGACCCTACCAAGATATGTGACAACTCATTTAACATATAAATTGTTTGAGGTATTATTTCAGGTAAGTGATCCTAATGCACTGCCACATTTTATGCCATTAGCCTCAGGGCCCCAAGCACAGTCATTTAGTTAGATATCATGTTATGTCCCCTCGGTTCAGTTTTTCACAAATGTTAACAAATACAGGCTTAGATTTGCAGGAGAGTAAAAGCTTGCTTCCACGCATGTGATACAGTGCATAGCAAGATCTGTACCTACACTTGTAGCTCCTGGATGACTACATCCACTGTCCTAACTACATAGACTATTTTAAGCTTACCATGGCATACAGCTACAGCCATTTTAGAAATAATAAGAAATAATATACACATTAAGTGATATCTAGTACACCTATTTTGAGCATTCATTTTAGTGGTCTAATGAAATGGCCTCAGAGAGCAAGTCCCTCAGTCACTTATACAGTTAACTCAGAAAAGCAGATGCAGATGTCTTTGAATTTCTCAAGACGAAGATCTGGTCTGCTTAAGTTTAGGTACTCAGCTCTGGAAGACTGGATGCCATGTATTGTCAACTGACAACCAAACTTCTGTTTGAAAACTTCCAAGAATTACAAACACCACCAGAATTACTGCCTTTGAGTTTGCCTCCTGCTTCCATCTATTTACAAAGGTCTAGCAAATACCCAATTTGATTCTCTACTCTGCATGTAGAATGACTTTTTCCTTTACGAAGCCTTAAAGCACAGGAAATTCTTGACACATGGTGCATAAACTACTGTGACATTGAAGCAACGTTTGAATAATATCTGTAATCAGAGCTACTACCCAGACCAGATAGGGAATGCTAAGTATCAAAAAAATACAGTTAAAAACAAACAAACAAAAAGCTATCTAGATCTCTAAGAATTACATCCCTTTTTTGAATAACCAGTAGGTAATACCTGGGGAAAACACTTAGCTCTGCTAAGTGTTCTGTTCCTTTACAAGCATATAGCTCCACTGGCCA
Source organism: Aquila spilogaster (assembly GCA_024606505.1). Classification (NCBI taxonomy): domain Eukaryota; kingdom Metazoa; phylum Chordata; class Aves; order Accipitriformes; family Accipitridae; genus Aquila; species Aquila spilogaster. The sequence goes on from JANHGO010000053.1 coordinate 17,362,978, forward strand.
ATCTGTATACCACATAGTCCAGATTTGGCAGGTATAGGTGACTTTTTCCCTAAAAGGAACTTCAAAGACGAGCAAATCATGATGTAGTCTGCAATGGTCAATGGGACAAGAAGTACATACAGAGGTGATCAAAAGTTGTGCTGCAAGTTAGGTTCTTTTGTGCTTTGTACAAATACAGTTTTGGAGTTTGTTACAATTTTTTGTTACTCAAATACATTTTGTTGCAAAGCACTTCTGAATCATAGTTTGATCATAAAAGTTGACTCATTTCTCCCCATGGATATAAACACAGTATCTCACATATCCAGCAACAAGCTGAACTTTTTACTCTCAATTTGTGATACAGTTGCCTGGAACATTAGTTTGTTCAATAGACACAAATGGTAAGAGAAAGAACACATTAGAGACTGTAACTTGTATGTGTCTGACACCAAATTCTGCTTAACAATGCCCAAGCAATTCTGGTTTAATAGAGAAACAAAACTTTAAAAAGCGATGTTTTCTGTACAATATTCTCTTTTTTTTTTTTTTTTTTTTTTTTTTAAGAAACTGGCTTTCCTCTTTTGCTTTTTACAAAAACACATATCAAGCAATGGGCATCAATAGTGCAGTCCCCATACAAGGAACTGCACTGCTGTAATTATAAATAAACCTCTACTATTTTGGAGTAACCCTAGCAACTCAAATGTCTTACTGGCCAATTATTAGTTATTTTCTCCATTCACTTCTACCAGAATTACCTACTGTATTTTTCTTTGTTCGAATTGGAAACAGGATAAATATATGTTGCAGAAACCAGAGGGCCATTTGTCTGATCTTACTGACAAAATTTTGATTGGTGTAAGGAAAACTATCACCTCACCTGCAGCAAAGCATTTTGATGTGGACAGACATGTTGATAAGTGGATAACATTATGGCCTGTCACTTGAATTGCTGCCCTAGAGAGCAGCTAATGAGAAAGAGAAGTAACGGGTGCATATAAAAATGTAAGAACTGACACAAAGATGTACAATGATTTTACCTAGGACAGAAACCTCCCTTTTTTATTTTTTCAAGCAGGTAGTACAGCATGTACCAGTGAATGCAGTAAATACTGGAGGTTGCTAATTTAGTGTACACAAGCCACTTGAAATAATTTTCATCTAAAGTACCTCACCAACTGCACAGTACTAAACTTTAGAAGGATATTTCTTCATGCTCTCAAGTAATCTTCAGATCATGCTTTGAGTAGGGGAATTTGCTTTCCTTTAGTTCCTGGCAGTGTCATTGCGGAAGCCCTTTCTCAGGTAAGAAGCTAGTCCATTGCTGATGTCCTTGCCTCGACTCTATTTACTTTCTCCTGCTGACATCTCAGAGAAACACTGCTGTTCCTTGCTGCTGCAGTGGTTTTGAAGCAGAGATACAATCCTCTGCCAAAACTCAGGAACAACCCCCACCCCAAAAAGCCCAGGAGTCAGATGCATGCTCCTAAAGAATGTTCAGCTGTCACTGAATAAAGATGGTAATGAGGTTGGTTAGACTTTATAGAGTTAAGCAAATCATATGAGTACATCATATAAAAATATTCTGGAGTGTTTTGTACGCCTTTAGAGGTCACAGACATTCCACGTTGTGCATATGCCAATTCATATGCTGTTTCCACAAAAAATTCAAGCCATTCACTAGACAAGCCAGCTTGGATAGTGAGCACTAAGTTGTATTTTTCAAGTAAATACATATGTTCAGTTCTTTGCCCACCAGTTTCACTCCATTTGACTATCTTCTAGTTATAATGGCTAGGGAGGTTCTATCTCAACTAACAGCCAGTAGTATTGTAAACCACAGAAAAAAGCCTCACATTAAGGTCAGGTTGAAAATTTCAGATAAGTAGACCTACAAGTCAAATTTGAAAGAAAAAAAAAAAAAAAACCGCTAAGGCTGCCAACCTACTGAGATTTGAGCAGCAAAAATAAAACTTAATTGATAAAAACAGAACCTTTGCTAAGCACCAGTAAGTTTTATATGTAAAAAAATCTAGCCATTAACTGTTATAGTGAACAAGAATCATCTTAGGTGTTCATATAAACCCAAAGTTTTCCAAGACTAACCCAAGGCTGGATCCTGCCTATCTTACATGTCACGGTAGTTAACAACAGAAGCCCTTTAAGCTTACCGTGAACCTTAATTAAGATTTTCCTACATGCTTGTGGTCCAGTCAACCCCTGGTATTGGTTTAGACAGGTGAACATAATCATACTGCCTATATTCCATTAGTCTGACCATTCAGTCAATGCAGACCTCCTTACAACGTCTGTGATAACCAGGAAGGTATTACTCTGGCTGGGAACCCTTCCTCTCCCTTTCCACCTAAAATAACCCCAAACGTTGGCTGAAGCAAACTTCAGGATTTGTGCCAAAAATCCCACCTCACCTCCCATATTAAGGGCAACAAACAGTATTATCACCACCCCAGTAAACTATAGTAACCCCAGTAAACATTGATGTAACACACAGACAGACCAGAAGTGTCTGCTAACCCGTTAAGTTATATAAAAACTAGGTGAATCTTTCTTTAACGCTCAACAGTTATCTTTTTATTTTTGGTTTTTATTATACGTAGACTTTCAGAATACCCCATGAATCACAACACTCCTTCCATCTTTCACCTCTCCTGGGCTTTATATGTGCTTATTTTCAGTTTAAAGCTCAGACTTGAAACATACGTCTTGATTTAGGTTGCTCCCTATGAGAGACTCCAAAGTATGACTTTTTACAAGGGCGTGTAGTAATAGGACAAGGGGTAATGGCTTTAGACTGAAAGAAGGCAGATCTAGATTAGATGTAAGGAAGAAG
>JANHGO010000053.1:17365913-17400001 GCA_024606505.1 Aquila spilogaster
GCAACCTGGTCTAGTGGAAGGTGTCCCTGCCCATGGCAGGGGGGTTGGAACTAGATGATCTTTAAGGTCCCTTCCAATCCAAACCATTCTATGACTCTATGTATTACACTGAAAGACCAATTCTTTCTCTTTTCTCACAAAATGCATTTTGAGGCAGTAATAAATGCTAGAAATTCCAATATGCTGCATGGTAAGCTGTTCTCTGATAGTTGTTAATGATGGGTGATAGGTCTTGGTATTTCCACAAAAAGCATTCCAGAGCCTGTGAAAAACTGGGGAAGACTGAAACTACCACACAATACTCCTACAAAAAAAGGAAAAAGGTGGGAGAGCCAGCACCAAACAAGATCTGAGTCTCATTTATTACAGAAGCATATGCATTTCATTTTCCATTATGTCCACACTACCAGTTCACCTAGCTGCTGATGACAGACTGGTTGCCAATGCTCACAAAATACTTTATTCCTTTCAGGGTTAAAGCACACAGAGAGAAACACAAGGAATTCTGAAAAACTTTTGTTAAAATCCAGCTAAAAATCTGGAAAATTTACCTCCTAGATGAGGTACTGATCTCCATAGGACATGCTATGGAGCTGAGAAACAAAGATGACAGTGATGGACTTCATAGCTGTCAGAGCAAGAAGGCCACAGACAATATCATTTCATTTATCCCTTTGCTCACATTTTTGCTAGCCAGTTCAATGTTGATAAAACAGCACATGGTTCCCAAGGCACTCATGCACTGATCCAAAGGCTAGGGACAGTAGGTGTGCAAAAGCCCCATATTCCTTCAAAATATCCAAAATCTAACATGCCAGTGAACACATCTTGATACTATAGAACAAGTTCAGCCTCCATGGTACACAGGCAGCGTTAGAAATTTGGTGCAAGTGCACACACAAAAATACTCGCATGTCCCAATTATGAAAGCTTTTCTGTGGCACAGAAATGCCTTTTGGGGGGGCTCAAGACATTTCTTTTTTCTGTTTGTGACTGATACCAAAAGGCTGTCTGATAAAAGAAGTAATGTTAAGTTTTACCACACCTGAACCAAAACCCAACAGCTTCCATCAAATCTCCATTAGACATTCAAGGCATCCTGTACACTTTCTTATTAATACATTTATTATTTGTTACTGTATTGAGTCCAGAAGTTCATCACATAGGCAATGACCATCTCCTGTCACATGAAACAATCTGAAACATTCTGTGTGGAAAAAGTACTTTTTCTTAAGCATGTAGTACATGTTTATAGTTCCTTTCTTTATCACTGCTGAAAAGGCTTGTGTTAGAATTTGGCGGGGGGGGCACGCAGAATCTATGTGCTTAAATTGTTGCTATTCCATAGCAAGCAAGAGAACAAATATCGTAACTAAGTGTATTCATTGTAGAAACAAAAGAGAAAGTTTCACAAATATATGTGAAAATCCAGTTTGAGAAACTTTCCCCAGAACTGACAGCAGCACTTCAACAGAACAAGGGACCTTGCAAAGATACTTAAGACATTTACGTAAGTTAACCGAACAAAGCCAAGGTCATGGTCAATACAAGTTCCTACACAACAACAAAACATTTAATACCTCAAGATTTATTATATTTAGCAGGAAAACTTAAGATCTGACTGTTAGATGCAATAGCTGGAAACTTTCGACTGGAATAAGGTATAGGCACTAAGCAGTGAAGATAATTAAGTAAAGAGCTTACCTAAAGCTATTGAGATTTTCTATAATTTAAAAACTTTTAATCACGATCAATCTCTTTTTAAAACTATTCTGCTTTATTCATATGGTATTGCACATGATGCAGGAATGACTTGTAAATTCTGTAGGTTGCATATTGCAAAAGGTCAAATTAGATTAAACATTTTTTCTTTCTGTCATTACATCCATAAGTGAGATAAGATATATGAAAAACAATAAAACTTCCTTATGAGTATAGAAGTGCTATACCTGGGGCTGAGGCATGCAGAAAATTCAGATCCTTTAATTTGAAAGTAAATCTCGGAAGAGAGAATATTCTAATTCCTACTGAAACTATCACAGCTATAATGAAGAGTATTAAAATTTCCTTTTTGCTCAGGAAATACCAATAATCCTACTGCAAAGACTATAACAGTACTGTGATTCCAAGAAGATGACATAAAAAGGAATTATGGTGAAATTGAGGATAATTCTGTAACAGAATGAGTTTCCTCAGACTCCTTGACTAAATGCAGTGTTAACTAATGCTAAATTATATCCAATTGTCAGAGCTTTGAAGAGGACCATGCACATGGTGAAAAGGTTATATCTTGGAGACAAAGAATATATTTTTCCTAATAACTGACAGTGTGCAACTCAATTCTAGATAGTGGAGTTAAGCCTTGTCTACCTTCAACATGTGTCACCTGATCCATAGAGCTTTTAATGTAGTCCTGTCCTTTCTTAGTAGGCAGTAGAAAATAGAGCAAGCACTCAATTGTCAGAGGCCATTTACAAAATCAAGACTTATGCTCTAAGAGCTTTCAATACCTAATTTAATACTGGCATCAAGTGAACGTTCCCCCATTTTAAATCCTGAAGAAGAAATTACTGAAAAAAATATTACACTTAGGACTTCTTATAGTTAGATATACAGAAATTTATACAAAATGCTTGTCCACTACAAGATTTCGGTTCTTAAGAGCATAAGGGTTTGTGACTACAACAATAATCATAAAACTTTCCACAAGCAAAGTGATTGATGCATGCTCTGAATTGCGTAACCAATAGGCAACATAACCAACGTACCAAAATTCTTGATCATCCCTAATGTATCATATTCTTGACACAAGGCAAACAAAAGTAAATTATTTGCAAGACTCATCAAGTAGGCCAAAGGTATGTAAAAGGTATTGTTAAGTAGAAGGGAGATGGTAGAAAACAATATAAGAGCAAGCACAGAAGTGCTTATACTTAGAGTTTCAACCTCAAAATCCCGGAAAAATACTGACAAATCACTATTTAGTGAGCAACCTGGGTCGGAAGACTGAATAATAGCGTACTGCTGATTAAAAGGCAATAGGACATGGTCAGCAGCCTTCACAAGGGTCAGCCAAAAACTCACAAGCAGCAGCAGCAACAAAAGAAGGATTTGCCACAATATGAAGGAAAGAAAATAGAAAATTAAGGAAGTAAGCAATCCAAACCTGTTCCATTTTAATTTGTGTGTATCCTGCTGTGGGAACAAACAGTTTGTAAGTTGTAGTCTGTCATGTAATTCAGTATTAGCTGCAGGCTAATAAATAGGACAGTAAAGCATATGCAACGACTGATTTATAGGATCCAAAGAGAGATAGCCTAAGTCTTGCAGCTATTTGCATCTTCCTCACATACAAACAAGTACTGATGGAAAGTTTCCTGCTGAGAAAGAGAGAGAGGCAAGAGAAGCACTGGAGAGAAAGCTGGTTAAAAAAAGAAGAGAGAGGACTGTAATAACTTCTTCAGAGAGGGATTTTTACATGTTTGTGCAGCACAGCACAACGCTGCAGTTGAAATCATTCATAATATGATAAAAGGAAAGTTAGAAAAATCAGCAGTACTAGGAGAGGTCTATGAAGAAGCTAAGCCAGAGTTTTACAAGGTCCACCTTGAAGGTGTTATAGCATAGCTGTTCAGCAGGCAGTATGGACTGTAGAGAGCTAGGAAATGTCATATTTTGGTTTTTTTCTTCTCAAATTGATAGGCTAATGATTAAAATAGTGGCAAGGCTTGCTGTAATCACCACCCTATTTAACTGCTGCTCAGCAGATTTCTGCCCTTAGATCTAAAGCATTCTTTAAAAGTCACAGAAGGACAGGGGTAACAGTGAGGATGTGATCTGAACCAGTGCCCCAGCACCAGTTAAAGAGGGGAACAAGTGGTGGTATTTAACATGGCAGAAGATTATCACATCAGATCATAGCTGAAAAACAGCACAACAGATTTTACGGTGGCGATTCTATGAGAAGTGTATTTCATCATCTTACAGCTCGAATGGATGCTGGGAAATTATTTGCTCAGAAAACTGAAGCATTCTTCAATTGAGTAGAGACGGAGGAGGACTGCAAAATCTCAATTCAAAACCACAATTTTGGCTATTTTCTTGCCTCAAATAATCTCACAGTTGAATGGGGAACTAACTTCAAAGTGATCATTCTTTCCTTAACACAGAAACATGCTCTTTAATCTCTTCATTCAGATATGACAAATGCAAACATACCAACGCCCAGCTTCTCCCTGGGGTTCAGTTATACTGGCTTTGAAAGCAAAGCAATTCAGCTCCATCGTTCTAGAGGTAAATGCTATGCAAACTTTAAAAATCCCATTCATCTGAATACCTAACACAAGCTTGCTGAATGGCCTCCATTCAGCACTGCTAACAGACTTCGGAAGACTTGTCATCTCCTAGCTTTGAAGCTAAAGAGATTCTGGAGCTGCCATAATGCTAATGTCCTTAGCTCTGAACTCAACCATTCAGTGTTTTACAAGGCTCCATCATTCTTTCCTCCAAAACTTGCAACTGTCTTTACTTAGGATTATAACCTCCAAACCCAGCAGAGTAGTTTAACAAGTGCCCATATAGTAGATCAGCTGCAGCATATGTAGTGGTATGCTCAAAAGAAAAGAAGGTAGAAGCGAAGGTAGACCTGGAAGTCTGTAAGAAGGCTGAGTACACACATGAAGAAAGATTGTTTAAGAAAGGGTTAGACCTCAACACAATCAAAGATGGTTCAAGATGTACAAAGGGAAAGAAGCTAACTAAAATAAATGAAGGTAGGGTGGTCTTTAGCACAGATCACTGGGAACGAACACATTGCTTTTAACTGTTCTATATCTTGCTGTGCAATTTTTTTTTAAACAATAAAAATAAATATAAAAGTTGGGCACACATTTCACACATCCTAAGAAACCCAACCATGCATTAAGCAGATTCACAGTATGCTGCCAACAAAGAGTAAAGCTTAAATCAAGGCAAAGATAGCTGGGGAATTCATTAGCACTTTGCTCAGGACAGAAATTATCCCTTCTACAGGTGATTTTGAACTTCTTAGTTCAGTCATCCTACAACAAATACAATACCTTTGCAGAAAGCCTATTAGCTGCAGTAACTACTGCATTTCTGAAAGAGAACAGTAACTATGCTTCTTTACACTGTCTAGCACCACAAAATTTTTAAAAGTTCCAATAATCACATTGGTCTGAGGCATTTGCATCTACACACAGTCTACTCCCTTCATTGGAAATTAATTGTTTCTCCTATACAGATGGGATCTATAGGTCTCACTGTATCGTAAACACACTCTTTGTTTTGCTGTTTTATTCTTAAAGGTTCTCACATTAATAATCATCCTTTCATACCATTTCATATTAAGTAAAGCATTACTTTTTTAGGTTGGGTTTTTTTCCACTGCAACAGTATTAATATTTTTATGTGAAAAGGATATCTTTCCTGCTGAGATAACAGCTCATACCCAACAATTATATCCTACAAGTGTCCAAGTATGCCTAAATCATATCAGACTCTTCACCAACATTCAAGTATGGTGACAGATGATACTTCAAGGGACTTCTCTTGAATTAAAAGCATTTAACAGGATTGTAACCACAGGGTGGGTAAATTAAGAACAGCTTTAGATTCTATTTTCCAGAAGCCCATTAATGACTTCCCTACAATTAAACAGGCAGAAGAAAGATGGGCAGAAGAGAGTTAACAGGGAATGTGACTCATCTTTTCTGCTAAATCTTTTAGCTAAGACATAAACAAAAAAAAAAGTGTAATTTTGAATTGTAATGTCACATGAGCATCATTAGCAATCAACTTGCATGAAAATTTGTACATTAAAAAGAAAAAAAGAACAATGAAAAGCTGCCAGATACATTTTACAATGGCACACGTCTGGTGGTCTGAGTTACCAACTTATCCACTGCAAGAAAGTTTCCAGTTAGCAAAGGCATTTGGGATATGTCCTTAGCATTTGATGCTCTTTTCTGAGTATGAACAGTCCTGAATTAATTTCTATGGAGTTGCCTTAAACCTTCTTGATAATTTTAACTAGAAACTGAAAAGGCTGGGAGTTCAGACTACGTGATGTAAGCCATAGGCATAATCTAGCAGGAACACACCCTACTAGAAACAGCAGCATAGGTTGGAGAAAAAGTGATATAAAGCATTAATTCTGTATTTTGACTACACTTGACAAGCATGCTAGAAAGCTAATAGGGAGGAAAAGTAATACTGGCCAAGTAACTGCTACTCCTCCCTTACTTTTAAAAATAAATGAGAACTGGTAGTTGCAAGACTGTAGACTGGCAAATGGATAATACAGCACAATGGAAGCCTCCAGCATTGAAAACCCAAGAACTTGAGTAAATAGTTAACAGTCTTTACACCCAGCAGCAATATACTAGGAAGTCACATTACTGCTATCTTTCTGCAAGATGTAAGGCAGCATGAAACATGTGAAATTACCTTGTCCATACTTTTCAAACATAAGCATAATCCTAGGTAGGCTGAAACACATTCATTTGTGTTTTGCCAGTATCCTTGCTTCCGCCAGCTGCACTGTTTGTTGGGGGCTTTCTCTAAAATAGGAGGTTAATAGGTAGGTATGGTTTACTGGAATACACACCAATAAATAACATTTACACAGAAACAGAAAGTCTACTGAAAAAAGAGATACAAAAGGTTGGGAAAAAATATAGATTGAATTGTCAATACATCATTAGTTCATGAACTTTCCTTGTACCCCAGCTGTAGTTTTGTATTCTTTCTGGATATGCTTATTCTAATTTATACCTGTTGACTAATGTAAACATGAGAAACAAGGAATGCACATGCTGGAACATGACTGCACGTCTGTGTAGCACTCGGTGCAATTCTGAAGATTGGATCCTGTATATAAAGTATACATTAATCAGTTCTCAAGGAAATGGCTTCATTTCCCAGTTCTATTTTGGAGGTTAAACAGAAGGAGAAGGAAATGTTTCCTTTTAAAAGAGCACATAAGGTTCATACTAACTGCTAATTTCTATGAAACAACGGCTTTGATTTCATATCTCTCCCATTCACTTCACAGAAAATATTAAGTTGGACTGAAAGAAGAGAAAGTGGAATTAAAGCTCTTGGTGGGAGTGAATGAGTGTTTGTAGTCCCTTTGCCTCCCCTTTTCTCACCACACACCCACCTAATGATTAAAACTGAGTTAAAGCAACTGCTACTGAACTACACTGAACTAGACGATTAAACAGAGCAAAACCAAGTTCAAGTGATTACCAGCCAGATGCGAACACCAAGGAAGGGAGTATTACATTCCCTACACCACTGTGACTGCAAAGAAATAAAGGAATGTAAGTGGCTTTTTCAGACACCCTACAATCATGAAGCCATTCTCCCTTGTTCAGTCATTTCAAAGGCAGCATAACCTTCATAAAAGGTTTGCATGCACACACACACAAAACCCATTCTGTACTGGCGTAGCGTTCAAAAGAGCAATATCATTATATGCTTTATCAAATCTATACTTAACTTCTCATGGTACAGTACATGTAAATTCCGCAAACTGAATCTATTTGTGTAAACTGGAAAAAATAGAGGAAGAGATAGCACTCAGCCTGAGGGAAACTCTCATTGTCACAGTTGTACTGATAGTGTTGGTAGCATCAGGAAGAGACTTTCTCCTGTTTACAAGGTGGTAACTTCGAGGACCTTGATTAATGTGCATTACTCAGGCAGATGAATTCAAACCTACCCAGCAACTTCTGTGATCTGGATGAGTCTGATAAGTAGCTGGAAGGCATAAAAATTCCTATCTGAACTCATTAATGCATACTAGAAAAAAAATACTTTTTTAACAGTAAAATCTAAAACGTACATATACCACAGCTGAGCTTATCTCCTAAATGGTTCCAAGGGAGGCAGTGGACTCAGTCTTTCAGACACTCTGATGGCAAAAGAGGAGAGTTGCAGTACAGTGTCTACTTTTCATATCAACGCCCCCAATCTCCTGAGTAAAATATGGGGACTTTAGGACAACCACAGAAACAGTAGTTATTTTACGCCATGATGGCAAGGATATTATGCTAGTTTTAATGAGTACATTTGGCATGAATATCCTGGGGTATAGAACTATCCATGCATGAGGGATGAAAATAAATTAAAAAAAAATAAACAAACCAACAAACAAAAACTTTAAAGAATCCTTTTCACATCTACCACTTCTCTTAGTAATTGCTTTATACAAAGTGAAAGACTTCGGAGTTTGTGAGCATCCTAAACAATTATGTTGAAGACAATTATATTTTCATCCCAAGAACAAGCTCTACTTCAGAGTATACGTGTAACACGTGCACTTGTTTTATTCAAGGAAACCTATGGAGGGCCTAGTGTGACATTTCTAGGGCCAGCTCCAGACCAAGATCAGGCCCAGCTGTAGAATAGAGATGTTTTCATTTCTTACTACTTTTAAGCTCCAGAAAACTTTGTCTCCTAATAGGACTTCCTGCTGTTTCATAATTAACTGAAACTATTCTGGACACAGCTCAAATAATAAATACTGAGACAGTCAAAATACATGTAGAGGTTTTCCTTGATGAGTCTGCCTTATAAATGTGAATCTGGAATCTGCACAGCATATTTAATACTGGAGAAGCTTAAATATATAGATTTATTTAAATTTCTAATTATTTAGCATGCTTCTCACACTTGAGTATCTCAACTCTGATAATTTGACAGCGTGTTTCTTTGTTGTGGTTTTTTGTTTGGTGTTTGTGTATATGGATTTTTTAAAAAACTTATGTCTACTTATTAGGAAAAGACTCAGATCACTAGAGCAGTTTCCTCTGTGTACCTGGTAAGTTAATAAACAGACGGTGCAATTACAGTGACAAGCATCATACCAGAAAAGACCTAGACAAAAAATAGTAAGCAACTCTGAAAAAAAAACCCCTACCTGTCCCTCTGGTGCCACTGAAGGCATCAGCTTCTCACGTCTAAAAACCTCAAGAAAAGAGAGACTGATAAAAGACAAGCTGTCCCAAATATCACAAGGATGATAGAAAGCCACTCAGTTAAGAGACAGACTGTTTTTCATCCACGTTGACTAACCAAACACTTTGAAAATCAACTAAGACAAAACTGAAGAGATCTAAAACATACCCTTGGAGGTCTGTAGAGGGGCTCTGTTGAGCACTCCTACCCTTGTAGTAGCAGAACAGACCCTGAGAAAATGCCACGAGCCTTAAAAGAATTTGCATCAGGTAGCAACAAAATAATTTTGAGGGACTTCCTGGAGAGTGAAAAGCTCAGAAAAATTGGCTCATGAAAAATAGGTTATAGGTGCTGTAATATTCCCTCTTTATCAGCTCTCTGTGGATTCCTACCATGTATTGAGTAATTAATTTAGGCATCCAGAATATCTGAAAGGGATCAGGAAAAAAATACAATTGCAAACAAACGTCCATATATACACATACACAGAGTTTAAAATGTTATTCACAACCTTACATAATGTGACAGGTGTCCTGGAAGGACACTATCGTTAATACAGACCTTAAATGATAAGATTCCAGCCAATTTCCACAGTATTTTAAACAATCTTTACTCAAGCAAAACCTACATTTAGTTCAGAATATCAGTAACTGCCACACAGCTTTTACTTAAAAGAAAATTACAGACAACAAGCATTCCATTCATATGTGAGCAGTATAGCAAGACATAGAATCTCTGGGGTTTTTTAAAACTGCCCTGTACAAAATTGTATTAAATAACTATATGTGCAACAGCAAGGAATAAGAAATAGAGAAGAGCTATTTCCACTGCAGCACCAAAGGATGGTAAGGTGTACAGATGAAAAGGATAGGTTTCTCTGGCTTGACTATTATGATTCTAGAGTGCAAAGAGAAGAATAAATGTATTGTCATTTACACAAGCCTTGCAACAGAGTCAGAAGACAGAAAAGTATTAGCATATACAGCAAATAGCATCTACAGAAAAGCATTTTCACAGTACTACAAAGGTATCTCCTGCCACTGAATATACTGTAATAATTTGAAATTAATAAAGTTATGATCTTTTGTATAAGATTTCCAGTAATTACTTTACAATAATACACTGTTCCTAGTAAAGATGTCCACATAGACAATAAGGGGAGGACTTTTTTGGGGGGGAGGGGTGGCAGAAGGTGGTGCATGTTTAATTTCATTGCTCATTTAATTTGCCAAAATAGTTATCTATTGTTCCAATTTAGGGTGTAGAAGAAGTAAACGTATCTCAAAGCAAAACCTCTCTCTCTGTATCTACCAAATATTATCATTCGATATTGAGAAATGTAAATTACTCTTTCCTTTCTCAATACTACAATAAAACATCTTATGCATAGGGAAGCAAACGGATCTTTACATTAAAAAGATATACAGATACACTTTTAAACCTTAACCTTAGTTGAAGAAATCCTCTATGATTTTATGTTCAACTGATCAAGAGAAGGCACGTCAGAAGCAGAGTATTACAGCCTGGATTTAGTGGGTTTAGGGGCAGGACTATCAATTGAGCAAAACTTCAATTACAGACTAATTTAATGTATACCCAAGTACATTATTGCAATTCAATAAACATCTCTTCAGAATTAAACAATTCCAATTTGCTTTCATTTCAGCCTGTGTGCATGCATTACAAATTTGCTATTATCCACACTAAAATTAGTCAGACTGTTTGGAAGCACTCATCCATGCAATCCCAGTGTGTCACCGTGCTGTATCAAACTAACCTCAGATGAACCACTTAACCTTACCTGCTTACTAAACAGGAGCAAGGAGCAGAGGAGTGTACCTTCCCATAAAAATACTACTCTCCTAAAATTTCTTCTAGCTAGGTGTCTGCCTGAGTAATCCAGCAATGAATCTATCAACATCTCTCCCCAATGGACATCCAGCCATTCATGTTTATAACTAATTCTTCTATTTTTTCCCTCCTTATATCAATGACTATGAAAGTGTCAGGCACCTATTCAACTTAGTATATTACGATATTTGGTTGCTCCAGAAGATTGCCTTCCCTCTATTTAGCTACGATACAATACTAGATACGCTACTCTCGGCAACTCAATTCCTTTTTAATCATGAATTAATTCCTCCAGATTTGAACAAAACACAAGATCACCAAGTGGGAATTAAAAGCACTTGGCATCTAACAGGACCACTTTCTTCACGATCTCTGTAGTCTGAATATCTGCACCACGCAACACTGTATTTAAGGCATTGTAAATGCATCAGTATACTGATCATCAAATGACAGAGTAAGTTGGCAGAAAGTAATACAGTGGACAAAAGTGATCTCATTTCTACAGCAGCCCTCCATTTTCACAGAAAAGTGAAACATTTAGATCAACAAAATTATACTCTGTGAGCAGACCGATACTTCAAATTCCTCCCATCTCACATCATCCCCACCCCAAACACAGAATGTCTCAGAAGCGACTTAGCCACCTTCTGATCTCTCCACCTAAGAGTCAGTGAGCATCCCTGTGGTACAGGTCAGGGTAAGTTTAAAAAAAAAAAAAGAAAGAAAAAAAAAAAAGCAGCAGCACAGTAAATAGCACTTTACTGCATGCCTCATGAAGGCAAGATTAAGACACATCTTGCATGTGTCAGGCACAGCATCAGCTCTTCAATCACAGAAAATAACAGGGCTAAAACCCTAGCATCCTTCAAGAGCTACTGATGCTTCTACTGTGTACTTCAGAACATCAGCAGAATCACTCCCGTCATTTACTCCCAGCAGCCTTGAACAGACTCTTCCGACATGCAATGCTCCATCACAAGATTATTTATGCCTGATAAAATATTGTAAAGAAAGGCAGATGAAGCTGACTGACAGCCAGACTGTTTAGCTGACTACAGTAAAAGTATCCATAGCTACCATGCATTACTACAAAAGCTTATAAATAGGGCTGTATCCAAAGTTTCGATTCAAATAATTGTTTTAAGAAAATTATTGAAATTCATATCACTTTTACCCTTTTTTCTTACTTAAATTTAATATGAATGAAAGAAGAAGGTCCAATAGGATGTCAAGTTTTATACATAGCTGCCATCTGGGAGGAAATACTCAACTTGCATAAACTTACTGTTTTAATGCAACATACCTTTCACTATTAATTCTGCATAATTCGAAACTCCAGATCCACCATCTGAACGAATGACACATCGGTACTTGCTGATACTGCGTTGAGAGGTGTCAGCTACACTGACAGTAGCAGAAAAACGTCTATGGTTGACCACTCGAGTAACCATTAATGCTGTGTCCCTTCCATTCCACTGCTGTAAAGGCAGACAAAAATAATGCAAGTTATGAAGAGAGACACAAATATGCATTCATGTGTAATTCATTCTTTGTCATGCTTCTTAACATTGCTAAGACCTTTGTGTTCACATCACAAGGCTAGATTTTATACAAGACAATTTTTCAAGAGAAGACTGCTAGCCATACCCTCGAAAAATTTACAGGATTGTATGAACTAGGGCTTAAATAGTCTTACACATATATGTAAGTTTTCACTTCTATTCAATTTTTGAAACATATTTGGACATTTGATGTGTTATATTTACTGAAAAGGCTAGAGAGTGACAGCTCAGACTATGCAATTCTACACAGTATATTTAGAGGCCTGGTTAGTATATGAAAACATGGCAACTGAATGGTTTGTGTACACCTGGGAAAATGCTACAAATGAACAGATTTGATAAACTTGGCATTTTCAGATGTAAAACTTTGATTCTGGACCAATTTAAATAAATTGGTTGGATGAGGAGACATCCTTATATGTCCAACATTCCTCAATAAACCTCTCTACCAATGCCAGACTGCATTTTCCCAACTGGAAGAGGAACAGATGAAGAATTAGCTAGAAATAGTAGTGCTCCACAGCATGAACACCTGAACTTGCTCACTTGGTCTAGTTTATTAGGAGTTTCAAAGGAAAACACACTGCTGGTTTGCCGATTTCCAGTAATCAGTTTTTGGGTGTGTTTCCAAGGCTATTTTCATTAAATGTTTCAATTTTAGAGAATGGAAACCACGTTTCCACTAGCAACAATAATGATTTCCTCCCAAAGCCTTGCTTCTCACAGGAAAAGGCTCATACTGCTTCAGGACAGAAGTGTTTTCACACACATCTAGTCATAACCGCAGAAAGATTTCACTGAAAACTCAAAAAAGATAAAGAATAAGCCAAAAATATATCTCAGTAGATGCTAAAAGTACACTATAGGTTAATAAATTTCAGATAAAAATATAATTTTTAGAACAGCTGTGATAAAAGTACAGTTGAAGCAACTGTCAAGTCACTTTTACATAATGCCGACTACATTTCTCACCAACTCAAGCCTTTTTCCCAGTTCTAATTTTCATTTTTATGATTAGGTAAACCGATTCCTCCCCTAGTATTTAAGCTAGATTTGAAATTGTTATTTTTGAAGTTTATTAAAAAGTCTGAAGTCATTAAAAAAGTTTGCGTAAATCTGTTAATTATTTGACTACAAATGTCATAGCAACCGTGACAAAGGCCATTCTTGTTTGCCTCAGATGTTACAAATATGGGGTGGTCAGGCCCTCAGTCGCATCAGTCCAAGCTAAGAATGAAAACTGGTGACTGGCTTAAGCATTCTGAAAGTTTATGTTGGCCCTATGTACGCGCACAGCACATACAGCAAGAGAATCCTCTTGAGTTGTTTGGGATATTAGGTGTTTAATGGCACAGAAGTTTAGAAGAAACAAAGAGGTCGAGTATTTTAAAAGCTTCTAGAAGGTCTTTATGTATAGTGCATGGTAATGGTGGGAGTCCACATACCAGAGCACTTCAAAGGGCAGAAGAAATAATTCTGTCCTTCACTGGGAAACATGCACTCCACATCTTCAGTTCGATATATGTTCCATTTCTAACTCTAGAACTGAAAATGAGTTCTTAAGTTTGTTACTACACCCACCTGAATAACACAACCCAGTCTTTTAAGTCCAACCAGTAGAGTGAAAATATAGACATTAAGAGAGGGAATGTTTTGGTCTTTTAGTGAGTGACTAAAAGGAACAATCTACTATCAGTGCAACCAAGGGCAACTGGGAGGAAGAAAAACAGTGGGTACAAACTGGTTTTGCCTGTTTTCACCATCCAGGTAGTAATCTCAGACTTCAGGTTTTCGTCTTAGCATATTGCCACTGGCTCTTTGCTGAGGACATTTTTGGAGGGCAAGAGTAAAGCAGATTGCATAATAAAGCAGAAGTGAAGAACTATTCCACTTGTTCTGTCTTATGCTTTATGACTGAGTGCTTATGGCTACATAGGCATTTGTTTGAAACCAAAATTTTGCTGTAACTGGCTGTTTTTTCCATCTTCTGTGTCACGATTCTGTACTTTGTCACCTTAAACTCTCACCTAGAAATAATTTAAGGCAGTTCTCAAAGGATCTTGATGAAAAGATTTTGCCCCACCACCCAGTCTTTCTCTATCTACTTATTTTACTTGAAAAAATAAACAAACCAAAACCAAACAAAACCAAACAAAACCAACCAAACAAAAAAAAGTTACCACCAAAAAAAAGCACATTACTTTACCTGGAGCCAGAGTTTGTCATGCTGCGACCACTTCCCCCCAGCAATGCACTGGAATGTCGCATTCTGTCCCACATTAACCTCCACGTTCTGAAGTCGTAGGAAATGAGGTGCTTTTCCTAACAAAAGATGCGAAGTATTGCAAGGGTAGAGCAAGGCAGTAATTGACTGTGCTACACCAACACAGATATAAACACTCAGCAAAGCATTAGGGCCTATCCTTGATAAAGTCATTTTGCAAAATAAACCTGTCCTTCAGTATTTAACTATTCACTGCAGAGTGAGGTGGATGATGGATCTGACAGAGGATGGCCTAACAGATCATATGGAACTCTGGCACATCTAAAAACTTAGATCAAATTACAACACAAGTTCATGGTCATCAGCACAATTTCTTGCTGCTTGCTATAAAGAGTAATCGAGTAATTTCTTTTCTTTGGAAAACTGTGTTTCTAAAAAGGTCAAAAAAAATCAAATGCTTCTGAGCTTGTCAAGCATGACTGACCCCAAACAAATTTTCACAAGGGTCTTTTTTTCCTATTTATTTTATTGACTATCAAATACATCCTAGACCTTTAGAATAATAATGTGTCATTAATACCAAACCAGATATTAAATGAAACATTCATATAAGTGACAGTATTGTATCACTGTACTAGTTTAAGATCACCAATATCAGTGTTTTGCTGATAATAAATTCTGTATTAATTCAATATTAATCCACTGATATTAAAATGCAGACATCACATTTGTTCACAAAGGAACTAGATCAGAGGATTATCTTTTTGACTAAATACCAGATTCATTTACCTCTGTAAGTGAACTTATAAGAAAATAAAAAATATTACAGTAGTGAATCTGACACTTTTAAATGAACTTAGTTCTTGCTGGGCTTCAGAAAAAAGCCTGTGCACCAACTTTGAAAACTTTTAGTAGGACACACTAAATAGCCTTCTGAGAGTCTAAAGATCAGAGTTTTTCAACTTCATCTTTACATTTTCTACCATGATTAGACACTGATGAAATACACAATTTCAAAGGACATACCAACCCATCTTTTTCTATTAGAATCAAATAGCTTAAAAAGGATGTGGGCATCTGTGTCTGTGCATGCATGAAGCTTGCCATGTAAGTATTTGTCTACTATAGACACCTGAACAGAGAACACATGCCTATGCACTCTCTGCCAAATGTTTTTATCTAGCTTCTGTATCCCATTCACCACACGCTCAGTTTGCTGACAGCTCCTGAAAGATAGTGAGTCTGTACCATCATGCTTTCTGGGGGATCAGTAATTTGCGTCAAAGTTTACTGGAAAACTACCTCTGGGTGACAGTCAGAATATACTACATTATATTTGCAGGCTAATACTAGTAATTTCTTCTGCAGTCTAAGGTGGGCAGATATAAGCCAGCCCCAAATATGAAGCTGCATAGCCTGGGTGAGTGCAGTCACACCAACCCCAAACTCCTAGGCCTCAGGTCTGCCCAGCTTCCAGATCATACGGCTGTCCTATGATTGCAAGTGCTCATGCACACATAGTCAACGAGCTTTTAGTGTAATGAAAATTGACACTCCAGTGCATTCCTTCATGGGACCAAAAAAAATGGCAACACCAAGATATTTATTTTTCTCCATTACTGTGTCATTAGGGACATTTCACTGCAGTTTTGCTGATACTTAGGTTTGTCTGCTATACTGTCATCTGTGAAGGTAAAGCAGATATGAAGAAGTAACACCAACAATTTCAGTAACCTCCAGGGTCATCAGGAGCTTCATGGTCCCTGTGTTTTGAGTTATAACAATTGTAAAACACATATGAGGGGCAAAGCCTGTACAAGTCAATGGCACACACTCTGGTGACATTTACCCTGGTGGCTGTCACTGCTGAACAACAAAAGCAACACTGGGAATCAGACAGGAGAAGCATTTACAAAGACTGCAGAGAACTTGCAGCTTGTAGTGAGTTCTGTATGCTGCAGGTTGCAAACGGATTCAAAATGGAGTAGTTAACTGTTTGAATCATTTTGGTTTTGAGTGACCACGAATGCATTTAAATCAGTTTAAATACTTGATTAAATAGGGGTGTAACACAGCATCCTGTCTGTTGGCTTTTTTTTAAAATCCCATAACTTTCTTGTCTACGCTTTGCCTAGTAGCTTTGTTCAGTGGCCTCTTTCCCAGTAAAGTGATCAGTCATAACCCAACATGCTGTGGAATGCACACAGGCCATTTGGGGGATTTGTTTAGCTGCTGCCAGTTATCAGCAACATCTGGTTAATACAGATTGTAAGTATTTCTTAATGAAGTAAATGCACCCAAAGGCCTGAGCAATGAGCACATGGTAAATACAAATATAATTCAGTTAAACAGCAATTAACCATACTGCAGTTATCAGAAATGTCCTGTTAAACTTGAGCAGAACCATGTCTGTCACTTTGAATGGCAGCTGTTCTTTGAAATTCCTATTGCAAGAAAATCAGTTGATTTCACTCCATCAATGTGATCCATGATTTTTTTTTGTGAGCAGCTGTCACTGACTTACTAAAACTATGAACGAGTGAGAGAGGCTATAAAAAAATCTTTAGAAGAAACTGTATGCTACATACACAATATAGACACACAAAGGCCTCAAACCACTCTGTAGATGCATAGAGAAAGCAAACAAGTTCAGACTCAAAGGCTGAGGGTTGAGGTTTCTTTAAATAGAAAAAAAAAAAAAACCTAAGCTTATTATTATGGCTGCAATAAAAGAAATGCAGTAGTAATATTTTTGACCAGTGTAATGAACCTGCATTACTTTCTACTCCTGTGCAAGTGTATTGTCTGAATGAGACTTATTTTTAATATCTTTAGGGGGATGCTGAGTGGGTTTAACATTTGTTGAGACACACACACCTTTGGGATATGTCCTTTACCAAGGAAATACTGAAACAATTTGTTTGTCTCTTCTTAAGTTAACCACACAGGATATTATCAGAAGCTTTTTAGATTGTTTTCTACAGCAATACAATTCAGAAATAATAAAACAATCAGTTTTATGTTCTCATAACAAGAGAGGAAGGGAGAATTCCACAGATGTCCTGGCACTAGCTATAGACTGAGAGCAGTTTTGCCTTTTGCACAACTTGCAAAGTTATGTAATTATGCAGGGCTGATTGTCTTTAGGTGTCTCAGAGATATAGAAGATGACATTTTAGTGCTGACCAAAATGGGTAAATCACTCCTTTAGACTGTAAAGCCTGGTATGTAACACACTGATATAGTTAGAAAAACAAAGAGTGCTCACTGCATGGATGGGCGAGAACTCTGACTTCATCCACAGCTATGTACCCTGGGTGTCCTTTCAAAGAGACAGATTCAAATATCACCTGAAATACAAAATAAGAAAAAGTTTTCTTAAAAAGAATAGCTACACTAGTCATTTGGCCAGTCACAATATTCTGCTCTTATTCCAATGTCCGAGTCATTCAAGGCATTTCATTGTTATTAATGAAGGGATACCAAGGTATGTACATGCATACCAAAGACTGAAAAACTGTTTGATATGGAAAACAAAAAATTAGAGCAACATTCATCAGGATAAGAGACAACTATGTGCTTCTTTCATTCCAAAGAGCAAAAAATACCCTGTGTATATACACACCTATGTTCACTTTAAGCACCACTCCAAGAACATTAAGTAGATAATCATTTGACATCTTGTTGTTAGTATGCCTCGGAAAGCTGGAGAATCCTGTACATGAGATAAAATTCTCTTGTTGAATCAATAAACCTGCATGGATTCATCTGGAGAAAACCTTGATTTGGCACGGATGCCATTGCAGTATTAGAAAGCAAATTACAAGCAACAGATGACCCTGGATTCTAGTTACTGTACTGAAATAAGATTCTCCCAGATATAATAAAGTTGTTTCTGCCTTTCCCTGGATTGAACTAGCATGGTCTGAGAATGAATATTCTTAAAAACCACATGTAGTATTTCTCCACGTTAATGGTACATTAACTAGCACTTTCTATTTTATTTATGTAGCTAGATAATGAAAGCGTTCCGATAATTTGGGCCTGCATAGACAGATATTCAATTACAGATGAACAAAAATCTCATTCTTCCCTATGGCTTTGTGATTTTACCTGGAAAACTGCCCTGATTTGAAGTATGCTGTTACTAAAAATATACAGGCTATCTGAAAATAGGCAGTGCAGAAAAAAACCCTAAAAAACTGATAAAGCGATCGTTAAAACTAAGTTAACTACTGCCAAATAAGCTAACTAAAAATTCAGGAGAAAATAGTATTAAATATGGTGCAGTTTGGCCAACAATTAAAGGATAGTACAACATTAGTTGTAGACTGTGACCTCATTGCAGTCTACACCTTCCTCAAAGTGGGCAGCGGAGGGGGAGGTGCTGATCTCCTCTCTCTGGTGACCAGCGATAGGACACAAGGAAATGGAATGAAGCTGCATCAGGGGAAGTTCAGATTGGACGTTAGGAAAAGGTTCTTCACTGGGAGGGTGGTCAGTCATTGGAACAGGCTCCCCAGGGAACTGGTCATGGCACCAAGCATGTCAGAGTTCAGGGAGCATCCAGACGATGCTCTCAGTCATATGGTTGAGTTTTAGGTAGTCCTGCAAGGAGCAGGGATTTGGACTTGATGATCCTTATGGGTCCCTTCCAACTTGGGATATTCTATGATTCTATGTGCAACAGGAAGTTTAGAAATGTTAAACTGCAATAGAAAAAAGAAAAATGCAGACTGATTATTTAACATCTTGGTAATGCTACCTCTCAAGTTAGTGATTCTCTTTCCAAAGGAATGAAGTGCTATCCTTTACTATTTAAAAAAAAATGAATGGGTGGAGATGTAATGGATGCTGTCCCTCTGCATTTGAAAGGGCTGTCCCCAGTTTCATTCCCTCTTACTAAAGTAATGTTCACACTGTACTAAATTGCTCATTTTTGCATGAGTATACAATAATGTTTTCAAGGACCAAGTTAATTAACATGTTCAGCTGGCACAGTTACTACTATCAAAGCAGTATGCTAGCGCAGCTACTTGTTTCGTAGGAGAAAGTATTTCAGTAATTTGTAACCTCTAAAATTTATTACTAGAACACAAAGTTAACTACTTAAAGCCAGTTTTTAGCACTTATTTTCATTCTGAATAAAAGCTGATATTCCCAGTCCATCACTGTTTAGCCTCTTCTTCATCTCCTTCATCAGAAGATACGATACAGTAAAAGATTCAACTGTCCAAGTGCTGATCACCGCATGCTCTGGCTATGAAAGTAGACTAACATGTCCTTTGTAAGTACAGAATTGCTGTTAATCATTTTGCTTTGCAATTGGCCTTCCAGAACGTAGTTTCTACTTATATTTCCATGACTTCCTAAGATCTGCTCCCCAAATTCAAAACACATCCAAATGTGAGATCTTCTGAAATACATCCATTAGAAAAAAGACATGATAAAAACAGGTAAAACACAAAAATTAACAGGCAAGGATATAAACTATGAAAAGCTCAAGTGCTAACAATACGTAGAAACAAAGCTCTACTCCAGAAGAGGGTGGACAAAAAATAGGCTGTCCAAGGAGCAATAGGAAGAAGCAAGACTCTGGAAGATAAAATAATCTAAAAAACATCAACAAGTATTTTGGTTATCAAGGTTCTTGATAAGCTTTTTAGGGACTGTATAAAATAAGAGTATTCCTTAGTATGGAAAATTATAATTATTTTAGAAATGAAACATCATGCATGATAAAAATTACACTTACTGGAAAGGTTATGTAAGGAACTACTGCAACTCCCTTCAGACTTGAATTAAAGTGCAACATTACAGGTACAAAATGTTGTTTTAGTTTTGCATATGTGAAAAGCTATAAGCCACAGTGAACTAATTCTCAATTTCCTGCAAGCCAAGAACTGGGATAGAATAGCTCTCCAAGGCATTGACATGAGCTATTAGTGTGTGGCAAAAGTAAGCACTGATACATAAAGAATTGTCTTCTGTCATATTACCAACATGTACAGAGTCTTTAATATAGCAAAATATAACTTAAGCCAGTAAGAACCAAGTCAATTCCTAAAAAACCCCTGCACACTGGTACAGAATCCACTGAAAAGAGTGGAGGAATCCTCAATTCACACAATATTGTTTTGACAGACTATTTTATTATCTGTTCCACTTTACGCACAATATTAGTGTTGTTTCCCAGTTCAAACTTCCATATTGTTGTCTTTTTCTGTATTTTGCAGTATCTCAGCCCTATCAAAGCAAGAAGTACAGAAGCACCCAGATTTTCCTGAAAACAGGGAATTGAGACTCAACATGAGTAAAAAGCAGGAATAAATCCTTATGGGGCCCAGTTCTGCAAATTTCACACTGAATATCCCTCTCATGTCCTTTTAACTTCAGTCGGAAATTTAGTATAATGATTGAGACACAGGCATTTAGTAATGCTTTACATTTAAGGAACTTCTCAGAAGTTAATACAGATGACAAAATGCAAAGCTTTACTCTTAAAAAACATTCTTAAATGCTCCCGAGAACTGCAAATACTAAGTCATTTCATGTCTCCTTACCAATAAGCAATCCTACATTTCACTGCTGCTATATACCAACAATGTCTGTGTTAGCAATGTAGCCTAGCTCATCTGTTGTGGTACAACAGTTTTCTTCAGGCATGGATCAATAACATTCCTTGCTATACATCAAAAAACCTCTTCCTGGCAGACTCTAGTGCTGCCCTTGGTGCATTCTGGGACTAAGTTCATCCTTATGGCAAGCAGTAATTCAAGATTACATGTATTACCTTTCTCCAAGAACTATTACAGCTTTTTTCTCGCTACACTAAAAACATTTGCAGGCTGGGAATCCAAGTACGAGTAACTCTAGGGTAGACATTATAAATCTCCACCATCCCCATGTTTATATCTCTGCAGAGTGCTTTTGGATCCAGATGACTCATATGACCCTTGCACAGAACTGCCAGACATAAAGCACAACCTCTGGCAATTGGCTTGGTTACTAGTTTTCCACAAGTCACATCTCCAAAGCTCAAAGTACTTGTCAAAGCCTCAGACCCAGGGCAGATAGTTTCAGATTTTTTGCCTGACTGAATTTTTGATGCACATTGCAATTCAAGATGGTGTGGTTTCTGTGCATTAAGAGAATAATCTACATTTTGCCCAACACAGATGTCATTATTTAGGAAAAACGCTTGTTTTCCAGTGTTATCTGGTGCTTTTGAAATACAGAACATGCTTTCATGCCTCTTGCATACAAAGAATTCTCCAGGCATGCAATTTTGATTTAAAGCTGACAAATAACACTCCGATGACACATCCTAGATTGCAAGTGTGAAGTGAGACACTCCCTAGGCAACACTACACCCAAGGTTTTGTCATCCTGCTACCTCTGGACTCCTTTAGCCAGAAGTGCTACTTTAGGCTGCCAAATAACAATAATTTTGATTAAGTCTTTCATTGTGTTTTGCTCTTCACTTTTGCAAGCTTAAAGTTTTCTTTTTTTTTCTTTTTTCTTTAAAACCTTGATTAAATGTAGAAACTCACAGGATTGCAGACCATCAACAGAAGATGGTTTATAAAATCAGGGACTGATGAGAGATCAGTCTATTAGATCCCCCATAACAGTGGGACAGATCTCAGATTTTAAAGGCCACACTTAAGGAATAAGAATACAAATATAGGCAGAAGGAAACATCACCCCCATTCATCAAAAAGTAAAAAAAAAAAACCCTTGCATTTTCTAGGAAGGAACTACTCCTAGACAGTTACTGCTGGGTTCCAATCTGTTCAATTTTGCGTTGCACTGGAAAGTTCTTGTTTAATTTAAAGGATTTTTTGCTCAGGAAAAGCAAACATAACCTGCAAAAGGACTTGCGAAAGAAGTAAGGCTCAGGAAGTCTACTATTGGTATATCTAAGAGTAGGATCTCTCTTAGTGTGAGATCAGACTGTCTCTTCCAGGTTTTTAAAGCACTGATTATCTGGGTGAAAGATCATTTCTGTTATCTCTGTGGAACACCTAGTATGAAGAAAATTCTGGTTCATGACCAGGTTCATGTTAATATGAATGGAGTATAAGCACTTTAATATGACTTCAGAACAAGTGACAAGTTGTGCACAGCCCTTAAAACACCACTTTCCACACATTTGCATCTCTTTATCCCTTCCTCTCATCCTGCATAGCGTGCTCTACGTATTCTGCTTATATCCCCAACTCTTTTTCAGAGGCAGAACATTAAAGCATTCTACTTCAGGTCGGATTTTATAGACCTCCTACCCAGTTATTAGAAGCAAAAAAAAAGAAAAAAAAAAAAAAAGGCAAGATTTTCTACCTGCTATTTTCTATCCACGGACTATTTGCCGCCTTTTCATAGTTTATTCTATCATAATTCCTATCTCACTCATATCTTTTATTAGCATATGAACATCAGCTTTTCCTACAAGGTTTAGGGTGCAATTACCTCCCAGGATTATTTTTTTTTTGCCTTGAATGTAAAACAAGACAAAAACACACCTTTAACACCTAACAAGAAGTATGCAAGTCCATTGTGTGCAATCTTATCTAACTAAAACAATGACTGCAAAGTTGCCACATGAAGTTTGAAGTGGACAACTAACAAGTAGCTGTAAAATTAATATAACCAAAAAACAACTTACCCGTTACATTCCCCAATTTTGTGCTTGTTTTAAAAATATAAATCTTCTAACAGAACAAGTAAAACTATCTTAAAAGCAGTGCTAAAAAGAGGAGGAATGGAGGATCTGATGAAGAGTATACTCATGTTGATAACATGGTACAAGATTTTATTAGTAGCTTACGTACTTGCATCCGTCATACAGGCACAGGAAAAGTCCTGTTACAAAGCTGAGTGAACAAATGTTCCTTCTTATGGAACGAACTAAAGGCCAAAAATAGTTCAGACAAATTTATGCAAAGATACAGTTACACACCTAGACACGCAGTTGTATTTACATTTACAAAGTGCCATGGAAAGTGCCAATACAAGTCTGTTTATGTGCCAATTTCATGATAAACAAGTGGATCTTAACTTGCCAATAATTTGACTCCCAGCAGTCTATCCATCCCTCTGTGACTTGACAACAACTCAAGAAAAAGGATGAAGCAGAAAGAAGTATGTCAAGATACCTGTATAAACCTTTTGCTATAAAAACTTCTATATGTAAATCCATTCTGATAAGAGAAAGTTGGGAGAGATTTAATTTTCAGAATACCCATTGCTAACTTAGCTCACACGTAGCCAGAAGTTCAAAGGACACAGAAAAAAAAATATACAAACTCATACCTGATAAAAATGTGGCCAGAATGTACTGATGGCAAGTTCTGCTTTCACCCAACCTTCTGTA
Organism: Aquila spilogaster; assembly: GCA_024606505.1. Taxonomy (NCBI): domain Eukaryota; kingdom Metazoa; phylum Chordata; class Aves; order Accipitriformes; family Accipitridae; genus Aquila; species Aquila spilogaster. Next base: position 17,389,909 of record JANHGO010000053.1, read on the forward strand.
ACAACCCCCGAGACATTCCATATAGGATTGCCCTGTGGTCCTCCATTCACCTTCACGTAGACATTCAGAGAGCCAGGACTCGAACGGTCTCTGCTGGATAAGTAATAGTGGAAGTCGATGCAATGCGTGTCATTTTCCTTCAGCGTAGGCAACAGCAAGTGAGCTTTCTGCCCCGATGCCCGCCCAGAGCTGTTCACCATCATGAAGGAGCCTACAGAGGAAAGCAAAAAGAGAAGAAAGAGGGGTTTTGCTTGGCTTTTTCAGTTAAAACTGTTCCATTAGAAAAGTCAGGGATTCCCTTAGAAGCCAGAAAACAAAACATTCATCTGAAGAACTCAAACTAGCTATTTTATGATAGTTGTTAGGTAACAGAGAGAAAGGATATTAAAATTGCAGGGTATATACACAAATAGATTCAGGGCCAACTAGAACCACTTTAATTAGATAACTTAGAAATCAAAATAAAAATACTATTTTGCTTTTATTATTTTATAACCTTGTGATAAAACTGTCACTCTAAACAAAAGCATATTCACACTTCAAGCAGCAATCAGGCTCTCCTACCACATACAGTCCCCCAAAGGCACATTCAATACAAAAACAACAATGGACCTAATTCTCAGCTGATGTTTGCCTACATGCTCGCTACCCACTTTGTGCCAATCTATTCCTGTGAACCCTGCATCTTGGCACTGTAAAGTTTTGAAGGTTGTAATGTGTTAAGGAAAACCCAGTTTTCAGAGCCCAAATGAACTAGGCTTGTTAGCATAAAAGCAACATCTCAACTAGAAGTAATGCCAGAAGGACAATTATTCTTGTAGGAGGGAAAGACAGAGTGAATTTAGGGAGGGAAATATTTACTAAGATAATTTATGAGTTTTTTAACCTGGAAGCTTGCATCATATTAACCGTGGCACTTGATGCTGAATTCACATTTTGATTCATCAAGCAGTTATTTTACAGCACATTGTGTCTCGACTGATCTCTTCACAGATGCATCAAGGTGACAAATGTTAGCAATAAGGAAAAACATTATGAGAGTTATTTGATTCAATTCTCTTTAAAGGATCTCCTTTATGTGTGTACAGACAATCACACTCAGAAAAAACTGAAGAAAATACCAGGACTGGGGGGTGGGGTGGAAATCTGTGCGTCAGCAGCCAGGCATGATAATTTTTAATCAAATGCAGCCCTCTTGACACTCTCAGTTCTGATGCTGCTGCCGAGGCATGCTACAAATGTATTTTTCTGCTGGCCTCTTGCAGTTCACAGAAGATTGAGTTTGAAAAGCCCTGCCTCACTTCTAACCTATTGACTTTCCCTATTCCATGCTGTAGCAGTGTGACACTTAGATGAGCCAGATAAACATTTTGATCAATTCTGTGCAGTGAACAGCCATATATTCTAAATTTGTATCAACAGATACCAGCAACTTTCTCCCACAAAAATGTTTTTTTTCCCCTGTGTTTATATGATATATATGCATTTTGTAAAGGATTGAAAAGCACGGATGCAGAAGGAAGTCAATCTTTCAAAAAAAAAACCACAACAAAAAACCACATACTCTAGAGACCTTGGAAAATTCAAGCACAATGCAAGCACAGCTGGGGAAGAGGCTGTACTAAGTAATATGAAAATTTATAGGCAAGATGCTCTCTGGCAATCCTATCTTTCGTTTTGATATATTGAAAATCAAAATGGCTCCAAATCAAGAAACTCCCAATTCACAGCCAGGACTTCAAGAAACATGAGAGCTGAATCCAAACTTTTCAATTTCTCTCTAATAATCAAAGTCCATAAGGTGGGATCCTGACAAATGTTCACTGTTGATCTAATTCTGCTCCCAGTAAACCACAAAATACTCTTCTTCAACAAGTATTGTATACATACTATTCTTAAAAATCCACCCAAATAAACTAAAGTTTCTCAAAACTGAGATTTGGATTCTGTTTCTGTGACCCAAGACAATTTATTATCAGAAAGCACAATTGCTAAGAGGCTTGAAGAGGCAGCGCAGCCTGATAGGTAAGGCAGCAGGCTGGAAACCTGACAGCCTGATTTCTAAGACTAATTATGACACTCACGTTCATGATCTCTGTCAGTATACATAGTCTGCCTTATCTTCCCTTACAAATAAAGCAAGAATAGTCATAAGAATCACTCTTCTACTGAGAATCTGGGAGGAAGGCCACTCTAAAACTGCTGAGTAACAGTAGTATAGTATAGAGGAGTATAGCAGCTGCTGTGAAATGCACTATCTGCAGCATTTAAATGCCATTTTGAGAAACAGTATGAAATACAAGAAGACAAGTTCTATGTTTGCCAGATCTCATACTTGAGGATGATGGTATGGTCAATTAAAACACTCAGTGAAGAAAAGCAGAGCTCTTGTACATTCACAAGGTTTTTGACCAAGTGCCTGCTATACTGGGTAGGAACCCAGGAAAACTAATTTTTGCACCATCATTGATTGGATCATAGGGGATATCATTTCACTTCTGGGCATCTTTGTCAAATTTTATCTTTTCCTTTTTTTTTTTTTTTTTTTTTTTAATTTGGATAATACATGGATTCCTACCCTAATGAACTACTCTGAAGCTGTAGTGTCTAACACAATACAGTCTTGAACTGCACTGGGGTAGGTAAGTGTTTCAATGATAGAAAAAGTTAGGGAGTATTTCACTTTTACAGATTCGTGTATAAAAATAACAAGCTTTCCACTGGGAGAAAAAACATCAGCTTTTGTAAAAAGTTCAAAGCAATAATTACAATTTTATTTTTTGCCACCCACAAAAAAATGAATCACAAGGTATTTGCGGTATGACAATGGCCTTTTGTGCAACTGCTGACAATTCTAGAGAGAGTACGGAGCCTGAATCTAGCAACTGACAACATGAGCAAGTAAAATAACCATCCACCACAAAGCACTTAGTTACTAAAAGAACAGCATTACAAACAATTGTCATATGCAAATTATTCGTAGCTTCTTATTTATAGGGTTTTTGGTTTGTTTTTTTTTTTTAAATACAGTATGCCTAGAGATACAGGAGAAAATACTATAAAAATGTACCAGTCTCCAGTAAAGTCCTGGTAAGAGGTATTATTTTGTATGACAGTGGAAAAGATGAAAAATTCCACTTATAGTGCCATCTCCATCAGAGAGAAGTACTCACACCTTATTTAAATCAGTTTGTCATCTATTAACCATACCACATTCCTCTCCTCTGCAGAGACTTAGTTGGCAGCTTCCACAACAAACCCTTCTACTGGCTAGTCAAGGCATAGTGCACAACACCTCAAGCCTCGCCATCGTAGGGGAGTAGAAACTTGCAGTTTAATCAAGACTGTAATTGACATGAGATGCAAGAATATGCTGATCTACAAAATTCAGCTGTGAATAAATTATACTCTGTATTCTATAAACTGGCCTCCAAATATACCCGTTTTCATTTTTCTTTTCATAGCGTGAACTTGAGTGGGTATCCTGTTCACTGTCCTCTAGGACCTTCAAAAATTTGCTCTTCATGCTCCAAGATCAACAGCTGAGATCCACTGTCCTATTATAAATATCCATGCCTAGTGAAGCTTGTCCAGGCAGGATACATCACTTAGAGGTAGGTGAGAGATCATGAAAATTGCTCCCACCAGTTAAAAAAAAGCCTTTTAAGGACAAATGTGGTTTTCCTTATTATCCTTAATAAAAATTGACATATTGTGATTCAGAATCTGACAGCCTTCTTTAGACTGAACACGGAATTGAAGCTGATGGGACTTATTCTCAATTTATAGGCCTGTATGTGAAAGTAAAAGAGATACAATCTGGTCTGGCATCAACAAACCACTTGTCACATTTTCCGCTCATATAAAGAACTAGGGAATGAATTAACATGTCACAGATGGAAATTATTGATCGATGGATGACTGAAAGCCACTTAAATGTCTCCAGGCAAGAATCTGAATAAAACAAAAGGTATCTTAGAGAAACTCTTATTTAGACCATTGCATATCCAATTTTGAAAAATAGTAACAGTAGATTTAGCCTTGTTGTTTTGTTTGCCTCCATCCAGAAAGCTCAAATATCATAAAGTCAACATCAAACTGAAAAAATGAATTTTAGGGAAAAGAATTACCTATGCTGTGTAACAGTTCTATTTTATACTTATTGGACACAGAAGTATATGCTCATTAAAGCAGATTGAGTATCAGATCAATTAAATTTAATGCTCTTGGATCAACAGGTTAGATTAATTAATATCTTGCTGGTTTTGTCCCAAATAACCAAAAATGAATGTGTTGTGTTCAGGTCAGTCAGAAACAAGGAGGATGGGAAGACGGTAAATAAATTCATTTTTAAAAATCTGTTCGAACCACAGGAACATAAAACGGCACTCTCTCATAGTTATTAAACATACCACTGAAAATTGGGGAATTAAACCATGAAGTGCTCTCTAGCTGGCCATAAATTTCAATTTTTCCCCTGCTTGGTGCATAATGATGCCTTGATAAGCGTCCTATTATTGATGCATCTGCAACATATATTCTCTTTTTGGAGCTGAAATGCTACTCTGTAGCAGATGGTGGCTATTGTGTTTACACATCAGCACTTTATGATTGCATTTTCTCACGTCTGCAGTAAAAAGAAAGCCGTAATTGAGTTTTTAATGGCTTTGCACATTGTTCATTAAGATTACATGAGTGTGTTCTGACAAATGACAGCTAAAGAAATGAGCCACTGAGAACCCCTCATGATCACCAGACAGACCTCAGTCGATGCTGTTTCACTGTTGGCTTTGAAGAACCGTGCTGTTTAAAAGTGAAATTATAGCAACCATTAAAGACTGAATGTAAACTTGAAAAGAAAGCTGTCAAAACGCTCAACTGCAAAACGAGACTTCTAAAACCTTGAAAATCAGAATCAGGTACAGAATGTTCTTTTAAAGAGCAAAGTCCTTCCCAAATTAAAGGAATGGCTTTTCCAGCAGCTCCATCAGGTGCACAAGCATGTTTTAGACACAGTTTTGCTTATTTCCAAAGAACAACTCTGTCTCCAAGAAAGCCGGCCTGACATCTGTGCTTTTTAAGGTAGAACAAAGCAACATGGAATAATCTGGGTTGGAAGGGGCCTCAGGCCAAGCCCCTGCTCAAAGCAGGGTCAGCTAGGAGGCCAGATCAGTTTTCTCAGAGCTTTTACCTACTGAGTCTTAAACACCTCCCAGGAGGACTGCCCATCCCCCCTGGGAAACCTGCTCCATTGCTTGACTGCCCTCATAGTTTTTCCTTATATTCAGTCCAAAACCTCTCCTTTCAACTTACACCCTTTATCTCTCATCCTCGAGACACTTGCTGCAGTAAAGATCCTAACTTGGTATTCATGATAACCTCCTTGGTACTTGGGGGCTACTGTCAGGTCCCCCCCACAAAGCGTTCCCTGCCCCAGGCTGAACAATCCCTGGTAAATCCTCAGCCTCTTCTTACAGGGCAAGGGCTCCAGCCTCACAGACTTAGTGGCCTTCATTGAACTGGCTCCAATTCACCAGTCTCTCTGATATTACAACACCCCAAACTGAGCACAGTATGCCCAATGCAATCCAATTACTGGCAATGAAAGGGGGACCACTTCTATTTGTCTACTGGCTATGACCCTGTCAAAACAACCCAAGATGCCATCAACCTCTTTTGCTTCTAGAGCACACCACTGGCTCATGTTCAGCTTGCCATCTCTGACAAGATCCTCAGGTCCTATTCAGCTGAGCTGTTCTCCAGCCAGTTAGTCCCCAAGCTGTCTTCCCAGGTATTGCTGTATTGGTCCATATCATATTTCACAATGTTCCTACCAGCACAGTCCTCCAGCCTGTGTCCATCCCTCTAAATGGTGGCCTTACCTGCACTTCTATCAACTGCTCCCCCCAGTTTGATGCCATGTGCAAACAAGAGCTACCATCAACAGCTACCATTCAAGCAGCTTTGACCCATCTAACTGCCACCACCCATCCAGACTGTAACACCCTAACTTGGAAATGTGTGAAGCTCTGTCCTGCCTCTGTTATCAGCAGCCGCATAGGATTTATTCTTCTGCAGTTCAACTACAGTACCTCTCTCTCTCTCTCTAAAGCTCTGATAACTTTATATTTAATATATTTATATTTAATAAAAAATATGGGGGAAATTAAGATGTTCTAAAACCAAAATGTTCTAAGAAGGATGCGTATTAGAATAGTAAACTCCAGTATTTACCACAGGCATTTTAATATATAAGTGAATAAGTATACATCTTTGCAGTTTTAAATGATACATGAGAAGAAAAGTCTACTACTATGAATCCCCAATACACAAGAAAAAACTGCCACACAGACCGTGTGGATGGATGTCAAAACAAAGGATGGTTCATGGTCAAGGAGAACAAACCTATTTAGAACAACATTAATTACATTGGCAGCTTTACAGGTACAATTTCTCACCATACTTTTCACCTTTCAAGGTTAGTATGGATATGTTACAGAGCACAGACCACACACAGATCCTAGGGGGACACCTCTGGTAACCTTCCTTAATGAGAGTTTACTGCTGGTCTTTGCCTCTTATCTGTTCACCTTTAGAGCACCTTGCCTCTTCTACTGCAGCCTCACTTCTTTTAAGGAACAGTCCTCTCAAACATCTTTTGGAAATCCACTGCCTTGTTTCTGAAAGTCATTTTAACAACAAAATCCAATTTACCTGCCTTTTAAAAAAAAAAAAAAAAAAACAAAAACAAAAACAAACAACAAAACAAAGTATTCCAATAAATCTGTGAGGTGTGACTTCCCTTTGCAAGAGTGCTTTGACTCTTTCCCAGTATTTCATTCCCAGTGGACTAGGATTAGGGTTCAGAGCCAGTTTGCTATCTTGTATACTGACCTGGAAGTCCTTTATCACAGGTATTTTTACAGAAGGACAGATCAAGCAAGAGGCATCTATGCCAGCCTGCTAAGCAAGCTCATGCCTTCCTTAGTAAAGTTTCCACATACCATGTTTTTGCATATCTTTTGGTAAAGCACATATTTATAACACTGTCAAGTCAATGTGAATGCCATAGAACGGGTATTGAAAAGCATCTACAATAAATATGAAAAAATATGTTTAAGGACAATATAAGAAAAAAGTCCATCTACCTCAACACTTGGTTTCCAGCAGTGACAAATTGGCCACTTTAAGCAGAACATAAGAATCAGGGCACTGTGAAGTAGAATTTACCATTTCAAGCTTCTGACAGTCAGCGATATCAAGATTTTTAAAGTCAAAAGCTGCATCTAGCCCTTTCATTGATTAGCCACAGACTGATCTTCCTCCCATAGTTTTTGTTGAGTCAGGCAGGAGTAAGACTCTGTCAACAAGCTCTATAGTTTAATTACACATTGTGCTAGGGAAAATAAATATTTCCATGCACTCGCTTTAAGCTACTGCCCCTTAATTTGTAGTTCTTATTTTATGAAAAGTTATGATAACCTACCTGCTTCACACTTCCCACATTTTTATATCCCTACTCTTTATACTAGTGTATAACAACTGAACAAGACTCAGAAATCTCTTCCCCCTGACTGATGTACTACAGACAGCAGTGTTTGTACAAACTCAAAATTAAACAAGGTGTATCTCATAGCTGCTATCCCTTTTTCAAGTATTAGGACAAAATCAGACCCATGGGTTTTATTTCTCAAATGTGGGTCATACTAAATTAATCTACTAGTGAAATAAAAAGAGTCTGATTTAGAGATACATATGAATATAAACTGCAAGTTGAGTTCAGTATAATTCATGAGGACAATTCATTCACTTGGGAAATTGCTGGGTAACAGGAAAGTATTTTTTAAAGAGACAGTCTACTATTTGTAAAGAGCTTTTCTTCTGGACACTAATGTCATGAAAGAATTATGTTGTTGGGCATTTTTTGTAAGAAAAATCTTCTCTGGGAACAAAACTGATCCCATATTACTTCGGTGACTGCAAATATTTGCTGTAATTGTTTAAAGAAAATGAAGATTGTGGCATAAATGCTTTACTAACCTTCCCTGAAAGACAAGGTGTGTAACAAAAGTGGGTCTGGTTTGCACACTTCCAAAAGTCCTTGGGAGGGGAGGAGTTTGCAACTCTTTTGCGTTATATAAAACCAAATAATTATAGGACAATACTCAGAACTAGGGAAACCAGGTGTCCCACAGTTTCATAACTGCCAACTGCAGACATTTTCATTCATTTCCCTGATAGAGCCATAAATGACTGCTGGCATTTTCAGTGGCATCCAGACACTGTAACCAGTAAATCACAAGTGTTTATCAAACTGCACGCCTTTTACAAATGTTTTCCAAGGTCTGAATAATAGTGACCCACAGACATTGAAAGATGCTAACAATCCAGGAATGGCCTCCAGCCAAATGACAGCTTCCCTTTATTGACTCCTAAAGTAAATGCTGAAGTAAGCAACATCTACTGCAGGGGCTTTAACCATCCAAAATGGGAAACATTAAACAACCCATGACAGAAAAAAAAAGACTAAAATATATCATGGATTAAAAATTTAAAAAAATATATCCCATTTTAGTGTCTTGCCTCTTACATGCTGGTGGATCAGAGTCAGCAAGCCCTGTTCAACTACAAAATCCAGATGGGAAGAGATCAAATGACTGACGAAGCCAACAAGGGCCTAATGAGCAGAGGAGTTTAAGGTGGATAATGGGATTTCTGCAAGAGGCTGTGAAGCAGGGACTTGGGGATTAAATGTCTTGTCAAAAGTTTCAGAACCCCAGTTCTCCTAACAGCAGAGAGATGGTCTCATTAAGAGATGGGATTCAGAGTCCGGAAGCTTTGTGGCCCACTCTGGGTGATAGCTGTCCCAGCAACATATATTGTGATCCACCCAAAATTTGTTTGCCCATTTTTGTTACTTCTATATGCCGCTTTTTTCACTTCATGCATACAGAAGGACTCTACTTGTTAAAGGGATGCTCTTTTAACCTTACAAGAATATTTGAATCATCAAGTGAAAATAGCTTCTTCCCTGTCCTACTGTTAAAAGCATTCTTCTTATAATGTAACGTATACCTATAGCCCTTGGTACATAATTCTGTGGAATTTACCAAGGACAGCCGATGATAGAGATTGATATATTTGAAATATAAAGCTAACATGCAGGACTCAGGTTCTGACTTTGTAATTTCCTCAGTGACAAATGGGGATTTTTTTCATTGGCCTAAGGAAAATTAAACTGAAATGTGAAGACAGAACTCTTACAAAAATAGCAATGAAAAGAAACACTTGGGAGAGTGATGGTATCCAACACAGTAGAGGCAAGAGAAAATTTTTAAGCGCAGGAAGGACTTCTTGTTGTCTCAATTTCTCGCATAGGTACAATCACTGAGCTAGAAATCCTGGCACTGCAAGACTGTAACACTACAGAAATGACAAGGCAGGAAAAAAAAAAAAAAGAAAAGAAAAAAAGAAAAAGCCTTTTCTCTATTACTAGTTTCTGGCCTCAGCTACAGGCCAGAGTGGTCTCTAGTAGCCCGTATTCAATATGGGAACCTGTTAGATTCAGTGTGAAAAATCAGCACATAAACGTCAATTTACATCTGTATAGACACAAACACAGCAGTGATACTTAAATACACTTCAAGATGTCCCAAAAGCTTGTTCTAAAAGTTGGATCAGTCAGTTCCTGAAAGCATTGACATATAACAGTTCTAGTCTATAATAAGGACTGCACAGTTTATCATGAAGATTCATGACAAAATTTCTCACTTCAGTGGTGCAAGGTGATGTCCAGCGTTGCTTTCCACCTGCATCTCTAGAGCACAGTCCTTCTCTCCTTATATATCAGCTGAAGAACACTTGAAAGTAGTGTTTGCTGGAATAGCATCAGTGGTCAAATCACCTTTTCTTCTTCACCAAACTCAAAATTTGGATTTACAAAGCAGAAATCATTGTTCATCAAATCTCAGAAGAGAGCCATTGCTCTAAAGTTGCAGCCACCTGGCGACTGTACTGCACCTCTCCTATGAAGACAGGCTGAGAGAGTTGGGGTTGTTCAGCCTGGAGAAGAGAAGGCTCTGGGGAGACCTTA
>JANHGO010000053.1:17400101-17449685 GCA_024606505.1 Aquila spilogaster
TCTTGTTAAACCTCATCTGGTTCCTCTCTGCCCAACTCTCCAGCCTGTCCAGGTCTTGCTGAATGGCAGCACAGCCTGCCAGCATGTCAGCCACTCCTCCCAGCTTTGTATCATCAGCAAACTTGCTGAGGGTGGGCTCTCTCCCCTCATCAAGGTCATTGATGAAGATGTTGAACAGGACTGGACCCAGCACCAACTTCTGAGGAATACCGCTAAGAACAGGCCTCCAAAAGAAAGATCTCCTTTCCTTTTTTTTTTTTTAGAAATGTTATCACTCCCTAATCAAAATGGCTTGCCTAAAACACTGCAGAAAACTTGACAGAGTACCATTCTATTTTAAACACTGACAAAACTATCTCCTGATCTCTGACTTAATAGGAATATGACTTCTATCACACTGTGAAAGAAGTTAGCCTACTACTATTATTAAGCAACAGAAGATATCATTCATCTCCGCTGTCCCAATGCCAACTTTCAGCAACAAAATAGGAAACAAAAGCAGTCAAGCTACTTAAGAACTTGAGCAGCAGGAAAACTTAAATCAACCAAATTGCATTTAGAGTTCAGTGTTTTGTTATTTTAAGCAAAATACAAAGACCTACAGTTGCTTCTTGGATGAAGATGGTCTCTTTCACAAGTTGGAAGTATCTAAAGGAAAATTACTGCCTAGATTTGATGATCACAATTTTTCACATCACTGAGAGCCTCACTCAAATTTGTCAATAAAGTCTAAAGTTTAAAATAAAAAATAACAGCCAATTTTCACCTTGTTTCAAAGTTTTTTTTCTAAAAAGGAAAAAAAATTAACAAGATCTGTATATAATGATATCAGAAATGAAAACACATAGTAATTAAATTTCAATCATAAAAAGAAAATCCAGGTATTTAATTCTCTGACTTAATACCTACCAGTTTCCTTGTAAAATGTAACCGCAGAGGTTTAAAAAACAACGTGGAACAACACAAGACAGTAACAAACATGTTTTTCTACACACCTTGTGATAGCTCAAACTGTGCAAAAGCCACGTGCACAAAAGCAAATTTCTTGCAATTCAGTCTGGCCAGATGAAATTGGTCCCGTGCCTCCTCTGGATCTTGAAGACTGTAAAGACAATATATCACTAGTTACAGAGCATAAAACCAAACACATACCAAGAGAACATTCTGCATTCTTTTTCTCAGAATCATCAATGAATCATTCATGAAGTACATATAAGCAGGGAGTCTTAAAAAAACTAGTAATTGAAATATATCAAACTGACCCTTTCCAAAAACAAAAACGTGCTCAAATACGAACAGAAAAGCTAGGGATTCATTTTGAGGAATAGCGTCAATAGTGACAAAGAACATGTAGCTATTTTCCCACAGAGCACCCACCAACACCTTTCAAGCTGCATGCTGACACCAGAGAAAAATCCCCGTAATCTAGCTGCATCCACTTCTACAGTAAGGAGGCTGCAAAGGGAGATGGGGGAGCAAGGGAGGAAAACAGGAAGCAATTGCTACATTAAAGATATTTGATTTTGAATTAGTGGGGAGAAAAAACTTCAGGAAGTCTGCCTGGGGAAAAAAGAAGCATCATAAATCCAATCAGAAGATACATAAAATACACTGTTAGTTGTTTTCCACAGTAATATATGGTAGCTAGAGTTTCCAATTCATCATCTTAAAGTGACTCTGAACTCTGAAATTTCGTCAGAGGCTATGAGCTTTTCTACAGTGAAGAGTTTCCACAACCGCACACAAACTGACAGTCCCTTAATAGGGATGAAAGTCACTGAGGGAATTTTTTTCCTGTCTGCATATCTATAATACCACATCTATGAAAAACTAGAACACTAGCATTTGTAATAGCTACCCCTATCAAGGGGTACACAGGAACATCAGCTCCTCATGAAACTTGGCAAATTCACTCGGCTCTTCCCATACTTCTAGGCAACAGTCTCATCAGTTAAATTTGATAGCACAAGTTAGATTGAAGCCCATTTGCTGAGCATGCGTCAGAAGCAGTAATAGCAAAGAATATACCTCAAAAATATTGAAGTTGTACCATCAAGTCCATGAGATGCACCAGCCAAAGTTTGCTAAGTAGGACAACTGAGATGCTTGTACACAGTACACCAGTGTTTATGTATTTCAGATAATCTATAACTTAAGTACTTGTAAAGGCTCAAATCTATACCACTATGAAACAAGCTAACAGTCAGGTTTAAAGGCAGGCATAGATTCCCCACCACCTACACCTACTTATGTTTTATATATTTATTTATATATATATAAAGAAAAAACATTTAGCAAAACTCATAATTAAGAAATACAGAAATTTCTTCAAAATTCCATCCTGGTTCAATAGGCATGCAAAAGTAGTACTTTGAAGCATGGCTAAAGGAAAATAAGCAATAAATACGACAACAGCTTAAAAAACAAGCATAGAAAACATATCACAGGAAGATAAAGAGAAGAACACATTTCTCCTAGAAGTATGTGGAATTTATTTTTAAAACCAGCCAAGTCTCCACTACAGTTTAGATATGTTACTACAGTCCAGTAATTTAGCACACTCAACTCTGATCATTCAGGGCAATGGCACAGGTACAGAACTCATTCACAGACAATGACAGAGAAAACTTGAATTAGCCTTTAACACACTGCTTACATTCACTTTCAAAAAGAAACGTAAAAGTTTAAGCATTTCTGTACAAAACTGCACAGTCTTGGACAGCAATAAGCAGAACAAGACCTGATGCTAGCAGCAGGGACTGAGTGCCACACACTTGGAGGCACTGTACTACAGCCAGAAGTAGCAACAATGCTGGTTAGCAAAGCAGAGGGTACTTTAGTACATCTGTTAAAGAGCATTTTAACAGTGAACTAAGGTACACAAGCTGCTCCCAAGAGAATCCCTAAAGGTGGTAGCAGTGAAGCTAGCAGTGAAGCAACTGAACACATTTCATTGTTTTGTTTTTTTTGCAGTGCAATACATAGAATACTGAACAGAATTTGAGGATCCATAACTTCAAAACCACATTTTAAATATCAAGTGGAAAAGAGGTTCATGAGTTTAACTTATTAAGAAGGTAGGAAATAATTTTCCTGAAGGTAAACTACTGTACATGAGATAACAAATACAGTTTAATGATAGGACTCAACTTTTGGATTTTTTTTTTCCAAAATATTGAGTCTATATTACACAATTTCTGTTCAGATGAAAAGCAACTTGAAAAGCTACTGACCATCAAGAAAGAACACTATCTTTCCATATCTTTAGAAATAGGAGGTATTTCTGAAATGCTTTACTCCAACACTTACATGGAAAATACTTCTGTCTTCAAGATGCTGTGGATTCACAGCAGCATGTCATTCACTCCTGGTTGTTTAACAACAGCAGATTTCAACAGATAACTAGAACTGTACAATGGAAGTAAACACCAATGCAACAAAACCCATGCAGATGACAGTACAGAAAAAGTAGACCACATCATATTGCAAGATCAAAATACCTGCTAGAGTTCTAATGGGAGAAGTATAATGAACAAAGAAATACTAGCTATATTCACTGAGACCACCTAATCGGTTCTTCTACTGTTAAAGATTACTGTGACATTAAAATGCAGCTTTTCAAAAATATACTTTCACAGTACTATGAGTGACAATAGAAATTCTTACCAAAAATTATAATCCTGCCCTAAAATAGGTCTGAAAACATCTGAACAATCACAGGTTAAATTTGCTCTAGTCAAAGCAATAAACTACAATCAGAACTCGCTTCATAAGTAGTAAAAGGATAGAATGATGTTACAAAACATTCTTCCTACCTTGAAGGAGCTATTTAATATAGCTGGGGTGTGCCTTTGAGAGTAAGGGAGAAGGAAGAATAGGCAATGGGAGATCACTGGAGTTTGGCTGGATGAATTAGATAATAGCAAGCAATCTACCACACAGCCATAGTAAGACACAGGAGTAAAGAAAGAAATAATACTGAACTTAAAATATATACAGTTTAATCTTTAAGCTACAACCTGTGTTGAAGTTTGATATCAGATTTCACTAATACAGCTTCTTCTGAGTGTAAAGTTTAAATTAGAAAGAGGTATCTCATGCTACTTTTCCCCATGAACTTTACATATACTGTCCAAAAAGAAAAGCACCAACATCTCTAAATCGAATCACTCTAAAGAACTGTTTTTCATTAGCGAGTACAACAAATGCAAGCACTACAGAGAAGCCAAAGCTGCTCAATTACAGAGTCACTAACAAGAAAACACTATTTTACCACCATTAAAATCCAGAAGTCATAGATGAGAGTTCTTATATCGGAAGTTGAAAATGTATACTTACGCTTTCAGCTCAGCAAATCTCACAAGGATGCGAGCATAATTCTCATCTTCACTATGCTTTTCTGCAGGTAATGCAGTTACCGCTTGACTGTAGCGACCAATGAGTCTATTCAGTATACTAAGATCCATCTGAGGAATACCCTTTTTCTCCAGCCGAAGCAAAAAAGATAGCCAATCTTCTGGATTATTTGTTGTCATCATTATTTGATTAACAGTTCCAGAGTTATCTGATAGAAAAATAAAGCAGATTAAAACTGCAGCTACAGAAATAGAAGAAAAGTTTTCACGCAATACTAACATGGGGGTTTTGTTTTGTTCCCCCACCCACCCACACCCCCCAACCCCAATCTCCAATGTCTTTCTTAGATGCACAACACTAATAGTTCAAGAAATTCCTGAAACTCAACTCAGTGGTGTGACAGGAAAGCTCTATTAATTTCCCAAGTGGCTACAATGAAGATAAAGTTTATGCAGCACTCTCTGCTTGCTCAGCATAGAAACAGAAGAGCTATGGTAGAAAGAAATATAAGAAGTTGGAGAAAAAACTGAATTGTCAATTAACCATTGGTTTATGAACTTTCCTTGTACCCCAGTTATAGTTTTGTATTCTTCCTGGAAACACCTATTCTAAGTTATACCTCCTTGGCTAATGTAAACATTGAAAACAAGGAATATAAACATGGCTACATGACTGCAAGTCACACTGCACTGTGCAATTGTGAAAAATGGATCCAGTCCATAATATCACTTATATCTATCAATCAGCTCTCAAGGAAGGGCTTCATTTCCAGTTCTATTTTGGAGTTAAACAGAAGGAGAAGGAAATATTTTCTTTTGAAAGAACGCATATCATTCTCTCTAACTGCCTATTTCTATAAAACAATGGCTTTGTCCTCATATCTCACCCCTCCTCAAAAAGCTATTAAGCTGCAGTGAAAGAAGAGGAAGTGAAGGTAAAGCTCTTAGTGAGAGGGAATGAGTGTTCAAAATCTCATCTCCCCCTTTCTCAGCACACAGCCATGCAATGATCAGAACTGAGTTAAAGCAATAGCTATTGGACAACACTGAACTAGATGATTAAAAGAGAGTGAAGAGTTCAAGTAATTACTAGCCGGATTCAAACACTAGGGAAGGGAGCACTACACTGCCTACACCATTGTGACTGCAAAGGAATAAAGGAAGGTTAGCAGCTTCTTCAGGCACCCCACAACCACAAAGCCAGTTTCTTTTGTTCAGTAATTTCATAACCTCCACAAATGGTTCACATACACACACATACCACTTTGTGGTGGTCCACAGTTCAAAAGAGCGACATTAACACACACCTGATCAAATCTACACTGCTCACAGCGCAGCACACATCAATTCTGCACACAATCCGGTTGTGTAAACTGGCAGAGAGAGAGCGTGACAGAGTGAGAGCATGAAGCCTGAGGAAAGCCCTCATTATCACATTTACTGATACTGCTGGCAGTGCCAACAAGAGATGCTTTCCCGTTCACAGCGTGATAACTTGGAGGGCCTTGATTAATGTGTATTACTGAGGTAGATGAATTCAAATCTCCTCAGAGACTTCTGCAACCTGGGTGAGTCTGATATACAGCTGTGAGGCATGAAAATTCCTATCTGAACTTCTGCATACTATAAAAAATATTTTTTAACACTGAAATCTAAAAAGCATTTATTTCTGACCATAGATGAGCTTCTCCCCTAAATGGCTCCAAGTGAAGGACCAGGCTAGGATCTTCCAGCTACTCCCAGGCAAAAGAAGATAGCTGCAACAGTGCTACTTTTCTTATCAGTGCTCCCAGCCCAGAGGCCTGAGTACCACTATGGCAATAGTTGCTACATTATCCTGTGATTGCAAGGATATTATACATTTCATACCAATATCCCAGGGTACAGAATCCTAGGGTACAGAACTATACATGTGCTGAGCACGAATATAATAATAACTTTTTAAAAAACCTTTCAAGAACCTTTCTCATATCCCATGTCCCAGTAATTGCTTTATATGAAGTGAAAGACCATGGAATTTATGGTCATAGAATCATAGAATCACAGAATGGTTTGGGTTGGAAGGGACCTTTAAGATCCTCTAGTTCCAACCCCCTACTACAGGCAGGGATACCTCCCTCTAGACCAGGCTGCTCACAGCCCCATCCAGCCTGGCCTTGAATGCTTGCAGGGAGGGGACATCCACAACCTCACTGGCCACCTGTTCCAGTGTCTCACTACCCTCGCAGAAGAGAATTTCCTCCTAATATCTAGTCTAAATCTATCCTCTTCCAGTTTAAAGCCACTTCCCCTCATCCTGTCTCTACATGCCTTTATAAAACGTCATCCTAAGGAAGTATGTTGAAGTTAATTATATTTTCATTGCAGACACAAGCTCTACTCTGTGGTACATGTATAATGCCATATAATATACTTTCCTACCTACACTCTACTTGTTTCACCCAAGCAGACCTATGGAGGGTCTAATGCAACATTTCTAGGGCCAGCTCCAGCCCAGTAGTAGGATCAGCTGTAGCAGATATGTTTTCATTTCTTATTTCTTTTAGGCTCTGGAAAACTCTTTCTCCTAATAGCTCTTCCTGAAGTTTAATAATTAATTGAAACTATTCTGGACACAACTTCAGTGGTACATACTCAGACCGGTCAAAATTCAAGTAGAGTTTATCTACTTCATAAATTGTAATAGCGAATTTGCAAGGTATTGTATCTATATATATTTAATACTGGAGCAGCTTAACCACATACATAGATACTTTGTTTTAACGTGCAACTATTTCTCACTATTCGTTGTTTTTTTGTTTGTTTTTTTAATAATTCTAGAGTATACTGCAAGCAAAATAATCAAAACACCACATCACTGGAGCTGCTTTCACCATGTACCTGGTGACTTAATAGATAGAAGGTGCAATTACAGTGACAGGCATCACACCAGAAAAGAACAGAGAAAAAACAGTAAGCAACTCTGGAAAAAAAAATCCACCTCTCCCTCTGGCATCACTGAAGGTATCAGCTTCATGTCTGAAAACCTCAAGAAAAAAGTGACTGATAAACAGATGAGCTGTCCCAAATATCACAAGGATGACAGAAAGCCACTCAGCTGAGGAACAGACTGTCGTACATCTGTGTTGAGTAATCAAACACTTTAAAAATCAACAAAGACAAAACTGAAGAGAAAAAGAACACATCCTAAGAGGTCTGTAGAGGGGCTTTGTTGCATACTCCAACTCCAGTTGTGGCAGAAGAGAACAGATCTTACAAAAATCAGCAGGGAACAACAACATCATCTCGAGAGTCAGAAGTGCAAAAAAGAATTGGTTCCTGAAAAATAAGTTATATATTTCTACCACTCATTAATTTGGGCACTCAAACTATCTGAAATGGATCAGAAAAATAAACTGCAAACAACTTGCCATACAAACACATACACAGTTTAAAATGTTACTCACACTTCTACATGAAGTGACAGGTTTTCTGGAAGGACATTCGAATTACATCATTAATACAGATCTTAAGTGCTCAGATTCTGGCCAATTTCATAGTATTTTAAACAACCTTTACACGAGCAAAATATGCATTCATTTCAGAATATGAGTAACTGCCATGCAGCTTTTACTTAAAGAAAATTACAGACAAGAAGCATTCCATCTGCATGTGATCGGTATAGCAAGATGTAGAGCCTCCAGGTTTTTTGAAAACTGCCCTACACAAAATTACTGTATGAGCAACTGTGGAAGTTAAGAAATAGAGCAGAGCTATTTCCACAGGAGCACCAAAGGATGGTAAGGTGTGCAGACGGAAATGATGAGTTTCTCAGGCTTTACGATTATGATTCTGAAGTGCAAAGAGAAGAATAAATTTACTGTCACTTATACAAGCCATGCAACAGAATCAGTTACAGAAAGGTATTAGCACAGACAGTGAACTGCTCTACAGCGGCTGTACTCTAGCATTCTCAGTACTACAAAGGTAATGTCCACACAGTCACGTAAGATGACCGAGGGGGCTGGTTTGTGTTTAATACCACTGATTTTATTTGCTGAAAGAAGTATCTACTGTTCCAATTTCAGGTGCTGAAGTATTAAATGTATTTGAAATAAAAATTCCTCTTTCTGTATCTACTAAATTATATAATATCAAGAAAAAATTCTCATTACTATAATAAAATATCTTATGGCTAACGGAAGCAAATAGTTCTTAACATGAGAAAGATATACAGATAGGTTTTTTCAACCTTGACCTTTGTTGAAAAAATCCCACCTGTTCAGCTGACTGGGAGAAAACACGTGAAGCAGAGTATCAGCTTGGATTTAGTAGGTTTAGGGACAGGACTATCAATTGAGCAGAACTTCAATTACAGACTAATTTAATGTATACCCAAGTACATTACTGCAATTCAATAAACATCTCTTCAGAATTAAACAATTCCAATTTGCTTTCATTTCAGCCTGTATGCATGCGTTACGAATTTGCTATTATCCACACTAAAATTAGTCAGACTAGAAGTACTCATCCATGCAATCCCAGCGTTTCACAGTGCTGCATCAAGCTAACCTCAAATGAACCACTTAACTTTGCCTGCTTACTATACAGGAGCATGGAGCAGAGGAGTGTGCCTTCCCATAACAATACCACTCCTCAAGTTTTTCTGGCTCAGTGCCTGCCTGGGTAATTCAGCAGTGAGTCTATCAATGTCCCTCATGTTGGATGTCCAGCCATTCACATTTACAGCTCACTCTTCTATTTTTCTCGTTCTCATATTGTTAAACGTGAAAGTGTCAGGCACATGCCCAACTTTGCATATTCTGATATTGGTTGCTCTGGAAGACTGCCTTCCCCCTACTTAACAATCATACAGTACTAATATGCTGCTCTTGGCAACTCAATTTCATTTTAATCATGCGTTAACTCCTCCAGCTTTGAACAAGTAAGATACTAGATAATTTGGTGGGAACTGAAAGCACTTGGCACCTAATTTGAACATTCTCTTCCATGATCAGTGTGGTCTGAATATCTACAACATTTGATATTCAAGGCACTGTAAAGGTACTAGCACTAAGTGATAGAATAGGTTGGTAAAAAAGTACTGCAGTGGAAGAAAGTGATCTCATTTCTCCAGCAGTCCTCCATTTCCATAAAAAATGACAAAATTTCGATCAATAAAATTATATTCCCTGAGAAGATCCAGACTACAAATTCCTTCCACCCACATCACTACCACCTTCAATAGAGACTGAAGCAGTCTCAGGGGAGACAGCCACCTTCTGGTTTCTTCTCCTAAGACGCAATGAGCATCCCTGTGGTGCAGTCTGAGTAATGTTAATAAAGCAGTGTAGTAAATAGCACTTCACTCCATGCATCATGGATGTTCTTAAGCAAATACCACCTTGCATGCGTCAGGCACAGCATCACCTCTTGAATCACAGTGAATAAAAGAGTTGAAACCTCCAGCTTCCATCAAGAGCTACTGATATCCCTACTGTGTGCTCCAGGACATCAGCAGAATCATTCCCGATCATCTACACCCAACAGCCTTGAGCAAACGCCTCTGACATGCACCACTACCACAGGATTATTTCTGTCCGATGAAACGTAAAGCAAGTCAGATGAAGCTGACTGACAGTTAAACTGTCCTGCTGACTGCATTAAAAGTACCCACAGCTACCATGCCTTACTTCAAGAGCTCATGAAGAGGGCTGTATGCAAATGAAGCTTTCATTCAAATACTTGTTTTAAGAAAATGATTGAAATTCATGTCACTTCTACCCATTTCTCCTACTTGAATTTAATATAATTGAAAGAGGAAGGCCCAATAGGATCTCAGATTTTATATACTGTTGACTTGGGAGGAAACGCTCATCTAACATAAACTTGCTGTCTTAATGCAACCTACCTTTCACTATTAATTCTGCATAATTTGAAACTCCAGATCCACCGTCTGAGCGAATGACACATCGGTATTTGCTGATGCTGCGTTGAGAGGTGTCAGCAACGCTGACGGTAGCAGAGAAACGCCTGTGGTTGACGACTCGAGTGACCATTAATGCCGTGTCCCTCCCATTCCACTGCTGTGAAGACAGACAAAAACAACAGATGTCACAAAGGCATACAAATCATTCATTCTTTGTTATTCTTAGAATTGTTCAGACCTTCACTAGGTTAGATTTTGTATAAGCACAATTGGTCAGGAAAAGACAGCTAGTTAACGTCCCTGAAAAATTTACAGGCACTCTGGACTTAGTGGGCTTAAATGTTATTATATATTTAAGTTTTCATATCTACTTAAATTCTGATATGTTTTTGTGCATTTGATGTGTTATGTATATTGAAAAGGCTGGAGAGTGACAGCTCAGACTATTTGTACACAGTATATCCAAGAAGCTTAGCTAGGACACGAAAATACTACAAATGAATGCATTTTGTACTCCTGTGAAAATGCTATAAATGAACAGCTTTTATAAACCTGGCGTTTCCAGGCATAAAACTTTGTTTCCAGAACAATTTAAATACATTAGCTGGATGAACAGAAATCTTTGTATGTCCAGCATTCCTCAATAAACCTCTCTCTACCAATGCCACGCTACATTTTCCCAACTGGAAAAGTGACAGCTGATGAATTAACTAGAAATCAGCATAAACACCTGAACCTGCTCAGTTGGTCTATTTTATTAGGAGGCTCAAAGGACAACACAAAGCCATTGTGCCAGTTTCCAGTAATCAATTCTGGGAGGTATTTCCAAGGCTATTTTCATTAAATCCTCTAGTTTTGAAGAATGGAAAACAGGTCCCCACTAGCAATGATGATTTCCTGCCAAACCCCTTCTCCTCTTGGAAAAAGGTTCACAGTGCTTCAGATCAGAAGTGTTTTCACACATATCTAATATTTCTGTGGAAAGATTTCACAGAAGGAACTCAAAAAAGACATAGAATAAGCCAAAATATATTGTTGTTAATGCTAAAAGTACTACATAGGCTAATAAATTTCAGACTGAAAGGTAAATTTGAGGATAACAGCTATGATAAAAGTACAATTAAAATGATGGTCGAGTTATTTTTACATAATGCCAATCACATTTCTCACCAATATTTCCAAAATTAATTTTCATTGATACCATGAGGTAAACTGATTCTTGCCTGAGTATTTAGACTGGATTTTAAATTGTTATTTTTAAAGCTTATTAGGAAGTCTGAAATCAGTAAAAGTTAATCAACCACCAACACCACAGCCACTATGACAAGGGTCTGCCACAGATGATGCTGCAAGTTTTCTTCTGCTTTTGTTTGTTTTTTAAGCTGTTTGTTTGTTTTACTACAGGCACTACAAAAAAAGGAACTGAATTCTGCCCTCAGAACATTGAATTAGAAAACAATACATGTTTAAATTTGACTGTATGCAGAGGGTCCCCAAAGGACCTTCTTGCCAACAGAGGCCTTCCATCACCAGTCTGAGCTGTGAATAAAAGCTGATGACTGGTTTAATTATTTTGAAAATGGATGTCAGCTCCATGGCCATGCACATTAAGTACAGGAACTGAGTCCTCATTTGGGACATTAGGTGCTTCACAGTGTAGCAGCTCAGACAATGCAAAGAGCTCAGCTATCTCAGAAGTCTCTAGAAGAACTCTGTAAAGAATATGGCAATCCTGGGACTCCACACAGCCAAGCACTTGAAAGGGCACAAGCAACAAATTTGTCCTTCACTGGGAAACAACACAACACTATTCCAGTTTGTGACATGTTCCACTTCTAACTCCAGAACTGAAAATCAGTGAAGTGTGTTACTTTGTGAATAGCACAACACAGTCTTTCAGGCGCAACCAGCAGGATGAATATAGACATCAAGAGAGGGAACTCTTTGGTCATTTAGTGAGCAACCAGAGGAACAATCTGCCATCAGTGCAGCCAAAAGAAACTGGGAGGAAGAAACAAAGTGGGTATGAACTGTTTTTGCCTGTTCTTAACTAGCCAGACCATAGGGTATGTTTCCATCTCAATACACTTTCTTCAGCCCTTGTCAACAATATCTTTGGAGGACAAAAGGAAAGAAGACTGAAAATTAAGCAGAAGGGAGGGACTATTCCACTTGTTCTGTCTTTTCTTCTTTATGCATGAATGCTTCCAGGTGTGCAGACATTTGTTTGGAACTAACATTCTGCTGTAACTGGCCACTTTTTCCATTTTCTGTAGCACAATTCTGCATTGTATCATCTTAAATTCTCATTTGGCAGTTGTGGCAGTTCTCAGAGGATCTTGATGATAAGCATTTGCCCCACCACCCAGTTGTCCTCCATCTACTTATTTTACTTGAAAAATGGCATCACTTTACCTGGAGCCAGAGTTTGTCATGCTGGGACCACTTGCCCCCAGCAATGCACTGGAATGTCGCATTCTGTCCCACATTAACCTCCACATTCTGAAGCCGTAGGAAATGAGGTGCTTTTCCTAACAAGAGATGCAAAGAACAGGAAGGGTAGAGCAAGGCAGCAATTGTATTACACAGACACAGATATCAGCACCTAGCAAATCATCCTATTCCTGACAGAGTGATTCAGCAAAATAAAGCTATCCTTCAACATTTAACTATTCTCTGCAGAGCAAGGTGATCTTACAGAGAAAGGGCCCAGGCAATACAAACCTCCAGCACATCTGAAAACACAGACTTACTGTCAGATCACAATGTAAGTTCATGGTCACCAAAACAATCTGTTACTCCCTTCTATAAGGAGTAACTGAGTACATTTTTTTCATTAGAAAACCGTGGTTCTACAAAGGGCAAAATAAAATCAAATGTTTGAGGCTGCCAAGCATCACTGGCCAAAACAATTTCTTACAAAGGACTTCTCCTTTTCATTTTATTGACTATCAAATACATCTCGTAATTGTGGAATAACAATGCCATTAATATCAAATCATTGATATTAAATGAAATATTGATATTACTGATAGTACTGTATTGCTGCATTGGCCAACAACACCAATATCTGTCTTTTGCTGACCATAAATTTAGTATTAGTTCAATACTATACCACTGCCATCAAAATGCTAATATCACCAATATATTTGGTGACAGAGGAAAGAGACCACATGATTATCTTTTTGACTAATTATCACTCGCTTACCTCTCAAAAAAAATTACAGGAAAATAATTTTAAAAACAGGAGTGAATCTGATGCTTCACAATGAACTTCTTGCTTGCTGAGCTTCAGAAGGTTTGTGCACCAACCAAATACTCTTAGTAGGACACACAACAGCCTTGCGATACAGTAAGGGTCAGCATTTTTCAATTTCATCTTTACATTTGAGCACAGTCAAAGAATTACATAATTTCGGAGCACATACTAACCTATATATTTCTACTGAATTAAATAGCTTCAGAAGGATGTGGGCATGTGCGCATAAGAAGCTTGGCAAACAGATGGCTGTCTACTACAGGCACGTGAACAGAGAACACTTGCTTATATGCTACGTCAAATGTGTTTACCTACTTCCTGTGCCACATTCTCCACATGCCCAGTTTGCTGACAACTCCAGCAAACAGACTGCTGAAATACAGTGATTCTGTAGTACCATGCTTTCTTGGGGTCAGTAATGTGCATCAGAGGTTACTGGAAAACCACCTTTGGGTGACAGACAGCAAGTACTATGTGCTGCTTGCAGGCTGCTAGGAGTGACTTCTGCCTGCATGCAGATGAGCGAGCTGCAAATGAGAAGCTCTGCAGCCCAGGTATGTGCAGCCACACCAGCACCAAACTCCAGAGCTCAGCTCTGCCCAACTTCCAGGGCACAGGACTGTCCTACAACTGCAAGTGCTTGTGCATACACGGTCAGTGAGCCTTTAGCACAGTGAAAATTGATTCTCTGTGCATTCCTTCACAGGATTAAAAAAGGCAATACCAACTAGACCTTCGTGTTTCTACATCACTGTGTCATCAGGGGTATTTCCTAGATTAATAAAAAAGAAAAACAAAACAGAACAAAAAGCACCTGGTACTTAAGATTGCCTGCTATACTATGATTTATGAAGATGAAGGAGAACCTTAAAATAACACCAATAATTTCAAGTGACATTCAGGCTCAACCAGGAGCTTCCTCATTCCTGTGCTTTAACAATCACAAAATGAATCCAGGGGGCAAAGCAAGTCTGTCCAATGTCACTGTTGACATTTACCCTGGTGGCTGTCACTCCTGAGCAGCAAAGACAACACTGCGAATCAGACAGAAGTATTTACAAAGACTGCAGAGAACTCGTAGCTTGCAGGTTGCCAACTGATTCCAAATGCACCGGGTACAGGTTAAGTCATTTCAGCTTTGGGTCACCAAGATTTCATTTAATTTTCAAGAGGGACCTGCATGTGCTTGGAGACATGGATTTAAACATCAGTTCTAATACTTCACTAAGCAGAGTTTGGGGTTGGTATATATACATATTTTAATCCTGTAACCTTCTTGTCTTTGCCCCACAGTTGGTTTTGTGGCCTCTTTCCCAGTAAAGGGATCAGTCATCACCAAACATGCTGTGGAATGCATGCACATCATTTGGGGGATTTGTTTGGAGGCTGCCAGTTATCAGCAACATCTGGTCAACACAGATTGTAAGTATTTCTTAATGAAGTAAATACACCCAAAGGCCTAAGCAATGAGCACATGGTAAATACAAATATAATTTAGTTAAACAGCAATTAACCATACTGCAGTTATCAGAAATGTCCTGTTAAACTTGAGCAGAGTCCATCACGTAGAATGGTCGCTATTCTTTGGAATTCTGTATTGCAGTAAGAAGGGTGGATCTCACCCCAGTGATACACCCCATCGGTACAGATTATGTTGTGAAGAGCTACTGCTCACTTACTGAAACTATGAACTAGTGAAAGGGGCTGTTAAAGCTCTGACGTGGTGGGGTGCTGGGCTACCTTCCCAAATGACATCACACTACCTGGAAATACTGTGGCATCAAAATAATAAACAAATGTAAATATAATATAATAAACCGAAGTATCACCCAAAAGCGCCATTTAATATGCTACGTAACAACTAAGAATTCAAGCATTAAAAGACAAATTTATTACAGATTACTTTTAGAAAAATAACATATTTGAAGGAGGTAGGTCTAAACTCATTAACAAACACGAAAGCTGTTAAAAATCAGTAGAAGAGTTTGTATGCTACATACACAGTATAGATACAAAAGTCCTCGAGCTTCTGTGTGGATGCACAGAGGAACCAAATAAGTTCACACACAAATGTAGAGGCTTAAGGCCTCTCTAAGCAGGAAAAATGTAAGGTGGGCATAGTGCAGCTAAGACAGAAGAAACAGAACAAATATTTCTGAACAGTCTAATAAACCTGCATTGGTTTTCATTCCTGTGCAAGTCTAAAGCAGATTTATTTTTTATATAACTCATGCAGAATCTGAGTGGGTTTAACATTTCTTTTGAGAGATACCTTTGGGATATGTCCTTTACCAAGGAAATAGTGAATCAATTTTTCTTCTTTTCTTAAGCTACCACACAGGGCATTTCAGAAACATTTAGATCTTTTCCTACAGCAGTACAATTCCGAAACAACAAAACAATCAGAGTTTTATATTCTTGTGACTCTTCTATAAGGAGAAACATCCTGGCACTAGTGAGAGCTCAGAGCAGCTCCACCTTTTGTACAAATTGCCAAGTTATTTAATTGCACAAGGCTGATTGTCTTCAGTTGTTTCGGGGGATACCAGAAGAAATTTTAGAATTGGCTGAACTGGGTAAGTCGCTTACTTTAGACTGCAAAGCCTGGCATACAACTGCAACGCCTGGTACATAACACATTGAGATGGTTAGAAAAAACAAAGAATGCTCACTGCATGGATGGGCAAGAACTCTGACTTCATCCACAGCTATGTACCCTGGATGTCCTTTCAAAGAGACAGATTCAAATATCACCTGAAATACAAAGAAAAGGTTTTCTTAAAAAGAAAAACTGCACTGGTCAATTGGTCAGTTACCACATTCCACTCTTATTCCAATGTCTGATCCATTCAAGGCATTTTATCATTAACAGTGAAGGGGTACCCATGCAATACAGCATGAAGATGCATATCAAGGATTGAAAATCTATTTGATATGAAAAACAAAATATTAGAGCAATATTAATTAGGATTAGAGAGAACTATGTACTACTTCCATTTGGAAGAACAAAGAAGCACCCTGTGTTTACACACACACACACTGTATTCACTTTTAGCACCAGTTCAAGAACATCAGATGTGTAATCATTTGACATACTCCAATTAGCATGCCTCAGAAAGTTGGAGAATGCCCCTCATGAGATTTTTATTTTATTCCATTGAATCAATAACACTGCATGGATTCTTTTGGAGAAAACCTTTCACATTTTCACATGCATGCCATCGCAATACCAGAAAGCAATAAACCAGCAACAGATGACCCTGGATTCTAATAAATGGACTGAAATAAGATTGTCCCAGAAATAACAAAGCTGCTTCTGCCTTTCCCTGGACTGAACCAGCAGAGAATTTTTGAGCGTATAAAAATGTAATATTTCTCTATGTTAATGGTACACTACTTAGACCTATTTTATTTATGTATCTAGACAATGAAAGTGTTCCACTAATTTGAGACTGATTACACATATATGCAATTACTTCTGATTTGAAGCGTTCCGTCAGTACAACACACAGACTGAGTGCAAAGAGATGGGGGCAGGGCAAGGGGACCCTAGAAGATGGATAAAAGGGTCATTCAAACTAAGTCAACTATTACCAAATAAGCAAAATGAAATTGAGGAGAAAAACAGTATTAAATATTGTGAAGTTTACTCAAACAACAATTAAACGATAGCAGGACATAAGAAATGGGGAATTTGCCCATGTTAAGCTGGAAAGGAAAAAAGAAAAATGCAGACTGATTATTTAATATTTAATATGGTAACATCACCTCTTGAGTTAGTGATGCTCTTCTCAAAGGAAAGGAATGAAGTGCTATCCTTAACTCTATGTATAGAGATGAAACGAATGCTGTCCCCAGCATTTGAAAGAGATGTCCCCAGGTTTTGTTTTCTCTTACTACAGCGATGGCCACACTCGAACTTGCTCATTTTTGCATGAGTCTGCAGTAATGCTTTCAAGGACAGAGCTAATTAATGTGTTGAGCTGGCACAGTTACTACTATTGCAGCAGCATTCTAGTGCAGGTACTCATTTTGCAGGATAATTCGTGACTACTACAATCATTACCAGAACACCACAAAGTTTGTTAACTACTTAACGCCAGACTTCAACACCGTTATTTCCACTTTAAATAAAAGCTGGCATTCCTAGTCTGTCACTGTTGAGCCTTTTCTTCATCTCCTCCATCAGAAGATTTAACACAACAACATTCAACTTTCTCAATGCTGATCACCACATGCTCAGACTACAAAAGTAGAGCGGCAGATACTTCATAATCAAGTTGTCATTAATCATTTTGGTTTGTATTTGGGCTTCCATAACTTAGTTTCTGCTCATATTCCCATGATGTCCAAAGATCCGCTCCCCCAGTTCAAAACATTCCAAGTGGAAGCACTCCTGAAATAAGCCCTTTAGAAAAATGCCAGGATAAAAACAGGTAGAATACAAAAATAAAGGGGAAAAGACAAACTAAGAAAAGCTCAGGTGCCAGCAATATAAAGAAACAGAGATCTGCACCAGAAGAAGGTGGACAAAAAACAGGACGTCCAAGGGACAGGAAGAGGAAGCCAATATCTGAAAGATGATCAAACCATCAACAAATGTTTCCTGTGTTCAAGAGCTTCAACAGACTTTCTACGGACTGTATAAATAAGGAATATAATGCATGCCCTTAGTATGGAAATCAGAACTTACTCGATAAATGAAAAGCCATTCACGATAAAAATGGCGCTTACTGGTAAGGTCACAAAGCAACTACTGTGACTCCCTTCAGACTAGGATTAAACTGCACCTTTATAGCTACCAAACCTTTCTTTGGTTATGCATTTGTGAGAAGCTATAAGCTTTGCTGAATTGCTGCATCAATTTCCTGAAAGCCAAGAACTTGGAAAGAAAAATTCCCCACTTCTTTGAGGTAAAAACACATACATGGAGAGCTGTCTTCTGTTAATTACTGACATGGTTCAACGTCTTTAAGGGAGCACAAAATAACCTAAACCTAGAGTCAGTAACAACTGAGCCAGCTCCTAAAAAGACCATGGATTCAATCTTCACATTGGTGTCGAAATCACTGACAAGAGTGGAGGGTCCCTCTCAATTCACACAATTTTGTTTTGACAGAGTATTTTATTACCTGTTTCACTCCACACTCAGATCTCTTTATTTCCCAGTTCAGATTTTCACATTGTTGCCCTTTTACTCAGTTTTGCACCACCTCAGCCCTGTCCAAGCGAGAAGTGCAGAAGCACGTGGGTTTTCTAGATGCAGGGAACTGAGAGCCAGCGGTGAGGAACAGGCAGAAATCCATGCTTATAGGTGGCACGGTTTGGGAAATTTCACACTGAATTTCTCTCACGTCCTTTTAACTTCAGTTGAAAATGTAATAAAATGGCTGAGGAACAGGTGTTTAATGCTTTACACTTTCGGAAGTTCTCAGAAATTAATATAACTGCCAAATGCAAAGCTTTACTCTTCAACATTCTTATATGCCCCTGAGAACTGCAAATACTAAGTCATTTCATGTTTCCTTACCCATAAACAATCCCACATTTCACTGCTGCTATCTACCAGCAATGTCTGTGTTAGCAATGTAGCCTGGCTCATCTGTTGCAGTACGACAGTTTTCTTCAGGCATGGATCAATACCATTCCTTGCTATACATCAAAACACCCCTTCCTGGCAGATTGTAGTGCTGCGCTTGGTGCATTCTGGGACTAAGTTCATCCTTATGGCAAGCAGTAATTCAAGATTACACGTATTACCTTTCTCCAAGTGCTATTACAGCTTTCTCTCACTACACTAAAAACGTATGCAGCCTGGGAATCCAGGCACGACTAACTCCTGGGCAGAACTGATAAACCTCCACCACCCTCATGTTAATACCTAAGCAGAGTGCTTCTGGATGTGGATAACTCATACGCCCCTTGTGCAGAACTGCCAGACCCAAACCATGACCCTCTGGCAATAGGCCTGGTACCAGTTTGCCGCTACTGGCAAAGCTCAAAGTACTCATCAAAACCTCGCACCCAGGGCAGATGGCTTCAGAGTGTTTTGCCCAACAGAATTTTCAGTGCACACAGCAATTCCTGATAGTGCAATTGTTGTGCATTAAGAGAATAATCTGCATTTTGCCCGACACAGATTTCATTCTTTAGAAGAAATACTGATTTTTTTTCCTGCTTTCCCTTGTGCTTTTGAAATACGGAACACGCTTTCAGACCTCTTGTGTACAAATTGTTCTCCGGGCATGCAACTTTGATTTCAAGCTGACAAGTAACACTTTTATGGCACTTTCACTCTTGTGAGTGTAAAAGGAGACATTCCCGTGGCATCGGTACACCCAAGCTTTTGTCATCCTGCCAGCTCTGGACTCCTTTAGTCACAAGTGTTACGATGTCAAACAGCAACAACAACAATTTTGACAAATTCCTTGATTGCATTTCCTCCCTCACTTTTGAGAGCTTGAAGCTTTCTCTCTTTTTTCATTTTCTTTTCTTTACCTTAATTAAACACAGAGAGTCACTAGATTGCAGAAACTGGTTTATAAAATTAAGAGACCAATGACAGATCAGTCTGTCAGGTCCCATATAACCTGTGGGAAAGACCTCGCATTTTGAAAGCCATACTTAAGGAACAGAAAGAAGCAGAAGGAAACTGGAACCTTATCCATCAAAAAGGTGATGCTGAGGAGAGGGAGGGAAAATGAGAGAGAGCGTTTGCATTTTCTGGGAAGGAACCACTCCCAACCAATTACTGCTGCCTTCTGGGCTCTTCGTTTTTGTGCAGCAGAGCAAAATTCTTCTTTGATTTAAAGGATTTTCTTTCTCAGGAAAAGCAAACCTGACCTCTAAAAAGACTTGAAAAAGATGTAATAATGTTCAGGAAGTCTGGTATTGGTATATCTAAGAGTCGGATCTCTCAGTTTGAGATCAGACTGTCTTTTCCAGATTTTTCAAGCACTGATTACCTGGGTGAAAGATCATTTCTGTTATCTCTGTATAGCACCTACTACGAAGCAGATTCTCGTTGATGTTCATATGAAAGTAGTATTGATCACTCTAATATGATTTCAGAGCAAGTGACAAGTTGTGCACGGCCCTTAAAATACCACTTTCAGTGCATTTGCATCTCTTTATCCCATATTCCCCCTCACCCTGTACAGTGCGCTCTTATCTATTCTGCTGAAATCCTCAGCTCCTTTTTGGAGGCAGAACATTAAAGTGTTCTACTTTAGCTCAGATTTTATAGACCTACTACCCAGTTATTAAAAAAAAAGCTTTCCTTCCTACTGTTTTCTATCTGTAGAGTATTCGTCACCTTTTCATAGCCTCTTTTACTGTAATCCCCATCTCAATCATGCTTTTTTAGGTTTTTTTACTATAATATGTATTTCTCGTTTTCCTGCAAGGTGTAGGGTGCAATTACCCAGGCGCTATTTTTTTTCCTTGAATATAAAAGGATAAAAACCTGAAGATAAGAGTCCTCATGTCTACACTGCTTAACAAGAAGTATCTGAGCCCACTGTGTGCATGGAAAGTGCCAATCCAAGCCTGTTTACATGCATATTTCATGATAAACAAGTGGGTTCTAACTTTCCAATAATTTACTTCATCTGTCCAGCTTTTTCTCTGTGACCTAAGAACATCTGAAGAAAAAGGGTGAGAAGAACTATGTTAAGATGTCGCTATCATCTCTTACTATAAAACTGCTATATGAAAACCGATTTTGATACAAAAAGATGTGGGGAAAAGAACTATATTTAATTTTCAGAAGTCTTATTGATAGCAACAGCTCACAGCTCACACCTAGCCAGATGCTCAAAGGAAAAAGAGAGATAAATATTGCAAACTCATACCTGATAAAAATGTGGCCAGAATGTACTGATGGCAAGTTCTGCCTTCACCCATCCTTCTGTAACAACCCCGGAGACATTCCATATGGGATTGCCCTGTGGTCCTCCATTCACTTTCACGTAGACATTCAGAGAGCCAGGACTCGAGCGATCTCTGCTGGATAAGTAATAATGGAAGTCGATGCAATGTGTGTCATTTTCCTTCAACGTAGGCAAAAGCAAGTGAGCTTTCTGCCCAGATGCCCGTCCAGAGCTGTTCACCATCATGAAGGAGCCTATACACAGAGAAGGGAAAAAAAGAATACAAAACATCTGCTGAACTCTTTCATTAAAAGCAGTTTCCTTAGAAAAGTCAGTGATTCCTTTAGAAGCCAGCAAACAAAACACTTCCTCCTAAGAACTCAAACTAGCTATTTTATGCTAGTTGTTAGGTAACAGAAAAGAAAGGATATCTAAATTACAGGGTATAAATACAAATAGATTCATGGCCAGCTATAACCGCCTTAATTAGATAACTTAAAAATTAAAAATATGACTTTGCTTTTATTGTTTTATAACACTGCAATAAAAGAGTCACTCTAAACAAAATCATATTTACCCTTCAAGCAGCCACAGGGCTCTCCTACAGCATACAGCCCCAAATATCTAGTTTCCCAAAGGCACATTCAATACAAGACTACTACAAAAGATCACATTCTCAGCTGGCATTAACCTGCATGGCCCTTACTGACTTCGTGCCAATCTATAGCCAGGAACCCTGCATCTTGGTGGAGAAGCTTTGGAAAGTGGCAAGGTGTTAAGAAAACCCAGTGTTCAGAGCCCAGATGAATGAGGCTTGTTAGGACAACAGCAACATCTCAACTAGAAATACAGCAACAAGGACAATTACACTTCTAGGAGGGAAGGACTGGCTGAATTTTAGGAGGGAAATCTATACTAAGGCAATTTATGAGTTTGTTAACCCTGAAGCTTGCATCATATTAACCATGGCACTGGGTGTTGAACTCGTGTTTTGATTCATCAAGCAGTTATTTTACAGCACATTGTGTCTCAACTCATCTCTTTACTGATGCATCAAGGTGACAAATGTTAGCAATAAGGAAAAACATTATGAGAGTTATTTGATTCAATTCTGTTTAAAGGACCTGCTTTATGTGTGCGCAGACACTCACAGAAAAAGCTGAAGAAAATACCAAGATCTGGGGGGAAAAAATCTATGTGTCAGCAGCTAGGCATAATAATTTCTAATCAAATGCAGCCTTCTTGACATTCAGAGTCCTGATGCAGCTGCCAAGTCA
The DNA here is from genome assembly GCA_024606505.1 of Aquila spilogaster. Lineage (NCBI taxonomy): Eukaryota > Metazoa > Chordata > Aves > Accipitriformes > Accipitridae > Aquila > Aquila spilogaster. The sequence continues at coordinate 17,422,772 of JANHGO010000053.1, forward strand.
TGCTACAAATGTATTTCTCTACTGGCCTCTTGCAGTTCACAGAACATTGAGTTTGAAAAGCCTTGCCTCACTTCTAACCTATCGATTTCCCCAGTTCCATGCCACAGCAGTTTGACAGACACTCAGATGAGCCAGATAAACATTCTGATCAATTCTGTCCAGTGAACAACCATACATTTTCTATTTACTTTTTTTTTTAATCAACAGATACCAGTAACTTTCTCACACAAAACTGCTTTTCATGGTTTTTTTTTTCTGTTTATGTGATATATACATACATTTTGTAAAGAACTGAAAAGCATGGATGCAGAAGAAAGTGGATCTCACACACACACCAGAGACCTTGGAAAACTCAAGCACGGAGCAATCACAGCTGGGGAAGAGGATGTACAAGAAGTGAGAAAAGCTGCAGTCAAGGTGCTCTCTGGCAATCCAGTCTTTCATTTGCATAGGTTGAAAATTCCAATGGCCCCAAATCAAGAAATTCCAGATTCACGGTGAAGACCTCAAGAAACAGAAGAGCTGAATCCAAACTTTTAATTTTCTCTGTAATAATCAAATTCTGTAAGATGAGACTTCCACAAATGTTCACTGCTGATACACTCCTGCTCTCAGTCAACCACAAAATCCCCTCCGTCAGTTAAACGAGAGATTTCACTGAGTGCTGCAGTAATCTTATAATCCACCCAAATAAAGTAAACTTGTGAGAATCTGAGATTTGGGCTCAGGCCATATGACCTAGGGTAATTTATTACCAGAAAGCACAGTTACCAACAGGCTTGGTGAGGCAGCACAGCTGCTGGTTAAGGCAGCAAGGCGGAAATCCAATGGTCTGGCTTCTACATCTATTGAGAACGTTCACTTCTATGACCTCTGTCTGCACGCGTAGATTGTCTTATCTTCCTGTATAAATCAAGTAAGAACACTAGTAAAATGTACTACTAAGAATCGGAGACAAAAGCTGCTGTATAACTGCTCAATAACAGATGGGTTTTGTTGTTGTTGTTGGTATTGTGGGTTTTTCCTGTGGAAGAATAAAGCAGCTGCTGCGAAATGCACCGCCTGCAGCGTTTCGGTGATCTTTTGGGATACAGTACAAAATCTGATGAAGACAAGTCATATGTTTCCCAGATCTAAAATAGAGGGGTGATGGTATAGCCAATTAAAACATTCAGTAAAGAAAAGCAGAGGTGTTGTGTTGTGCATCCAACAAGGATTTTTGCAACACTGGGTTGGAATCCAGGAAAATTCATTTGTTCTGTCTCTGATCGGATCTTAGGACGTATCATTTCACTTCTGGGTGTCTTCCTCAACCTTTCCCTCTTTTGTATTTGGATAATAGTTGGGTCCCCACCCTAAAGATCTACTCTGAAGCTGCACAGTGCCTAACACAATAGGATCTTGAACTGCGCTACATGAGGTAAGTGTTTCAATGATAGGTAGACTTCAGGAGGATTTCACTTTTACAGATTCATGTATAAAAATAATGAGCGTTCCTCTGGGAGAAAAACATCAGCTTTTATAAAAAGTTCAGAGCAATAATTACAATTTTATTTTTTGACACCCACAAAAAATGAATCATATGCTATTTGCAGTGCAACAATGGCCTTTTGTGCAACCGCTGACAATTCCAGAGAGAGTACAGAGCCTGTACATAGTGACTGACACAATGTGAGTGAGTAAAATATCCATCGACCAAAAAACACTTAACAAAATAATTAGTGTTTGTTACTGGAAGAACAGCCTTACCAAAAAACTGTTGTCATTCACAAATTGTTCATAGCCTTAGTTATAATTTATGGATGCCTTAAAAACAAAACCCACACCCCACATCATGCCTAGAGATACAGGAGAAAACGCTATAAAACCTTAACTGTCTCCAGTAAAGTTCTGAGAAGAGGAATTGGTTTATATGATAGTGAAAAAGATGAAAAATGTCCACGTATGGTGCCGCCACTGTTGGAGAAAAGTGCTCTCATCTTTAACTGTGTCATCTGGTGTCTCTTCCTGCCCTTACTTCCACAGAGACCTCAGATGGCAGCTGCCACAAGAAGCCCTTTTCCTGCCGGGTCAAGTTGGTGCACAACACTCCAAGCCTGCCCTTAGGAAGGGATATTATTAAATTAAAGCTTCACCAGTGCCATAAGTGATAGTGAACACAAGAATGCATCTATTTCACAAAATCCTGCTGTTGTGAATAATTTATACCCTGTACCACAAATTGGCTTCCAAACAAACCTAGCTGTATGTGATTCTCATTTTCTCATTTTCGCACTGTGAACTTGAATGCATATCCTCTCCCCTCAGGAACCTTCCAAAGGTTGCTCTGCGTGCTCCTGGACCAGCAACTGGGATGAACTATGTGTCCGAGCCAGTGAAGCTTTTCTGGGCCGTATGCATTGCTTACCAGTAGCTCCGAGATCACTACAATTGCTTCCAGCAGCAATAAATAAATGAATAAAGTTCAAAACAGCCTTTTAAGGACAAGCGTGTTTTTCCTTATTAGCTGTAATAAAAACTGACGTTTTGCAATTCAGAGTCTGACAGCCTTCTTTAGAATGAGCACAGAATTGAAGCTGATGGGACTTCTTTTGAATTTATAGGCCTATATGTGCAAATAAAGGAGGTACAAGCTGGTCTGGCACCAACAAACCATTTGTCACATTTCTCACTCATACAAAGAGCTAGGGAATGCATGAACATGTCACAAACAGAAATTATTGATCAATGAATGACTGAAAACCTACTTAAATTTCTCCTGGCAAGAATTTGTATAAAACAAAAGATTTCTTGAAGAAACTCTGATTTAGACCGACTTTGAGCAGTAGTGAGAGTGGAAAAAACACTGAGTGCTGTTTTGTTTACCTCCATCTGGAAAGTTCAAATGTCATCAAACAGACACCGAAATGGAAAAGAAAAGTTTGGAGAGAAGAAGTGATCTGTGCTGTGTGAAAGCTGTTGGGTTTTTCTATATTCACTGGACACAGAAGTACATCCTCATTAAAGCAGCTGAATATCAGGGTCAATTAAATTTAGTGCTCTTGAACCACCAGGTTACATTAATTAATATCTTGCTAGTTTTGCCACCTTCATGAATAACTAAAACTGAGTGTGCTACGTTCAGATCAGTCCAAAGCACAGAGAAAAGAAAGATGGTAAATAAATTCATTTTTAAAAATCCATTCGAATGACAGGGAACATAAAAAGGCACTCTCTTATAGTTATTAAACATACCACTGAAAATTGGGGAATTAAACCATGAAGAGCTCTCTAGCTGGCCATAAATTTCAATTTTTCCCCTGCTTGGTGCATAATGATGCCTTGATAAGCTTCCTATTATTGATGCATCTGCAACATATATCCTCTTTTTGAGCTGAAATGCTACTTTGTAGCAGATGGTGGCTATTGTGTTTACACATCAGCACTTTATGATTGCATTTTCTCACGTCTGCAGTAAAAAGAAAGCCGTAATTGAGTTTTTAATGGCTTCGCACATTGTTCATTAAGATTACATGAGTGCGTTCTGACAAATGACAGCTGAAGAAATGAGCCACTGAGAACCCCTCACGATCACCAGACAGACCTCAGCTGATGCTCTTTCACTGCTGCCTTTGAAGAACTGCGCTGTTGAAAAGTAAAATTATAGCAACCATTAAAGATTGAATGTAAACTTGAAAAGAAAACTGTCAAAATGCTCAACTGCAAAAAGAGCCTTCTTAAACCCCGAGAACCAAAATCAAGTACAGAACTTTCTTTTAAACAGCAAACTCCTTCTCCCAGTACAGCAATCTGCTTTCCAGCGGCTCCATCACAGAACAGGCATTTTTTTCAGACACAGTGCTGCTGGTTTCCAAAGAACAACTCTGTCCTCAAAAAGGAAGGGCCTGACAGCTGACCCTGTTAGCATGGAATGAAGCAACCTGGAATAATTCCAGTTGGAAGGGGCATCAGGTCATACGGAGCCCAATTCTGAGCTCGGAGCGGGGTCATCTCTGAGGCCAGACCAAGATTCCTGGAGCTTTTACCCACTGAGTCTCTAAAGCCTCCCAGATGGTCCAGTCCCCCTGGGTAACCTGCTCCAACACTTGGCTGCCCTCATGGCTTTTCTGGTCACCCCTATAACTTCTCATTTCAGCCCATACCCCCCATCTCCCATCCTCCAGACACTCAGTGCAGTAACGACCCTACCTCAGCCTGCAGGCATGGAGGGGTTGCTGCCAGGACCCCCACAGCCTTCCTACCCCAGCCTGAACAATCTTACCACTCCTTGGCCTCTTCTTCCAGGGTGCTGGCTCCAGCCCTGATCACTTGGTGGCCTTTGCTTTCCTTGCTCCCTTTCATCAGCGTCTCTGACATTGGGGCACCCAAAATTGGGCACAATACACTAAATGTAATTTAATGAGTGACAAACAAGGAAGGACCACTCCCACTTGCCTGCTGGCTAGGACCCTGTTAATACAGCCCAGGGTGCCACTAGCAGTCAGAGCACGCTGCTGGCTTATATTCAGGCTGCCCTCTACCTGACTAGTCCATGTCCCATTTCATAGGATTTCTTCCAGCCTGCCTCTTCTCCTCTAGATGGTGGTCCTACCCTTGACTGTATCAACTATTCCCGTAGTTTGATGCCAAACTAGAGCTGCCACCAACTGCTGCCAGACAACCAGCGTGCACCTCCCCAGCTGCCACCACCAACCCGGACCATAACAACACCCTGACCTGGAAACATGTGAAGCTCTGTCCTGACTCTGGTATCCATAGTTTCATAGCACTTTTTCTGCAGTTGAACTACAGGACCAAGAGAGCTCTGGTAACTTTACACCTTACGAAACCAAAATGCTCTAAGAAAGATGCTTATTAAAACAGCAGAAGCAATTTACATCACTCATTTTAACCTACAGACATTAGCGAATGACTATACACCTCCATGGTTTTCAGCTGAGACATGAGAAGAAAAGTCTGCTACTATGAATCCCTAATATACACACACATAAAGACATCCTGCCACATAGTCTTTGTGGGTGGATACCAAGATGAAGGGCAGTTTATTCTTAAGGAGAACAAAGTTATTGAGAATAATCTTATTTACAGTAGCAGGTGAGATTTCTCACCATCCTGTCAAGGATATTATGTCACAGGGCACAGACCCGAGGGGGTACCTCCAGTATCCTCTACTGAGGAAATGAGTTTGCTGCTAGTCTTTGCTTATTACCTGTGCACCTTTTGAGCACTTTGTCTCTTCCACTGCAGCCTTAACTCTTTTAAGGAAGAGTCCTCTTAAAACACTTCCTGGAAATCCTTTGCATTTGAAAGTCTTTTTAACAATTTTTTACTTCTTGAAAGTATTCCAACAGACTGCTGAGGTGTGACTTTCCAACAGTATTCTTTCCCAGTGCTTTGGTCACAGTGGATTAGGGTAAAATCCAGCTCATTATCTCATAAAATGACTTGGAAGTTCACAGTCACAGTGGCGTGTTTACAGGACAGATCAAGCAGGAGACACCACACGAGCCAGCTAAGGAAGCTCATGCTTTCCCAGTAATGCTCCCCAGTATCATAGGCTTGCACAGCTTTTGGCAAGGCACATTCATAAGAGCGTTAGTCAGCCTGAATGCCATAGAACAGCTTTTGATGAGCACCAACACTGAGTATGAAAATGGAGAAAAAAAAAAGTATTTCCATATATTTGCTTTAAATTACAACCACAAAATTGATAGTTCTTATTTTACAAAAAGTTACAATCACTCATCTTAGTCATACTTTCCACAAATTTATATCCCTAACCTTCACAGTCACGTATAACAGCTGAAGAAGGCTCAGAAATCTCTTCTCCTGACTGATGAACCATAGAGAGCAGTGCTTGTACAAACTCAGAATTAAACAAGGCGTATCTCATAGCTGCTATCCCTTTCTCAAATATTAGGACAAAATCAGACCCGTGGGCTTTATTTCTCAAATGTGGGCCACGCTGAATTAATCTGCCATGGAATAGAATGAGCTTGATTCACAGATAAACAGGAATATAAACTGCAAGTTCAGTCCCATATAATTCATGAGGACAATTCATTCACTTGGGAAACTGTTGGATAATAGGAAAATATTTTTTAAAAAGACAGCCTTTATTTGTAAAGACGTTTTCTTCTGGAAATTTATGTCATGAGAAGAATTATGTTGCTGGGGTTTTTTTTTATAAGATAGATCTCTGGAAACAAGACTGATTACATATTGCTTTAGCGACTGCAAATATTTGCTGTACTAATTTAAAGAAAGTGGAGATTGTGGCATTGCTGCCTCACTGACCTTTCTGAAACAGGAGGCGTGAAACAAATAAGTCAGAGTCTGGTTTGCACGTTTCATAGTTTCTCTGGGAAAGGAGATGTTTGCAGTTCTTCTGTTTCATACAAAACCAAATAATTACAGGACAATACTCAGAACTGGGGAAACCACGGTTTGCACAGTTTCTGAGTTGCAAACTGCATAATTTTTTAATTGATCCCCCTGACCAAGCCATAACACAGGCATTTTCAGCAGCATGCAGATACTGTTATCAGTAAATCACAGGTATTATCAAAATACACTCCTGTTACAGACATTTCCTAAAGGCTGGGTAATGGTGATCCAACGGACACCGTGAAACACTGATTATTTAGCAACGGCCTGCAGCCAGATGCCAGCTTCCCTTTATTCACTCCGGTAGAAGCACAGGGGTTTTAGTCTCCAAAACCAGAAACACTAAACTAACCTTGATGGAAGAAACAACACAAAAAACATCACAGGCTAGAAAGAAAAAAATACCAGCTTTCAGCACCTTGCCTCTTTACATGCTGGTGAATCAGAGTCAGCAAGCCCACTGCACCTCTAAAATCCAGATGGGATGAGATAAGTGACTGCAGGAGCCAATCAGAGCCTAATTAGCTGAGGGCTTTACGGTGGATGATGAGGTCCTGCAAGAGGCTGTGAAGCAGCAACCTGGGGATTAAATATTCTGTCAAAACTTTCAAGACTCCCAACCCTCAATAACAGACAAATGCTCTCATTAAAGATAACACTCAGAGTTCAGAAACTTTGTGGTCCACTCTATGTTACTACAGAATCCAGTGTACCGATGATATATAATGCAATCTACCCCAACTCTGCGTTGTCCTTTTTTCTTCTATATGCTTTTTTTTCCTCTTCACATTTAGGAAGGGACCCTATACGTTAAAGGGATGCTCTTTTAACCTTACAAAAATAATGAAATCATCAAGTGGAAATAAATTTCCCACTGCTGTTATTTTTCTAACATAATGCATATCTGTAGCTTCTGTTCACATAACTGTACGACATTTACCAAGGACAGCCAATCACAGAGACTGACATATTTGCAATGAAAAGACAGCATGCAGGATTCAGGTTCTGACTTCATCATTTCCTCAGTGACAAACAGGGATTTTTTCACTGGCCTAAAAAAATTTAACTGTAATGTGAAGACACAACTTTTACAAAAACAGCCATAAAAAGAAACACTTGGAGGTGTGACAGGATCCCACATTAGCAAAGGGACTTTCTGGCCTCACCTATAGCCCAGAGCGGTCCCTAGCCTCCGTACTAAATACAAGTATACTTGCACCCAAACTACTGCTAGATTCAGTGGAAAATCAGCACTTAAAAGTTAATTAGCATCTGTATGGAGCACTAACACAGCAGTGACACTTAACTACAATTCCAATACTCAAAAAACCTCTGTCTAAACTTCAATCAGATGAGTCCTGAAAGCACTGACATCTAAAAGTCCTGGTCTGTAATAGGGATGATACAGTTTATCATGAAGATTCATGACAAAATTTCTCACTTGAAGGTGCAAGGTGATGTCCAGTGTTGTTGCTTTCCACTCAAGTCTCAAGAGCAGGTCGCTTCCATCATAAATCACGGAAAGAGCACTTGCAGCTGCTGTTTGCTGCAAAAGCATCTGTGGTCAAACCACCTTTTCCCCTCCAACACCAAACTCAAGCTTTGATATACAAATCAAAAATCCTTGGTATCAAATCTCAGATGAAAGCCATTGCTCAAAGGTTACAGCTACCTTGCAAATGTTCTGCATACCTCAATGCTCCACAGTCCTGTTTAGAATTTTCTTCCCATGTTTTGTAAATGTTTCTTTCTTGAAAGACTGATTGTCACATCCATATGCCTAGGTTCCTGAGAAGCAAACAGTGGCGTGTGCTGTGGAATCGCAAACAATTCTATAAATCTCAACAGCAAAAAACTTTTTAATGGATTCACAGCCTGCATTCATTGTTGCTAAGGTCACTGCTGCAGCATACTTCGAGACTGTCCTCATTCCATTATTTATAAATATGGTATAAATTGCTTTTCAGTACTACAAAAAAAGGGTCCATTAGCAATGAAGTTACTCCAGTTTATCAGCTAAATGAATCTTTTAATAATGAACACGTATCTCTACAGTCAACAGATCAGAACTCTCTATAATTTTAATTATACCTTCTTGTTTGCATCATCATTTTTTAAAACGTGTGAAAATATACACTAAAACCGTGAAGAGGCATTGCTGATTTTCAATTCCAGTGGTTTGATTACTATTTACCCTATCAATTACTATCTTAACACTTTGGTAAAATGTAGAGAACTGATTTAAACACTTAATAAAGTATAGGTTATTAAATGGGCAAATAAGCAAAACAGAGGGAACGCTCATAACTCAGCATAATATCTTTGCTTAAAGACACTGCAAATCTTGTTCTTAGCACTCAAGAGCTTTATTACAGCTGAGCCTTGAAAGAGAGGCCCAGAGAAATGAGTTGTAGGGACATTAGTAAGCCTCAAAGCCTCTTGCAAATGTAGTTCCAAGAAGGCTCAGAGTTCAGCAGAATACTAAATATCTTCTTCACCTGATTTAACCTGTGACCAATTGGCTGCTGCCAAGCGCCTCTCTCACTCAGGGAAAAGGCAGCATTTCAGTACAGAGCCCCTGGACCCGCTCTGAAAATAAACTGACCATTTTTTGTAAGCTCCAGGCACAAAACTACTTGTGGAATGAGCATAATTTACAAATAGATGCTAAAGAACGCTCTCGTGAGGAAATGCCAACAGACGAGTTCAGAGGTAGCAGTCAGTAAAGATTTTTTCTAAAAAGTAATTGCTATTTATTATGTGTGCCTCATAGCTTTGCTTACAAATACGGCACTTCTTTTAAAAATAAAATTCCCTATCTCATTAAAACTCAAAGGCTAAAAATAAAGGTCTCCGCAACCAAGTAGACAGAGACTCAAGGAAAGCATGTTTTCAGTTGTTGATTACAAGTCATTAAAGAATTAAATCAGTACATTACAGCTACGGCAACATCAGCTCTTCCTGGAGGCAGGGGGCAGCAAAGCAAAGGACAGCTCTGCTGCCTCTCCAGATCAGAACAGCCAATGGAAACAGGCTTTCATATGCCTGAACATACATGGTATGCACAAAATTAGGAATATTACTTCTTTCTGGCTTTGGAAGCTGTTTTCTATGAACATCTGATATACCTGTAACGGCCAACAGACATGAAATAACAACTCATGATTATCCTCACAGAGCAACTATCCTGCACTGTTCAGACATGATGTCTGACCAATCAAAGACATTTAAAAACAACAGCCCCTTTCCAGTATACCCTTTGGTTCTCTACTTCTATTTTGTATTGACAGTGTTGCCCAGTTCTGGTTTGTTTCTGAACATATTTTTTCTCTCCTCTATACACATTCTAACAGATGACTACAAACTCCATTATGCCTTATCCTTCAAGTATGCAGCAGACATCTGTAAGATGCAGCCTCATTTGAGAGGTGTGCGGATGGATGGCTCAGGGTTCACAGAAAGGCTCGCTTCAGTTTACTTTAATGTGGCTCCTCTAAAGCCAATGAGATTGAATACCACCAGACAGTTGCCCTGCTAGAGCTCATGGTTCTTAGACACTCCACGGCACCTAACTCTGCATCAGACATCTGGGGCAGATGTGTTCATAGACTCCTGGCTTTGAAAAGAAACCATGCTATCTTCTTGCTGTTGCAATTAATTAAAAATCTAAATTGCTGCACAAGATGGACCCCAAGAGTTGAACCAAAGTATATTTTCTGAAATGCACTCTGGAATCACCTTTGTAATTGGCAGGAGGGCTACCAGAAGTACCTTGGCAAAAATATTAACTTACTAGAAAGTACCAGACTCCAAGTAATTCAAGCACAGTCTTCTTTCCAATACACTGGACTCTTTCATTGCTTAATCATCAAAGACAAACGGCCAAATAATTTATTATGTAATTCCAAAGCATGAGAAGTGTTTTATACGCCAGACAGAGCTAAATATCTCATTAGGAGGCATGCAGCTCCATTGCTGGCCAACTTTTACGGCCTCTGCAACTCATGTAAAACTTCCATATGTTTTGTCTATGTAACATTTACTAGGCAACTGAAGAGAGATTATTACCTTCTGTATTTGCGACAGAAAACACATATTAAATGCAATGCCAAAAGGCAACTGTAGCAAACAATGTCTGAAGAGGAATTGTTTCTAGGAGTTTGTTTTTACATAACAGTGTTCTAACCATATGGACACTTATTTGCACACTTAAGAAATCAGCACCACAACTCTAAACTCAGCATGTGTCAAAGGTTGGATGGTGAGTTATTTTTGTAACAAATTCCCAACTCCGCTGAGCTTGGTTTCAACAGAAAGTGTTAACTGCTGTTAAGTCAGTGATGCTATTCTGGGTTTACTGCAGTATAGCCAAGGATGGAGTTTGGCAGAGTGAATTCAGAAAATAATTAAGACCATCTCAGAAGTCACCACACAGTATGGCAGAGCAAGAATTTCCCAAAAGGAGCAGCTCAAAACTGCAAAAGCAGAGGTTGATGCAGGCCACTGTGGAGGCGTATTGGCACAGCAGAAAGGAGCCTCAGTCATTTCAGCCCACACCTTTACCAGCTGTGATCACTGCGATTTGCTCATTCCCATGGGAACTAAATTAAACCCGATCTTTCTTTTAAATGGGCAATGTTTGTTTGCCTATCATAACTCCGGTTACAATTACAGCAACCTAAGCAGAAGAGTCACTGTCAGCATCCTCATTTCTAAGCATGTTGTCCTCTTAGGGTGGTCATTTTCTAGCTGAACGTTACTGACTTATACTTCAGGAAGAGAAAATGAAACGCTGCCTTGAAGCAGCTCAGTTGCCAACACTGGCTAACACTAGCATCCAGAGAAGGTGCAAAGTCTCCACAGTAAAATACTAATTTAATCCAAACAGAAGAAATTTCTCAGTAACAAGAATTTAGTGACTGGCTCAAGACACGAGACAATATTTGTGCATACAAAAATCCCAAACCATGTAGTTCCAATTAACGATTATTGAACTGGATCCATCACTACACAGAAACCTAAGAAAACACCTATTAGTTACTGAATATTGACAAACATTTTTACTTCAATAACTTGATAGCTGTATTCAATAAGAAAGTTTTTCCTTGAGTAGCTTAAAAGCAGCTGCCTTTGAGCCACTGGACACTTCCCTATGTTTTAGTCAAGTATGCTAATATGTATTTAACAAATATGCTCAATACACTCAACATGCACATAGTTTGCAATAGTTTATCATTACTCGCTTCATGGTCTTTTTGATAGTAAGCAGCAACAGGATTATTAACATCCACAGAGGCTATTACTCACATGCGGTATTTGGAGCCCAGCTGGACGCCTGTGTGAATCTATTTATTTTTACTAAATTGCCAAAAAATGTGTATACGTTTATGTCCCATGGACTGCAGTTCATTTAGAACCTAATAGTGTTATATACACAATGTTAGGTTTTGATTAGAAATTAATAGCATTAACTGAATCACATTTTCTGGCTATGCTCTTTCCCACTGAAAAACATAGCTGTGCAACATCCATTCCAAGCTCCACAGGTGATACAGACTGAGTTGATGTCACTTATGGATGGAAACTCCCAATATTTTACCTGGTAAGTTCTCTGACACAACCTAAATCCACCTTTTTTCCCAGAAGGTAACTTAAATGTAGTACCCGCCACACCAAAATAACTGGTTAATGTGGTCACGAATTGAGGTCACCAGGACTTCACTTAAATGAAGAATGTTATTTTGCAGCCACATAACAAACACTGCACCAAGTCCTGGCACTGTGGTTAAATACATGGAGCTAGAAGAGACAGAAGGGTTGAGTTTACACAAACAGAGATGTTTAGAATGTGACGTAAATAGTTCATAACATGACTCAGAAATCCTAAGACAGCCTCTAAACGACCCCAAGAATGCCAGCTCTCCCTTTATCTCAAGTTCCTCACAGTTCTCAACAAATTTTGTAGTCAGTGCCACGCTACTTATTTAATTGTTCATTTCTTCCTACAGAATGCAGTTTAATACATTATTAGGAAAGTCATTTGGGCAATCCTTTGTTAACCTTCTGCCACATTCAACTATTTTCTATCTTCAGTAGAATTCAAATCCCAAACAGAATTTTGACCCTCCCCTGAGGATTACTTTATTTAATAAACTCTCAGGAGGTATTTCAAAAGCTTTGAAATCCCTGGTAAATCCAGTTTTTAATCCATTATTACACTGGCATTGAAGAAATTTCTGTAAATTATAAAGTCATAGTGCTCTGCTGGTTAGTCTTTCATGCTGGATTCACCTAAGTGGATTCATCTACTTGTTATTGTTTCAATCGTTTTACCTCCAAGCTTTCTAGGATCATCCCTTTTTCTCTTTGTTAAAGAAAGAGACTCCTGGCTCTTCTCTTCAGTAGCCAATTAAGCAGCTGTGAAAAAACACATTAGTAAATCAAGTACTTCCCCTAAAAAATTCCTCAGAGTATTGTAAAGTTTTCTTGTTTGTTACCAAAACCACAACTGGTTGTTTGACCAATAATCAAAGAAGGAAAAAAATCCTCTCCCCCCCCAAAAAAAAAAGAATTAAGACTAGTGCAAAGTAATCAGACTATCTGAAGCGTCGATTTTTGTACCTAAAAAAGAATCTAATTACTGATATTCTAATTCTAGCTGACTCATCAGTCCTCATTTCCTGTAGCCAGGAGATTTAAATAAACTTAGAATCTCATATTACCTTTTTCTGAAATCATCTTTCTACCACAATTTCAAGTGCCTATACTACACCTTGAAATTATTCTTAATGGGTTTCTTTTCATTTTTTAAAGTGGAATGCCATTTTTATCTTCAAAGGGCTGCCAACGATGAGCCTCTGTGGGTAAGGATCCAGGGGAAGACCAACAGGACAGACATCCTGGTGGGGGTTCGCTAAAGACCACCTAACCAGGATGAAGAGAGAGGCGAGGCATTCTGCGAACAGCTGGCAGAAGTTGTGTGATTGCCAGCCCTTGTTCTCATGGAGGACTTTAACTTCCCTGATATATACTGGAAATATAACACTGCACAGAGGAAGCAGTCTAGGAGGTTTCTAGAGTGTATAGAAGACAACTTCCTGGCACAGCTGGTAAGAGAGTGTACCAGGGGAGGTGCACCGCTAGACCTGTTCTCTGTTCACAAACAGAGAAGGACTGATGGGAGATGTGGAGGTCAGGAGCTGTCTTGGGCAAAGCGATCATGCAATGGTAGAGTTCTCTATTCTTGGGGAAGTCAGGAGGGGCATCAGCAAAACTGCTACCTTGGACTTCTGGAGGGCAGACTTTGAACTATCCAGGATGCTGCTAGGGAGAGAGCCCTTGGGATTCCTTCCTCAAGAACTCGAGGAGACCTTAGAGACTCAGGAGCAGGCTGTCCCTGAGTGCCATAAGATGAGCTGGTGGGGAAGAAGATAAGTGTGGCTGAACTCTGGGAGAAAAGGAGTCTACAGTCTGTGGAAGAAGGAATGGACAGCTTGGGGAGAGTACAAAGAAGTTGTTTGGATATGCACAGAGAAAATAAGAAAGGCAAAAGCCCAACTTGATCTCAATCTGGCCACTGCAATAAAAGGCAACAAAAATTTTTTTACAAATGCATTAACAGTAAGAGGAGGGCTAATGAGAATCTCCATCATTTACTAGATGCAGATGGGAACGTAACCACTGAGGATAATGCAATAGTTGAGGTTATCAATGTCATCTTTACTTCTGTCTTTAATAGTCAGACCAGTTATCCTCAGAGTACTCTACCCCCTGACCTTGAAGTCTGGGGAAGGGAGCAGAATAAAAGCTCCATGATTCAGGTGAAGACAGTTAGAGACCTTCTACTCCATCCAAACTGTCACAAGTCCATGGGACAGATGGGATCCACATGAGAGTGCTGACGGAGCTGGCAGAGGTGATTGCCAAGTGGCCCTCCATCATCTGTCAGTGTTCCTGGTCTACCAGAGAGGTTCCAGAGGACTGGAGGCTTGCCAATGTCACTCCCATCGACAAGAAGGGTTCTAAGGAGGATCCAGAGACCTACCTGACCTTGGTGCCAGGGAAGGTTATAGAACAGATTCTCCTGAGTGAGATCACATGGCATGGTGCAGGACAACTGCGGGATCAGGTCCAGCCAGCATGGATTTATGAAAGGCAGGTTCTGCCTGACCAACCTCACCTCCTTCTGCGACAGGGTGACCTGGTGATGGATGAGGGAAAGGCTGTTGACATAATCTACTTAGACTTTAGCAAAGCCTTTGACACTGTCTCCCACAGTTTTCTTCTGGGGAAGTTGGCAAACCACAGCTGGCACCGGTACCCTCTTTGCTGGGTAAAGAACTGGCTGGACAGCAGTCCCAGAGAGTGGTAGTGAAAGGAGTTATATCCAGCTGGTGACCAGGCACTAGTGGTGCTCCCCAGAGATCAATATTGGAGTCCAACCTGTTTAATATCCTTACTGATGACCTGAATGAGGGGATTGAGTGCACCTTCAATAAGTTTGCAGACGACACCAAGTTGGGGGGAAGTGTTGATCTGCCCAAGGGTACGAAGGCCCTACAGAGGGACCTGGACAGGCTGATTGCTGAGCTGAAGCCAGTGGGATGACTGAAAGCTGACTGTGGGACTGACTGAAAGCCAGTGGGATGACAAAAGCTGACTGTGGGATACTGCCTAAAGTTTACGGCTCTGCCCCGCGGCGTGAGGGCCCAGCCCAGGCCTCAGCGCTGGGGAAGGGCCCGGACACACGGCAGCCCAGGGCAGGCTGCGGGCACGCCCTCCGCTCGGCGCTGGGCACAGAAGGCCGAGGGGGGACGGAGGGCGGCGAGGAGCTCCGTCACGGCCTCCATCCGGCACAGAACCGCGGCCTCTGCAGCCGCAGGAACCCCCGCGGCCGCCCGGACGGAGCTCCGCAGCCAACGTGCTGCCGGGGCCTCGGGCTGCAAGGCGGGCCCGGCTCTGTCAGCGCCCGACGGCAGCAGACAGCACCGCGGGGGAACGTGCACCTCGGGGGGGAGCGGCGCTCCGCCTGCGGACAGAGCTGCGGGAGGAGGCGGGCGCCGTTTTGTTGCTTCGGGACAGGTGACAGCAGAGCGGCGCTCTGACAAAACGGCGCCTGACACTGAAGTGCGCACGAAGCAAAGGGGCGGAACTGAATCCGTCCGTGTATGAAAAACGTCGCCCACTGCCATGCATCGATGCTTACCGAACGTGTTACGGAGACCAAGCAGTCGATGTGGGCGCAGTGAGGTGTGTTACAGCAGTGGTGATAGCATCTCCCCTCCACTGGTGCAGACTGTAACAAGCAAGGCCAACATGCAGCTCTTGTTCCTCACTGCTGAAAATACACAGCTAATGGTGTGGTGTTGAAAAATAGCGTTTTGTAGCTGAGGATTTGCTCTATCAGATAGTGTTATTGTGCTCTTTGTATCTGTTGCAGTTTCCATGGAAATAAACAGGAGGCATTACCTTCGGAGCAGCCTACAGAAATTCAGGAGCCAGACAAAACAGCTCCGTGAGCATTTTGTAATCAGTCCTAAGAAACACATCTTAGTTAATGAACTCCAATACAGTGATGTCAAAAAGGTGATAACACATTAGAAATAATTTCAGTATCGGAGTAGTTCTTCTAACAGGTTGCCCAGATAAGTTGTGGATGCCCCATCCCTAAAGGCATTGAAGGTAAGGTGGATGTGGCTCTGGGCAGCCTGCTCTAGTGGTTGGCGACCCTGCCCACAGCAGGGGGTTGAATGATCTTTGAGGTCCTTTTCAACCTAGGCCCTTCTGTGATTCTATGATTCTGCCTCTTTCCCTCAGAAGCCAGGTGCCTTCCTTGTCCTGTAAGGCCTTTCTGCTTATAGCAGTGACACGAAAACAAATCAAACATGAAACTGGAAGTCACTGGAACACTGATCTAGCAAGGGTGATTATATGCTTGGTAAAATGAATAAAATCGCTGACATTCTTACTTTACTAGTATGAAATGTCTTTCAGAGAGGGAAAAAAATCTACAGAAAAAATGTGGAAGCATTAGAAACCCAGCCCTTTGTACCAGCAACCCGTGCCAGATCAGCTTTCCATACCATTCTGCTCTGCAAACCCTTGTAATGTGATTGGAAATGCTTTGCATTACTCTTTCTGCACACATGGAAGTGGGTTTTTGGGGGAAGCAATGGAAATGGCTATCCTGGCATTAACTAGATTCTTTTGTTCCTGTTAGGTCATCTATTCAACAAAAGGTCATGGAGGTGCTCCTTGTGAAATTCTGGCAGAGAGTACGGATGCCAGCTGAATTCCTGACACAGCTATTCAGCTGAATTAAACAAAAATATATTGTTTTGAAACAAACAAAACAGAACAAATAAAGCAGAACAACACCAATTACACAAGCTCAGAAGTCACTGCTGTGAGAAGGTGCTGAGCAGAACCTCACGAGTGATTTACCCTGTAACATGGAAACTTTTATTTATGAATTATTCACAAACCTAGCTTGACACCTATGAATTTTTCTTGGGGTTTCTAATAGTTTGGATTCTGTATGCGGCATTTTTCAGCGGATGGGTTACTCACTGTTCATTTCTACTCGTCACAACCTGTGCCTCTAAGCAACAAAGCAGTGTTTCTATTTGTGGATCAGATCACTGAGCCTTTTATGAGCAAAGAACAACTGGTTCCAACATAAATAGCAAATACCATACAGGTTTTCATTTTACTTTTTCCTCCAGGTAGGCAATGGAGTTCTCAATAGCACCTATTTGCCCGAATTTCTAGGCTTCAACCTCCCCAAACCCCCAGACATACTCCCACCACAACTGATCTCCCAATGTTTCTCTTGCTTCCAGTTTGTATTTTATTTGGCCTGATTGAGACAATACGATGAACACTCTCAGAAGTGGAAGAGAAACATCAACAATGTCAGCCCAGGGCGGGCAGCCTCTGAAAGCAACACCAGGCACAGCGTGAAAGCATAACTTGATTGGACTGTACCAGTTGTGGGAGCTTTGCAGAAAACAACTGCATTTCCAGATTCTGAACCAGTCTTTTCCTTTAGATGCAGAAAATAGACACCAGCCTCATCATAATAACAGACTCAAACTGAAAAAATATGTAACCACTGATGCACAGCACAAAAGCACAGCAACCATATTCGCAACATATGTGAACAGCTTTGCCTTCAAAGAATTTCAATTTAAAAATATTTTAGTACAATTAATGTTTTATTTTGCTCTTAGACACTTTGAGTTTGCAAGATACATCCTCAGTAAACTCTGAATTATTTAGAAGTGTTTTTATTTTAAGAAATTTCTTGCCTGAAACAGTGATAGAAAATCTTTAATTTAGTGCTCAATGCAAAATCTGTTTTAAGGACTATTTTAGCTCTGGGTCTCAAGCAAACTACAGAGACCCACTAACAAACACTCCTTGCCTCAACTGCTCTTCTAACTTTTCATTCTGTTCTGAGCCTTTTGCACCAATGTAGCCTATGTCATCACCCAAAGCTGCACAAGACTGTTGAGACTCACCATACTTATGACTTCCCCCTAAAGAGACATGTTGTTGCCACCGAGTGGAATATAAGCAGAAAAGAAATTTGCCCGATATTATTTCAATGACACATAATAGCTTACAACTGAAGATTCTACAGAAATACACTTGCATGTCATCACAACAGGTATATCAATTTCTAACAGATCTGACTGGGACAATCACATGTAGTTGTTTCTTGCTATCCTAGGGATTTCGGACAGGAGCAAGTCTACATTGCAAGTATCTCTGCCATCATCATCTCACAATAACATCAAAAACATCGATGTTGCCAGCTCAAAAAAAGAGCGATCAAGCATGGAAGTTTTGCTTAATAGCCATTTGAAAATAAGTGCCTGCATGTATTGCTGATGTCATCCTAAAACATTGACATTTCTTGAGAAACTATTACGTAAGTTCTAATACATTTCTAAATAGCTGTTTAAAACATAAAATCTGTGATGTAGCCTGTGTCTCATCGGAGACAACTGAGAAAGTGTACACACTTTCTAATAGCGTCTACACTATTAGAGTTAAGTATGTCCCTCATCCAAGGTGATTCCTTCCAGAAATATCACAGGTCCCTCTTATGCTGCAGGACAAGACAAACAGCGCTGTGCTTGTCTACATCTTTAAATCTAGCATTATATCATGTCATTTTTTAGTTTTGTACATGGTTTAGAGCATTCAACTTAGCTATAAAGTCACAAACAATGCCTCTGGCAACCTAAGTTCTATTTCTATAAAACACATGTGGATATCTGCCTCCTATAACATTTTGTTCTTCTGCAATTTTGTTTTTCACTCAGCTTTAATGTTGCTCTTTAACAGCTATGGCTAAAATATCCAATAAAGTGAGACCAAGCAGCAGTAAAAAAACCCCAACGGCAACATAGTTCAATTAAATCTATGAAAGTCCAGCTCCAGTGAAGCAAGACATACTGTACTTGCATGTGATAAAGTGTGACCCTCTAAAACTCCTAATTCCTGCAGATGTTGCTGTAAGAGGAATTCAGCCTCTGATGGTTTACTTCAACAGGCTGAATTCAAGGACTGAAGTAGTTAAGAGAAACCAGGCAGTGTTTCCACCTTTTGTGCAAAACTGAATACATGGACATTGCTCTAAGTGGAGTGACAGAAACATTCACAAATTAAATGAAAGTATTTTCACTGGAATGAAAAAAAAACAATCCCATAGAACAACTCCGTGTCATTATCTTTTCTCCACGAGCTGATGCATCAGAAAGTACAGCATGAGGTAACACAGCTCCAGAGAGTGCAGAGTCTTTCTGCTTAAGGCACAAAGTAAAAGAGGCCAGGTGGCACAGTAAATTGAAGCATCAGTTTCTCAACAAGATATGCAGAGTAAGTTGCAGGTGAAGAAGAACTAACCTCCTGAATGTTATCTGTTTACTTCCAGAAGTGGTTCCAATGCCATCCAAGACACCTGGGGATTTTTTGTTGGTGGGAGTTTTTTTCCTCTTTTTTTTTTTTTCTCCTATTTTTTAGATATGGGCAAGTGTTCAAAGCAATCTCTTTGCCAGCTATAAGGCATTCACCTCTTGGCTGAGAGGCAGACTAGGAAAGCACAGCTGTAAATTTCAGCAATCCAATGACAGCAGTCCAGTTGGGAAGACTGGGGTGATGAATTCCCACAGAAGGAATCAGCAGTCACGCTGGAATTCAGAACTGCCTACACTGAAATTCATTAAATTTCCATGTAGTCCTGATAATTCCATCTCTTCTCTGCAGAACATTCCTGTATATATAGTCATAGTATACTCATGCATAATAGAGTACTTCAGTGACTGGAAATAACCACAGTGAAAAGAAACAAATTCCTCAAAATACCATTAAGTAGTGAGTAACTCCTTGACCTATGTGCTCTTGATGAATAATTTGTGTTTGGACAGGGCTTTCTGGGGACACTGGAAGGAAGCACTCCTTCCTTTTCCAGTTGTATTTAGACCATTTAGACCTCTTCTGACCACAGGCAAACTTTGTCTCACTTGTTTTCTGGCTGTTAATTAAGAAAAACAATCATTTTCATATTGCAAGTATCCACTTCTCTCATTACTTGAATTACCTCAAATATGCACAGTAATAAACAAGAACAACAACCACAAAAACACACAAAAACCCATTACAAACAGGCAGAAGACAAAATTAAGTAAATATGGGATACAAACCAAAGACAAGATAGTAAATTCTCCTGAGCATTCAAAGCAAATTACTTTATCCCAATGTTTTAAATGGGTTTATTGATTTATCTCACTGTTGCACTAATTCCATATTTAAAATTTTTCCCTGTCTCATTTACTTTCTGCATAGATTCCCTCATGCAGTTTGCTATTAGCTCTCAGAACCTGTAGTGGAGTTCACTGATGATACGTAACATATGCTGAAGTAGAAGTTATTCAAATCCTTAGCGCCACTTAGAAAGTGCTAAGATATTACGACCTTTGAAAAGCACCAGGAATGAGAAGGCAGGTTGCAGAATGGGAAGAACGGCTGTTCTTTTCTTGGGAAAACAAGTGCAGCTGATAGAGGCACGTCCTTTAAGAAATAATTAAATCCTCAACTGATATAAACTGGCCAGGCTCCAAGAGAGGCAAGAGATATCCTGAAAGCACCATGTGGGAATCTGGCCTATTGGTTAAGAGAAAAAAAAACAACCAAGAAAAAATGACAGCAACAAAACCACACAGTCAGAAAAGCCCACAAATTTCCAGTTATCTTCAGTTTGGCGTAAGGACACAATGCTGCCTTTATTATCTACAAAGATCATTTGCCGCAAAGCAAGCACAAACCTTCAACACTTCTCCAGAGCATTTCTTTCCTAGCTAATGGGAGTTAAAACCTCATCCCAAGTGGTAGACCTCAGATGGCAAAGAGGCACAACAAAGTTTGTAAGATTGCCCTGTAGCAGTAAACATCCAATTTTTCCCCTAAAAATTATTCTGAAGACCCATTCTTTCGTCCTGGCTTTCACCAGCAGCCTACTAGAGGAGATGAAGTCACACTGAAAGACTAAGCAGCATTCCCTGCTGATGGACTTTCCAAAAATAAAAATACCAGGGAGAAATAAGTGCACTTTTATTTCCACCATACGCAGGACCAAACTGAGCAAATTCCTGTCAGAAGATATGTACGTTGCATTGATGTTATTGCAGACTCCAGCATTGCAGTTATTACAGACCACGGCTGAGGTGCATCAGGACCACTTTTTGCTGTACAGTTATTTTATGTCAACCACTCAGAACTAGAAAATTGTATCAATCCCTCACATTCGTCAATATTAAAAAAAAAAGTTCACCTGATATAAGAAACCTGAAATTTCTTCCTGCAGTAGACCAATCCTCCAAAGAGTTACAACTAAACAAAAAAACATTTACACTGGATATCACGTGATGTTTCCTCAGAGCAAGGTCAGTTTAATCTGTGAAAGTCACCTGTGAGAAATGATAGCATACCTGACCCTGGAGTCATTTCAATGGAATGGATAGAGAAGATAGAAAAGGAGAGAGATTCCCACTACCAGTGTCCAGAGAACAGGCTCACAGATGGTACTGTTTTTAGTCACTCTCAAATATTACCAACTTTGTGCTGTAGTAATTGCACCCTTGGTAGAACCCTTCTACAGATTTCAGTAACAACCCATGTGAATTTGAAGCACACCTTTTGGGAAAACCGATGGCTTCATGAACAAAAATAATACTTAAGCGTTTAGGTTTTGCCTGCAAGAATTAGTTTGGCAACACTGTTTTCTTTTGAAATGCAAAAATCAATATTTATAACTTAGTTCTATTTACCATTACAAATACATAAATACTTACTTGACCAAGACAAATATCATTGCTTCAGGACAGAGCGATGTTTTCAGAGTCTGAAAAACATCACCTGCACAACCAAAGTGTTGAAAACTTTGACCTGTTAGAGCAGCAAGTACCTGGACAAGCTAATGAGCAGACTGTCTTTTAGTCAAAGAAATGCCAAAGAGAACATGACTAGCCAAATATAGAACATATCAAACATTGTTTTGATGATGATGGCAGTCTAAATGGACACCTAGTAGTATAATTAGTGCAAGTGATCAATTAAAAATGTAGCAGAAAGCAGGAAAAATAATAGTACTGTGTGTGATACTCTACCTACTGAAGTAAATGCAGACAAAGAGGAAATTTGGTTTGAGTCTTTTGCCTTCAGCTCTACTGTGCATTGTTCAGTCACTAGCACAGCATTACATATTGTACTTCCCTAATAAAGTTCTGTGCCTGGGGAAGGCTGAGTAAAAAAACAAGACTAATGCAATCTCTGAAGCACTAGAAAGTTAACCAAGCCATAACCGCTAAAGAGCTAGGACTGACCAGCAGCACAGCTGGAAATTAACTTTAGGCAATACAGTTTCAGTTTTAATCTCATTCATCTTAAATTAAAATGAGCATGTTTCACTAGAACCTTTTATTCCACTGGAGAATGAATTCATCTGTAGCCCTTTAGGAAAGATTTTGTATTCTTGTTCCAAAAGCCCAGTGCTAAGTGCTGCAGATATTGAGCAAGGTGCAAATAACCTGGAGTGTTTACTAACTTCAATTTTCAGAAGCAGCTTTTGCGCTGAGATGCCTGTGTCTTCAGAAAAGCACCTACTTAAAATAATAATAATAATAATAATAATAATATTTCATCTGTAAAACTGCCAAGCAACGGGAGACTTTGGGGGAAGGTCCAGCTTAACAGCAAGGTCAATGGGATGCTCATTTTCCATGTAACTTCAGTATCCTCTCCTCTTCTTGCACTCTTTAGCCTGGATTTTCATTAATAATTCCAGTAGTCACAGTTACTCTCTGCTGTCCAACACCATTCCAACAACATTGGAAGGGGTTTGATGTATAAAACTCTTTTGCAAACAAGTCTGAAAAATTTTTATGGGGGACTGATGGAGTGGTGGAAAGCCACTTTCCTCCCCACACTCTGAAAGTTAAAACTTAGCTAATGTTTTAAAATTGCTTAGAGCATTTACCCTACTCATCTCCTTGAAAGTCTATTTGATGCATTTCCCTTTATTCTAAGGAATTGTGATTAAACTAATGTATGTGGCCCCCTCTCACTTTTAGTTCACAATACCTTGTTCTTAAATGCATCACCAGCTCAGAATTTCCTGCAGCATCTGCTTATTTTATTCCCGGCAGAACATTCTTATAATTCAACAAGGTCCTCTGTTAATCACTTTCCTCCTCTATTTTCTAAATGCTATTAAAACAATATTTTCCTGTTCTCTCTTAATACTTTCAGATCCTCAGGACCCCAGAGCACTCCAGTTTGACCTTTGCCAAATCCTCATCTATCTTCTAACAGCCTTTCTGTAATGGGGTAAGCTCCACTAAATACAGCCATCCAGCAGCCATGAAGATACCTTCAAATTTTTCACTACTTCTGCATATCCATTGCAGAATATGTTTGCTTTTCATTGTGCATTAAAAGCATCAGCTCATCAGCTTTATCCTTTATAATCCTTTTTTTCTATTACCGCCTTTGTGTGCATGTACGTACACTCCTGATTTTCAGCTTTCTGTGTTTCATTTCCTTACATTTGTTCAGAAATCACAAATCAGTTATTGTTCTAAACTCTTGGCAGGAACAAACTCTGGTCCTTGATCTCTTCTTTCCATTATAAATGTGCCTTTTTACAAAACTCTGAGTTTGTATTTTCAGCACCCTGCTACAGATTTGCATATGACAAAAGGTTCCATAGACCAGTTCTAGGACTTAGCATTTTGACAGCTTCGTATACTACAAAGACCTAAAATACATACTTCATCCCAGCTCATGTAGTAACTTCAGATCTTCAGTGGATTCCTCCTCCATGAATATTTCTATAGAACAGTAATAGTTTCCTTAATGTACACAAACATCAACCTTCATTCCAGAGGCTGATGCAATTCCCTCTCCTCCTGTGGTCATTACTCTTTTATCTCCAGCCTTACACAGGAACTAAACACACTTCTTGTGTTGCCTGCTCAGTCTAGATTCAAGATTCAAGAATCAATTCAACAACTAATTTCTTCTTGCATTTAACACCTCACTTTACATCTGGATTGGAAGGACAGAATTTGAAAGAAGAGAGCAGAGTCTTCTCATACCTTCTACCCATCTGTTTTAAAATGTTCATCTGTATCTTTTCACATTTTGATCCCATTATAAATGCATTGATTGTGATGTAGGAAACCTGTCTGTGGGCTCTTACAGTGTGATTAGGAATTATGTTAGTAGTATGCGGTACCTTATTGCACACACTTTGAACAGTCTATAGCTACAAATAAATAATTTATAGGTAACGTTCTCTGAAGTAATTCTATATATAGGAGTATATATAGTAGTGTGTATATATATATATGATACCAGTAGGATTTACATTTCAAAACACTGAGTTATATGTGAGAGTGGGATTTAAGTACCTGAATTCCTTGAACATTCTGAAAATTTCTATGAGATTTTTCAGCTGATAAAGAAAAAATTCTAACTGCCTCAAGTACTAACTAAAGCTATTCATCACATTCAGCATATTCAGCACTAGAATATGTGTTTGTTTGTTTGTTTGTTTTAAAGTCAGAATGTACATAGGAATACTTATGTGTTTTACACACTGGAAAAGTAATCCTGAACACATGGGAATGAAACAATCCTTGTCGCTTATGTTTCACTTTGCATTCCAAACCCATGCTGGAATGATTTTGTGGAAGCAGCAGCTGTCTTCCACATTTACCTGATCTGTAAGAGATTACTTTGTTGCAAAGAAAGTATGTGGGTACCTGAGACTTTTTATATAGAGGTTGTTCCAAAAGTAATGCCTCCTATTTATTTCCAAGGAAACAACAGCAGATACAAAGAGCACAATAACACTACTTGTTAGAGCAAATTCTCAACTACAAAACACTCTTTTTCAACATAGTCATTAGCTGTGCATTTTCACCAGCAGTGGACAAGAAAGAGTCTGCATGCCATGCTC
Source organism: Aquila spilogaster (assembly GCA_024606505.1). Taxonomy (NCBI): domain Eukaryota; kingdom Metazoa; phylum Chordata; class Aves; order Accipitriformes; family Accipitridae; genus Aquila; species Aquila spilogaster. Next base: position 17,447,688 of record JANHGO010000053.1, read on the forward strand.
ATAAAAATCTGCATCAGCAGAGGTAACCCATAGGTTCACAGATGCTGTGATGGCATCGTTGCTAGAAAAATGCTGCCCACACAGTCCATCTTTCATCAGCCTGAACAGATGGAAGTCAGAAGGTGCCAAATCCTGACTAGATGGTGGGTGCCGTAGGACAGTCCAGCCAAAGCTGGGCAGTGTGCTCCACGGTCTTTAAACTGGTATGGGGCCTGGTGTTACCTTGTTGCAAAAGCAAGATTGTCTTCTTCTCTGGTGGAACTCTGGAAGTTCAAGCTTTCAGCTTAGTCAGCGTTATGATGTAATGGTCAGAGTTGATGGTTTGTCCAATTTCCAGGAAATCCAGAAGGATCCCCCTTTCCTATTCCAAAGGACAGTGCACATTTCTTTACCCACTGAGGGCTGCAGCTTAAACATTTTCTTTGATGGGGAATTCACATCACCACTCCACAGACTGCCATTTTGACTCTGGCCTGTAGCAGTTATACCACATCTTGTCACCAATAATGATGCAATCCAGGAAACTGTCACCTTCATCCTCACAGTGGTTCAGTATGTCCTGACAAACTTGCATATGGTGTTCTTTCTGTTCCTGTGTGAGCATCTGTGGGATCCACTTGACACAAACTTTGCAATATTTTTACTCAGCCACCATCATTTCCAATGCACTGAAGCTGATATTTAGCTCTGTACAAAGTTCCCAGGTTGCTGATTCACGCACATGAGCTGATGGAGACGCTCTTCATTTCATGGTGTGACAGCTGTGCATGGCTGTCCAGAACATGGCTTGTCTTTCACATCGCTGTTGCAACTGCTGAAATGCACCGCCCACCACCCCACAGTGCCAACGTGCACTGTTTGGTTTCCATAAACTTTCAGCAAATGTCAATGAATATCAATGGGTGACATTTTTTCTTCAAAGCTTCATACATACTCCCATGTCAGACGCCATTCCGTCAGACTGCCCTGCTGCTGCCATCTGTCATATGGCAACAAAATTTAATGGGATAGTGGTGCAAAGGTCAACTGCCATACCACCAGCATCCACCTCTGATGTTGTGTGTGAGCAACATAAAATAGGAGGCATTACTTTTGGAGTAGCCCACGTGTCAGAAATCAGCATTTATATTTTAAAATTCTAAATTACTCTTCTCATTGCTCAAAAAAAAAAAAAAAACAATTTTGTTTTAAATTACTACAAAATGAAAATAAAATTGTATTGTATCTTCAGATTTACTACTGGAACAGTACGTCCTGACTGAAGGCGGGAGAGAGATCAAAGCTTCCTGATGGCCATTTTCAGAGCTAGAGACTCCACAAACCCATCTTCAGTCTAAATAAGTAAGTTAAATAAGCTTACAGGGAGTCTCCTGCCTTCTGTTTGTGTTCTATATTATAGCTCTAAATGTAATTTACAAAACAAAAGCTCCAAAAGCAGAGAAATATGGTATATAGCCAACATGGTATTTAGGGGGAAATTATGTAGAATGTCCAAATGTAAAAGCATGTATTCTCCAGTTAAGTACTTGATGTTTAGTGCTCCATATAGATTAGAAACAAACCACGTCCCTCCTGTACATCCTTGCTACTGAATGTCATAGTACAAGTCCTGTCCCCAGAAGGATTCTAATGCCTTTCCATTGTACAAGAAACAGTACATGACTTTAGCAACCAATTAAAAGCAAACAAGACTTTAAGTACCGAACAAAAATAATCAAAAAATGGCTGAGAGGTTGCTTTTGTTGTTGTTTTTGTTGTTGTTTTGTTTTTAAGAAAAAGACCTCAAAAAAAAAAAAAATGAGAGTATTGCAAATGAGAGACTAATTCAGGATAATTGCCATCTGGTTTCACATTTGAAAGCTGTGCTTACTGCATGTGAGACTCATGCTATTTTCAGGGGAGACATCTCATTTGAGCAGGAAAGAAAAACAACCGGGTGACAGTCACAACAGTTAACTCAACAGGGCTCAGGGGCTTTAAATGCAACTAGCAACTGCT
>JANHGO010000053.1:17449785-17487635 GCA_024606505.1 Aquila spilogaster
GGCACACTGCTGGCTCATATTCAGCCGGCTGTCAACCAGCACCCCCAGGTCTTTCTCTGCCGGGCAGCTTTCCAGCCTCTCTTCCCCAAGCCTGTAGCGCTGCATGGGGTTGATGTGACTGAACTGCAGGACCCGGCACTTGGCCTTGTTGAACTTCATACAGTTGGCCTTGGCCCATCGATCCAGCCTGTCCAGGTCTTTGTACTGATGCTGCCCATGTCATCACTCAGAAGGTGTAGAAGTATCCTGATGGCTAAGACCCTCCATACTTTTTCCCCTAAGGAGACACGTTCTTGCCACCTACTGGAATATGAACAGAAAAGAAGGTTGCCCAATATCATTGCAATAACACATAATAGCTTATGACTTAAGCTAAGATCCTACACAAATACACTTGCAAGTCATCAAAACAAGCTCTAATGGGAACAATCACCAAGTAACTGTGCCTTGCTATCCTTGGGCATTTTGGACAACAGCATGTCTACATTGCAAGTGTCTCCATCTCCTAAAAACATGAAAAATAGGTCACAGAAGAGCAACCAAGCATGGAAACACTTGCAAAAGTTTTCTGTAATAGCTATTTGAAAACAAGTGGCAGCATACATTGAAGATTCTGTTTTCAAACACACATAAGTTTCTCAAGAACTTTTTTAAAATTCTAACACACTTCTAAATAGCTATTTAAATCTTCAGGACTGTGATGTAGCCTGTGCCTCAACAGAGAACACAGCTGAGGAACAGTAAAAGACTAAGCTATTAGAGTTAACGTATGTCACTCATCGGAGGTGATTTCTTTCTAAAATACCACAGTTCTTGTGTATGCTTCCAGACAAAACAAACAGCTCTGTGCTTGTCTACATCTTTAAATCTTGCATTATACTGTGTCATTTTTTAGTTTTTTACGTGCTCTAGAGAATTCAACTTCAGCTATAAAGTCACAAACAATGCCTCTGGCAAATTAAGCACTATTTCTGTAAAACATATAGGGATATCTGCCTCCTGTAACATTTTGTTCTGCAGTTTTAGTTCTCACTCAGCTAAAAAGCAAAATTAAAACAGCTGTGTTTTGAATACCCAGTAAGGTGAGATCAAACAGCAGCAACCCCCCCCAACAGCAACATAGTTCAATTAAATCTACAAAAGTCCAGTTTGAGTGAAGATATATTGTACATGCATGTGATAAACTGTGACCCTCTAAAGAGTCCTAATTCCTGCTGCTTTAAGAGAAATTCAGCCTCTGACAGTCTGCTTCAACGGGTTGAAGTCAAAGAATGAGGTGATTAAGACAAACTACACGCAGTATTCCTACCTTTTGTGCAAAACTGAACAAGTGAACATTGCTTAGACCAGAGTGGCAGAAAAAGTAACAAGTCAAATGAAAGCATTTTCACTGGAATGTAAATATCCCATACAACAATTCCCTACCATTATCTTTTCTCCGTCTGAGCTGCTGCATCAGAAAGTGCACAATGAGATAACAAAGCCCTGAACAGCGCAGTGTTTTTCCACCAAACGCATGAAGTGAAAGAGGCCATGTTGCACAGTAAAATAAGCATTAATTTCTCAACTAGCTATGCAGAATAAGTTGCAAGTAAAGAAGAAAGAACAAGTTGCAAGTAGAGAAGAATTGGCCTCTTACGAGTTACTTATTTACCTGCACAAGTAGTTTCAATGCCATTCCAAGGCACTTGAGCTTTTTTTTTTTTTTCATTTTTTGAGGTATGGCAAGTGTTCAAAACAATCTCCTTGCAACTCTGAAAAGGCATTCAGCTGTTTGCCAAGGGGCAGACTGGGGAAGCACAACCGCATCCTTAAGAGTGCCGCTGTAGATTTTGGCGATCCAATCATATCAGTTCAGTTGAGGAAGGCTAGAGTCAGACATTCCCGCAGAAAGAGTCAACAGTCAAACTGGAATTCAGGACAACATACATGGAAATTCATTAGAGTCCCCATATATTCCTGCCTGTTCCATCCCTCCTCGGCAGAAAATGCCTATATGTATTATGTGTGAGTGTACTATGACTGTAGAGTATTTCAACAACTGGAAATAATCACAATGAAAAGAAACAAATTCCACAAAATACCATTAAGTACCAAGTAATTCTGACCTGTGTGCCTTTGATAAATAATTTGTGTTTACACAGGGTTTTCTGGGGATATGAAAGGAAACACTCCTTCTCTAGTTTTCTACAGACCTTCTCTGTCCACAAGCAAGTTTAACCTGGCTTGCCTTCTGGCTGTTAATTAATAAAGACAATTACTTTTAAATTGCAAGTATCCATTTCTATCATTACTTAAAATTACCTCAAGTGTGCACAGTTATTAATTATTTTTTTTAAAACCTACATTACAAACAGGCAGAAGGCATAAAATTAAATAAATGTGGGGCATGGACTTAACACAAGCCAGTAATTTCTCCTGGGCATTCCAAGCATATTATTTTCTCCAAATATTTAAAATGGGCTTATTGATTTATCTCACTGTTCCACTAATTCCACATTTTTAATTTTTCCCCGCCTAATTTACTTTCTGCCTAGACTCTCTCATGCAGTTTGCTTTAAGCTCTCAGTATTTGTAGCGGAGTTCACTGATGATACATACCATATGTCGAAGTAGAAGTTATTCAAATCCTTTGCAATATTTAGAATGTAGTAAGATATTATGACCTTTGAAAAGCACCATGAATGAGAAAGGCAGGTTGCAGAATAGAAAAAATGCCTGTTTTTTTTTCTTGGGAAAACAACTGCAGTTGACAGAGGCATGCCCTTCAAGACAAAAATTATATCTTCAACTGCTGCAAACTGGCCAGGCTCCAACAAATTCAAGAGAGATAAGAGACACACTGAAACCACCATGTGGGAATCTGGTCTGTTGGTCAAGACCTACATTTAAGTATGAGGAAAAAAAGAAGAAAAAAAACCAACCCCCCCCCCCCCCAAACCCACACCAACACACAAAACCCCCATACAACCAGAAAAGCCCACAAAACTCCTTTTAGTTTCAGTTTACCATAAGGATACAGTGCTGCCTTTGTTATTGGCAAAGATCATAAAGTAAGCACAAATCTTCAACATTCCTGAAGTGCAGTTCTTTCCTTGCTATGGGATTTAAGACCTCATCCTAAGTGGTAGACCTCAAATGGCAGAGAGACACAATAAAGTTTGTGATAAGATTGCCCTATGACAGTAAACAACCCATCTCTTCCCTAAAAATTATTCTGAAGACTCACATTTTAACCCTGGGTTTCAGCAAAAGCCCACCAAAGCCAGTACTTTACCAATGACTGAAAGTTTCTGGACGACCATCTCTACCTTTCCTAGCAGCACTTCTTACTGGAAGAGGAAACGGACCACGGTAACAAGCTCTCCATGGGGCCATTCTGCAAATTACTCAACACATTTTTGGAGGAGAGATGAAAACACACTGAAAGATTAAGAGGCAGTCCCAAACTGAGGGGCTTCCCAAAAATGAAATGGGCTGGAAGCACTTTAATTTTCACCACAGGCAGGACCACAGTGAGCATACAAATAAATTCCTTTCAGAAGAGATACATGTTCTATTACTGTTATTGTACTGGTGAACAGCACAGTCCTTCAGCCTAGGGTTGAAGCGCAGCAACAGAACTACCTGCAGTAGTACTACTTTATGTTAATGACACACCTCTAGGTAATGGTAGCCATCCCTTACATTTGTCAATAATATTAAGAAAAAAATTGCCTGAAATAGGAAATTTAAAATTTCTTCCTACAGTAGAACAATCCTCTAAAGAGATACAACTGATCAAAGAAACATTTATGCTGGATATTGCATGATGTTTTCTCAAAGCGAAATCAACTTAACCTGTGAAAGAGTCACCTGTGAGAAATAATGGAATACTTGACACTGGAGTAATTTCAAGGGAATTGCTAAAATATTCAAACATACATGGGCGAGTCAGGACAAACAGATGGAAAAGGAGGGACATTCCCACCACTAGGTTCCAACAAAGAACAGGGTCATAAACAGTACTGTTTTTCTCTGCTCTCAAATATTACCAGACAATTTTATGGTATAGTAATTGCATTCTTGTGTACAGATGTCAAAAACAACCTGGGAATCTGAAGCACACATTCTGGGAAAACTGACAGTTTCATGAACAAAAATAATGCTTAAATGTTTATTTTTTGCCTGCAAGAATTAGTTCTGAAATATTTTAAAGAAATCAAGTTTTTTTAATGAAAGAATCAATATTTATGACTTTGTTCTATTCACTATTTATCAAGATACTTATGTTAATTCTTATCCACCAAGACAAACAACTACCATTCCTTCAGGACAAAGCAACATCTTCACAGCCTGAAAAACATCATCTGTACATACATCTGTTGAAAAATTTGACATATAAACAATAAGCATCTAGACAAGCTCATGAGCAGAACGTCTCTTAGTCAAACTAGCACCAAAAATCCACGAAATACTCCACTTCAGGAAGAACACACAGACTGGCCAAATGTAATGTTTAGGATATACAGAATGTACCAAATGCATTGTTTTGACTCTAACAGCAGTCTAAAAGGATGCTTGATAGATAATTAAAGCAGTCAATTAAAAAGATAACAGAGAACAGAAAAACACAATAGTATCATATATGATAGTATGTATACTGAAATAAACTCATACAAAAAGGAGACTTGGTTTCGGTTCTTTGCCTTCAGCCCTAGTGCATATTATTTTTGTCACTAGTACAGCGTTGCATATCATTTGCAACAAACTCAATTAAGTTCTGCAGTTAGGAAAGGTTGAGTAAAACAACAGGACTAAAGCACATACTGGACCACTGTCACTAGCAAGCGAACCCATACTCACTGAAAAGCTGGGACTGATGAGTAGGACACCTGGAAATTAACTTCAGGCAATAAAGTTTCAGTTTTAACCTCATTCATCGTAAATTAAAAGAAGTATGTTTCTCTAGAAACTTTTATTCTACCAGAGAATTAATCCTTCTGTAGCCTTTTTAGAAGGATTATATACAGTTGTTACAGAAGTCTAGTGCTTAGTATTGCAGATACTGTACAAAGTTCAAACAATCTAGAGTGTTTGTATTGGTCTATTTGCAGAAGCACGTTTTTGACTGGGATGCCTCTGTCTTCAGAAAAGCTTCTACTAAGAAAATGTAAAGAATGCTACACCTCTGGAACTATACCAGACAGAAACTTTTGGGGGAAGGTCCTGTTTAACAGCAACATCAATGCGGTGCTCATTTTTCAGTATAACTTCAGAGTCTTTCTCTTCTGCTCTTCTTCCACTTTTTAGCCTGGATTTTCATTATCCCAGTAGCCACATGAACATTAAAATCTCCACTCTCCAACACTATTCCAACTAAGTGAGAAGATTTTAGATGTATATAAAACTTTTGCAAAGAAAGCCTGGGAAATTTTTATGGATTAAAGGGCTGGTGGAAAGCCACTTCCCTCTACCTCCCCAGACTGAGAGTTATAGCTTAGCTAATGTTTTAAAAGTACTTAGAGCATTTACCGTACTCTTCTCCTTGAAAGTCTCTATTTGATGTATTTCTCTTTATTCCAAGGAATTGTGATTAATGTGCATAGCCCTCTCACTTCTAGTTCACAATGCCTTGTCCTTAAATGTATCACCAGCTCAGATATTCCTGTTGCATCTGCCCATTTTATTCCCAGCAGAACATCTTTGTAATTCAATGAGGCCCCCTGTTAATCGCTTTCCCACCTCTATTTTCTAAAGGCTATTAAACCTATATTTTTCCAACCTCCCTTAATAATTTTAGATCCTCAGGACCCCAGACCATTCCAGCTTGACCTTTGCTGTATCTTCATCTCTTTTCTAACAGCCTTTCTATAATAGGGTGAGCTCCACTTAATGCAATCACCCCAGCTGCCCTGAAGAGACAGCTAGAATTTTCGCTCATTCTGCTCATTCATTCCAGAATTTGTTTGCTTTTTATTGTGCTTTTAATGCTTCTAAGTAATGCATTATTGGCATCAGCTTTATCCTTTATAACCCTCTTTTCTATTACTACCTTTTTCTTTTCTTCTTTTTTTTTTTTTTTTTTGAACTGTATGATTACTTGTATTCCCCTTGTTTTCAGCTTTTACAGCTTCATTGCCTTACATTTATCTAGAACTCCCAAATCATTTATTGTCCTAACCTCTGGACTGGAACAAGCTCTAATCTTTTTTATTCCTTTGATCATAAATAACCTTTATATAAAACCTTAAGTCTGTGTTTTCAGCATTTTGCTACAGACTTCCCAATCACATCCCTGTAAGAAATTCCACAGGCCAATTCTAGGAGTTATCATTTTAACAATTTGCGGTATAGCAAAGGGGTAAAATACATACTTAAGCCCAGCTCACACACCAATTTCAAATATTCAATGGATTCTTCCTCCACAAATATTTCTAGTTAGTTTCTTCAATGTACACACATACCAACCTTCATTCCTGAGGATGATGCAGTTACCTCCCTTACTTCAGATTATGCTCGTTATTCTTTTATCACCACTTTTACACAAGAACTACTCCACTTTTTATTTCAGTCCAACTAGATCTAGATTAAAGAATAAATTCAACAGCTGATCTCTCGCATTTAGCATCTCATTTTACATCTGGATAAGGAAGACAGAATTTGGAATAACAGTACAAACTTTTCACAACTTCCAACCTCCTGTTCTAAAATTTGGATCTATATCTTTGAACGTTTTGATCCTGTTATCAACTCATTGACTGTGATATAGGAAATCTGTCAGTAGCATCTTACGATATGATCAGGAATTTTATTAGAAATATGCAGTATCTTATTGCACATACTTACAACAGTCTATAGCTACAAATAAATACTTTAAATGTAACATTGTCCAAAGTACCTAAGAGATATAAAGAAAGTATACCAATAGGACTTACATTTCAAAACATAGTCATCTGTGAAAATGGGATTTAAGTACCTGAATCCCTTGAGCACTTACTGAAAGTTGTCTGTAAATTCCTATTATGAGATTTTTAAATTCATAAAGAAAAAATTCTCATAACTGCCTCAAAATATTAAAAAACCCTATTTATTATATTCAGCACTGAAATGCAGGTTTAAAAAACTATCAAATATTTATCATCAGCCCTTTAATAATTTCTGATATATGAGACGGGCTTCCACATCAGCTGAAAAGAAATTTTGTTTCCTCCTATTTATCATCTCCTCTTCCTCACCATAAGTCAAAGCAAATGTTGAATCTATCATTAAAAGAAAAAATTAAGGGTGGAAAGAATTAAGGGTGGAAGGTAGAAACAGGGTTCTTTTATTTAAGATTTCTTTTATTCAAGATTTCTTTTGCAAACGTATAAATAACAATCAAGTGCACTTTGGTAGATAAAGAAGAAATATATTTGATCTCCCTGAGAGATACCACGTATCTTGGAGATAGTAATATTCTCTGGAGCAGTAGCTACCAAAATTTGGACTTGATGCCCAGGTTACTTCAGTGAATGAGAATTTTGCTAGTCCTCAAAAGGAAAAAGATTAGATGAACTATGCAGACAAGTTCTCCTCTTTCAGGACCTACTTTTTTTTTTTTTTTTTTTTGCTCGACAGTCTTTCTTTTAGCAAGATACTGAAAAGAAGACAAGAATTGCTCATCACCTTGAATAATAAATGGCAATGCTCGTTTTAAATGTTGCCCTGCCAGATGTAGGTCCCAAAATTTTCAGAGATTATTTCCTTGTGTAGAACAAGAAACTCAATACACTTACACCTAGCAATCAATGGAGATAGTGGAAGCTATTCTTAAGAAGATTAAAAAAAAACCAACACCACAAAGTCATCTGAATAGCAAACCTGGATCTATGCAACAAAACTCCCACTTACTCAGACATTTTCAGAATAATCATCACCTGATATCACCCTGCTCTTCAAACATCTTCTCAGGGGTTGTGCCAAGACATGGAAAGTAAACTTACCTTATAAATCAGAACGCGTGTAGAAATATCTGCGAGTTTTACAAAGTAGAAAAGTCATTCTGAAGGCACTGGAACAAAACAATCCTGACATCTTATTTTTCACTTTACAGTCCAAACCCCAAGCTGCTCACAGAGCAACTACAAAAGGCAGAATGATTCTGTAGAGGCAGCAACTTTCTTCCACTTTTTCCCGATCCAGCTGAGCTAACTTCCTTTGTTGCAGAGAAATTATACAAAAATACCTCAGATTTTTATATTTCAGAAATCAGTATCCACATTTTTAAAATCCACATTACTCTTCTCATTGATCAAATAACCTTTTTTTTTTTAAACACTACAAAATGAAAATAAAATTGGTCTGCATCTTCAAATTTACTATGAGAACAGTACCTCCTGTCAGAAGGAGGGAGAGAGGTCAAAGGTTCCTGATGGACATTTTCAGAGCCTAGAGACTCCACAACCCACCTTCAGTCTACATAACTTGAAGCTAGGGAGTCTCCTTCCTTTTGACTTGTATTCTAGGCTATAGCTCTAAATGCAATTTAAAAAAAAAAAAAAGCTCCAAGACCAGAGGAATATGGTATATAACAACTATGGCATTTAAAGGGAAATAATGTGGATTGTCTGAATGGGAAAACAAGCCATATAGTCTCCTGTTATGTACTGGACCATCAATGCTCCATACAGATGAGAAGCAAACCAGGTCCCTCCTGTACATTTGTGCCACTGTACTGTCCCCAGGAAGACTCCATTACCTTTCCAATGTACGAGAAAAAGTACATGACTTTAGCAACCAGTTAAAAAGCAAACAAGTCTTTAAATGTCAAAGCACAGTAATCACAAGTGCCTTTTAAAAAAAATAAAAAACCAAAAACAAACAACTCCAAAAACTGGGAGTATTGCAAATGAGAGACTAATTCAGGATAATTGCCATCTGGTTTAACATTTGAAAGCTGTGCCTCCTGCATTTGAGACTCATGTTATTTTCAGGGGAGACATCTCATTTGGGCAGGAAAGAAAAACAACTGGGTGACAGTCACAACAGTTAACTCAACTGGCCTCAGGGGCTTTAAATGCTAGTAACAACTACTGGGATTAAAAAGAGTAAGTGTTGAATTCAGAGTTTAATGGGTGTCCTAAAGTAGTTTCAGATTTCTGCTACAACTTAAGGTGACACAGGCAATGCACAAGCTTGTAACAGAAGGGAGAAGGATCCTCCACAGAAGCAGAAGTACTACTTCCATTTCACTCCCTCCTGCCCTGCTTTTCCCTCAAGAATAGCAGATGAACCAAGGAAAAATGAAGCAAATTTACAACAGAGCCAGCTTGCAAAGCACTGCAGGATAATTTCAAAATCATCACAGAAACGTCAAATCACACTACTCTTAACAAGAGTGAGAGAAGTAGACCTGGCATGTCTAGGCTCATCTGCCCTTTTGCATTGATTTTACTTAGAAAAAGCATTTCAGGGGAAAAAAAACCCCAACTGTCAACTTGTTTTTACTAGAGAGGCAACCAGTCTTGCAGTACAAAGTATTCACTTATTCATCCCAAATAGAATTGGCTACAGGAAAATTATTTAAGCCTCAGTGAACCAGCAAGTGTCATTTGTGATCTTTTTCTATACGCTGTCCAATCCTTTATTGTTTATTCAGCTTCTAATACTTTCTGTTTATCTACTGATATTTTTTAGAGGCACCTGTTGCAGTTTGTTAAGCACCCTGGAACTGAGTTACTGCTGGCATCAGCAGGGTCTCTGCCTCACTGAATCCACAGGCTCATGGATCCAAATCTGCCAATTCACTCAGATCACAGAGTCGACACCTTTTCTATTCGTATGTGAAACTTAGAAAAGTCTGAAGAAACCCATACATGTCAGAGACTTGTCTGAGCCTTCATCTCCACATTCAATCTACACTCAATATGGTTTTTTACAGAATTCAACAGAATCAAACAGATCTTATTGTAGAGATTAATTTAACAAGTTATTCACACGCTGCCAGTGAGGATATACCAGAGTGCAGAGAAGAAAGATTACAGAAACTATTGCCCTGATTTAGCCCCTGCTCACATAGTGTGGTCGCAGTCACGTAACTGATTATCATCCTCTCCCCACTCCCAGCTCAGGTGCACAGAGCTCTGGAATGAAAGGCCCATCATAACAGAGACACTAATTTCACTTGTACGTACAGATTAGATTCTTGTCACATTATTTATTTCTTTTTCCTTTAATGTTTGTTTAAACCTTACAAACGGTACGCTGATTTAACAAGGCAACCCATAAAACTCAGTAATATACCTGTAAAGTGGCGGGGGGTGGGGGGGGAGCTGGGGGAGCAAGCTCCAGCTTTTTAGCTTTGCTCTCAGGACATTACAAGGAAACACTTTGTGCCTAAGGTTCAGCAGAAGTAGGTTCTGACCCCAATTCTCAAAGAATTTTTTTGTCAGGGACACTGACAATTTGCAAAAGGCAAGTTACTTCATTTCTTACCTCAGTTACCAGCTACAACAGGAACAATGTATATTGCTCGTTTTGCTTGCTTTAATTGGCCTATATTAGCAATAAGATCTTAAATAGAAAACTGATTCCTGACTCTCAAAAGCATCATTTAGATAAACTAAATAAATCTGCTTAACCTTTTATTCCCTCTTAATTATTTAGGGTGAAGCATTAGGAGCCCCTCCTACTATGCCAAAACCCTCAGAAGTTGCTTATCTCTAGTTCACATGAACTTTCTTCTAGAATATCTAAAACCAAAAAATAAAAGCAAAACGATTGGAAATATCTTTCTAAATTCTAACTGATAATTTTTAATCTTTCTAAATTGCTACTGCAGAATAAGGAAGGAGGTAACTAAAATTATTGTTATTAAGTAGTTGGTCACAGAAGCTGCATTTCTGCTAAAAGATAGGTGTGCATTTAAGCACACCTGGAAGCTCTGGCCCTCTAGTCAAGGGTTACCCAGTTCTGCTTCAGCAACAGATGATTTGCTGGAGCATCCCACAGCTTCCTTTTCATCTGGTTTCCTTCCTCCGGAAATAAAGAAATTGGTGGGAGTGCCCAGTCTCATCTTGATGCATAGAACTGGGAAATACAGAGACTCTGAACCACAGTGTATAGCCAAAATTTGTGTGTGATGGTATACCTTCCATAATATAGATGCTGAGATTAAAAAACAAAACTCCTGTCCTCTTTATCTATGTAGGTGGTATGCTGGACATTGAGACATGTCACAGGTAGTTTGCTGCAGATAAGAAATGCATAACATTTAAATGTAAGCCTAATAAGTGTAACTGTCAGAAGTACAAATATATTTCATATCAAAGCTCGAATAGCTTTAAAAAACATTCCTGAATGTCCTATCACTTCTGTTCTCAGGGTTATCTGATTCCAAAGCTTTTTCTTTTTAAGATTTGTCTTGTAAAATTTAAGACAGGTTCATAGCTTTGAACTGGAGGGGAGATGATCCAGCTGCATTTACCTTCACATAAAAGTGGTCTTTCCCTCAAATGCTCAGCAGCACTCTATAATCCTTAATTTCAAGGTAAACATCTGCTTCTTCACAATCTTGGCCTATACACCTGTGAACAGATCATATATTGTCTCTAGCACAGGTCATTGCACAATGAAATTTCACACAGTAAAGAAATAAAGGAACCTGTAGGTGAGCTGCTGCCCTACTAGGTATCAAGCAGCTGAATAAGACTATGAAGTCTGATTTCCGTTCATTTAATTTGTGGGAGACTGAGCGTTCATAAGGCAGCAACTTAGGGAAATATGCAGACTCTGCAGCAGCCCATAGTCCCTTTGTTCAACTTGCATAAATCACTACTTTTTTTTAATGTTTTCTGGAGCTGAAACTGTGAGAGCACAGGTGCCAACAGGGCTCTGTTCCACCACACCCAGCAAGAGAGGATTGCTCCCAACTACATTCTGCTCTGCTGAAATCTCACATAAGATCTTCAGAACATATTTTAATTTAAAGCACAGGGGTCACAGGGTAAATGGCTGCACTTGCTACAAAACACAGGAAACAAATCTAGTTTCCCAAGGAAGCAAACAACAAATTTACAACTTTAACAATTACTTGTGGTATATTTATCCTCATCTCTCAACACACAAATGTTTTCAGTGACTTGAGGCAGATTGTTTCACTGGTAAGAGATACAAACTGCCAGGAAACAGCAAAAGGCAATTAGTACATCACTATCTCTTTTGTAATCACAGATGAAATTTCTGTTGGTTTTTTTTTTTTTTTTTTTAATCCCCTATTGCTTGTTCCCCCAAACAAGCAAGACATCACCTTGAAAATGAATGCAATTAATTATATTAGCTAAAGCTTTTAAAACAGAATGGCTTCTCATTTACATTCCTGGCAGAAATTCAATAAGATTGCACTACGGTAATGTTGATGGACTGCTGCTGCAGTTATACCAGTATCCTGAAAAAAACATTTTTAATGTTCATGACGGGATTTTTAGAGCTAAGTACTTTGAAGTGTTAAGTATTCTCAAGTAAAGCCACAGTGAAGAGACTACAGAAAAGATAGTTTACTGGGTATTAACTGAAGCTGGAACCATTTCCTTCCCTTTTGCACCAAACTCTCCATACGCTTTTAGCTAATCAAAAATTAGCTGAATTCTCTTACATGCCTCAACTAATTACTAAAGATGTCTACCAAACCTACAGTGTTTCACTTATGTACCTGAACACTTGCCCTCTCTTAGCACAGTTGCAGCTGTGTTGGTATGAAGTGATTGCATAGCTTATTATTTGTGTACAGGGATTTCTTGATGTTACTTTGGTATCGGTGGAGCAGTATGTGGTGGTTTAACCCCAGCAGGCAACTAGGCACCACACAGCCGCTGGCTCACTCCTCCCCCCCTCCCAGTGGGATGGGGAGGAGAATAAAAAAAAAAAAGAAAAAAACCTCGTAGGTTGAGATAAGAACAATTATAACTAAATTAAAATAAAATATAATAATAAAAAACCAGCATAATAATTGTAATGAAAAGGAATATAACAAACAAAAAAAAAAAGAGAGAGAGAGAGAGAGAAATAAAACTGGTTCAGGTCAGTTTGGGTCAGCTGTCCTGGCCACGCTCTGACCCCAGTTTCTTGTACAACTGCTTGCTAGCAGAGCATGGGGAAACTGAAAAATCCTTAACTTAAGATAAGCACTATTTCACAACAACTAAAACATCAGTGTGTTATCAACACTATTCTCACACTAAATCCAAAACACACTGTACCAGCTACTGAGAAGAAAATTGACTCTATCCCAGCCAAAACCAGGACACAGTGGCCATCGCAGTACTCTTGTACTGCCTTAACAATGTAAGCTAAGAGTAACATACACAATAGAAATTGTTATACTGTCCTGGATAACTGAGTTTTTGTAGCACGCTTTCAGTTAGAGACAATAAATGAAGGCAACAGTGATTATACATGTATTTTTGAAAACATTGATTTATAAAAACATTATTATTTACAGTGATGTAAATAGCAAGGAAAAAATGTAGATTAGTGTTTGGATCTCAGGTTGCAGGATGAGGTAATGGCAGAAAAAACATTTAATTGCAAATCAGGTACACATTCTACAGCCCTATAATCACTCTACCACAAAATTACACTTCTACGATAGATGCACAAGGTGGCTCAGCTGTGGTCCAAGCGTGCCCAGTAGACAGAGGTACAAAAGGTAAGATCTAGATCTCTCAATTCAAACAAGGAGACCACTGCACAGTCAAAAAATTTCCAGAAGTAAGTGTATATAAACTGAATGAAAATACTTAAGTCAATGCCCTAAAAACACCTAGTAAATAAAGCATGGAATAGGCTCTAAATTTGATAGGTTTATATCACTTTCTCTAAGTTCAAGCAGATGTATAGGAGTACATGCATAAGATACACAGCATAGTATTCATGCTCGTAGAAAATTTGCCATAGCCTACTGAATTCTGTATAGGCTATCACATCGTACATCTATGACCCTGATGCATACTTCTCAGATGTCATGTCTGAACTTAATTTAAGAAATCTTTAAATATATTCATCATCAAGTGAGATAATACTTATTACCTTTACTTTTGGAATAATGAAAAAGAATTCAGGAAAGGCAGGTGGGAGGATCAAGTCTGCTATCTCAAGAGCTTAAAAAAAAAAAAAAAGGTAGGCATAGAGCTGTAGGGTGACTAAAAAAAAAAAAAGCTAGTGTTGGTCACATTCCTTTAATTAAAAGTAGTAGGGGAGAATCATTAGGCTGATTTTAATTTGAGCAAAGAGTTTATTTCAGATAGAAATGTCAGTGGTTTCTCTTTTTTCACAAAAGATGGAGACTGAGTAGAGTCCTTATGAAGGACTTGATGCAATGCTTTATTCTTAAGATGGAAGGCATGAACTCTTTATTTCAGAGGGAGGATGTTGGCAATTCATGTATTTCTTAAGCTTCTCTCAGACAAAGGGAAAAAGAAATCTAAAGAGATAGCTAGTAGAATAAGAAAGCCAAAATAATTCTCAGTGTATTACCTGTATTGGAAAGGCCCTCACAGAGCAGTGTCTGGATCCAAACAAGAATTTCTGAGCAGTTCACCCATGTCTTTGAGCCAATACCAAGATTTTTAGCTAAATGTTTTGATCTCTTTGCTTAGAGAGATGTCTAAGGGGGCTAAATATAACCTAGATGTTGCAGGCATATGATGTATCAAGTTTAACAATGGGCCAAACTCGATGTGAAGCTGTAGTCTGGACCTGTGCTTGCCAGGATCTCACAACAGGTGCTGAGAAAGTAAGTTATCTGGTTTAAACCACATGTATGAAATTATAGTATCTTTAAGATTATATAGTGAAGAAAAAGTTAAGCTTTTTATCCTAACAGACTGCAAACTTGCAAAAATGGATGTGAATACAGAAGAAAAGTCTGGAATGCAGGGAGTGAGACAGAATAAAGTTACCAACTTCACACATTCATAACCTCCCAACCTGAGTAAGCGGTTTCAATGCACTGTACACTATGAGCCCCACTCTGTATTAGCTCATAGATTATTGGTTCTCACCCTGTGTCTTACTCAGGCTACAGTACAGGGCAGCAGTGAAGTCTCTCAAGCACTGTAACACTGACTCTTCTCTTGGAACAGTCATGGACTTCTGCTGTACACCAAAGAATATAGGGCAGAATTCCTGTAACTTAACCCCTTGTTAGTTTTATTTTTCTGAAGGCAGACATGTCTCTCTCAAGCAGCCTGGACCACTACTGCATGGAAGATGATCAAGAAACATAGAGCCAGGGCAGACTGCTTATTCTACAGATACTAGCTTAGCTTGATGAGCTCATCAGCAAGATGCGCTAAGACAGTAATCACTACAAAGCTCCAAGTTTTTCCAAAATATGTATCACTCTTATATTATTGTACACAGCTAAAACACACGTCTGCTAACACTATGCAACTTGTAGTACATCTCTATAGATCTGGGAAGCCAGATCTCACACTGGGGATGCACAAGAGGGATGGAAGCAGAGATGGCAAACTCCAGTTAAGTGAAGATTTAGAGGGTCTGAGGCACTGCCTGCAGAAGAAAGGTGGCAGACTGTTGTAAAAGTGATAGACATGAAACCATATCTTAACACACTGGCAAACTTAATCCACCTGGAAACTGCAGGTTTAAGAATACAACAAATCCACCTCAGGGGAATATCAGTTTAAAAGCCCTGAGGCCATAAATTATATTGGATTTGGTTTTCAAGGGAGTTTGTCGCCGTCTAGAGGACAATTTAGTATGATTGCTGAAGTTCTGAGATGCTTCCTTACCTTATGTATTAGAAGTTCAAATATTTGGGGAGAAAAAGGCTTCCTCTTCAAACACAGGATTGGAGCACACACTTTCTCATCTTCTAACAAATGAACAACTTGAATAGAAGAGATTATGCTTAAAGTTTTAAAAAGAAATCAAAACAGACAGCAGTACTGTGATTCCACAAATCAGGCCAAATACGCCACTTCACAGTTCACCCTGCCCAAATACTAAACCATCAGGGATACAGAAAGCCCTATGTGTAACAGCTCTTACTTATTTTACAGTGAGTTACAGCTCATTTGGAACAGCACACTAATTAATACAATCAGAGGCAAAAGTTTCAGAAATCTCCCAACAGCACACATTAGCATATACTGCCAAGAGACTTGATAAAGTTCAAAGCTTATCTTGTAGCCTGCATGCTCTGTGTTTGCTCAGAGCAGCAGCTGGCCAAGTGATCTCCCTTCTTCTCAAAGAGCAAAATTAAATTAGATTAGATCATCTTCTCTCCCTTGTAGAATTAAGATCGTGCTATGAAAACAAGCAAACTAGCTTTTGAAATCCTGTTTCTCACTTAAAGGCTACAAAGGCTGAGGAATGCTTTCTATAGCAATTCAGCAGAGTTGCAACAGCGTGTGCATGTCCTGTTTTCCTGGCAGCCTAATGGAAACAGTTTTACAGATCTGTGTCTCACTGGACTTGAGGCTGTGAGTGACAGGGAATCCTGAGGTATGAGGCCAAAGAAGAAGGGAACAAAGGAGAAAAGGAAATGGACACAAGGTCTTGGGAAAAGGCACATGGAAATGGTGTGGTAAGAGCTGCAGGAGTAGAGAGTTTTGAAAGCTTCTTCGTTTGTTGCTATGTAAAAACACTTCTGAGTAAGAGGAAAACTTAGTTCCTAGGCAAAGATAAGAAACATGAATGTTGTATGAGAAAAGCTCAGAACATAAGGAAAAAAAGCAAAAATGTAGGAAACAAGATTGTTTGGACTTGAAAGCTGGACTGAAGAACAACAAACATTTATGGATGGCAAATGGGATGGAGGGTGAAGAGTTTTAGTTCACATATCACAGTGATGCCAGATGCCATGTAAAAATCAAACACATAACAGTGAAAGAAGTTCAAAGGAGGCCATACAAATGAGATCCTATATTTAAACTCTAGTTTCTAGAGCTGAATCACTGTACACCAAGCTGTGAGGTCAGTTGGCACAGACGCACTTAAACAAGCTTATAAAAATGTGTCCCCATTAAATTACCATGCTGCAGCAATTAAACACACTCCAGAAGACCATCCTATGCAATCTGTTCTAGATGAACAGCTAATGAGAACTAAGCTAAACCACTTTTTTCTGGTTATGATTCCTCCTTTGAATATTCCCATAACTATGCTGCTAAACAACTTAAACCTATAAAACTGAAAGGGGGAAAGACATTTGGCTGCTGTGGACAGATGGAGTAGTAAAACTGGCCACGAGAATGCACATGGTACATCTTCATTCAGTCACCCTAGACTGCATCAAATTTAGCAAGAAAATTTAGCTTATATTTTGGCATGGGTTTTGGTTACTTTGTTTTTTGGTTGGTTTTTTTGTTTGTTTGTTTGTTTTTGTTGGTGTTTTGGGGTTTGGTTGTTTTTTTTTTTTTTTAAATACCTTGATTATATCCTAGTTAAGCTGAAGGTGAGGGAGAAGGTGATTCAGCTTTTATTGCCAAGATTCTTCACAGCTTGATCTTCACTACTGTAACTGGAGCAGATTATAAGATGAAGATGGTATTGCAAGAAAAAAGAAATACAAAAAAAGTCTCATACACGTGGAAAACAAAAGAAGGGTGGAGTGAAAGAGAACTTTTGAAGGGTTTATATTTTCATGTGGTATCTGAATGGTGAGTAGCTAGGCCTGAGTTTACAGGGCAGACTGACTTGTGAGGAGGTGTCACTAACAGTAATCCTGTGAAAATGTTAACCACACTGCTTAAAGAGTTACTAACGTGGGCGTCAAAGATGTTTGGTATAGAAGTAAACTAAAAAATGGAAGCACTGCATAAACTCTCAGTACATAAAACATTTGTTCTAAAGCATCTTAAAATTAATCAGAGAAACAGCTCTGCTATTTCATGGTTTTGAAAATTGCAGGCCACTTACTGTCTCTAAATTTGTTCTTTCAGCATGCTTTCACACACAACTTATGCTGCTGTGTGCACCAGAGGCATAGTGGGAAGATTGGATAAAACATCCATTGAGATTGCAGCCTTACTCAGCCAACATCCATAGAAGGCAATAAATGGTATTTTCAAAGATCAAAGGGCTGCGGTCAGATCTTCAGTGTCAAAGATAGTCTTGTTTTAGAAGAATTAGATGAACCAAGGAGGCTCTTAGACACCTGAGCTATGTTGCAGGTTTCCTATTCTGCTCTCCTTATGACAACCTTCTGATCAACACTGACATTTCCTTCATATTACCTTCATTCTTGCACTGTGAGTAAATCCAAAGTAGAAGACGAGAAGAAAAAATTGTTCCCACAATTAGAAATATAAACCCTCTCTACAGTGACAGTGAAGTGTCTTTGTTCTGTTTGTACGAGGCCTACCCCAAAGTACCAAGTATAAGCACTGCAAAATAAAGGCTTGACACCTCTCTGTACCTATAGACATTACACTAATAAAAAGCCAAGCATTTATCAAGATAAATGAGGGCTCAAAAGGGCTTGTGTTACAGCCCGAAATGTCTCAATTTCCTGTGAATTCCCTGTGACTTGGCTGGTGCCATTTTTACTGCAGCTGTTCATTCAATTGAGAGTTCACGTCATGAAACATGACAGTGAGGAAAAGAGCCGATGAGAATTCAGTGAATACAGCTTTTCATTTGAAAAGACCCTCAAACACATACAATTGCTTTATTTTGCTTAATTTTCAACATTCATAAACATAATTGCATAATTTTCTAGTCAATACTGAAAACAAGTGATAATTTGTAATATTACAACTTTCATCTCAAAGGAATACAACCACAACAATTTCCACTCCCTTCTAAAAGAGGTGAATGATATGGAGGAGGTTGGATTGCCTATGCAGGAGATGCATACATTATTTTTCCCCATAAAAATATATTAATATTGTTGCTATCAACTTCCTTTTGTACATGTATAAATGACTTTTGGAAAATAGACTTATTTAAAGCCAGTATTTTTCATGTGCCAAATTACATGCACTAAATATCTAATACTGGGAATAGCAAATGCTCATATTTCTTAAACACAAAAGATTAACTCTTTTTTCCCCACAAATTCTCAATAGCAACATTTCTCAGTGGAGCCAGTTAACAGAGGTTACTACCATTCCACCCAAACAATCTGTACCCTTCTAACTAAATAGTGAAGCATTTGAAAATCTACAAAGGATACACTGCTTATTATGAATCCCCATCCTATTTATTATGAAGCTGGTGGAAAGACTTCCAGTTATCTCACTATACACTGACTTGGGCCTATAGGAATGAAACAGCATTAGTTAAATAATTCTTAACACTAGAATCGTAGATACTGTACCATACCTTTATACTCAGATGATGAGAGTCTGTTAAGCGGTGTGATGGTTTTGTGATAGAAGTAAAAAAAGAAAAAAGTAAGATAGGAGAAAGATGAGAGTTCACTGGGAAAAACAAGACAAATAGGGAAAAAAGTACTGCATTAGCCAGACAATCCACTGCAGTACACAGTCTCTCTAAGAGATTACACCCAATTCCCACTGATTTTAAGGGGCTTCAGGAGAATTCTACTGACTCTATGTTAAGCAACTACAAAAAGCTGAAAATTCATACAGACAGACTTAGCAAGGCTCTGCTATTAAAGTACATGAGGGCCTGAGCAATAACCTTAACCATACTTTTTGCCTTTCCTGTATTCTGCCCAGCCTCTGCTCTGAATGCCTATTTAATGCCTCAGTTGATTTCTTGGATCAATTCTGAGGAGTAATTTACAGCATTTCCTTCTGTAAATCCTTATCTTTCAGCATTTGCCTGTTCATTCATAACCTTCTCCTTCCTTTTTTCAAATCTGGTCTGTCTTGACTTTGGCCATCTGCCCCATGCAGATTTCTCAGGTCATTCTTCTCTTAGAACTTCTTTCCTGTTATGCTTTTCCATCTCTAGCTTGCTAACCAACCTTTCAGGATAAAGAAAAAATACCCAATGGAGAGGAGTGTCACAGCTTGGAAAACAAATTCAGAATTCTGTATACTTAAAAATTCCTTCTTGAAAGGTTGTGACAAAATAAGTTAGCTCTCACTAGACCTGCAATATTCCCTAATCCTGTCAATTCCTTCAACATCACTAGAATCTACCTACTCCTTCTGAAACATATGTTCCTACTTTAGTCACTGCTTTTCCTCTGTTCCTTAATATCCACTATCTTCACCTTTATCAATTTTAGTATCCCAGCTTCTCCAGAAAGACCTTCCCCATCCATCATTCTATCTATGCACGTTGTTTACTCCTGTTCTTCCTTAAGCATGCTTCTCTTTTTGCTCTGAATTTTCTAATAGGACCAAAGGGGTATTAAATTCTCAGTGTCCTCCTTACTATAGAAATAATTTCCACAGAACTAAGTATTTAAAACAAAAGATCTTAGTCAAAACTTGTTTTGTATTCTAGCCTTATTTCAATACAACTGTATTTATTTCAACAGAATTTAAACTAGATTTCATCTACTTGGAAGAAACCTCTCTTCCTTCTATTCCCCAACTCTTGAAGCTTTAAAGTTTTTCATGAGAAATGTTTTTCCATTGGTGTGGCTATACAATTCCCTAACTTGGCGCTCAAACAAAAAACAGTTTTAACACACTTGGCATCTGGACAGCATGTCCTAATAGAGCTCAAAATAATAGATTATGAAAAACGCAGACTGTGTACTAAGATGCTGAAAGGCATCAGTTCCTGCTAGAGCCAACAGGTGCTGAGAAAAATTAATATGCTTCAGTACTGAAACCATGGAGGAAAAACACATACAACAATGGCTTTCTTGTCCTTCCTCCTAGCGTGATGCTGAATGATGTTACAGCAGTGGTTTAAAAGTGTCATGGTCTCACTAATGGTGGTAATGGAAAGGTCCTGACATTCACAAACAGCTCTGTTTCTGACAGCTTTCGCAGAAAAGGATCAGAAATAGACTGACAACAGTTCAAATGTACCATTTAACACACCAAGGTGCAGTAACTACATGTATTCCCTACAGACAGCAATCCCTTCAGGGTCATTAAAAGGCCTTCCTAGAAGTAATTCTTTCAGATTCCTTTGATAACATTTCTTTATACCGTGTCTGTTCAGGGAAGGCTACATACACATCCGTGCTAAGCTTGATTTCAGTACCAAAGTACCATCTACATCTAAGTGGAAGTATGCTTCTGCTGACCTCTCTCGATGGCACATAAGGAGAAATTCTATCTCACATTTACAATATGAATGACAAAGTATTAAAAACTGAGATGTAATTTTCCTTCAGCAGAAGGCCTCTAGAGGGGTAAATGTTCGTAATTAAATCAACTCCTCTTCAATCTTACATCATGGAATAGCTAGCTAACTACTTAGCTTTTAAGTGTGATATTCTTAATTTACAGGTCTGCAATTTCACATGTACTTAGGTCAAATGGTCCCTCACTATTTCTATTCCATCTAAAACTAGTATGCCTAATTGCAAAAGAAAGGTACTACTTGGTGTTAGAACACAGGAACACAAGACAGAAAGCAAATATTTGGTAAGAATTTCTCTTAAGACCAATTTCTTTAACTAGTTACCTTTCTAAAATCAGTTCTGTGCAAAAGCAGCAATTGCTCATGGTCTTCATTGCTGGCTTTCCCTGCCTGAAGAAGCAAAATTGTGTACTAATGCAGGTACGATTTAGTTACTGACAACCCAGACCTGATACGAGGTAGTAAAAAAATACGGGTGACAATACATTCCTCTGAGGGACAGCTAAATCCTAATGCTGGGTTTTGAGCAGCCTTTACAGAATCAGTTATAGTAATGGCTTTTGGGAGCCTTACTGGATGGAGTAAGATAGAGCAATTAAAGGCCATAGTGCAAGAAAGAGTTCCCTTTAGTTGCTTGCAAGGTTACATTCCTCCCAAAGCTATGTTCATAAATAGGCCAAAACAGTACACTTTTCCTGATAGTCTAAACATTCTCATGCACATCCACTAAAATAAATCCAGGAAACTAAGCAATCAACCCCCAAAACTCAGCTTAGCATAAAATAGGGATGAAATTCTGGAAATGGAGAAGAACTATTTACAACTGCAACTATAAAGAAGAACCCCAAAACACAGACAGGAAGCTGCATAGTAAACAGCAAAATAAAAATGCACTGGGGAAAGCCTCCAGAGATCCCTTTCTGCTTAGACCTTAAAAGCTGAGAAATTACTTTGAGTTCATTACCCAGCTCCAGACTAATCTATTTACTTGTATGGAAGTGAAGGAGTGGGGAGAAATATATTTGACTCATTCTTAGTAATCTCCCCTGCAAAAAATATTTTTTGGAGAAAAACAACATACAGACAGCTGAGCCAAATTTCTTTCTCCCTCTCAGACAAAATTGGATCATGATTCACCATATACACAGTTGAATTTTAATTTATTCCTTTAACAAGTTTGTTTGTGTATTTTCTTGTAAGCAAGAATTAATACACTCAAGACACAGGAAAATGTTAATTTTATTGCATCGCCTTTCAAATTTACAAATGTTGAGTCTAACTCCTATTGGCATTCATTCTCTCCTGAAGAAAAAAAAAAAAAAAAAAGACAAACGTCTGACCTATGCACAGAGGTTCTCTGTTCTTTGTAGAGGTTAACACTAACCTTGTATCAGTAATATCCTGAATGAAATTAAAGGTTCCTACCCATTTTCAATGTGTGCATAGATGGACAGTTATCACCTTACTCAAGGAGGAAAGCTGTTTCATAATTATTCATTCACATTGTAACTCCATGGTGCCACTCAACAAAAGAGGAAGGTGACATAGGAAAGCAGTTGGCCTATTAGACTAACATAAAACTTCACTCAGTTCAGTGGAGTCCAAGTAGATTTTAGCCATCTGGTATTCATATATACATCATGTCTATGATGTTCGCCTGCTAAATGAGTAGTTCACGAAGCAACACTAATGATGATAACCCTTCTGTTCTTTCAGTGAGAAGCTCAGAGAGCCCTCCAGTTACTGGAACAAAAGAACACACCCAATTAGATGTGGGAAGAGTCCCCATCCCTTATCTCTGCTGCAAGAGAAAAGAAAGAAATTCTGCTACAAATCCTCAGTGAGGTGGTGCAATGAATTCAAGGGAAGTGATGAGCTGCACACACTAAACAGCTCTGGAGCTGTGTTCACTTCATAGGGCGACGCAAAGCAGACTCACAGAAGAAAGCACTCAGAACCCATTTGTGCCTTAACCTTGCCAATTATTATCTCAAAATGTCCACCAATAAGAGGATTCAGCACAGATGACTCCTCCAAGTTCAGGAGGGAAAATTATAGAGGAAATGCTGACTACATCTCTGAAGGGGGAACCAGACCTGTCAGTGCTGCAACTGCCATAAACGTTAATGGTGTAGTTAGCAGCCATTTGGTACTAACCTGCCATAGTCTTCTGAAGCACCATAGAACAGTTTGAATCCTTTAGCTCAATTGTAAACCGAAGAAGCATAAAGACACCATGTGCACTTGTGCCACTGGTGCAACACTAGATGTCTGCTACTTGATAAGTTTTACAGAACTACACACACAAAATCCATAAAACCATGTATCAGTGGCATTTTCCACAACTGTTTTGCATCTTCCAAACCATGAATTAAACATTGCAAGCAAGTTTGGCTCTTCAAAAGATAAAAATGCATCTATTTCTACCACAAAAACACCTTTGGTTGATAACAGGTCCTGCTTCTCTTTGCAGAAAATTTGTGGACTCTCTGGAATAAGCAAGCAAAGTGAGGCAATTTGCACTTGCTAAGTAACATACGAGAGTTGTAGCTCTAATTCTCTCTCTCTCTCTAAATACTATAATTTGTTCCAAACATTTTGCTCATCCCTAAATTCATAATATCTAAACTTCTGTTTCCTAGACAAACAGGATGTCTACTTAGAAAGCAATTCAGCAAGAAACAGCAGTGATATGAAGCATGCATATAGATACGTATCTATGTATATATACACATACATACACACAAGTAAAGTAGCACTTACACTAAGTGCCAGTTTATATACATGAAGGGAAGTGAGCAGTCAGGCAGATGGGGCCAGATCTTCAGCCTCTATGTGCTGATTGCTTATCTGCTAACTTGGAACAGGGAAACTTCAGAAAAGCAAACTTGAGATTAACACTAAATCTAACGCCAAGGAATGCTGCTGTAGAAAGGCACATGGCATGATGGCTTTGTATTCAGAGTAGAATTGTATTTAATACAATTAAAGCAATTACTTCAGTTCAGTCGGCCCTAGTTAAGTCTCCATTGGAGTTAGTTAGCAAATAATGGTAAAATACTTTGAACATGCAAATATTGAATACTTTCAATATTAATATTCTTGCAACTGCTGCAAGAGCAGGCAGGTCCAGGGTCCTTGGAATACTGCAATGTTGTAACATGAAAAATAAGGCCAGTACTTTTGCCTGGCTAGTTTAAACACAACACATTTCCATGATTGTACTAACCAAGTATCTGCCTCAAAAATACGGAAAAGCTCAGGCCCTACTTTACCACCAAGGAAATAACTTCTGTGATACAACACAAACTAAAGGGTCATGTCCATCTCACATCATCTAATACCAGCACATAAAGACTGAATATTTCAGAAAAATAGGAATGAAAACTGCAAGATGGAAATAAAGAAAAGCAGGAGAAATCGATTTGTTGTACTTTGAACTTCAGTAACAGAATTAAAGTCTTATGTCCCTCCAGCACTCTCATGCAGAGTATTGAATCCCTGCTTGGTAACACAGCTTTAGGCAAATACCCCAAAAAGCTAAGAAAGCAATGATTGAAGGCATAGGAGTAGATGGAAGGAAACAAGACACTGAATTAAGAAAGGTTAAAAGGACTGGATCATGTTTAGTCCTGCAAAACAAAGACTTAACTACATGCAACTATATAAAAGAGGTTATAAAAGAGAGCAACAACTGATTATTCTCTCTAGTCAAAGATGGAACAAAAAATGATATGAAGCCATAAAAAGGAAAATGAAGGTCTGAGAACCTTTATAACTCAAAGAGTGGAACAAGCAGCCCAAAGGCTGTAGAATACTCATCACTGAGAGTATTCAGGCTTAAGTAAACACACATCTGTTAAAGAGTACTTTATTATAATTGCTCCTGCTGTTATGCAAGGAGGTGGAATGAGAGTCCCACCGAAGTCTGGGGATTCGATACCTACAATTCATTTCTTTCGCATTTTTGAAACTTTTATTCAGAACAATAAACATCTGGTTCTTAATTCCCCAATTAACACTGTTTCCAGCCCTAAGGAATTAATCATAGAATTCATGGAAAACAGTTTATTTTTTAGCAACGGAGTAAAACAAATTGCCTACAAACTTCTACATTGCTAATGGAGCAGTTTAATTGCCCCCCCCCCCCCTTTTTTTTTTTGACATTTTAACTCAAAAAATAAAGAACAGAAAGTCGTGCCTGGGCGGAGAGCTTTGCAACAGTGTGTCAGCAGAGAATTACACAGCACTATAGACTCAGGCTCTCATTCATGGTACTGACCTCCTTTGAAGAGCACTCTGAGATCTAATGATGAAAAGTACTGTAAAAAGTGCTAGATATTATCATTAGTATTCAGGAGGACAGAATTCTGTGGCTTGGTGAATTCAAAGGGACCTGCTGGTACCTATGAAAGCCGATAACATTTTACAGAAGAAAACAGCTCTGACAGCAATGTTAATGTAGGCTGGTTGACCAGGGTGGGAGCAGGCCATGGTTTTGCCAACATCTCCCATCAAGGTGCGTTCCAGACTTACTTAGTATGATTGAACCAACCTAATACCTGCTCACCTTTTGTTTTTACCATTTCCACTATATAGTATTTTAATCTATTTTCAGCTACAAAAACAATGTAGTATCTAAAATACCATCCTGATAAAGAAAATCTACATTACTGCTTGTGTTCTCAGAACCCTGTGCAGTCCTGTCACTACTCTTCATGCCAAGGAGCCTTCCTGGCTATATGGCTGGCCACCAGAAGTTGCTGATTCCACGAACACCTCTTTGTTACCACTTCTTACACCCTGCAGCTCAGTGGATTTACACCCTGCTGCTTTCAGCTGCTGTGGAGAAATTAAATAGAATGGAAAGTCAATCACCAAATGTTCTAGTACTCTGGTTTTAAAGATGTCCCTGCTTGTAGAAGTGGAATGTGCTGTTCATCAGTTTATTTGCCTGGTTTTGCCACTAGATGAATTTTAAGTAAACATCTTTTCTTCTCACAAAACAGATTTTCAATGAGTAACCAATACAAACAACATGCATTACGATTCTATCCCAGCAATACAGACTCCCAGTAATAGCTCTGAACATCTCCGCTAGCTTTGGGGAGTCTAATTGACCACTGTAATTTACTTCAAGGTTAGCATGATTTGGACAGCTCTTGAAAACATGTTTTTTTACTAGAGCCTTCTGTACACATTTGCTGTGGTCGATCTTCTTTTTCTACCTACTGATTTCGCCTTTTGTTCTGTGTGAATAGTCCTAAGTCATCAATTAGTAACATGAGGAACTGAGTCATTTCCCCTTATGCTCCTTAAAGTCTCTTTAGATAATATTTATCAGCATATTCCAAGTTGATGGCGGCTTTACCTTTGCATCTCTCTACAATAAAGCTTTCTGTATTTCTTATTTGATGTCTAACCTTTATTAAGTTTGCAGCAGCTCCAACATCTTTGTGTAGTTATTGGTGCTACTAAATATCATGGAATGAGGTACTAAGGGGGAAAACACACACCTCTGTTTATTTAGTTTTAGCAGAAATAATTCTGAAAGCCCTGTTAAAAATTACATTGTAGTGTTTTGGGGTTGGTTTTATGGTTTTGGTTTTTTGGTGGTGGGTTTGTTTTTGTTTTTTACCATGCTATTCCAGACTGTTGTTTGTCTATTGATTTCTCCATGGTTCCAGCGTACTTCAGATGACAATGTGTCTTCATTTGGAGGCCAGGAAGATAGGTTTACCTTAACATTTAGAGTTGACAAAGCATTGAACTCATCCGGTCCAAGCCATGTAAGCCCTCCCATTTATTCCTTGCTTTCCAAATTGCACCAAAACTGTGTATGTTCCTATTCCTTCAAGTCGCTCTGGGATCAGTCAATTCAAAGATCTGTCATGTGTCTCTAGATAGGTCTTTACCAGAGACAGGGAATAGGACACAACAGGGTAGAAGCTGACAAACCATAGAGATAAAATTGCCATCGTTAAAAAAGCAACAACATCCAGGATGATGAAAAACATTCTTACGGACAAGACCAGAAAACACCAACTTTCACAGTTAACTTCTTTGTGGATGCCACAGCCAAATCAAGTGGTACTAGGTGTTACAGACTTTGAAAGATCCTGTTCCGAGCAATTTCCAATAATAAAATAAAAAAAAAAACAACCCACAACTTAACTAACCTTTTGTGATGGAGAAACCACAGCTAGGCTGGTATCTTGTGAGCTTGTTTTCTACTGACAACAAGCATACAGGGATGAAGACTGGGCTGTCTATCAATGGCTATGGCAGGGAGCTATTGTATCAGCTCTATGTGGTATACTTAACAGGCAGCTAGCAATTACAAGTCTCTTACCCCAATAATTACAGGCATAAGAATACCTCTTGAACAACATTATGTTCCAGTTCTGGCATGTAGCTCATGCTTCTCAGAGTGCAATGCACTAACCAGAACAAATACTTCTTTCTTAGGACTGAAATCAAAGTCTTAACTGGCTGGTCAAGTCTGTTTGCCGTTGTGTCCATTAAAGGGGCTTGCACTGCTATTTTAGGTGGCAAGGAACTCAGACAAACCATGATTTTTAGAAAATTTCGGTGTGCTTTCTTAAAACAAGTTCTTTTCAATGTGAACAAAACATTCCACAGAACTTTTATTAAGGCTAGAGAACTTATTCCCATATACACCCAGCTTAATGGTAACTTCCAATGAGAGATAAAACTATTAGAAATTACTATTACTGTGAGCTCTTCAGAGAATATTCCAAGTATCACATGGAACACTATACTATTATTGGATGTTCTCAAAATAAGTTAGCAAACTAGATATTCTGGTAACTCTCTGTTAGAAATGTTTTTCTTGCATATGGAAATTTCACTGTCTGAAAGCCACCCTAATCAAGCACTATCTACTACAGTTAATTCTTTAGGAATTTTATTTTCTTTCTCAGAATTAG
Source organism: Aquila spilogaster (assembly GCA_024606505.1). Taxonomy (NCBI): domain Eukaryota; kingdom Metazoa; phylum Chordata; class Aves; order Accipitriformes; family Accipitridae; genus Aquila; species Aquila spilogaster. Next base: position 17,477,961 of record JANHGO010000053.1, read on the forward strand.
ATTTTAAAACAGTCAGTTAAGAGCCAAATGGTGACTGGAAGGTCTGATATTCCCAGACATTACAAAGCTTTACTTTTTCTGGCCTCTCAAACATGCATCTCCCCAGATAAGACACCATTCTGATCCTGAAACATGCAAAAAGCTGGCCAAACCTTAGAATATTATATCTTAAACATTTCCTCTCTGTTAAATGCAGGAATAAAATAGGAATAAGGAGTGTAAAATGATTCAGCAAGGATAGCAAATGGCAAATGTTGTAAAAAGCCATCTCATGTTTATGAATTCTGTTGTCAGATTATTTTGAACACAAAAGTCATCTTTTTATCACTGAATAAAATCCTACCCCTATTGTTGTGGGTACCTAGACCCAGTACACACCCATGGAGGGCTAACAGCTGTTTCTCTCAAAGAATAATATCTCCCCACTGTTGCTGAGGCTTCTTACTTACCAGTTGGGACAGCAGGATCCATTGTTGGCTTTTCCCAGGTATTGATCTGCTCCCAGGTAAATCCATTGGTTCCCAAGGCAACACTATAACCACAATTACTGTAGTGCTCATCAAATGAGCAACCACCTAAAAACAAGAAAAATTAATAAATTTCTGTATTAATTATTTATATCTCTTTATGATAGGTCATTTATTTAAATATTTTGTACCCAAGTTTACAGAGGCAAAAAAAGGAAAAACAACATTAATTTCCTGCATATTAGACTTCAGGCAGCAGAGAAGGTATCCAGAAAATATTTTTGTACTTTCCACACTTTGTATCCATTGAAGCCTTTGTTTTCTTCCCTCCATGCTACTGTTTTTTAGATAAGTTCCCTTTATTTCAACCTATTGTCTTTACATTTTCAAGGACAATTGCACATGATGCGCACGTGCAGGAATATTTGCATTTGGGTCCCAGTAACTGATACTTCATTACATAAACCTCCAAGTCAGATATTAAAAAAAAAAAAAAAAAGAGAGAGAGAGAAAGAAGAAATGCAAATTGTAAAAAAGCACAGCATCACTGTTCCTACAGTGAATCCTCACTTCTTTTCACTTTTAAGCCTTGAATTACACAAGGCTGGGTTACACCTACAGAAAGGGCAACCTTCCTTTTAACCATCTCTTATACATAACAACATGAAGCTCTGTGTGGCACATGACAATTCCTCAAGGTCTTTCAAGTCAATTCTTTTGAGTGCAACCCTCTAGTTTCTCAGCAACATGAGAATAACAAGAAGTAGATGACAACTAGCATTCACACCTTCCAGACTGTTGACTAAGTCATCTTTCCTACTGCAATTCCTGAAATACTTGGAAGCAGTTAACTGTCATAAATAACAACCTGACAGCTGCCTGAACGTTGTGAATCAGGGGAAACCCATGAACAGTTGAATGAAATTTTGTATTCCAACACAGATCTTCGAAACTTGTGTCACACAGGCAAATCAAGCTAGTTTATTCCCTGGTAGGATATTCCTACACTGGTATCCTATACATTTCCTCAAGCACATTCCTCTTCATGTCCACCCAACTTAGTCTGCCAAACATATTTCAGTACTAGATCCATTAGATCAGGCAGCCTGGGCCCTTGAGTTTAGACCTTAATCATGCTAACAGTGTCTCTGTACTGCTTTAGTTTTCTCTCTTAGGAAAGCAAAGATAATTTTTCTCTGCAGATACTAGTCCTCCAATGTCAACTGGACACATCTAATACTTCAGAGCTGCAAGAACTGAGCAATGCTCAAGGCAACACTAACTTGCTCTGCCAGCCAAACTGCCAATTGCTCTTGACACTAATCAGAGTTATATGCACAGAGATGTTCCTGACTCTTTACTCCTTCCCACAGGCTACGTTGCCTACACACACACACACTAAATAGCTGGTACGTGAGTGATCTGTGGCCCCTTTGCAATAAGGATTATCCAACACTGGGGACATTGAGGCCTTCTTTAGTTTTCACCTGTATTTTCTATTCTCTAGCTCCCAAGAAAGCCCAAACTTGTCTCAGTTCCTGTGGACCTCCTCATAAATGACAAACACAAATGTATACCATGTGATTAATATTTATTAAATCCTTATTCTGTTAAAGGACTTTATGTGCGCTCCAGCTGCAACTGGTTTTCTAAGATGTTCTACAAAACTTCACATATTATTTCTATTTAAGTGTATACTAGAAGGATTTGTTAGGTAGAGTACTTGACACCCCAAAAGACTCTGTTGCTAAAGAAAAGTTTAAAGATCAAGCTTGTCCTAAAAAAATAACCATTTAATTTGAAATATCGTATATTTTCATTATAAATAGATCTGACTATAGCAGATCTGACTATAGCAGATTTTATGACCCTTGCAAGCTTGCCTGTCTGTTCAGTGGAGTCTCTGTAAATATTTCTGAAGTGTCATTATTTTACAATATTTTAATAATCCTTGCTTTAAAATTTACTGTACTTCTGAAGCTTTCCCAGCTGTCAAAATGAGCAGGATTACATTTAAACTGTTTCCCTATTTTTTTTAATTTAATTTAGGTGAAAAAGTTCAAATTTAACATATTAAACATGCTCATTAAAATGTCTAAGGGAAAATAAAGGTTTTCTGGATTGTGTGGGAGCATGTAATGCAACTGAAAGTCACCTTTTTCACAGCAAGCGGATATGAGAGACAATATCAAATACTCTGCTCTCAGTCTCCAAGCAGGGCATTCAAATTTTGATAGATTCACTTTAATAGCACAACTTCAGACATCCACCATTTCCACACAACCTGTGCTAAGCATACTGCAGCACACAGTAACAGTGCTGTCTCTGAGCTATTACTTTGAAGGGATTGTAAACAAATTCTCTGATCAAGCCAGACAGTTGTACAAGGCCTCGTGTACACAGAGAAAATTGCACAGGTGCTGCAACAAAGTCCCAGAAGCAAAACAAGCGATAGTAGCAAAGTATGGGGTAGCAGTCCTCATTTAACAGGGAATGTAATTGTCAATATCTCGTGTAATCAGCTAAACAGGTTATTTAATACATGCTGAAGTAGGTAAAGTTGGAGGAGAACCTGAAAAGGGGATACAGTGAGAACTTCTGGAAATTAACTGGGAGTTTCCACTGATAAGAGACAACGCTTGAGGAAGCTTTAAAGCACCTTCTCTGAAAGTCAAAGTTAACCTTGTAGTACAATTAGATAAGAAAGGAAAGGATAACCATGGAGAGCCTTAAAAGTAGCAGCAAGACATCTACATTTTAAAGAACAAAAAGGCTAGTGGAGAAACCTCCAAACGCAGAGTGACAGGGCAATAAGCCAGAAGGATTAATTTACTAGAAGCAACAGAATTGGAATTTGGAGAGGTAAATTTGCAGGAAATGAGAACAAGGAGAAAAAACTGGAGTCAATTCTAAGGGCTCAGACAGGCAGGCTGCCTGCATGAATCTCAGGTACCAAGAGGAAGGAAGTCTCCATCCGCTTCTTGCTATTGTGTGTCAAAAGAGAGCAGAATTAAAAGTGAAGTAAAGACTCAGCTTGGACCCAGAGCCATGTCAGTTTGTGAGCTAAAAAGTCAGGAACTCCTCTGTTCACACTATTACAGTACACATTGTATCATGAAACAAGGAAGAAACTTCAGAAAGTGGAAGAAAAGAATCACAACATCCAGAATATTACAGATTTTGGAGTTATTCTAATAGTCACAGTGGCTTGTGTTCATATCTGCCAAACAAGTACATCATAGGTAGTGTTAGTCCTATCTTTTTTGCAGAATATGGCAGACATGACATTACAGCTTCAGTTACAGGCAGCCACATTCAGAAAAGCAGCTGTAATATTTCCACCCAACTTCACCTCAGGAATTCAAGACTCACCACATTCATCCTCCTTCACTGACCCCGGTCTTTTGCAGGATGGCTTCTCACACAATTCCTCTCCCCCCCCTTCCTGGCGTTTTGCCCTTTCTTAAACACATTTCCCAGAGGTGCCACCACCATCGCTGAGGGGCTCAGCAGCCTCCAGCACTACGGCCTTTGAGGAAGCAGCCGGAGCCAGCCCTGTCCCATGCGGGGCAGCCCCAGCCTCTCCTCAGAGGCCGCCCCTCCAGCCCCCCTTGCTGCCAGCACATGGACACAGAGCACAAACACAGCTCTTGAAAACAAAAACATCCGCTTCTAAAGGCAAACCCAGCCTCAGGGGTGAGTCAGGCTATATTTCTCCTACCCTCTCCTGGAAGAGGAGCCAGGCAGGCTGAGGGATGCTCCGCAGCACCATTACACATTTCCACACTCGGATCCACCTCAGCGACACAGCTTTGCCACCACCCAGACAAACCAAGTGGGCTCCATCCATCTTTCAGGCCCACAGCCTTACTAAGGGCAGTGTGCCAGACCAGGGAACCCCAGGAACTCACCACAGTAAGGGGTCCTCAGGTGGGCCTTGCTGAACAGAGCCCACCCTGCAAGTTCTAGTCCCTGTCGAAGGAGGGTAAACCGGGATGAGGAAGAAGAGTTTGAGGAAAAGTGTGGCGTAATACCTTTTCTGTGGAATATTGTTGACCCAGGAGATGAAAGTGCTCTTATGTTCAAGTGTGCATTCAGGACAATAGGCTCCTAAGCAGGCTAGCAAGGAAACACAAAACAAAGGTGCTTTTGATGTCCAATTGCACTTGTACAGGTGTGCCTCATGCTCACCTAATGGGATCGAGTGATCCACTTTGCTACACAAGCACCTAGCTGCAAGATCCTTAGAAATTCAATTAGTTCCCACTAATGAATTTCAGTTTAAACTAAAAATTTATTAATAGATTTTAAGTGTACACTTAAGTAGGGATAGTAAGTGGGGTGACAGACTAAAACGAGCAGATGTGTTATTTTCATTGTTGTCAGATAAGCTTAATATTCAGCATCTCCTACGATGCTACCTATGTGGATACCTAAATGTGAGCTACACTTAAATATGCTGAAACATAAGGGGGTGGGGGGAGTGGGGAAGGTCAGATCCATCCTAATACAAAATCACCCATTGCTGAAACATAACTGTTTGACAGCAGAACAGAGATATTCATTAGCACAGAAAAAGTATCCTCAAATTGAAAGAAAAAGATACTGCTCAATGAATTTAGATACCAGGTTTGCACATTATAGTTTTAGCCACAATATCACAAAGCTGTTTGAGGAAAATGAAAACATTTACACATTCACCAAAATAGGGTTCTACATCTTTATAAATTGTTAACAAGAATGAGGATTTTTAGGAAGCAAACTGGGATCTTGGAGTCTTTCCCCTGGTTGGCTGAAAATTAAACAGTGACAGATGCAGTTGCTAAGTGGGGCAAAAGAAAAGGAAGTGGAGATTACTTTGATATTGTTAGATAACACAGGTGGTGTTGACCCCTTTTCAAAAAATGAAACCCAAACAAAAAAGTAGCTCTTCCCTTCCTGAAAAGGGTCATACTGAAGCAAATAATGGCTCACATAGGAAGGATAAAATATCCCTTGTTTTACACTGCAGGCTTGTAACAATGCCACTGCTCATCTGAGTGATGCTAATTAATCTTGAGCAGACCTATCATCAGTTACTGAGACTTGCCCCTGGATTAAATGTAAACCAGCCTTGCATAAATTGAATGCCTCCTTTGAATATATAATTGAATTTGCAGAAGTGTGCGCCAGGGGGGTGTTTAAATAAGTGCACAAATATGATAAAAAGAACTTCACGCCATTATATCTAATTCAGTAAGCAAAAATAATGGCAGGGCACATTCCAATTAGTGTTTGATTTATTTATTTGAACAAATCCAATTAGTAGAATGTTTTATAAAGTCATCCAATGTCAAACTCTCACGGACTCACCAGATAAAAAAAACCCACGATACTTCTAAAAAGGAATAAAGAAACATACTGATGTGAGAAACCTCATCAGTTATCCTGTGTTTCTAAATACACATGAAAAACATCACAGCATCAGACATAATTTGATCGAGCATTTACAGCATTCCCAAGGTGGGGAGGGGGTAGAGACAAGAAGAACATTAGTCTTGTTTGTCCCACTCCAGGCATTTCTTCTGGGGCATCAAATAGTTAGCTTTGTCCCTTATTTATTTAAAAAATAAATAAAATAAATTAAAAAAAGAGGTATTACTTATAAACTATAAAACTCCAGAATTAAAACACCATTGTTTCTGGTCATTCATTCTCATCTCTTCCAAAGACATTCTTGTTTACAAGGGTTGTAAGAGAGGCATTTGGCTCATTAGGATAACTTCTATTATGGGATTTATTGTATAAAAATCCATTTAGAACTTATTTTTCAGACTGTAGACTTCACATAGCATATCCTCGAGAAATGTTATTACACATTCTTATGGAGGTGGGAAGAGAGGAGAATAAAAACGTGCATATAAAGCTCGTGCTGAGTTGCTTCATTTAAGATGGGATAAATCAAGGGATGTTGAGATTTCCTTGCCCAGGAAGAGTAGTTAGTTCTTTATGTGCTCTCTACTCCTTCCAGAAAGATTAAGACAGAAGACACCAGAAGCATGCATAGAAGCAACCCAAAATGCTAAGCTCAACATGAAAGCAGATCCAAATTCTGCAGACCAGACCTATTTCTAACGAGCACTAACAGCCTCAGCTCTCAACAGACATCATGCCAGAGAGAAGGACAAGTATGGAGGGATTAGAGGAGGACACCTGTCATTAGTTTCAACTGTAGCACCCTAGAAGCAATGAGTTTTGTACAGCCTCAGGTATCTGCACAGCACAGGACGGGAAGCTTCAGAAGGGCCAACGGTAACTGGGTATCTCATTTGTCAGAAAATCATCCTTCTGCCATCATGTTATCAACCTGCTGTTGCAACTGCCCAATTTCAATCAGTACTCTATTATTTTACTCAACTGTTTATTCTATATTCCCAGATTTTCAAGGAAAAGGTTTCAGCAAAGAGAAAAAGAGTTATCTTTACTGAGTCAAACAGCACCACAGGTTCACTGTGTATTTAAACTCAGATGCTACAAGGGAGAGAAAGATGCTATAACTCCTCAAACTGTGGGGAAAGCTTTGATCAACTTTCGTGCCTCATTAGTTAACAGAGGATCTACACCAGGAGAAACTGAGGAATAGATTCCCCAGTGTGTAATAAGGTATAAACTGAAAAGTAAAACATCCATAACATCTTTTTCTGACATCAACTGTTTAAGAACTGAGCTTAGACCTAGCATAAATTCAGGTAAATCACTCAACCATGAAACACAAATCCACTGAAAACCAGTCTTCTCTACTTCTGGTGCTCACAAAAGTGCTTCTCTCAAGGTATCCAGATGTTCTGGTTTTAGAAGTAAGCGTCAGTGATTTCTCTAGTGCCTCAAACACATTCCTGTATGTGATTTGGTTTCTGCTGCAAGTATCAGTCCTCATTGTCAAGGCATGATTCATCTGACACAGGACAGTTCCACTTCTTTTCTTTCCATCTTACTCTTAACATAGTATTATTAAATTTACATGTAAGCAGAGAAGGTTTTATCTACACTCTGGAAGGTGCTAGTCCTCTGAGATACTGGTAACAATTGCCTGACTTAGGTATGGATCATTCTTGTTAGATTTGACTAAATTTCATTCCTTTTGCATGTTCTGTCCTGGCAATCAGACCTTTCAGACCAGGAGGGGTGGGGAGGTGTATGTGTGTGCAGAAAACATGTGTTCGTTTTTAACTACAGCAATGAAAAATCACTTCACTTTAGGATTAAAATATATATATATATAGGTTTGAGGTTGGTTTTTTTTCCTAAATCAAGTTAATCCTTGAAAAAACTGAATGCAGCTTAGAAAAGCTCTTCATTTCAACTGGAAACTGTAACAGTCCCAAAAGTAGGCTGAAGATTGGAATTTTTTGTATCACAGTGATTTCAAGTGCTATCAACTTATTAAGGAAGACTGTCATACTATGGGGTATACATTTTCTGAAAGTCTTGTCCAAATTTGTACGCTGTGTCAAATTGCTATCTTTGCAGGTTCAACATCACACATCTATTTCCACACACTTTGAAGCAGCTTATGAGCACAGTTTCCATGCACGCACACACACAACACATGCATGAATACAGTCAATTGTTGCATGTTCATTGCACAGAAACCTTGCCATAATCAAAATATTGCTGACACTGCATAAAAAGATTATCTATTGTTTTCATGATGAACATTCACCAATAACCATAGGTTAATGTTATGAAAGGGACAGATCAAATAGGTCTAGCATTGTTTAGTGAAACACATAAAGACAAAGTGTCCTCCCAGTAATAAGAAGTTTTTTCTTCCAGCAGTTCTCTGCAGAAATTATTGGTCCCAAATACACAAGAGAGTCTGACAAAGTTTGTCAGTTATCTTCCTAATCCCATGGAACCACTCTGCCGAAAACAAACATTGTGGCTAGGATCCTGATATATATGGAATAGGTATTTAAGCTGAAATTTCCTGAATTTCTTTACAATTTCAGCTGTATTTCCTGAAATTGTCAGGTTAAGCTAAGTTTTCATTCATAAATTCATTATTATAGGTTACCTTTTGCAAAAGCTTGCCTACATGTCTCATAATTTGAGCCCTAGACCAGCTCATACATTCCCTACTAATTCTGTACTTCATAATCCACCAAGAATCAGTGAAATCACTTTGAAGTATCCTGGGAGTAAAACGAACACTAAATGTCATTTGTTTAAATTTATACGTCCAAATCTAGGATGACTCATCTAACTTCACTTGCCAGAATGCATGTCCTTTATTTAATACCAAGAATATCTTCTTGCTTCTGACAGCTTAGCTGTCACTATTTCAATAGCTCAATATTAACATTTTATTGCTTTATTTAAGCATAGGTATATACATACCTATAATCTCATTGGATTTTTTTTTTTTTTACGCTATAGAACAAAGTCAGTTAATACACTGCACCTTTTCAAAGAACCCTAACTTCGCAAGTTCAGTTTAGTTCAGTCTGCTGAAACACACCAACATTTATGTGAAGAGTTTTCAAGACTTGCCTATCCCCGTGTAAGGAAACTTAAAATTAACACAGGTTTTCAAAACCATAGACTATTCTTAAACAGACATTCCCCATCATCTTCTCTTATAATTCTAGCTAATAATCTTTTTAATTCATTAGTTTAGTAGATTTCTACCCTTGAAGCAGGCTCCTGCTTTAGTCATAGTATGATGAAATGAAGATTCCTTTTTAAAAATGCAAATTTGTAGCACTTGCTTTTATTCTTGTAGTCTTAATATAAGATAAGCCTTGCTTTGCTTCAATTTGTTTCTTAAGTTATAGGACTAATTTTTTTCCCCAAATAATGCCGTTCTGTATTCCAAAAATCCATCTGAAATGATTAGCCATGTTTGCTGAGAATGTGCTTAGCTATATTTGTCAGTAAAAACTATTTGTGGGTATTCATTGTTTCTGCAAAAAAGGTAACATTGCTTTTCTTTCCTTCTAAGATCTGAAAATTCTTGGGTATAATTATTCAGTGTACCTTACAGAATTATCTAACATTGTATTTATGGTGCATTTTCACCAAATTCTACATCAACTATTGCACTGGAGTCAAATCATAGAATCATTTAGGTTGGAAAAGACCTTCAAGAGCATCGAGTCCAACCATCAACCATGCCCACTAAACCATGTCCTGAAGTACCCTGTCCACTCGCTTTTTGAATACCTCC
>JANHGO010000053.1:17487735-17625171 GCA_024606505.1 Aquila spilogaster
GGTAACCAGAAGTTGTTAGTATATGGTCTGAGCTATATCAGAAAGCATGCAAGCACAGTAAGTTTTATTATTTCAGTGCTCTATGATGGTCATGGTCCTGTGACAAGGTCTGCATATATCTCAGATTTGATGTTTCTCTTGCTTGTCTAGGTGGCACACTGAAAATATAACTAGCACACACTGGTAGATGTAGATTCCTTCCATAAGTCTGCTTCTGTAGGATAAAAAGAAGTTGCCTATTAGCCTCACTATTGAAATGCTTTGGCCAGGAATTGAGACTCCTTTTCTTGGCCTGGATGTCTTAGAATCTATGGCTTTTATATCTCAGGAAAGCACTTATTTGGTATAGAAGCTGAATTTCATTTTGGAGATCAAGATCCTAAAGTACATTTAAAATACTATTGGGAAAATTTTGCTCAAATAGGCTTGCTTAATTATCTTTATCCCCAGAAAAGACAGAGGAGTCTTTAGCTTTCTTTATTCAATAAAGAGTCCACTGGGACACACCCTTGTAGAGTCTCTCAAAGTATTGGACTTCACAGATTCCCTTTTATCCTAACTTCCCGATTGCACTGACCCTTCCTCCTTTCTTCATCAGTTGAAGTACTCAGAGGTTACCTCCTTCCTGGTCTGCCTATTACATGTTCCCCTTTGTATGTGACCTATTAGGCCTGTGCAGTTAGTCCAAAGTTTGTAAGTTCAAGCTGTCTATAGACCTTTGTAATTAAAACCTTATTCAGTGAGAGTGTACAGGTTGAGTGGAAAGAAATGTGCAAGCTTCTGCACAACAACTTGTGAACAAGGATAATGACATTTTATAAGAAAATTAAGGCTAATTTCCTTTTGTTTTCTAATTGAATGTCTTTCTGGTGCAAGGCTAATCTTATCAATCTCATTTCTGTTCTTTAATGGAAACATAGTGGCCAAAGTTGTTCCAATTCCTCTTGTGCAAAAACTGACATGGTTTAAATGGCTGGATGTATTTAAGCTTCTGGAACCTAAAGGTCTTAATGCAACTGTTTCACAAAAGTATTGTGCCAGATTTTAAAAATAATAATAATAATAATAATAATAATAAATCACTTTGCCTTAAAAGCACTCAATGAAAATTTCACCAAAAAAATCATGTTAGAAAAATGGGTAGCTTCATGAAAAATTGAAGGCAGTGGGAATTACATTTTCCCTTCTCAAGAACAGAATGAAATCGGGACTGTACTGTGGAAGTTCACAGACTGAAATAAGTTTCCAGAGTCCTCGCAGACTGACACTGGAGAGATCAGGGTCGGGAGGTTTTTTTTTTTATTAATCTTCTGGCTCAGATCCATACCCTCAATGCCACACTTTGAACACACAGGACTTTTTTCAAGAGTACTCTCTGCCTACTCAAAACTTAGGGCAGGCGATGTCTGTAACTCTGAGGTTCATGAGAAGGAAAGGTTAATGACAGAGAAAAGCGTGCAGGAAGATAATAAAAGCTTTTTCTCTCCCCCTTTCTTTTTTTTCCCTTGCAGCTTCAATGGAAATTAAATCAGTGTCCACTCCTAATTTAATTAATATCAAGTGCAATAATCTCTTCACTGAACTGATGTGTACTTGTGTTCCTAACAGCTGATAGAAATTGTAAAGACCTACAGATGAGTCAAACAGGGCAGCTGCATGAGAATTTCTCACACTATTTGGTCTGTTGCCCTATTGTAAACTGAAGGCTTTGTTATTCTGTGAAATGGAGTTTTATGCTGGAAGCACCTGAGGTTTTTCTTTTGTGGATGAGTTTCTAGACAGGATGGTACTTCCTGTTAATGAGCTGGTGCTCCCTGTTCTGCCAGCTGCTTGTTGTGGATCCCATGCTGAGGCTGCTCAGCCTCACCTACTTAGATAGAAAGAATTTAGATTCACACAGTCCTCTAAATTGACCATGCTCCCAAGATGTAGTTGTTATGGAATGTAGCATTTCAGTTTTTAAGTGGTTTTGTGAATTTTGCCTACTGCCTTTTTCTGTGGAGCTGTGAAAGATGTAGCAGTTTTTCCAGGGTACCACTGTGATCTCAGCTCTAAGGCTGCCAGATCCCAATAGTAGAATAGCTGGAATAGCGGAACAGGGTACTTAGCACTATGAATACAAGTGGCACCTGTAACAAAAATCCAGAAAAGCTGAACAGACAAGCCTATGCTCGTGAAAGGAAATTCTTACAGGAACTCAGTCACTTGAATTTACCCAAATATTGGTGAATGGATCTTCTCTGAAGCTATCTGAAGATCAGTTACAACTGAAAAAACAGTGGAAAGGCCCACCCAAGTACATGTTGTCCGTGTGTGAAAGCCAATAGCAGCTTCTGCGAAACTGGGGAGGATGCATCACCCTATCTTTTCACTTGGTTTGTTTAAACAAAAAAAAGTAAGTTTGTATTTAAGTATTTCAAGAATCAATTTCTTAGACTGACAGAATGAAGTCTTTTCTGGATAGTTCAAATTTTCAAACTGGTAAAATGGAGATTCCTGAGAAATCCTTCCAGTCTAATTTATTTTCATCATTATTTTCAAACTCGATTCTGTTTTTACTACCTGTGATCATTATTTCCTATTCTGTATACTGTGGACATGGAAAATGAAATTAAGCTCTTAGTCATATATTTGTAGACTGCAGTAATTTTCCTCTTGTAATGTCAGCTCTATCCTTTCTGTATTTTTAGGATTTTTAAAATAATCTGGTCCCCTAAAAAATGTTTTCCAAAACTCTAATCATTCTAACTGTTCTTGTCTAAATTCTTTCTAAGTGGTGTATGTTATTTGATAATATTCCTGTTTGGGAAGTATTTTTGCTCCCTTAACCTTTATAGATCCAAGTTTGATCCTTGATATCTGCATTCAGGAATGGAATCATACAGACATTTTCAGAGTTAATTGGTCATGCTTAGTGAGAGACAGAATTTATGCACCATGTGAACTGTTTTTCAAAATGCACTTGTTGTGTAGACACACCCTACTACTCTCCTCTTAACAGGTGAGAAACTACACTAAAAACATGCATAAACTGAGAACAGTGAGGTCCAGCATCGATCACTGTGATGATGCATACATATGGTCCTGATGCTACTACTTAGGCAAGCTTAAGGCTGTTATTCAGATAAGAGTATTTCCAGATTAAAATATTTGCCATTTTTTTTTTCTTATTACTTAACCACTGAATCCCAAGTCATCTTTTCCAACTAATGTCATCTTCTGCTGCAGTCATCAATTCTAATTTTATGTGTGGAAACTATTTTTTTTTTTACCTAAAATAATATAAATAGAGGAAATGGATCAGTGATTTACATTCTTAATATTTTACTCTGAAGAATTCTTAATTTAACCATAACATGCAGTGAAGCATTGCCAAAATAATAGACACATTCAGTCTGCCCGCATTTCTTAATATACGCTTACACCTTCTAGAAGCACAAGCTGTATTATGGAGAGAGAGATACACTGAATGATCCAGGTTTGATCAATATAGCCATGTCAGCAGAAGTCTTCAAAATAGTTCTGTTACGGAATACCTAGGGTTATACTTTCATCCCAAGGTCATAACTATTTGTTCAGCTCTCATTTCTCCATCAACTCCATTCATTATCATTCACTGCTACAGCTGATTTTCCACAAAAGAAAGTATCTAAAAGCAGCTGTAAACTAATTTGAGGTCTTAAATAGTTAATAGGGATTTTTCTTGTGTTCTCAGTTGAAGTGAGTTTCATTGCATTCTGAGGAAACATTAATATTCTTTTTTACTTTTCTTTATCACATAAATGTGAAGGAAATGATTTGCTCCTTGTTGACTGAAAATGAAGCAAAACGAATAATTTAAGATGAGTTACTTATATATGTTCTGAGGAGGCAAAGATGAAGAATTGAACAGGAAATAAATTAGAAAAGTTTGCCTCTTGTATGTACTGTGATAACAACCTGCTTTTAATAGGAATTCTTGAAAGAAAAAATAAACAAAACATCAACAAAAAAACCCAGTGGGGCTAGTTCTCCAAGAATCCCTAATGATTCAATTTGTCAGGCTTTGCAGACAATTGTACTGCTTTCATTTTCAGAAAATGTTCAAATTTAGCCTCTTTTTAAGTTACCTAAATTGACTTTCCAGTATCACTAAGAACTAATGAAAGTTTAGGGAAAAGATTTTCAAAGTATTCAAATAATATAGGAATTCCATTGAATTAGATGCTCAAGTGCCCTGAGATTATGAGACTTGGAGTCACACTTAACAAAAGTATTTGTTTAAAGATCTAGACAGGTACTAAGTGATATTATAAATAATATGCATTAAGCATCTGGCACCTCCTTAAACACTGGTGAAAGCTTTTGTGAGATCTAATGTATCTTTTGATGATTGAGTATGGTTGTAATTGGAGTTCAGGAATAGGGTTGTTTCTGGTGTTTAAAATTTTACTATAAACCCTACGCTTTCATGAGGGAAAAAAAAATACATAGGGAATGATTTTTTTTTTCATAAACTTAATTTTCATTTTTGAAATGACTGTTATATGAACATCAAAAAATAGTCATTTCTTGGTTTAGATTTTCCCGCCAGTGTTATAATTTCATACTGTTCAAATTGTTTAGTTAACTACTTAATTGACATAGTCAACGTGAAATATACTGCTGCAATGGAAAGAATAACTACTGCTATTCCTAAAGATAAGAAAAGATATTTTCTGACAGAATTTGATAAACATTGCCAAAAGCTGATTCATAACATTATAATCTCCTATTTAAATGTGTCATTTTCATGGAGAAGCATTTCACACTAAGTGCTTTGTAGCTATTTTCCTTCCTTAACTTTGTTATTCTTACTTTTTCTAAATGCTGGAATGTGCTTTACCCACATCACTGAGCTGGCCTTGTCTCCTTTGACATACTTATCTTTTCAGGGCTAACTGCTTCAATTGTTTCTTTACCTATTTTAACAATATCAGCAAGAAATGTGAGAACTAACAAGACACTTCTTTCATGAACAGAGAGGTCATCAAAAGTCTAGATAGTGGCTAACAATAGCTGTGTCTCTGTCAGCGAACGGATAGGAAGGAAATATTTGAGACAGAGCTTCTGTCACAGATTGAGTTCATATATTTTCAAAGCAGAAGTCCTTAAATGAATAATGGACAATCTTAATAGGGTTAAGGGCCTCACTGCTTTTAGAAGTACCCTGCAGGTTTCCAGGCACCTTAGTTCCATTTTTCATTTGTGATGTCCTACATTCTCATAGTAAGCTGGAAGTTAACATTAAGAACACAAGAAAGACATTTAATTTCCCTCTATGTCAAGATATTCCTGTCCTGAAACATTCCGTTTTGTTTCCTTTTCATTTTAAATATACATTTATCTATTTTTCAGAAGTATCACCTGTCTGAGATGGCTTCTTTATAAGAGTATTATCTGAATACTGTAGGAAATAGTTGAGTTCTTTATATATTGTACTATTTCTAAAAATTAAACTATTACTAATATTTTTTATGATTATTTAAAAACACAAACAAAAGCCATATTTATACAGGCTTATTTTATATATTTCAGTGGAATCTATTCATTAAGTTAAATAATTTGAAATTTATCCCAGAAATTAGATGTAAAGTAATAAGAAATCAAATTTCAAAGCATAGCTTCAAATTTATATTCTCATTCATCAATACTCATGTTTTACTTTAAATACTGAAAATGCCAAATGAAACCTGAGTCCTTTTGGCTATCAGGTCACTGCTTGTTGCAATGCTGATTGAGCACTTCAGAGAGCGACAGAGTTCAGGCATTATTTATAAGCACAGAAAATAGCTACTATTCTTTGCTAACGCACAGCTTAAGATTTTTCCAGGGATTTTAGAATTTTGTAGTAAAAAATGAATAAATAACATGAACAATAGCAAGCAACTAAACAAAAAAGTCCAACACCCTACAAAAAAACCCACACAACAAAATCAACACCCCAAAAAATGGGAAAGTAAAAAGGAGACTTTAATTCTAAGAAATGAAGAATTCCAGAGGCTGCCTCTTCACGATCTTCTTCATGATCTTCTCTTGGCCTAATTTGTTTTAATCTTTAAATCTTAAGAAATCCCCTAGTAACTATTTTTCAGAATAATAATGGTGAGATACATGGACTTTCAAAGGTATAGTAGAAGGAGGAGCAAGAGTACTCACCTGTAATAGAGGTATTAGTAGGAAAATGGGCAGTTCCAATATAGATGAGTGAAGTTATATGACATTATAATTACCTCCTAGAATCCCAAATGGAATATAGTTCTGATGATCAGAAAAGTATGATGTAGGTGTTTTTCTTCTTTTTGATAGGTTTGAATAGATGAAATTGTTATTTTGAAATTACTGAATTTCTGTACGGATGGATTTTATAGTCATACTGATGGTTTCCTTGCAGTGCTAGGATTTACAAGACTATTTAAGGACAAAGGATTTTTTTATGCGCACACACTTTTTGTACTTATCTAGATAGACAGGTTTAAAAGACCTCTAGTAGAAAAGTGGGTCACCAGATAACCAAAGAGATACTGTTCTATTCAGGAAGTAAGAAATTATATGTGTATATAGTATTATATGTACTAATAACAAGGTGTGCGTTTACCAATTCAAAAGCTCTTAAGAGTTTTAATTAGCAAAAAGTGCATACATGTACAAGTATCTCGTCTATTTCAGAATAACTTGGTCTGACTGGTTAATTGCATTTCCTTGCCAGAAGTTACAGTCCTACAGGATATTAGGGGTATTAAGGTAATCCCGAGTCTATATCAAACATAAATTGTGAAATATAGAGATTATACCACTAGAGGTTTATAAGACTCTTTTTTGTTTCTTTACTACAACAGAAGTAGTGTTCTGATAAATCCATAGGTTTAGATACCTTGAAATCCATAGATTTTAGCTATGAATATTGCAAGATTTTGCAAAGAGGAAAGAAATATCTATTAGTATGGCTTTTCACAGAAATGCAAATGCACAGGTGTTGAGTCACTTGAGGAGCATCTGCTGGACCAGCTGTTGCCACCATTTTAGAGGAAGCTGGTGCCAAGGAGTATCTTCTCCTGCAGTTGTGTTTGTTCATTTGGGGAAAATGATAAGTGATTGACTGCTAAGCTGAGATGCAATTATTATATTAAGGAGTGATTTGGTTGACCTCAGGTGTATCATCTTGTTAGTGACTCACAGGATTGCAGTGCTGCCAGGGCACATTTGCTGGGGAGTGGACAGATTTATTGAGTGGGACAAGAAGAAGAAAATAATGTTTATTTGTTATAATGGTGGATCCTCATGAGCTGTTAACCAAGATGCTGTAGTAGAGATGAGGAAACATTCATGATACCCAAAACACAATAATCATGACTATCCTTTGGGATAACTTTAATTTACTAAAATGTAGAGAGCACCCAAGCTGTCTTTTATTTACTAAGAACTTTTTCTTCTTTTACCTTAACTTTTTTTTAATAAGTACTTTCTTTCTAAGGCTAAACTGAAATGGAATCTATGTTTTCTGAAATGTTAAGCATCTGCAGCTGCCTTTGACTGCAGTTACACAGGTATATGGCTAATATTTCACATGTGGGATACATGAAGGATGTTAAAGAGTGTCATGTTCCTTTCAGAGTGATGCAAGGAGCTATTAACAGCATTAAGTGATCATAAACAAAATAGACCACACATTGATAACTAGCCAGCACTTTTTGTAAACTTTTAGTAAAAGTTTATGAACGAAGTTTATGAAAGTTTCTGAACTATGCAGAAAAAAGAGCCTTGGATGTTGTAATATTTATGGTGACAGTGTCTTATTCTTCGGTATTTTCTATTGCTATGGGAAATCTAGTATATTTCAGACTATATACCTTAAAACAGTATATTTTCACAGAATCACAGAATTGCAGTGATTGGAAGGGACCTCAAGCGATCACTGAGTCCAAACCTCCTGCCAAAACAGGCACTCGACAGGAGGTTGCACAGGTAGGTGTCCAGACAGGTATTGAATATCTTCATAGATGGAGATTCCATAACCTCTCTGGGCAACCTGTTCCAGTGCTCTATCACCCTTATCATAAAGTTCTTCCACATGTTTGTTTGGACCTTTCTATGTGCAAATTTTAGGCCATTGCACCTTGTCCTGTTGTTGTTCATGGAACAGAATCATAGAATCACAGGATTACCAAGGTTGGAAAAGACCTACAAGATCATCCAGTCCAACTGTTTAGTTCTCACTAAACCATGTCCCTCAACACAATATCTAAATGTTCCTTGAATACCTCCAGGGTTGGTGACTCCACCACCTCCCTGGGCAGCCCATTCCAGCGCCTGACCACTCTTTCAGAGAAGAAGTATTTCCTAGCACCCAGTCTGAATTTCCCCTGGTGCAACTTGAGGCCATTCCCTCTAGTCCTTTCACTAGTTACAAGAGTGAAGAGGCTGACCCCCAGCTCACTACAACCTCCCTTCAGGTAGTTATAGAGAGCAATAAGGTCCCCCCTCAGCCTCCTCTTCTCTAGGCTGAATAATCCCAGCTCCTTCAGCCATTGCTCATAAGGCCTGTGCTCCAGATCCCTCACAGCTTCATTGCTCCTCTCTGGACACGCTGCAGGGCTTCAATGTCTTTCTTGTAGTGAGGGGCCCAAAACTGAACACAGTACTCAAGGTGCAGCCTCACCAGTGCTGAGCACAGGGGCACAATTACTTCCCTGCTCCTGCTGGCAACACTATTTCTGATACAAGCCAGGATGCCATTGGCCTATTTGGTCACCTGGGCACACTGCTGGCTCACGTTCAGCTGAGCATCAACCAATATCCCGAGGTCTCTTTCCTCTACACAGTCTTCCAGCCACTCTGCCCCAGGCCTGTAGTGTTGCCTGGGGTTGTTGTGGCCAAAGTGCAGGACCCAGCACTTGGTCTTGTTGAACCTCATCCCATTGGCTTCAGCCCAGCGATCCAGCCTGTCCAGATCCCTCTGTAGGGCCTTGCTATCCCCAGGCAGATTAACACTTCCAGCCAACTTGGTGTCATCTGCAAACTTACTGAGGGTGCACTCAATGCCCTTGTCCAGGTCATCAATAAGGATACTGAACAGGACAGGCCCCAGTACCGACTCCTGGTACTGGTTGCCAGCTGGATTTAACTCCCCTTCACCAACACTCTCTGGGTCCAGCCCTCCAGCCAGTTCCTTACCCAGCAAAGAGTGTACCTGTCCAAGCCACAGGCTGCCAGCTTCTGCAGTTGATGCCCTATAAATATCTATTATGCAAAGTATTGAATAGGCTCTAAAGTTGATAAGTTTTTATTGTTTTCTCAAGTTTCAGCAGATGTATCTGAGTATATGCATAAAAGACATTGCATTCACACTTACAGAAACAATTTGTCGTAGCCAGATGAATTCTGGATGGGCTATTATACTGTACATATACAGCCCCAAGGCATGCTTCTTAGATTTCCTATCTGAGCTTAAGACAGCTTTAAATATATTTATCATAAATGAAATTATGTATTGCTTCTACTTTTGGAATAATGAAAAAGTATTCAGAAAATGCAGGTGGGAGGATTAAGTCTGATATCTGAAATGCTGGGGAAAAAAAAGCTTTAAGTATGACCAAGGAAATCCAATGCTGGTCACATTCCTTTAACTGAAGTAGCATGGGAGAATCATTAGGTTAATTTCAATGCGAGGAAAGAGTTGATTTCAGGTAACAATGTCAGTGGCTTCTTTCATCCCATAAAAATGTAGGTTGAATAGAGTCCTTATGATTGATTAATACAATGCTTTATTTTTACTATGGAAGTTATGATCTCTATTTCAGAGGGAGGTTGTTGGTGAGTTTTTATCAGACAAGGGGAAGCAGAAAGCTGAAGAGGTAGATGGATAGAATATGAAAGCCTAAATAATACTTCAGTAGCAGCATTGGGAAGGCTCGCTCAGAACTGTGCTTAGATCCAAATAACAGTTTATAAGCAGTTCACACTTGTCTTTGTAACAATATGATTTTAGCTAAACGTTTTGATCTCTTTGTTTATGGAGATGTTTAAGGGGACTAAATACAAGTTAAACCTGCAGACTTCTGCTATTTCAAGTTCAGCAGTAGGCCAGGCTAGATGTCAAGCTAAAATCATACAAAGATGCTAGCTTAACTTGGAAGCCTTAGCAAGGTTAAATAAGGAGGTAATCATTATAAAGCTCCTTTTTTTTTTTTTTTTTTTTTTCAAATACATACAAAGATTCTCAAAAAACCTACATGGCTGAAACACACCTCTGCCAACACTATGCACCTTGCAGTACATCTCTATTGGTTTCACAGGATGCCACACCTTACATTGTGGCTGCAGAGTAGGAATAGGAGCAGAGATGGAAAACTCCAGTTAGTGGAAGGTCTGGAGGATCTTTTCTCCCCTCTTGCAGCAGAAAGGTGGCAGAATGGTTTTGCTGTATCTGACTTTTACTTTTTTCTTTTTTTTTTTTTTAAATAGCATTAAACATGGAGATTTATCCTAACAGCCAGTACTGGCAAACTTACTCCACCTGAAAAATGATTATAACAACAAATCCACCTTGGGGAAGACTAGTTTAAGAACTCTGAGGCCTTGAATGTAGGGGGCTTGGTTTTTGAGGGAGTTTTTCACAGTGCAGAGAGAAAATCAGTATTGCTACTGATGCTCAGAGATGCCTTCTTACCTCATGTTAAACGTTTGAGTATTTGTGGAGAAAAGGGCTTCTCTTCAAATGCAGGACTGGCGTATCTACTTTTTCCTCTTCTAACAAATGAACAGCTTGAATGGAAAAGATTAAAGTGCTAAAATATGCTTAAAGTTTTAAAAAGAGATGAAGTAGATGGGAGTACTGTGATTTCACAAATCAGGCCAAATATACATCTTCACAGTCCACCCTGCCAAAACACTAAAGCATCAGGGACAGAGGAAGCCCTGTGTGTAACAGCACTTAGTTATTTTACAGAGTTACAGCTCATTCCAACTGCTTTGTTGGTTTGGAGCGGCACACTAATTAATACAATCAGAAGAAAAAGTTTCAGAAATCTCCCAACAGCACACATTAGCATATACTGCCGAGAGACTTGATAGAGTTCAAAGCTTATCTTGTAGCCTACATGCTCCATGTTTGCTCAGAGCAGCAGCTGGCCAAGTGATCTCCCTTCTTCTCAAAGAGCAAAATTAAATTAGATTAGATCATCTATTCTCCCTTGTAGAATTAAGATCGTGCTATGAAAACAAGCAAATTGGCTTTTGAAATCCTGTTTCTCACTTAAAGGGTAAAAGGCTGAAGGATGCTTTCTGTACCAATTCAGTTAAGCTGCAACAGGATGCACATGCCCTGTTTTCCTGGCAACCTAAAAGAAACAGGTGCGTCCCATGGGACTTGAGGCTGTGAGTGACAGGGAAGCCTGAGGGATGAGGTCAAAGAAGAATGGAACAAGGGAAAAACAGAAATGGACGCAAGGTCTTGAGATAGATGCACAGAAACGGTGTATTTTCTGGAGTGAGCTGCAGGACTACAGAGTTCTGAGAGCTGCTTTGCTGCCATGTAAAAACACTCCTGAGAACAAGAAAACTTAGTTCCTAGACATACTATGACAAAGAACAAGTACATGTTATGAAAAGAAAAGTTCACAACATAAGGAAATAGAAGGAAAAATGTAAGGGATAAGGTTGTTTGGAGTTAAAAGCTACCTTGAAGAACAAATCTCTGTGGATGATGAATGGGATGGAGGATAAACAGTTTGAGTTCAGATATTGCAGTGATGCTAGATGCCATATTAAAAAGGCATAACAGTGAATGAAGTTCAAAAGGGGCCATACAAATAAGATCCTATATTTAAATGCTAGTTTCTAGAGTTGCATCACTGCACACCAAGCTGTGAGGTCAGTTGGCACAGATGCAGTTAAACAAGCTTATAAAAATGTGTTCCCATTAAATAACCATGTTGCAGCAATTAGACACACTCCAGAAGACTGTCCTATGCAATCTGTTCTAGATGAACAGCTAATGAAAACTAAGCTAAAACACGATCTGGTTATGATTCCTCTTTTTAATATTCCCTATATTACTAAACAACTTAAACCTACAAAACGTAAAGGGTGAAAGATATTTGTCTGCTATGGTCAGATGGAGTAGTAAGACTGGCCATGAGAGCACATAATGATGTCTGCAGTGCACCTTCACTCAATCACCCTAGACTGCATCAAGTTTAGCAAGAAGTTAATTTAAGTTATTGTAGCTTGATTAGATCTCAGTTTGGCTCAGGGTGAGGGAGAAGGTGACTTCAGCTTTACTGCCAAGATTCTTCACACCTCAATCTTCACCACTGTAATTGGTACAGAAGATGGCATTGGAAAAATAATACAAAGAAAACCAAAACCTCTCGTATGCATTTTAAAGAGAGGGATGGAGTGAAAAGAAACTCCTCTTTTCATGCGGTAAGTGAATGACAAATAACTAAGCCTCAGTTCCTGGGGCACACTGACTTGAGAAAAACCACCACTAAGTTGTTCTATGAAAATGTTAATCATGCTCTTCAAAGAGTTACTATATTGACTGTTATAGTCATATATGGTGTAAAAATAAATTTTAAAAAATTGAAGCACTGAATATACTCTCAGTGCATAAAGCATCAGTTCTAAAACATCTCCAAATTAATCAGATCTGGTATTTCAAGACCTTGAGGAGAGCAAGCCACTTACTGCCACTAGGTTTGTTCTTTCAGCATGCTTCTGCCCACAGCCTCTGTTGTGGTGTGCACAGAGACGTGGCCGGAAGACTGGACAAACACATCAGCTGAGATTGTAGACTAGCTCAGCCAACATCCGTACACTGCAATAGATGGCATTTTCAAAGATCAAAGGGATGTAGTAAGATCTTTAGTGGTAAGAACAGCCTTATTTCAGGTGAATCAAGAAGGCTTTTAGACACCTGAGCTGTGCCATTCATTTCCTATTCTGCTTTCCTTAAATCACTCTTAAGATCACCTCTGCCATTTCCTTCATATTAACTCTCATGTTTGCACTGTAAGTAAAACTGAAGGAGAAGACCAGCAGAAAATTCTGTTTCCACAATTAGAAATAAAAGCCCCTTATAGTGATAGTAAGAGTCTTTGTTCTGTTTGTACAAGGCTGACTCTTACGTACTAAGTATAAGTACTGCAAATAAGGGCCTGACACCTCTCTATTTGTGAGCTGTACTGAAGACATTATGCTAAAAGTCATCAATTTCTCAAGGTAAATGAGGGCCCAAGAGAGCCTGTGTCACCGCCTGAAATGTCTCAACTTCCTGTGAATTCCCTGTGACTTGACTGGTACCATTTTATTGCAGCTGCTCATTCAATTCAGAGTTCGCATCGTGAAACATGACAGTGAGAAAAGGAACTGATGAGAATTCAGTGAATGCAGCTTTTCATTTGAAAAGATCCTCAAACATATAAAATTGCTTTATTTTGCCTAATTTTCCACATTTAAAAGCATAAATTGCATTTATTTTTCTAGTCAATACTGAAAACAAGTGATAATTTGCAGTATTACAACTTTCATCTCAAAGGAATACAACCACAACAGTTTCCACTTCTCTGAAAGAGGTGAATGATATGGAAGAGTTTGGATTGCCTAATGCAGGAGATGCATACATTATTTTTCCCCCTGAGAATATGTGAGAACTGTTGCTATCAGCTTCTTTTTGTACACACATAAATGACTTTCAGGAAAACAGACTTTTTTTTCTTTTTTTTTTTTTACGTGTTGAGTTACATGCACTAAATATCTAATATTGGAAACAGCAAACGCTAGTATTTCCTGAGAATAACAAATGACTTAGGATTCTTAGTAGCCACAGTTCTCAGCAGGATCACTTAACTGAGGTTACTGCCATTCAATCCAAACAACCCGTACCCTTTTAAGTAAGTACTGAAGTATTTAAAAGTCTAGACTGTGTACTCTGCCTATTATGAAATCTCATCCTATTTATTTTGAAGTTGGTGGAAAGACTTCCACTTATTTCACTACACAACAAATTAGGCCTATGGTAAAGTTAAATACTTAATGATACTGGAATCTTAGATACTACAACAGAGCTTTGTGCTCAGATTCTGAGAGTCTGGTTTTGTGACAAAAGTAAAAAAATAATAATAATAAAAATAGAAAGATGAGCTCACTGGGAAGAAATAGAACAGGAAAAGTACTGCATTAGTCAGACAATCATCACAACATACAGTACCCATAAGTGATTATATTCAGTTTCCACTGAATTTAAAGGACTTCAGGAAAATTCCACTGACTTGGTGTTAAGCAACTGCAAAGAGCTGAACATACGCAGAGACTTGCCAAGACTCTGCTATTAAAGCAGACAACGGACTGAACCTTGACTATACTTTTTGCCTTTCCTGTATTCAGATCAGCCTCTGCTCTGCATGCCTCTAAGGCTTTCCTCTGTTGCTTTCTTGGATCACTTCTGAGAAGTAATTTTGCCTACTGTTTCCTCAACAATTCCTTTTGTAAACCCTTGTCTTTCAGTGTTAGCTCCTCATTCACAATCTTATCCTTTTTTTTCAAATCTAATCTATCTTGACTTCGGCCACCTGCCCATGCAGACTGCTCAGGTCATTCTTTTCTCAGACTTCTTCCCTTTTAGGTTTTCCATCTCTAGATGACCTTAGTCATTGTTTTTCTTCAGTTCCTTAGTAGCCACTACTTTCACATTTATCAATTTTACTACACCAGCTTCACCAGGAAGAGCTTCCCTGAGCCTCTTCCTACATATGCATCTTGCTCATCTCCTGTTGTTCCTATAGCCTGCTTCTTTTCTTGCTCTGAATCTTCTGATAGGAGTGAAGGAGTATGAAATTATCAATCTCGCCCTTGTATAGAAAGAAATTCCATAGGAATAACTATTTGAAACAGAAGATCTTAGTCACAGGATCACAAAACTTGTTTTGTATGTTAGCTTTATTTCGATGCAACTATAGTAACTCCTATGGCATTTAAACTAGGTAGTCCTTATCCACTTGGAAGAAACCTAACATGAAAAGAAATGTATCTTCCTTCTACCTTTCCAACTCTCTAACATTTTCAAGTTTTAAGTTAGAAATGGTTTTCCATTACTTTGGTTATACAATGCCATAATTTGGCTCTCAGACAACCTCTCCTTGACACCTGGACAGCATGCCCTAAGAGTCTGCATTTTTCCTAATCTAAGATGCTGAAAAAGCATCAGTTCCTGCTAGAGCCAACAGGTTCTGAGAAAAATGAATATGCCTAAAACCATGGGAGATAAACATGTACAACAATGGCTTACTTGTCCTTCCCTCCTAGCATGGTGCTGAATGATGTTACGGCAGTGCTTTAGAGGTGTCATGGTCTCTCTAATGGTGATAATGGAAAGTTCCTGACACTCACAAACAGTCCTACTTCTGACAGCTTCCACTGAAAAGGATCAGATATAGACTGACAACAGTTCAAGCGTACCATTTAACACATCAAGGTGCAGTAACTACACGCATTCCCTACGTGATCCCTTCAGGGTCATTAAAAGGCCTTCCTAGAAGTCATTCTTTCCATCTTCTTTGATGTATCTTTATATTGTGCATGTTCAGAGAAAACTACACTCCCTTGCTAAGCAAGATTACAGTACCAAAGTGTCATCTACATGGAAGCATGCTTCTTCTGACCTCTCACATTGGTGCATAAGGAGAGATTCTATTTCACATCTATAATACGAATGACAAAACATTAATAACCAAGATGTAATTTCCTTCAGAAGGAAGCCTCTGGAGAGGTAAGTGTTCTTAATTAAATCAACTTCTCCTGCATATAACATCACAGAATAGTTGACTAACTTACGCTTATTTTTTCAGTGCAAGATCGTTAATTTACAAGTCTGTAATTTCACAAGTACTTTAATTCATTATTATTTATGGTCCACCTAAAATCAGTAGGTCTACCAAAGAAGAAATGTACTTGATGTTAGAATACAGGAACTCAAGATAAAAATCAAATATTTGGTAAGAATCACCCTCAAGGCTAATTGCTTAGAGTTACCTTTCTGAAAGCAATTGTGTGCAACAGAAGCAATTGCTCATGGTCTTCACTGCTAGTTTTCCTTGGCTGAAAAGCAAATTGTATACTAATGCAGGTATGATTTACTTACAGATAAGTTAGACCAGAGATAAATGACAATACATTCCTCTGAGGGAAAGCTAAATACTAATACTGGTGGGCTTCAAGCAGCTATTAAAAAAATCAGCTACAGTAATGGCTTTTGGGGAGACCAGATAGATAGCTTAAGAGTGGGCAATTTAAAAGGTGCAGTTCAAAGTAAGTTCCCTCTAGTTGTTTACAAGGTTCTGTCCATCCCAAAGCTGCATTCATGAATAGTTCTAAAATCATGCATTTTCCTAGGTCTAAGCATTCTTACGTACACTTACCTAAAATAAAATCAGGAAAAATAAGTAAATCATCCCCCAAAACTCAAGTCAGTGTAAACTAGTGATGAAATTCTGAAAACTGAGAAGAATTATTTACAATTGCTACTATAAAAGCCAACCCCAAAATACAAAGTGAGATGGTAAAGAGCAAAATTAAAATGCACTGTGGAAATTCTTCACAGATCTCTTTCTGCTCAGACCTTAAAAGCTGAGAAATTACTTTGAGTTCATTACCCAGTCCCCAGACTAATCTATTTACTTCTCTGGAAGTCAAGAATGGGGACAAACATATTTCACTCATTCTTAGTAATTTCCCCTACAAAAAATATTTTTTGAAGAAACAATACACAGACAGCTGAGCCAATTTTCCTTCTCCCCTCTCAGACAAAATTGGATCATGATTCATCATATACACAGTTGGATTTTAATTTATTCCTTTAACAAGTTTGTTTATTTTCTTGTAAGCAAGTATTAATCCACTCAGACACAGGAAAATGTTAATTTTACTGCACTGCCTTTCAAACTTATAAATGCTGAGTCTAACTCATGTTGTGTTCATTCTAGCCTTGAAGAAAAAAAAAAGACAAATGCCTGACCTGAGTACAGAAGTTCTCTGTTCTTTGGGGAGATTAACACTAACTGCACATCAGTCCTCTCTGAATGAAATTGAACAATCCTGTCGGTCTTCAGTGTGAGCATAGATGGAGAGTTTCTCATCTTCCTCAAGGAAAGCTGTTCCATAATTATTCATTCACACTAACTTCACAGTGCCATTCACTGCAAAGAAGAAGGTGACACAGGAAAGCATTTGGCCTATTAGAGTAACATAAAACTTCACTCAGTTCAGTGGAGTCCAAGTAGAATTTAGCCATCTGGTATTCAGATATACATCATGCCTATGATGTTCACTTGCTAAATGGTTATTTCGTGAAGCAACGCTAATGATAATAACCCTTCTGTTCTTTCAGTGAGAGGCTTAGTGAGCCCTCCAGCTACTGGAACAAAAGTACACGCCCAATTAGATGAGAGAAGAGTCCCCATCCCTTATCTCTGCTGCAAGAGAAAAAAAATCTGCTACACGTTTGAGGGAAGCAGTGAGATTCAAACACCAAATACCTCTCAAGCTATGTTCATTTCATTGTGCCATGCAATATGGACTCACGTAAGAAAGTACTCAGAACACGTCTGTCTTAACCTTACCATTATCTCAAAATGTCTACCGTTATAAGGATTCAGCACAGAGCCCTTCTCCAAATTCATGTGAGGACAGATTATAGGACAAATGCTGACTGCATCTCTGAAGAGTGAACCTGTCATCTCAGTGTTGCACTTGCCATTAGGGTTTCAACCGACAGGGTAGTTAGCAGTCACATGGTACAAACCCACTCTGCCTTCTGACGCACCATAAAGCAGTTCAAATGCTTTAGCTCAACTGTAAACAGTAGAAGTGTAAATGCAGTACATGCACACTTCTGAATCTGTGGTGCAACGCTACTTATCTGCTATTTGAAAAGCGTTACATAAATACACACCCAAAAAAAACGTAAAATTATGTATTTGTGACATTTTCCAGAACTATTTGCAGCTTCCAAACTGTGAGTTACGCATTTCAAGCAAGTTCAACCCTTAGATAACAATGCATCCATTTCCAGCATGAAAATACCGTTGACTGATAATGGGTCTTGTTTCTTTGTGGAAAATTGGTGGAATTTTTGTGGAGTAAGCGAGGAAAGCTAAGCAACCTGCACTTGCTAAAGTAATACACAAATGCTACAGTGCTAATTCTGAATGCTTGAATTTCTTCTGAACATTTCACTCATCTCTAAGCTCATCTAAATTTGTTTCTTTGACAAACAGGATGTCTACCTGATTCAGCACAAAACAGCAGTAATATCGTGCATCTTTACAGAAAGATAACTATGTATATATACACCTATACATACAAAGTAAACTAGCACTTACACTAAGTGCCGATTTGTATAAATGAAGGGAAATTAGCAGTCAGGAAGACGGGGCCAGACCTTCAACTGCTGTGTGCCAATTGCTTTCCACTAACACAGAAAAGGGAAACTTCACACAACCAACCAAGAGATTAACAGTCAGTGTAACACTGAGGAACGCTGCTGCACAAAGGCACATTGCACCATAGCTTTGCATTCAGAGGACGATCCTATTTAACACAATTAAAGTAATTGCTCCAGTCTAGTCAGCCCAGTTAGGTCTGCACTGGAATTAATTAGCAAATGCTAGTAAAATACTTTGAACATGCAAATGTTAAATGTTAAATACTTCCATTGTTAATATTACTCTCACAAATGCTGCAAAGGGTAGGCAGGTGCAGGGTTCCTGGAATGCTGCAGTGTTACAACATGAAAAGTAAAGCCAGTATTTTTCCAAGGCTAGTTTTAACACAGTAGAAGAACTTGTTCTACGAACCAAGCTTTTGCCTCTGAAATACACAAAAACTCAGGTCCTTCTACCACCAAGGAAGTATCTTCTGTGATTTGACACAAACCATGTTCATCTCATATCATCTAATACATAAGCACGTAAAGACTGGTTATTTATGGAGAATAAAAGGGGAATAAAAACTGCACAAGTGAAATACAAGGAGCAGGACATAACTACTTGCTGTAGTCTAAACTTCTGGAACAGAATTACAGCCTTGCATCCTGCCAGGACTGTCATACAGAGTATCAAATCCCAGCTTGATGATACAGCTTTAGGCAAATACCCAAAAAAGATAAGAAGGTAATGACTGAAGGCACGAGATAGAGAGAAGAAAACAAAACACTCTGAATTAAAAAAGGTTAAAAGCACTGGGTCATATTTAGTCCTGGAAAACAAAGACTTAACCGCATACAGCTACATAAGAGATAATAAAAGAGAGCAACAACTGATTATTCTTCCTAGTCATAGATGGAGAAAAAAATAATGAGATTAAGCCATAAAAGGGAAAATGGAAGATGAGTACTGAGAACCTTTATAACTCAAAGAGTGGAACAAGTAGCCCAGAGGCTGTAGAATACTCATCACTGAGGATATTCAGGCTTAAGTAAACACCCATCTGTTATGGAATATTTTGTTATAATCACTCCTGCTATCATGCAAGGAGGTGGAAAGAGTCGCACCAAAGTCCGGGGATTGGATACCTACAATTCATTTATTTCAGGTTTCTGAAACATTTATTTGAAACAACAAACATCTGGTTCTTAATCCCCCAATTAACACAGTTTCCAGCCCTGAGGAATAAACCACAGAATTCATGAAAAACAGTTTATTTGCTAGCAATGGTGTAAAACAAATTGCCTACAAACTTTTACATGGCTAATAGAGCAGTTTAATTGTGCTTTTTTTTTTCTTTCCCTTATGAGGGGTGCATTTTAATTCCAAAAAATAAAAATGAAAATAGGAAGTCATCCCTGAGCAGAGACTTTTGCAGCAGTGTCTCAACAGAGAATTACATGGTACTACAGACTCAGGCTCTCATTCATGATACTGACCTCCTCTGAAGAGCACTCTGAGATCTAACGATGAGAAGGACTGTAAAAAGCACTAGATGTTATCATTAGTATTCAGGAGGATGGGATTCTGTGGCTTGGTTGAATTCAAAGGGACCTGCTGGTGCTTATGAAAGCCAACATTTTAAACAAGGAAATAGCTCTGACAGCAGTGTTAACGTGGGCTGACCAGGATAGGGTGACGCCATGCTTTTCTGCCAGCATCTCCCAGCAGGTTGCGCTGCAGACTTATTTAGTATCATGGAACCAATTTAATGCCTGCTCACTCACTTTTTACCATTTTCACAATACAGTATTTTAGTCTAATTTCAGTCACACAAAAACTGCATAGTCTCTAAAACAGCATCCTGAAAATATGCATGACTGCCTGCATCCTCATAACTCTATGCATTCTTGCACACTTGTTGCTCCTGTCCGTGATAAAAGAGATTCCCTGCCTACAGCTGACCACCAGAAGTTGCTTATTCCAAACACTGTTACCACCTCTGACACCCCTGCAGCTCGATGGATTTGCACCCTGCTGCTTTCAGCTGCAGAGGAAAAATTAAATGGAATAGAAAGTCAATCACAAAATGTTCTAGTACTCTGGCTTTAAAGATGTCTCATTGTAGGAGTGGAACGTGCTGTTCATCAGTTTGTTTGGCTGGCTTTGCCACTAGATGAATTTTAAGTAATCCTTTATTCTCACAAAACAGACTTTCAATGAGTAACCAATACAAACAACATATGCATTGAGATTCTATCCAGCAATACAGACTCCCAATAATAGCTCTAGCATCTCCGCAAGCTTGAGGCAGTTTGATTGACCACCATAATTCACCTCAACGCTAGCATTATTTGGACAGCTCCTGAAAATATATTCTTGTTACTGGAGCCTTCTGTACACATTTGTTGTGGTCAGCCTTCTTTTTCTACCTACCAATTTGACCTTCTGTTCTGTGTGACCAGTACTACACACTAATTAATAAAGTGAAGCACTTTGTCATTCCCCCTCACACCCCTTAAGGCCTCTTTAGGTAATATTTCATTATCAGCACGCTACAAGTTGTTAGCTGCTTTTCCTCTTCCATATTTCTATACTGTTAAGCTTTCTGCATTTCTTATGTTGGTTTTTTGTTTGCTTGTTTTTAATTTGCAGCTGCTCTAACACTTTTATATATCTAACTATTAGTGCTATTTGATGTCATGGAACAAAGCATTAAGGGAAATGACCACACACATTTCTATCTTGTCAAGAAACACACTGTACTATTCCGGGGTTTGTTTGCCATTCCAAACTGTTGATTGTCTATCAATTTCTCCATGGATCCAGCATCTTCAGATGATAAAACACTTTCAAATGGAAGCTGGGAAGATAGATTTTCCTTAACATTTGGAGTTAGCAAAGTACTGAACTTTTCCAGTACAAGCCCTCCCATTAATTCCTTGCTTTCCAGATGGCATCACAGCTATGTATGTTCCTATTCCTTCAGATCATTCTGAGTTCTGTAAATTCAAATATCTGCCATGTCTCTCTAGTTAGGTCTACCATGAACAGGGAGTGTGACACACAAGAGTTGAAGCTGAGGAGTTGTGGAAATAAAACTGCCCTTATTAATAAAGTCAACACATTCAGAATGATGAAATACATTCTTACAGACAAGACCAGAGAAGTAACTTTCAGAATTAGCTTTTGGGATACCAGAGCCAAAACAAGTAGTCCTAGATGTCACGTGCTTTGAAAGATTCTGTTACTAACAGTTTCTAATTTAGGCTGTAATTAAAACAAACAAACAAACAAGCAGCTAGCTTGTTATCTTGTGGTTTTGTTTCTATTAACAGCTTTAACATGCAGAGATGAACACTAGCCTGTCTATCCATGGCTACAGCAGGAAACTATTGTTACATCAGCTCTACGTTCTACCCTTTAACAGGCACCTAGCAATTTCAGGTTTCTTAGCCCAATAATTTACAGGCATAAAAATACCTCTACAACAACACAAGATGTTAATCCTGCCAAGCAGCTCATGCTCTTCAAAGTGCAATCAATTAACTGGAACAAATACTTGAAGACTGCAGTCAAGTTGACTGGTCAGTTCTGTTTGCCATTGCATAAATTGCTTAAGAGCAGGGGCTTCGATTGCTATTTTAATTGCCAAAAAAAAACCCACAAACTGTGGTTATTAGAAAAATTTAGTGCCTTTTCTTAAAACATGTTTTCCTTCAAGGTGAACAAAGCATTCCATAGAATTTATGCCATATACACCAGCAATATGTTAATTGCCAGTAAGAAACAAAACCATTAGAAGTTATCAGTACTGTGAGCTCTTCAGAGAATATTGAGTACTAAATATGGTATTATTTATATATTCTCAATGTATGTTAGTAATCTATACGGGGCTAACAGCTGATCCTCACAAAGAATAATACCTCTGCTGTTGCTGAGGCTTCTTACTTACCAGTTGGGACTGCAGGATCCATCGTTGGCTTTTCCCAGGTATTGATCTGCTCCCACGTAAATCCATTGGTTCCCAAGGCCACACTGTAACCACAATTACTGTAGTGCTCATCAAACGAACAACCACCTAAAAACAAGAAAAATGCATACATTCCTGCATTAATATTACATATAATCATTATACTAAAATCATTTAATTTTTTGTACCTAGGTTTACAGACAGAGAAACTTGAAAAAAAAATCCTGCATATTATATTTCAGAAAGCAGAGAAGGTATCCAGAAAATATTTTTGAATTTTCAAACTTTTGTATCCCTTAGAAGTCTTTCTTCTCTCTTTGCTACTCTTCTATCAGCTCCCTTTATTTCAACCTATTTTCTTAACATTTTCACGGACAATTGCACATAATAAGCACGTGCATTCAGGTCCCAGTACTGATATTTACAGAAACCTCTATGTCAGATATTCAAAAAAAGAGGAAGAAAGAATGGGAGTGGCAAAGAAAACAAAGTATCACTATCCTATAGCCATATTCACTTGATTTCACTTTTAACATTCAGATTAAACAGGGTTGGATTACACATATAACAAGTGCATCCTTACTTTCAACCATCTCTTATGCTTAATAACATGAAGTTCTGTGTGACACGTGACAGCTTCTCTAGGTCTTTCAGAACTGTACCTTTGAGTGCAAGCCTTTAATTTCTCTGCAACAGGAGAAGTGGATGGAAGCTAACATTCACGCCTCCCAGACTGTTGACTAAATGATCTTTCCTACTGCAACTCCTGAAGTACTTGTAAGTGGTTAACTGTCACCTGACAGCTGGCTGAACACTTATGAATCAAGAGACATGCATTAACAGTGGGGAAAAAAAAAAAAAGACCTATTTCAACATGCACTCTTGTGTCAGGCAAAGAAACTCAATTAGTTTAGTCCTCATTTAGTACTAGTAGATTATTACTACACTGTTGAACCTCCCTTCCATTGCCTCAGCTACATTCCTCTTATCCACCCAACTTGGTTTGCCAAACACATCACAGTACTGATCTATTACATCAGGTAGATTGGGTGTTTGGGTTTTGACCTTAA
The DNA here is from genome assembly GCA_024606505.1 of Aquila spilogaster. NCBI lineage: Eukaryota > Metazoa > Chordata > Aves > Accipitriformes > Accipitridae > Aquila > Aquila spilogaster. The sequence goes on from JANHGO010000053.1 coordinate 17,511,219, forward strand.
TTGTGACAACAGTGTCTCTGCCCTGCGTTTGTTTTCTCTTACAGAAGGGAGGAGAAATTTCTCCGCAGTTACTAGTAGTCCAAAGTCAGCTGGACATATCTAACACTTCTGGAGCTACAAGGACTGAGCAGTGCTCAAGGCTATACTAACTTGCCTTGCCAGCCAAACTGCCAATTGCTCCTGACACTAATCAGAGTTATATGCACAGAGACGTTCCTGACTCTTTACCTTCCCACAGGCTGCATTCACTACACATGCACAATAAACAGCAAGTACCCAAGTGATCTGTGGTTTCTATTCAATAACAGTTACCCAACGATGGGTCATTTAGGTATTCTTTAGTTTTCACATGCGTTTTTTTTCTCTCTAGCTCTCAAGAAAACCCAATACCCATCTCAGTTCCTATGAAATTCCTCTTAAGAACCTCATTCTGTTAAAGGATTTAATGTGCGCTCCAACCACAATTGATTTTCTAAAAATTTCTACGAAACTTCACACAAATTATTTCTATTTAAGCATATACTCGAAGGATTTGTTGGATAGAGTACCTGACCGTACTCTGTGTTGTTAAAGAGAAGCTTTAAGATTAAGCTTGTCCTAAAAGAAAAAAATCATTATGTTGCATAATTTTAATATAAATAGTTTGAATATAGCAGATTTTATGATCCTTGTGACCTTTCCTGCTTCAGTAGAGACCTTGCAAATGTATTTTTCTTACAATTTTTAGAAGTATTTTTTGCTTTAAATTTACTGTACTTGTGAGGCTTTCACAGCTGTCAAAACGAGCAGGACTACACTTCAGCTGTTTCCCTAAAGTTTTAATTTAATTTAGGTGAAAAAGTTCAAGTTTAAAATATTAAATGTGCTCATTAAAATGTCTAACGAAAAACAGGTGTTCCGGATTGCCTGTGAGGAGCATGCAATGCAATTGAAAGTCACCTTTTTCATAGCAAGCTGGTACAAGAGATGATATCAAATACTCTGCTCTCAGTCTCCACACAGGGCGTTCTAGTTTTGATAGATTCACTTTGACAGGAGGACTTCAGACATACTCCATTTACACAACACTTCTGTCGAGCATACTACAATAAATGGCGCTGTCTCTCAGCTATTTCTTTGAAGGAATTGTAAACAAATACTCTGATCAAGACAGACAGTTGTATGAGGACTCGTGTACAGAGAAAATTACGCAGGTGCTGATAGAAAGTCTCAGAAGCAAAATGAGACAACAACAAAATATGGGGTAGCAGTCTTTATTTAACAGGGAATGTAATTGCCGATATATAGATACAATTAGCTAAATAGGTTGTTTTATGTACACAGGGGCAGGTGAAGTTGGAGGATAAGCTGAACGAGCTTCTGGAAACTAATTGGCAGTTGCCACTAATAAGAGACAACAGCTTAGGAAGCTTGGAAGTGCCTTGTCTGAAATTCAAGGCTAACCCTTGTAGTAAGATTGGATAAGAAAGGATAAACTGTGGAGAGCCTTAAAAGCAGCTGCAACACGTCTACATTTCTAAAGAAAGAAAAGTTAGCGGAGGAGCCACCAAATGCAAAGTGACAAGGCAATAAACCAGATGGATTAATTCACTGGAAGCAACAGAACTGGAATTTGGAGAGCTGAATTGGCAGGAAATGAGGACAGGGAAAAAAAACATTGGAGTCGATTCTCAAGGCTTGGATGAGCAGAGTGGCTGCACAGGGAGCACAGAGCGGCTCAGCCGTGGTGACCAAGAGGAAAACGCCTGTCAGCTTTTCGCTAGAGAGTGCCAAAAGAGACAAGAACTAAAAGAGGACCTAGATGGGACACAGCCATGTTCTCTTACGAGCAAGACAGCCATCAACTCTATTAGCACTGTTAAAATACAGCATATACCATATTATCAAACAGGACGAACTTCAGTAAGCGCAGGCCAAGTACCACACAATTTGAAATACTCCAGAATTTTAGGTGTTTTTTGCTACAGTCTACAATACAATATTGCAGACAGCCTTAGTTCTGTTTTCTTCACAGAAGACAAACATGGCAATGTGGCTGCAACAACAGGCAACCAAAGGCGCCCTTCCATACCCCACACTGCTTTACCTCAGAAATCCAACATCCACCTCACGCGCTCTTCTTCTTCACTGACCCCGTTGTGTGCACGGGACTGTTTCTCACATTTTTGCCCTTTCTCAAACAATCTGTGCCCTGTGGAGGCAGCCATGCCCAGCACAGCTCTGCCTTCTCCTCCCAGAGGTGCCCTGCTGCCAACACCCAAGCACAGACACCCACTGCAGCTCTTTCAAACACTAAACTCCGCTTTACACCGTACATACGGCCCCTAAGTCAAATGGGAGCGTTCCCCTCGCCTCCCCAAGGCAGCTTTGGGCAGCTGCAGGCCCGTCTGTGCCACCTGCACCCAGCAGCACCCTGCTGCCATGGAGCCCGCGGCCTCGCCCAGGCCGCAGCAGGCCCTGAGCACAGCAAACCGTGTGCAAGGAGAGGAGGGAGAGTATGAAGAGAAGCACAGCATCTTCCCTCTTCTGGGCAAGAGTGTCGACCCAAAGTATGAAGTTGCTGTTACATTCACGTGTGTACGTGTGAGGACAACGAGCTCCCGAGCAAGATGGCAAGGCAGCAGGGTGACAGTGCGTGTGGCGTTTAACTGCGCTTGCACAGGTGTTAACCTGCCGGGATGGAGCCATCCCCTCTGCTACACGAGCACCTCGCTGCGAGATCCTTGGAAATTCAATTACTCCCCACTAATGAATATCAGACTAAACAAAAACGTAATTATGAACTTTAAATGCCCACTTCAGCAGGGATAGTGATTCCAAAATGGCACAGCAGGCTAAAACCTGCAGTTGAGTTCCTTTCACTGATTGCTGCAGAAGCTTAATATTCAGGATTTCCTAAGTCACCACCTATATGGATACCTAAGAGCTACCTAAATATGCTGGAACATAACGAGGGGAAAAAACACACAAAGATAAGGTCCATCTAAATACAAAATCACCCATCACCGAAACATAACTGCTGGGCAGCAGAACAGGGATATTCATTAACAGAGAGAAAATAATTCACAAAAAAAGATACCATGCAGTGAATTTAGATGCTAGGTTTGCACGTCACAGTTCTACCTGCAGCATCACAAAGCAGCTTAGAGGAAAAGTAAAGCACTTGCACATCAACCAAAATGGGGTTTGGTGCCTTCGTTAATTGTTGACAGGGGTAAGGACTTCAGGAAGCAAACTAGAATCTTTCCATTAATCAGCTAGAAATTAACAGTGACAAATACAATTGCTAAGTAGGGCAAAAGGAAAGGAAATTGAGACGACTCTGATACTGTTAAGATAACACATGTGGTGTTGACCATCCCTTTTCACAAAATGAAAGCCAAACGAGGATAAAGTCGTTCCCTTCCTGAAAAGGGTCATATTGAAGCAAATAACAGCTCACGCAGGACAGATAAAATACCCCTTGTTTTACACTGCAGGCTTGTAACAATGCCACTGCTCATCTGAGTGATGCTAATTAATCTTGAGCAGACCTATCATCAGTTACTGAGACTTGCCCCTGGATTAAATGTAAACCAGCCTTGCATAAATTGAATGCCTCCTTTGAATATATAATTGAATTTGCAGAAGTGTGCGCCAGGGGGGTGTTTAAATAAGTGCACAAATATGATAAAAAGGACTTCACGCCATTATATCTAATTCAGTAAGCAAAAATAATGGCAGGGCACGTTTCAATTAGTGTTTGATTTATTTATTTTAACAAATCCAATTAGTAGAATGTTTTATAAAGTCATCCAATGTCAAACTCTCACAGACTCACTAGATAAAAAACAATACTTCTAAAGAGGGATGAAGAAATATACTAACGGGAGAAACCGCATCGGTTATCCTGCGCTTTTAGATACAGACTGAAAATAACACATCCTTAGACAGTTTGATCAGGCATTTACAATGTTCCCAGGGTAGGGAGGGAAGAATAAAGCAAGAACCTCAGCGGTCCCATTTGTCCTCTTCCAGGCCTTTTCTTTTGGGATAGAAATTATAAAAACACACATAATTCCAACCAATGCTTTTTCCCTGGAATACATTTTTTGAAAATATGTTGAAATTGAGTCATTTTAGTTCTTAGCCTCACAAAATATGAAGAGAGTACAGGAAGAAACAAATGGTCACAGAATGAGATAGCGCTTATGAATTGTAAAACTCCAGAAATTAAAACAAACCAAACAACACGCTCTGATCAATAAGTTTTGTCTATACTTCACTGAAAGAGCTGCATTTGGCTCTTCAGGAAAACAATTTATTCCACACGATTTCTCTTATAAGAATGCATTTATGACAAATTTTTCAGAATGCAGACTTCCTGTAGTGCATCCTTGAAAAATTTGTTCTATGTTGTTACAGGGCTGGGAAGGAGAGGAGAATAACTGTGCATATAAACTTTGTGTTGAGTCACTTCATTTAAGACGGTATAAATCTTTTCAAGGGCCATTGAGTTTTCTTCCATCAGGAGCAGTAGTTATAACTTCATATGCCTTCTACTCTGTCCAGAAAGGTTAATACAGAAGGCGTCAGAAATACACGTACAAGCAACCAGGAATGCTAATCTGAACCAGAGATCATATCCAAATTCTACAGACCAGACCTATTTCTGATGAGCACTGTCCAGTGACCTCAGCTCTCAACAGGCATCATGCCAAAGAGAAGGACAAGTGTAGAGGGACTGGTGGAGGATGCTTGTCACTGGGTACATCATTAGTTTCAAGCGTAACAGCCTGGAAGTGATATGCTTTGTGTATCTGCATAGTACAGGATAGGAAGTTTCAGAAAGGCTGTCTCATTCCTCAGAAAATCATCCTTCTTCCATCTTATCAATCTGCTGTTGTAACTGGTTAATTTCAATCAATACTTCCTTATTTTACTGATCTTCTATACTTCTGTATTACCAGGTTTTCAAGAAAAAGGTTTTTGCAAAGAGAAATTTGCTTTTCCCAAGTCAAAACATGCCACGTGTTCACTGCATATTAAAACTCAGACTATGAGGAAGAGGAAGATTCTACTCTTTAAACTGCAGGGAAAGCTTTGGTCAGGTTTTGTCCCTCAGTCACCAGAGGAGCTACACCAGGAGAAACAGAGAAGTAGATTCCCCAGCATATAATAAGGTATAAACTCCAATGTAAAGTATTTGTAACATCTATTTCTTACATCAGTTGTTTGAATTCATACCTAACAGAAATTCAGGTAACACAATCATGAAACACAAATCCACATTTACCCATCCAACTCTGGTGCTGACAGAAGTGCTTTTCTCAAGGTATCCAGATATTTTGGGCTTTAGGATGAAACATCAGTGATTTCTCCAGTGCTTCAAACACATTCCTTTCATTTCCCCTACAAGTACAATGATTTGTTGACTCTCTGCTGCCACTATCAGTCCTCAGTGTCACAGGATGACTCGTCTGCCGCAGGGGAGATCCATTAATTTCCTTTCCATTTTACTCTTAACACGTAGTATTAGTCGGTTTAAACGTATGCAAGGGAGGTTTTATCTACTCAAGAAGGTGCTAGATTTTTGAGATGCTGTGAACAATTGTCCATCTTAGTTATGGGCTATTCTTGTTGCATTTGCCTAAATTTCATTCCTTTTGCACGTTCCATTCCAGCAATCAGATCTTTCAGATGATGGAGGTGAGGACAGGGGCAGGCAGGAGAGTGTGATTTCTGTTATATATGGAAGAAACATTTAAGCTGTATTTTCTGGACTTGTCAGGTTACGCTACGTTTTCATTCTTAAATTCATTACTATAGGTTTATCTTCGCAAAAGTTTGCCCATATGCCTCATAATTTGAGCCCTAGACCAGCTCATACATTCATTTTTAATTCTGCTCCTATTTCTAAAGATTCTACTAAAGATTAGTGAAATCCCTTCAAAGAGTTCTAGAAGTAAAACTAACACTAAATGTCATTTGTTTAAATTGATATGTCCAAATCAAGTACAATTCAACCTAATTCCACATGCCAGAACGTGTCCTTTGTTTAGTAGCAAGAATATCTTTTTGCTTCTGATCATCCGGCTGTCAGTACTTCAATAACTCAAGTGTTAATATTTAATTGCTTTAAATTCATACACATTTATAATCTCATTGTTGTGTTTTGGTTTCAAGCTATAGAACCAAGTCAGTGCAGCACTCAGGTTCTCAAGGAATCTGGGCTTTGCAAATTAAACTTAGCTTCAGTCTGCTGAAACACCAGGCTTTACTTGCATGAAGTTTTCAGGCTAGCCTATCCTCATGTAATTAAACTTACAAAATTAACACAGGTTTTCACAATCATGAAACATTCTTAAATAGACATTCCCCAATGGCTTTTGTTATACTTCCAGTTAATCATATCTTTTGAATTCATTAGTCAGGTAGCTTTCTACTCCTGTAGGAGGCTCCTGTGCTATTCACAGTATGATAAAATTAAGATTTCTTTTTTAAAATGCAAATTCATAGCACTTGCCTTTATTTTTGTACATTAAATATAACCAAGTTTTACTTGGCTCCAATTTCTGCTTAAGTTACAGGACCACCTTCTTCCTCCTAAAATAATACCGTTTTATATTCCAAAATTAATCTTCAACATTTAGTAATGTTGCTTTTCTTTCCTTCCAGCATCAGAAAACTGCTGGGTCTAGTTATTCAGTAAATCTGAACAGAGTTACCTAATGTTATGTGTATGGTGCATTTTGACCAAATTCTACATTAGCTATTCCTCTGGAGTCTTGGATCAGTCGGAACGCTCTATTGACTGACTTTATTTTAGCATTTTATAATGTCACATTGAATAGCTAGATATTCAAGCTGCATAGTCATTTAAATTACATATCTATGACTTTTCCCATCCACTAAGGCAGCAAAAATCTGCCTGAAGGTAGCTCTTCTGCACTTACTTCCTTTAATCTATTATAAAGCCTAACTTTTTGTTTTTTTTAATATGCTTAAAATTAGTATGTTGGAACTTCAAACAAGAAGCAGTCATTGGCTGAATCATATTGTGCTTGGCAATGAATGAAATATTGTATTAAAAGATAGAATATCAGGAATTCCAAGGAGGATCTCCTTGTAGCTGAGATCCTTTCTTTGAAGACTTCATGGCCAAACTCATGAAGACAGTAGCTTAGGAAGAGGAATTTTCAACTGCTGCACCAGTGAAGAAGTAAAGCAGTTAAACACAATCTGGTTGCAATCAAAGGTAACTAAAAGAGATTTTTTATCAGCTTTAGAGACAAAATTAAGCTGAGATTTTCAGAAGCATTTTATTACCTCAACGCTCTTCCCAAATAAAGTAAATAACTCCTCTTCTCTTCAGTAGCTCCCATCATTCAGTCTGCAATGACCTCTGTAAGGCTGTTTGCACCTGAACTTTCACCACAACATTTCTAAAGACAACCCCACTAACACCTAGCATGATCTAACACCTCACTTTTATACTCACAGAAAGCTACTTGCAGCATGCATAAAGGTAATCAGAATCTGATTGCAGACTGTGCGTGCATACAAGTAGTTAAAAAGAAAATACCAATTGTTTAAATGTTTTCTTGTAGAAACTTAAATGTGGTAGTTTGGTTCTTGTTTTGGTTAAATTGCTTCTGAAGTACACATGAAATTTAAGCTCCAGCACTATGTAGACCTCCAAAGATTGCTTCTTGATATTTACACTGGTGTATTTAAAATGTAATAGCTCAACTGTATGCTGGCCAAATACCAGAAAGTTATCCAGAAAGATGGATATAATCTGTTAAAACAGAATCTCATTGGCTAATACAATGATAATAACTTGCAATGAGCGTTGCAATTGACATACCTTGTTAAATTTAATTTTGTGGTTATTGGAAGCTACTCTGAGTGTTTGGCCGCATAAATAAATTTTATTGAGGTCTACCAATTCTTGCAGCTACAAGTTTGCACCTTCCACAGACCGAGGTCCACAAAATACCCTCTTATTTGTTGCCAGCAGTTTCAATTTACATGTAAAGTGCAGTGTCAAGGATATTTGGAGACATGTTTTTAAAACTGTTTTCAGTTACATCATGATCTTCATGTAATGTGTCAGGAAAAGTCAGGCCCTGAAATAACAGTGGCGAGCCAGCTGCTCTGTTCTCAGGTGCCCTGCAGTCAGGCTGGGGGCAGGATGTCAAACACTAGATGGACTACGCAAAAGACCTTGCAAAGTCTGGTCAGCTGAGTGATGGCCAAGGCGCTAGCAATCAGCTAGAAGCAAAAGTTAATAATCTGTTACTTGGTTTTGGTTTATTTTTAAAGTCCTTTTTTCTTTATTATTTTTTTCTATTTCTCACACATTTTGACGTTCCTGAATGTACTTGCACTGAAATAACCAGGATGCTTTCCAGAATCATAGTAAGGTGGGGGCAAACAGCACCAGAAGCCTTGTTATCCTCTGCAGCACATTGTAAACACAGGAATCATGGGAAGATTTGCTCACTTCTAGCCTCCAGTGCAAATATTTTTGTCCAAAGAGCACAACATAGATTGGTGCCAGGAAAGACTAGATCCCTGTCTAATAGCACATGGGAGTTCCTGAAAATATATAGAGCTCCTTTTCTGTTTAACCAGATTTCCTGCTTCGGTATGTGAGCAGAAATGCAAAAGTGCCCCTCTAATTACAGCTATGAATCTTCAGCTTACAATATCAGACCCAGAACATGCATTTAGCAGAGGCGCAGCTGTTGTCTTCTAAACTCTGTATTAGAGAAGGACAGCAGGGGAAAGGAGAGAAAATTAAGGGCATTAACACAAATGCAGCTCTCTAATGACAGCTCATATTTTATTAAAAAAAGGAGGCCACCAGTGCACATCTCACCGCTCAGCATTGTTCTGAAGCAGCCTCAGCTGCAACCAGTGACAAATCAAAGGTAATCTCAACAAAATGACCATCAGCCATGTAATACCGAGGTAGTTCCACTAAGGGAGAGAACAGATTTTGCTCTGTCCTCTGAGGTGGAAAATCATTTGTTAATAAAAGGCTGAGAACAGTTCAATGCTATCTGCTCAGATTCTTCATTTTAGAGGAATTCCAAAGTGCACAAATGGGCTAATTTGTAATGTTTTAAGTTCACTACGCATTTCCTTTCAAAATGGGTTCAGGCTGCGCTGTCATTATATGAAACTTGATTGGTAGCACACATGCAGGAAAAAAAAAGTATGCCATCGTCCAAAGCCTTCTTCCTGCTTCTGGGATATATCTTCTCTATTTTGAGTCTGAAACTTAGAATGCCACATTTTAAATGGAAACTATTTCTAAAGGAGGATTTTCTGAATTCCTCAGTTCTTATTTCTTTAAAATAGCATCAAGTTTGAACTCTGGCAGGAAGCATTAAATGTTTAAAGCACCCCTTCCTAAGATACGAAAGGCACAACATGAAAGAATCTCGATGCAATTACCTTTCAAGATACTGAACAACCAAATTCTTAGAAGAAACCTTCTCCTGTCACATTTGGTCACAATTTAAACTTCATGTCATTGAGTTGAGACACATGAACCAGGTACCCTGAGCTTTTTATTCTAAGTGCACACAGGTATCACCTGTGCTTCATGCTGCAGTGCAAACGTACTTGGTACAGCTGAGATGGCCAAGTGAAATGCACCTAAAAATCCAACTTTAAAACCTGGTCTGAACAGCATTTAACACACAATATGCCACAATATGTCAATATTTCCATTTAGTAACATACAAGGATTTCATAACGCTTTCTACATTACATGCAATACAAAACACCCTGGAAGTTTTGTAGCCAAACGTTCCACCACTGTTCCTACACTGAAATAGCCTAGGCTCACTGGTGCAATTCAGATGCACAAAAAGCTCATTTGGTGAAATCCACTTCTAGAAAAAAAGGTCTTAGCATCAGTTTGAGAAATAACTGCCTTGGCTTACAAAATGTCTCTTCACACTAGAGGTCAAATGACACTGTCTCTGTGGATTAGACAAACCCTCACTGTACGATATTGTTCTATCCACACACCATCAAGCCCTATAAAATTCCTCTCCCACTTGATGTTGGTACAGGGAAGGGCATTTATGCATTCAGCTACATACAGTCGCTTCACAAGAAGATGACACAGGCAACCTCATTAACATGTAATGCATTCCCAGTGTCCCCAGGTGAAAGTGCAGATACTTAGAAGCAGAGATGAAAGCGTCATCCTGAAGATTTCATCTATGTAGTTAAAACTGAGTGTAAAAATTCTAATAAACTCAGTGTTCTTCAATAACATTTTCAAGCAAGATGTTGTAATTTTAAAGTAATTGTGCAGAATGTGATTCATTAAATATATAATGCTTCAAAAAATTACAATGATAATATTAATTCAAAAATTAGATTCAGTACCTGATCAAATGAATTGGTACTAAATATACCTATCAAATTAGAACCACACTGTAATTCCGTTGATACTTCAGTTAACAACCACGCATTAGGCACTACTGCTAAAAATGTAAGAAATGAAGGTAATGCTTTCTTGGTGTTTGCCCCATGGTCCTTCTCACAAGGAAAGGCAACTTAACATCTTTCAGGCCACACGTGCAAGTTTTAGCATATCATATCAAGCACGGTAACGACAAAAATAAGCTTGTCAGGTATCTCCATTTGTTATTCATGCACTTTGTAGCCTAACAGAACAAGCATGGTATGGTACCTGAGCTTTGTTGTTCCCTCTGGGTCCCATCATAATCACCTGACCAGCACATATCTGAGGCTGGCAGTAGGAAAAGACAGCAGAGCACTTCATGCAGCTTACAAAACAGAAGAGTGACAGAAGCATGTCAGACCAAAGGTCAGACATCTGCTCGACGTCACTTGGGAAAGATGCAAAAGTAGGACAAGAACACAGCAGGTCTTCCTCAAAACCCCATCCCAGCCGTAAACAAGCCTCACTCATATCAGTTGTTCTTTTTCCATGAGTCTGCCCAACCATTTTCAGAACCTTCACACTTGTGATGACTTCTACAGCTTAACCATACTCTGACAGCTCCTGGCTACTACTTTCCTGGGGACAGTCAGAAACAGAGATGGGGTTATTTTTGCCCTTATGCAAAGCCATACAAGCACAGGACAGTGACACTATCTTTGCCGAGATGGCCTTTGCCTCATGTGCTGAACTGACACTTTAGTGATGAGAAAGGGATTACAGTATATTGTTTTCCCATGTAAGTGACAGCGCTTGTCGGGCTGTACCCAGGAGGCATAACTGTTTTAAATCACATTCTGCACTTTGGGACAAGACAGACTTCTCACTAGGCTATCAGCCAACAGTATTTTTTTTCCTCTCCTTGTGAAGAACTGTCTCTCAGGGAGTAAAAAAATCAGTATACTTGACTGTATTGCAGCAGTTCTAGTAGTTTAAGGCTATTTTAAGATTATCTAATGAAGAGAAACCTGACAATGAGGTCCCAGCTGGAATAAAGATGTTATTTAACTACCTCTGAAAACACTCATCTGTGGCAGAAACTAATAGAATTTCCCAGAACTGTTACCACAATTAACACGGACTTCAAAAAGCAATATTTAACTAGCAGTTATCATTTTATTAGCATAAAGAGTAAAAAGAATCAAGGTGATGGGCTTGGTTTCAAATTTAAAGATTATACCAAATTGCTTTGTGTAGTTCAAGTTCTACTTTAATGAAATCTTTCCTCTCTGCTTTTCTTTTTTTTTTTTTTCCTCTGAGAGATTTTATATCCATAAATCATCTGCACTCAACTGCAGGACAGCTGGGAACATTGATTTACAGAATATATTTGACCTGACTCAAAATTATATCACTAATTTCTAAAAACACTGTTCCAACCTCAGTGATCCCACTCCTCACAGAATCACACAACCTTCGCACCATACACAGAGCTAACTGACACAACACTTCTTCAGCAGAATGAATGTTATCACAAACACTGAGTCAATTTGTTGACACTCAACTCTGAAAACAAGAAAATTAAATGAAGAGACCTTCTCTTTCTTTAGAGTTGACAGTAGCCACTGGGAATACTGCATGTATGACAGCAGCAAGTCATGAAGGACTGAGCCAATTGCCAAGAATAAAAATTACATCATCTATCAGCAGAGAAGCCAGCTAAATTATCTGATTATCTCTACCTACACTGACTGAGGTAGAAAATATCAAGGCATTCTCAAGAGGACTACAACCAATGGCATGGCATCCATTGGTAACATCACATTTTCTTGCCGCTGTCACCAGAGATCATTTCAATGTGGCCTTTTAAGGCTAGACAGAGGGCATCATATGGAGGACAGAATTATGTAGAAAAGAATATACTTCCAAGTCTCAAGGAGCTTGTACACAACACTGTTTCACTTCAGCAAAAGTTCTCAGACTGCTCTAGAGTGAGGTTTTCACATCAAAGAAAAATCTCATTGAAAAACACCGTTGTGAGAATGGTATCCTCAAACCTGCACAGGCAGGAATGCAAGAACTGGGGATGCGACAATGAAGTTTACATTTACCTACACAATGAGAGAAAGTACAAACGAGTTGCCTCAGCCAGTGGAAAGCACCAAGACCGGTAAGCCATCCTACCTGATTCTGGATGCGTAACCAAATATATAACTTGGTGACTGGTCAGTGAAGCGGTGCCCCATTAGAAAAATAGAGGAATCTGGAGTGTTTCGAGCATTCTGTGATTTTCCTTTTCTTTCTGCGTATTTTCACTTGAGGAGCGCTTCCTAGCCTCTGTTTTTCCAGATTAATAAAGTCACACTCTTGTGGTCTTCTCACGGGGAAAGTTGTCAGTTTTACCAATAATCCTCATAGCCCTTCTTTGCATCTGTAATGTCCTGAATTAATCCTTCTTCTAAAGGAGTGCCTAAGTTGTACAGAATACTCCATATTAAGTTATTTTTTAACGTGTGTAACAGCATTCTTATTTCACCATCCTGCCTTACAGGAATACATTCCCTATTTTAGGGCAAATCTCTCAGACTCACCTCAATCTCCTCTTATTAATGCTCCAGCAGCTTTTTGTCACTTTCAGCTGATTTCCTATCTTAAAGCAAAAATCTAATTAATCCTGACACGCATGACCTTACACACTGCAATACTAAATTACATCCAATTTCGATTTCACCACATTTCAGAGTTTTCATTCCTCCAGTCCGATTAATTTATCCTCTTCCAACTGTGTGTCAGTGACTGCTTATGGATAGCACATTCCTTGCTTTTACATCAGGAGCATCAGTGAAAAGAAGACAGATCTCAAGAATCATCCTTTACACCTTTAGCTAACTCACCATCAGCCTCATATAGTTGAAAGGTATACACAAAGTTAATAATGCCCAGGTTAGTCCCAGACTCATCCATTTATCATATTTCTTCTATAAAAAAAAAACACTGATTCCATAGTATTATGTTCTAAAACCTGAATTAGATCAATCATATCACCTTTTTCTAAGCAGTCCATGCCTAGCACTGCACCTCAGACCCACTAAAAATTTTTCTGTAACATCCAGTCAAACAGTATGCCCACATACTGGTTCCTTCATAAGGTCTATCTTATAGGATTCTTTATGAGCGTGTTTCCAAATACCTAGGATTTAAATTAAATCTTTATCTACCTCTAGCAATCAACATTGTAGGATTCAGTAGTGATTGAAAAAATTTGTACCAGCTTGAGCCAATCTTTCATCCATCCAGTCCCACAGAGTACATGTCATTAATGGTTTTGACTACTTGATTTAATATCGTAGATAAAGTCAGTGGACTGTCATGCTGGTACCAGTAAAACTGGGTAATTATTTAATAGAATCTGATTTCTAGTACAGTCAAATTGATACAGTATTTAATAGATGGGAAAGTAATGATGAGAAACAAAAGAACAAGTACACTTGCTCTAAACCTTTCATTTAACAAGTTTCTATTTGACTTTCTCAAATCTTAAGTTGCTGTTTTGACATGAAACATCAATGATTTAGAAATTAGTAACTCGTAAGTATATTATCAGTTACCGCAAGCTTGGATTGTCATTCATGGAAACTAGGGCATAATTTTGCAGTACTGCTGACATGCACTGTGTTTATAAAGCATGCTATTTCTCAACCTAGCTTTAAAAGTTTATTTACATAAAATAATAATACATATATACGTAATATGCAAAGACATCGTTAAGAAACTCAATAATATCCTGTTTTAGCTAACTGTAAAAGTCAGAAAGTTTACTCCCAATCTTTTAAACCTGGATTAATAATAAGTATTGTTTTCCTGTCAGTCTGAAAAAAAAATTGAAAATAGCTATCTGTTAAGTAATAGTTAATCACCTGTTTTTCATGTAAGAAGAGCATTTGGTGACTGGCTGAAGACACCAATGTGAGAGTGCTTGGTTAGGAAGTAAGCAAGCCACAGAAATTTGTTGAACACATTAGGTATTATACCTTGTTTTATAGGACAGTAACATGGTACTATATAACACTTGGGGTATGCTATAAGAGAAATGGAAAAGCACATCAAAGAAACTCAAAAAAACCTTTTTTAGGGCTGTTTTACTAAATCCCAATGGAATGCACTGTCATCATCCTCTCCTTTTCCACAGTCTTTCATTACAGAGCCATCCAAATTAACTGGTTAACATATTAACCAGTTATTAACGTTAACATATTTCTGGGCTCCTGCAAGGGTCACCTAATTCTGCCCATAAACGTGTACTTTTCTATAGCAGATGGAAAAAAGCTTCACCTGATTTTAATGACCTTTGCAGTCTTCATGAACTCTTAAGCCATTTTATACACACACACACACAAACCACTCTCTAACATGATACATTGAGAACGTTTTCAAGAGATATGCAAAACAGATTACTGAACTAATCATTATCTCTTCTTAAGATTTTTTTAAGTCATGTTCCTTTTCTGTATGACTTTCAAATAAGTATTATCTGCTTGAAACCCCCCAGAACACAGGCATGTAGAAAGGCACCAGTGGATTATAAATGATTATATTCTTAATGTTCTAAATTATTAAAATTGCTGCCTTTCAGCACTGATATTTCTGGACAAGTATAAAGTGTTTTCCAAGAGCCTTAAGTCTTTTTGACTAAGATATCAATCACAAGTCTTTTTCAAAAATGTCTCCTGGAATGGATATCCGTCCTTTTTCATTTTGCCAGAGATGAAAACTATACCCAGCTGAATATGCAACTTTCCATGCACTTGTATTATCAGAGCACCCCAGAGACCTAAGTGATGGTCAGGATTTGAACAAATTCATGTTATTGTGCTAAACCTCTTCATTTCTTTGGAATTTTTAATACATTGTATGTTTTAAAGAATCAGTAATGGGTTCCCTAGATAGCTGAGGTTTTGGTAACATTCTGGGAGGCTGAGAATTTAGGAATCCAAATACTAGTCTAAGATTTGTTGCTAGAATAGCACTAATTTATCTACTGAAATGTTGGTTTCCTGTAGTTCAACCAGGGAGCTACTGAATGAAGCCCTTGTGAGAAGGTTATACTATGCACGGGAGAGCTAAAGGACTACAGGCCATCCAACTTCTGGCACAATTTGGTTTCTAAAACATAGTTTAGGTTCTGCAGTATGGTTTAGGTTTGGCTGGTACCAGCCAAAAATGCTCAACTTGAGCACGTATTTGATTCCTCTTTCATGTTACATTCCTGCACCATGCCAGGTGCACCGATAGGGCATCACAGTTCTAGACTGTCTGCTCTTGCAGTTACATCCCAAACAGCAGACCCTGGAGTTACTGTATTATAGGTAATATTAAGTCAAAAGCACAATAGTTAGATTGGTGGAATACATTCAAGGGGGCAGTGCATACTGAACTTTTAACAACAGTCTCTGGCTGGTAAATGGGTAATTCCCCATTTTACAATACTGACCTCTCAAATTAATGCCCAATTTGAATTTGCCCACCAGCCATGGAGGCCATTCATGAGGGTGCCAGCTTTCTAAATGCCTGGCTCCAAGCATCTGCTTTGGCTACTTCCCCCTTGAATATTTCATGGTTCAGGGATGCAGACGCCCTGACAGCTCCTGAATAGGGACAAAAATATCTTCAAGTCTTTGGACTTGTGTATCTTCTTTCTCCACACAGAACTATTAAGATTTTACCTATTTTAGGACATTCAGTATTTTATTTTTTCTTCAAAACAGTCACATCATTGATCTCACTCAACACATCTGCTTTACCTGAAGACTACAGAAGGCTCAGCAAAACCTTGACTGAAAGTTCACAATACCACCATTATCCAATCTATAAAGGAAGACAGCTTATAAAAGTAATGTTCTACTTTCTGTGCTGCTACTCTTGAAAAACCAGAAAGTAATGGATACTCTAACTTCCTTAGAGACCTCAAATGCTCACCGTACAACAGCAAACAGGCATTTTCAAGATAAATACTGCTTTTGAAGAAAGGGTTATTGTTTCCCCTTTTACACAGGGCACATGAAACACTGCTTTCAAACAAAATAAACGCTATGATTCTATGTCATTCATTTACTTTCTCTTGGGGCAGATGCATTTCCGATATAGAAGCATGCATAGATTTCCATCCACACATATTCTCTCCTACTTTTTTTCTTCATCAGACTCCTGAAAGAACTCCCCAGCAGCACCAAGCTGACGCTATGCTCTGCAGATCAGCAGGGAGACCATAAGTCTTTGCTTTGGTGGGACACACATCTCCGCTCACACTTCTGACACAACAGAGTACAACTGCAGAACGTGGTGTTTTATTTTCTGCTATCAGATTGTATTCACACGCACACTCCGCCGTCATGTTTGCATTCACGAGTGAGCAAACTTTTAGCGCCTGTAACTATAAAGCTTTCACTTGCAATTTAGGTTTGAAATTCTCTGAAAGGCAAACGACGTTGGAAACATTTTCATAATGTGGGATAAATGTATCTACAGAAAATTCAAATGCATCCTCGGGTAACTATGTTTAAACCACGAGTAAGTTCTGAAACTGCTGACTTGCTAATTGACAAAATCAGCAAAGTCACTTCCCCTTCAAACTGTATCTTAGATAAGAAGCCTAAATACAAAAATAACCAGATTTCTCTTCCAGAGGGAAAACCAGAGCCAATATTTGCCTTCAGTTTCAAGTATGTGCAGAAGTCTTCTAAGTGTGACTCTTTTTTATATCTTTTCAGATAAATTATCTGACATCGAGGATAATGCTGCAATAAAAGCAATGCAAAATCTTTTTGTTTTGCAGCGAGAAAAATAAATATTTATACACTTTCAATTTGGGTATATTTGCAGAAAACTCTGCACACCAAAGAGAGCTATGAAAACAATGACTAAAAATAGTCAAGGACATAAGAGGCAGGACAGACAAGGAATCATCATTTTGATGACCTCCTTTGACTCTGTGTATTAGGAAAACGTAACAGCCTCCGAATTGGCCTCTGCTGGTATTTTTTGAAAACAAATGTCTTTATTACAACTTTCTAGTTGAATTAATATTGCTTGAAGATGATTTCTACCACTGCAACAACCGTATTTCCTCCCCCCACCCTCTCTGCTATGCTGAGCTGAGCACAGCCTGGATCTGCCCTCCTTTTACCCATCACCAGGAGTGACAGCATTGGGTTTCACCTCCTCCAGCACCTTCCCCACTCCTCCATCTTTTTTTTTTTCCAATACAAACAACGTCACACAGAATCCAAATCAAAAAATAATTACGGAGCAATGTTTGTGCTTCACCCCCACCCTCTCCTTTTAGGCAACATCATTACGTTGAAAAATCGCAGCTCAAGTTGAATTTGTGGAGATGAAAAGCTCAGTTAAAAAGTCAACTATAGAACCAGGAATGGAGAAAAATTAGATTGAAGCAAGTTTGAAGCCAGCGGCCTTGCCAGCTCACCCTAATAACACCCTGATGAAAGCAAGGGTTTAATTGCATTTTCTTTCTCATACAAGTGGACATATTAAAACTATATGTGGGAGAGTGGGGAGTTAACTTGATAAATTTTCTAAGGCTGCAGAAAGGATGGCTGGTAAGTAACAAGCAAGATGTATAGTGCAGTGCGAGCTTTTCTGTACAGACCCCATCCTTATACTTCCACTCTGAGCAGTCTAGTTCTGGTCTTCCTGTGACATAAAGAAGTCATAAGTAAACAAAACCGACAAAAAAGCAGTTTCTCCATGACCACATAAGGAAAACAACCCCTGCTTCTGTCAGACAGCAGTAGGGCTGGGATGCTGGACACCAGCCCAGTGCCTGCTGTGGCACTGCACAAGGGTTCCTGCAAGTTCCTAGCTTTTCTGTTTGGTAATAATGTCATTTATCCTCTTGATAAACTGCTTTAAAAAAAAAAAATCATTAACTGCTGAGAGTTTTCCGTCAGTTCCAAGCAGTCGAACAAAAAGCACCCAGAAGCACCAGGCCCTATCTGAGCCCGTTCTGCAACCATCGCACAACGCCCTGGCATTTTGCCACGTTGGTGCTTCTGGCACACAGCAATATTCTCACACAAACCCAGAGCAGAGCTGCTTTGTACAGAATCATTAAGGTTGGAAAAGACCTCTGAGATCATCCAGTCCAACCCTGACCCACCCCACCATGCCCACTGACCATATCCCTCAGTGCCACATCTTCTCAGGTCTTGGACACCTCCAGGGACAGTGACCCCACCATCTCTCTGGGCAGCTGTGCCACTGCATCACCACTCTTTCTGTAAAGAAACTTTTCCTAAATTCAGAAACCTGAACGGACTGTGGAAGTTTGGGTTTGTGCACCTGCCCAGAAAAGCTTGCGCTGACCACACTCGTGGAGAGACTGCGGGACATGACAAGCAGTCACTGGGAGCAGTTACTCCACAAAGATCTCTGCTGTGCAATAAGGAACAACTGACTCCAGAAGCAGTTGGGGCTACAGGGGAACTCCATACAGAAACACGAATTTCCTGATGGTTTCTCACACTGCTGCCCAAGACAGAGCCACCTACTGCTCCATATACAGTTTTCCTTCATGTTTCATTGCACTTCTCTCTGTATCGCACTCCACCTGAAGCATCTGGAACTTTTTGTTCCCCTTAACAACAGGTCTTCAATATCTGAAGATCCCTGAATGTTAACCACCAAAGGCCTGATAAAAACTGCAGCCAGCAGCTGCTTCTCATTGGAAGCGCTCTGGAGACAGCCCTGCATGCAGCACAACAGCAGAATGTTCATTTGCTTGGTTGCCATTTCCAGAGCAGCTTCCCACTTTCCACCATCACCTGCAGCTGCTGGTGTCCTCTGGGAAAGAAAGCGACGTGGGGAAACAGCCACAGCCATTCCTGCTTGGAGTGCTCTTCCCTGCACCACCTGCACTGAAAAGCTGTGGCCATCAGGAACAGATCATCTTCCCTTGTTATCTGAGCTGCAGTTTGGAAAGCCAGGATTCCTCTACCTTTGCACAATGCAGCAATACAAGAAGCTTGTGCATCTCAAGCAGAATCCTCATGTTCAGTGCTTCCAAGCAATGACTCGATCTTGGAATTTAGGAATTCCTCAGAGGAGGATTTGCCTTTTCTGGAGGAAAACAAGAGACTATCTTTCACAGTAAACAGCATCAGTTCCCCCCAGAGGTGAAGACAGATATGTGCCTGCTCTGCACCACCGGACATGACTGATATAGCCGCTGCTTCTCAGGCTGATCACAGACAATCCACGAGCACTGTGGAAAATGGAAGATTCTTCATTTTTCTAATGCTTCCCACAGATCAAACTATCATTTTGAAATGCAATACAGTATTCAAACAAACAAAAACAAACAACAGCAAATCTACTCTTTCCTGCTTTGTAGAGCCTTGGTCAATTCACCTAGGTTTTTAGGATAGATGAACTCTGCTTTGCAGGTAGGCAGCCTTTGCATAAGCACAGCACCCACTCTGCTCTCAACCTCTGCAGGTTGTGAAGGGTCAGGGCTGGCACCTGGGCTGGGAACCAACCCCAAACAGGATGCATGTGGCTCCTCAGAAGAGCTGCTGCCTCCGAGCAGCACACCCCATGCTGTGGCTTTAACCCTTTCTCCAGGCGCTGCCACAGCTGGCGGTATACAGGAGTCAAACATCAATGGTGCAAGGGAGAAGCAACAGTGAACAGCGCTGCTGAATGCTCTGAGGTTTGACACGTTGAACTTTGAGAATATTGTTCTCACAGCTGTGACCCTACACGTGCTACAAACAGAAGCACAGACAAATCCTAATTCTTAGTGATCTTTACAAAGCCTTTAAGCCAGCAAAGCCTTGCAGAACTCAAGAGTCACAAAATCTATGGTTTCCCTACCCTGAAACACTTGCAGGATTCATCAATATATAGGAAATTGTCATTCAAACCTCCTGCAGCTGCAAGTAATTGGGAAGTGAAGACGAGGGACTTGGGGTTAACTGGCTCAGGTGTGCAGGGGCTGCAGGAGAAGAGATAAATGGTGATAAATATTTACGTGCGAAATCTGAAATTTCTCTCAAGTCTGAAGGCAAACTGTAAGCATTGGCAGGATTAACTCCTGGAAGGAAAGAACACTGTGCTCATGTCACCAGGAACCTCTGCCTTCCTTTCCTACCTGTAAAATTGTTGCTGTAAGCCTTAGTATTAAAAAAGCTGTTCAATTTCTATTTCAAAGAAAAAAAAATGTTACATAGGAGAAAAGAGAAGAATCCAAAGTAAAAATATCTGCGTAGACAAACGTGAGAAGATAAAACCTCAAATGACCAAAGGAAATTTGCTATGTGAACTGTACTGTTTAGACATCGTCCACAGGAGCTGCTTCATTACAGATGTCGGCCTTTCTGTTCCACAGCGCAACAACCACACAGAGGACTACCAGCTGTTCTCCCAATTTGTTCTGTAGCCAGCAAACCAAACCTCAAGCCCTCAAGCTCTGTAGCCCTTAACAGACCCTGAAGCACAGACAGCAGGCAGTACAAAGTGCAATGTTTGTCCTAAACCTGCAGAAAATACCCAGCTGCTCTTGATTTCCAGACTTAAGTGACAGCAGAATGGAACAAAAGTAGTGCTGCTGTTAACGCATCTCAGACGATGCTGAAATGAGTGCTTTATTTGGAGCACGTACACAAAGTCAGGCTCTTCCATTCCTCATCCACTGTCACAGACTTTATCACCTAAACGTGCTGTCAGAGGGATAAGACACAGGTGAAGGTTTGCTTCACACTGTTGGCATTCCACTGTTTCTCAGTTGCCCCATCACCTCCATAACAACTAGAACCAGATGAATATTTGCTCCATGACATAGATGCCTTGTTTCAAATTGTTCAGAGCCCAAAATGATGACAGAGAACGTTAAGAGTATTTTCTTACTTTCTCTAATGCCTACCACTTGTCCAGAATAAGACATACTGCATCCAAGTCCCTGCTCTTCTGAGAGGCACAGGACCTGCTTTTGTTAACCTCACATGTTTAAAGCAAACAAAGCAGTGAGAATGAACACAAACTGGAGCCAACAACTAAAACCTTTGGGGATGCGGCTATAGAATTTTTTCTGGTAAGCAACTTAAATGCTTAACTGCCCGTTCTATTTACATCCTCACAGTTGCCTGTTTAAACAATGAGGATTCAAGCAGTCTGCACTCCAAGCAGCCGATACCAAACTCAAGGAGGCCCTTCAGGAAGAAGGCACAGCCTACGTTTACAGAAACAAAACCAGTGCCACCATGGCAACAAGTGAGCAAGCAGTGTAAATTCCTTCTAAAACCGGGAAGCAATCTTGTCTCTAATCATATTGATACCAGGTGCACAACTCTTAAATACAGTCATTCCTGGCACACACTTTGCAGAAAGAAAACATTAAACTATGCGTACAAATATTCACTGAAAATATATTTACAGATGTGCACTAGCAATAAAAATTGAATCTGTAATACTGCCTGAGATGATTTTCATTCGGGAGGGAAATAATATGGAAATAATCACCTGTGTACAAAGCTAGGATTGCAAATAAGCACGAGCTTTGAAATGAATACATATATTCTGAAGTAAAAGTACTAGGGACTGATGTCTGTAGTCAACTCCAGCTAAAAAAGCAGAAGTAATCAACTAGATTTGTTTGAAAGCATGTGGCTGTCAAACCAGAGCTCTTCTCTACTCATTTAAAAGTCTCTAGCCACAGACACCAGGAAACACGTAGACAAATGGCTAAAAGACCACTTCGAGATTAAGAACTTCCAAATAACACTTAACTCTTCGTTAATTTTTGGTGGAGAGGCAAAAGGAGGAGAGGTGGGCATTTGATTTTTGGGGCCGTTTTTTTTGGTGTTTTTATTTGGTAGTGGAAGAATGGTATCAACGTGACTTTAGCAGGTTGCAGACAAGAGCTCAATGGCCCGGCACAACCTGAAGGACCAGTCTCCAGCAGCTTCCTTGCCATATTTCCTCTTTGGTTGAGGCCATGTATTCAGGTGGGTGAAATGGACTTCAGAGAAACAGCCAACATGAAAGACCTGGCCACAGCATTAGCTTTGATGAGCTTAAATAAGGAATCATACCTCAAAGCATCATCAAGAAGCCAGAGATGGGGTGGAGGTCTTCCGAAGCCTTTCATCTAGAAATTGCTGCTTTCACAAACTCACATCAGCAGTTCCAGTCTGAAGTGTTCCATCCAAAATGAACTTCTATGGGAGCAGCTGGAGCATAGAGAGTGCATCCTGCTCAAACCCTCTCTATATACAAAGTCAAACACCTCCGGTTTTAACATGGTGCAACTTAGCACCTGAATAGAGAGCTAACTCAAAAGCAACCTTAGGAACTATTTCAGAGCTAGAGTTATCTTGTTGAAGTGCAGCAAAAAGTGTTTGCCATGTAAGTCCAAAAGCCAAAATAGAATACCTTCCCACTTCTTGGCAAGGCACACGTACAGCAATAGAAAAGCACAAACACACACCTACAGCTGTTGAACCAGGAGACGACTTGTCAGAAAAAAAGGTCACAGTGAAAGGGCTGTTAAGAGTAATAAGCAGTTTGAGACAAAGTGTGTGAATGGGGAATGAACGGCATCTTTAAAAAATGTCAGCAACAGGCGCAAATGACATCCAAAGCAATGACGTTCTGCAGAAGTAAACTTTCTAACGTGCTGCCTTTCACCTCTTCACATTCCCACAACTTAATTGCATACTTCCCTGTCCCCTCCCAAAACTGGGGCGAGCTAACTCAAGCCAGCTGGAGCAGAACAGAGAAGCACAGGGCGCAGCTCATTGGGGTATCCCAGTCCGACCTACTTCTCCATTGCCAAAAATTTACTTGAGATTAACTCCTATTTTGAATTTATCTGAAATTTCTAATTATTTCTAATTGCTAATTATCAGGAAAAAGGAACACAGCAACGCTGGTAAAGATGGCTTGCTTTGGAAGTGAAGTTTAGGGATCTGAGCTTGTGATGATAGATCACGGGCATATAAATAGATCCATGCATATAAGATCCTATTCTTATTGCTGAGAAGTAGGTTACAGAAGTTACTGAATTCAGGGACAGCTGAGGATGTCTGGATATCTACGGAGCCCCTTTACATTCCGTAAAACCTGAAATGGTACCAACATCCAGTGCATAGGTTCCCAATTGTTCTGCCTGTCCTAGACTGGAAGCAAGCATATGATCTCATGTGGTTGCCATAAGATACAAACATGGTTCTCCTTGTCTTGTGATTTGAAACATATGGAAATTTAAAGTGTGAAATTGCAAATGTTTTTTACATCTTGCATCCAAAATGCAATTACGTACAGATCTCATATTTTTCTTTTGTGGCAAACAGTTTTGTCGCAGAGCTTATAAGCTTGAAAAAGCACTGTGCTTCTGGTCCTGTACTTGCAATTTAAGGTAAAAATAGATTCCGCTGCCCTGTACATTACCGAGCATATCCATCCTCCTAATATTACATCTGAAGAATTTTGCCCTACTATTTTCTTCACATGAACAGGAAGGAAAGAAAACAGGAAAGCATTTCCTTCATTGACCTGATGAGCTCTGAATGCCAGACTTTCCCACTCATCCTTCCATTAGACTGCCCTCTCCCTCCATCCCCTGCAGATCACCTGTCCTCCCCTACAGACCTGCAAGAAATTACCTCCTATATTTGCACTTTTCTTCTGTAGAAATAGCTGATCAGGATTCCCAATGTAACACCATAAAAAAGCTGAATAAACTTCAGCCCCACGTGTCATCAGAGACTGTTTATTTCACCTTGCAAACAACCTGAAATCTGTGGGTTTTTTTTGGCTGTTGGCACTGGGAAGAACAGTTAAACGTGGCTGTTTTTTCTCATGCCATGTCACTGCTTTTTATTTGAAGCAGTCCTTAGTGCATTTGAACCATCAAAAGAGAGAAAGCCAAAGGATTACGCATGGTTAATCCCTGCACCAAAGAACTTCAAAGTTGCAGTAGGTACTGCTTAATAGCGAAGGTTTCCATGGCTATTAAAATACAAAAGCTTTTGATATCATGTTAATAATTAATACATGACAGTTGATGACCAGTAGGTATAACTGCATGAAGGAGGACCCCACCAAAACAGCATTCACGCACACAGACAGCTTGAATCACAGAATGGTTTTGGTTGGAAAGGAACTTAAAGATCATCCAATTCCAAGTCCCATCAGTGATTGACAATCACCACTAATACTTAGCACAGGATTTCAGATTCTTCCCACCTTTATCTGACACAATTTCAGAAGGTACTATGCCAAGACTTGATGGCTCTCTTCCCCCTGAGCAGTGACCCGGACTTCCACAATTCCTCTTGTTTCCAGCTGGTCATGTCGGTGGGTTAAGAGGTTCCTTGCTCCCACAGAACATGCTTCGGGCTTCTCCTACTGATAGCAGGAGCATGCAACCCCTGAAACACCACCACCTTCTGCTTTATAGTTCCCAGCCCACCTATAGAGGTTTGAGTGCATTATTGTTTACAATCTCATCCAACTTGGCTTCTGGATGCTGCTGTGCCCGGAAGCACAGAGTTCAGTCCCCATAGCCACACTGAGTACTTAAATTTCTGTGGCACATGGCACTTTGCATCATGCATTAACATCAACCCTTTGATATTTTCTCCCTTCCCCAGTAGCTGTTTTATGCATAATGACGTTCTACTTGAAGTCTGCTCCAGGGGAATGAATACTATGGGATGGATTTATACACACAAGCTCCAGAATTAGGTCAAGGGCAGGCACCAGCTCTCACCTTTAGCTGCCAACACAGCTCCTAGGGACACGGGGACCCATGGAGGGGCTTGGCTGCAGTCACACAACGTTTGCAGTGAAGGGGTCATGGAGAGCCAACAGTAAATAAATAAATCACCAGTACCAGCATACGTGCATATAAGCTGTCAAATGGGTAATTCAGCAGGCAGCGTGCTCCTTCGCTGCTGGCACTGCTGGCAGAAGAGCCCATTTCACCCCTGGGGACATTGCCAGTGCCATCTCAGCCTCACCAGAGCTCTTTGGATGGCACGGTGACTTGAGGGAGGGTCAGCAGCAGGAGCACTGCCTGTTACGTACACGTGGCTGAGACTGAATTTTCACAAGAGCTTTTTCCCTTGCCTGTTGTAAGGGCCCATGAGGAACGCATCGCTGTTCCTTTCATCAGGAGGTGGCTTTGGCACAGCTCCTTTCACTCTGGCCAGGGCAGAGTGCAGACAAGAGCAGGGCCTGCTCCAGGGACTGCCACAGAACCCAAAGGGAAGAAGCCATGCAGCTCCTGGCAATGACCTCCACTCATACTGGAAAAACGAGGTCACTGCCAGGAATGGTCAATGCCATTCCATTCCTCCATGGAGGAGGAGGGCCAATTTCCCAACAGTTAATTGTACCCACATTTTGAATACTCTTGTGGCAATGAGTATCTCATTATCAAAATTAATTAGAAGCTGCAGGAAGCAGAGCAGTGTGAAAGGATGATGCCTCAAATGAAACACTTCAACAGCCAGAAAGACAACAGAGTCTGTTACTTATTGGGAGGGACAAACCTGCCTTGGCTCTAGCAAAGTGAGGATGTGTTCTGTCACAGCTGAAAATGAGATGAAAAGAAGAGCAAATATCTCTCTGGGGAGCAAAGGTATAGCATTAGAAAATTGAGTCGAAGGCACCAGGCTGAGCCAAAGCAGCTCAGCCCAGTCAGCCCGTCAGGCCATGTCTGGTGCTTTTGGACAGGTAGGATTTGTGTCTAGGCCATTTTTTTAATCCTTGATCTCCTGTGCCATGGGGTGAGCCGGGATTTATTCCTTACAGTTTCTTGTTGGTGATAATTTGTGGGGGATTTTTTTGGCTGGTGTTTGTTTGTCTGTTATTTAAATAAAGGCTGTCTATATATCCTACGTACCCCATCCATCACAGCTTACCCCATCAGCCAGAAGAGTCAGATTTGTTGCCCGGGACCCAGAATACAAAAAAAAATCAGGAGAACTGAGAGAGGTGCAGCCTCGCACCGGCAGTTGTGAGATAACATCTGAACCCAGCACAGCGTCACTGCAGAGCCAGGAGAACTGGTGCCGTTGGGTGACAGCAGGATCCGGCTGCTGCTTGGTGTCTGCTGCAAGTGGGGGGAGCGCGCACCTCAGCAGGCATTACGAAACCAGCTACAAAACAGAACGGTAGCAGTTCTCCTCGTTCCTAACGCATCTGTGTTTTCAAGCATATGGGTGGGTGAAGCGAGTTCTCGTGCAGCCATGGCTGTTTCTAAACAAAGCGTGTTTCTGTAAACTAGGGGGATCCATTACAGAGCACAGAAAAACATTGCAGCGCACAGTCTAATAACATGTTTTGTCAATTAGCTCAGTCGCCATTCAAAGGAGTCACAATTCCCCCTCTTCCCCCTTTTTTTCCTTCTTAGAAATAGAAAAAGCAGCAGTTTTAGAAGCGATTCTTAAACTCAATTAGCATTTATTATAACTTCCCAGGTACAGCCTACGCTTATCTCCCAACAGCATAAAGAGAGGTCTCGTTGAGAGGTTATGATAAAAGTAGTCATTTCACAGCTGATCCCCGCACACTGTTTTAACAATCCTGCCCATTTCAAGAAAATCCTGTCACCCTATAATCTTCAGGAAGATTAAAGGTACATAACAGAGCTTTAAAAACCCACGTGTGCTTCAGGTCTCTCATTAGTCAGCTTTTCCCTGAACTCGCTGTTCGTTATTGCTCAGACAGCCAGGCAGTGGGGTTCCGTAATCCTGGCTGTGCACCAGCTGAGCGTGCAGGGGCTCCTGGCTGCCAGAAGGTCAGAGAGCACTCCAGGACCATTATGGGATGCGGAGGTGACAGCAGAACACCTACAATGTGCTGAAGCAGTCTGAGGTGTTCTTTGGTTAAGTCCAAGTTTTCTGCATCCTTCCCTCTGCACAGGCACAACAACGCTACCCTCTTGAGAATAAGGATGTTCACCTTTAAAGTAAAATCAAATCCCCGAATGCTCCATAGCTCACTGGCTAATATATGCCCCTGGAACAGCGAGATATTAAGCAATGCTCCAATAATTAGCAAAGGGCAGCATGTTCCCCTTCTTCCTCCTCCTTGTAAAGCTGTTAACATCTGCTTAACTCATTGTCTTTACTGTTGCTGCTGTTTGGGTTTTATTTTAAAGAGCAGGCTGCTCCTATGAAGACTAAATACCCTGTGCTGTGAGAGGGACGGAGCAAATGCCATGCTGAGCTCCCAGCTTTCATTTTCTCATCACCTGAGAGTGGTTTTATAAATGCTCATAAGGAACAGCCGCAGCACCTTCCTGTGCAGATGGCCAAACTGGACATGGAGTGGTTTGTATCTGTGTTTCTATGTCAGCAACAACAAACAGTGCATCCTCCTGCAGCTCTGAGCACTCAGACTGGAGTACAGGGAGCACCAGAACACTTCTTTACGTTTGTACCTAGAGCAAGAGGATAAGGGGCACTGTACCTGAATCCATCTCTTCCCTACTCAGTAAGGAGAAGCCACGGGCCCTGCTGATTTGTTCAGCACATGGACTTGCTCACAGCTCAGTTCCGATGAGCACTTCATCCATCCCCTCGGTTCTCATCCCTGTTGCAATGGCACAGCAGAGTGAGACCATCCAGAAGGATCACACTCGGATGATCACTGCTGGAAAGGGCTCAGCTCCCAGCACTGTGGCTGCATCCGAAGGAGCCCTCCAGGTGCAGCAGAAACAAATACTGCTTCAGTACCATAGTGGGCAGACAGGTGCACTGATTTAAAGGAATCATTCACAG
This sequence comes from Aquila spilogaster, assembly GCA_024606505.1. Classification (NCBI taxonomy): domain Eukaryota; kingdom Metazoa; phylum Chordata; class Aves; order Accipitriformes; family Accipitridae; genus Aquila; species Aquila spilogaster. The sequence continues at coordinate 17,539,440 of JANHGO010000053.1, forward strand.
TTGGGTACTCTTCTGAAGTCTGACCTGCACCACACAAGAACTACTCAAAACAGCAACCATACCGAGAGATGAAAGTATTGCACAAGAGACTGAATATGGGCCCCACTTACGTGTGCTCGTCGGCAAAGACATTTGCATTCGGGCAGTCTGTGACCTTTAAGATTTTGCTCTGTCAATCAGGCACGAACAGAGAAGAACATTCACATGTGAGCATCTTAAAGCTCACCCACCCATTGGCCTGTGTGCCACCAGAATCCACCTGGGAGCAGAAATAGATACGTCCAACTTCACCAAGTAGGGTTGTTCGGAGCACTTTCCATCCCACCGTAGTATGGAAAGCTGCTATCCAGGGGTGCTTTTAGCCGTGCTCTGAAGGGAACTGGGGAACATCAAAAATGTGAGCACTTAGCTAAGAACTGAGATTTCTTAATTTCACCTGTTGCTTATAAAGCCACATTACAGTTTCATTACAGTTCATGTCTTTTTATTACTGAATATATAACTGGGAGGAAAACAATCCCTTTTAATCTCTGGCAGTTTGACTTTACCTCCTTTCCTCAGCAAGACAACGGGATACGACATTTTGCATCAAACCAACTTTTTCTTTAGCGACCACTTTTGCACCTTTTTTTGTTGCTGCCAATGAAGCACGGTCAGACAACCTTCTTCCCCACTCATTCACCACCATGTCAGAAACCTGCAGAGAGCAGAACACTACAATCATAGCATAAGTGCAACAGAGCTCCTTGCAGATACATGGCACTGAGCACGGTGCTTGCGGGAGCTCTATCTTCCCTTGGTCAAAACATCAGCAAGACAACTCAGTCCTGTCTCTGTAGGCTGACAAGAAAAGCTTGCAGTTCTTTTCCTAACAGAGTCTATACTAAAAAACAAACAGCACAGCTCCAGCTGTAGTTGTCCAGATCCTTTTTATTCCAGCAACAAAGCACAGATCTAAATTAAGGCTGGTTAGATCTAAATTAGCTAGTTTTTGTACTCCTTAGCATCTAAAGATAAGGTGTGCTGGTTATTACTGCAGCTCATTAGAAGCAATTGGGATCAATGAGACAATCTGGAAGACTCAAGGCAATGAGGTGGCTGAGCTTGCAACCACGGTGGCTCAGGGGTAATGTGAAAGAAATAATACCTTCCTAAAATATCAGTACACCACCACGTTCTGTGAGAAAACCGAAGTATGGCTTCCTGAGCCCTTCTGTATGCTTAACTCACCCTTTGAAACTGGAACGCTGATAACTTCATTGCAGTTTGCAGCCTAAATCCTTCGGGTGGCACTAATGGTGACACATGGCGATGCCACACAGAGCCCAGCTCACAGCACGGCCCGAGGAGCATCCTACAGATCCGCGGCCACAGCTGGAGGAGCCCAGGCAACGTGCAAAGCCATGGCCAACACCTGCTTCCCTATATTTGCTCTGGGAGGGTTTGCCAGCCTGCAAAAACCCCTGGTTGCCATGGAAACTGAAATACCACAGTAAGGCAAAGGGAAGAAACATTCAACTGTCAGCGCAGAAAGAATAATTGTTTAGGCTTCCCCGCACCTGTGTAAAACCAACACGGGGGCTTTGTGTCATTTACTCCCAACCTAAATTCCTTCCTGCTGGTTCCAGCTGATATTTATGAGTGCTGCGATCCAGTAAGGCTCTTCCCTTCCACAGCCGCCGCCTCCCTGAGCTGCAGGAGCAATAACCCCGCGCACACCGAGGGGAGGGAGCCCGCGCCGCTACGTCTCCATCACATCGCGTCGGCCAAGTGTGGTAGGAAGAGGGGAAGGAAAGGAGAAAACGTCATAATTATCTTTAAAAAATTCCCTTTGGGCAGCACTCCTTGAATACCAATGGCTGCAGCGCGGCTCTTTGCTATGCAAGCGGCATTGCTGCACAGTCTCTTTCAGAAAACAGCCAGCCTGAGCTCCGCGGTTCATCTGATGGATTATTCCCAGGGGCTGTAAATCACTCACGTTCCCTATTAATGAAAAGCCTGAACAACTTTATGACCAATTAATTGGTGTACTTAGGTAAACGAAAGCAAGAGTAACACATCGGATGAAAGCAACGGAGCAGCTTGCCCCGCGCTCAGCCCCAGTGCTGCGGGGAAGGGGATGCATTGAGGACCCGCAGCTCCTGACCCCACAGCGGAGCGCAGGCTGACGGCCTGGGGCAGCGGCTTTGTATCTCTTCCCCAACTCCATCCTACATAATTTAACCGTGGATTTTCAAGGAAACTTCTGATCTTTCGCCAAGCCACGTTATTATCCCAAAACGCCTCGAGACAGAACGGCACAAGTAAGAATGTGCACTTCTCTTTTTTAACCACTTCTGAATTCACAACGCGCTACCTTCCAAACTCCTTGGATGTCCCTTTGTTTCCGCATTGCAAGAAGAGCGAATGGCCACTAACAAAGCACTGAACAGATGCCGCATTGCCTCTGATGGATTTTTGTGCATTTTAAGTGAGTTGCACCAAAAAAAAAAAACCCAACGCATCGGCGATTTGTATTTTCATTCTGGATTAATCAATGGAACGCACTGTGCAGAAAAGGACAAAAGCTAATTTAGAGAAGAGAACTAAGCTCATGTTCAGCACGAGGGGCCGGGGACGATACGGTGCCGGAGGGAGCCAAGCACTGCTGAAGAGAACACTTCTGCTGGGTCCTAAAACGATGCAAGAGGAAGGCTGCTTTCCTGAGAGTGGGAATGAGATGCAAAGGTGATGAGCAGCATGAGAGGCCACAGCAGTACATTAATACAGGTGTAACACTCTGATGTACACAACTGGAAATCTTCAGTTTGATTATAGAGTCAGTATTAAATGAAGGGATCAAAGCACCACGGTCCTGGCACTATTCATCTAGGTTGAAAGAGCCCACCAAGGCATATGTAAAAAAATCCTTGGTTTATTCCCCAATTTTAGGCAACAGCAAACAAACAGCAGTGAGGATCAGAGGAGCGGTCTGTGCCAACTGCTACCAAACACCTCCACACTTTCCTCTGCACTTCCACCAAGGCCCACTCGGTGACCTGCCCTGCTGCTCAGCCTCCTGACTGTGCTGGTGCTCAGGTTGCTGCACTGGGACCACGCAATGGGGAAGCATGCCATGGCTGCTAGACCCCCAGTTGGCACTCAGCGCTCAGCACAGGGTTCATCTCCCATTGCTGTGCTGTGCACACCTTCCAGGGATATCACACACACAGAGGAAACCAAACAATATCCTCTACACATAGCGGGCCCTTACTTTAGGATGAACTTCACTGCCTCAGTGAAGCTGCTGCCCAAAGTCAATGTAAGAATCAGGAGGTGGCTTTGGTTGAGCTTTATCAGAACCAGCATGCAGTGCAGAAAGAGTGGCCAAAACTTTGCAGCTGTGAGAGATCAAGGGAGATCTTCTCAAAAACTAATGCTACAACTAAAGCTCCTCTGACATTCACTTCATCTGGGGGAAGAATTCAGAGACAGGTGGCATCCTCACGGAAGCGCCTTTCTTACAAAACCAAATTACGGAGTAGCCAGAATTCCTCATAGTTGCACAACACTCTTTGCATTTACAATAGTCTATCATCGCTCCTTCGGGCACGAAGGAACAAAGTGCTGCAGCAATGCCTCATCCAAAACCCGTGCCACTGGAGCAGCAAAGAGCAGCAGAGCAGCTGCATTACGCGCTTGGCATTGTTTCACTTCTGATTACAGAATAAAAGGTGATAAACAAGCAAAGGGCACACATTTATACCTACAAGCCACGGCTACATCACAAAAACCAGGAACAGTGACATTTGCTATAGCTACATTCATTTCTTGTTACCACTTCGACAGAGCTGAAACACAATTTATTTCTATTTTCAATCTTCCTTTACTTTATAAAGAGGATTGATAGGTTTTTCGGGGCATTTAAAATTGCAAGAAAACACAGATGGCTTTTTCCAAACCAGCGAGGCAGAGCCAGGCTGCTTCCTAATACAAATGTTACCTGAGGTGATTTCCAAAAAAAGACACTGCACTTAAAAGTCGCTGTGTAGACAGATGTACATCGCTTACGCATCCCCAGAAATATAAACTTGAGAAACAAAACCAGTGAAAATTCACTGCGTTCTATCACGTGGTTTTTGGGGCCCGATCTGAAATGCATCGATACCGACAACGGTACATCAAAAAATTAAAAGAAAAATAATTAAAATGGGTCTTTTGGGGCTGGATGCGGCTTCAGGAAATCTGAGCACAGAGTAATGAATTCTCAAATAGTCCATCTCTAGTACAGCTGCTCCTCGCAGCTCTCAACACGATGCTTTGCAGTACAGGTCCCCCATTTAGAGCCTTGGAAGACTTTTTTCCTCGCTATTCCAAAGCATTGCAAAGGATTTGGGCAGAGTTAACTTGGGATGTGTGTAGGGCACTTTGAACACGAATGCAACGTGTGCTGCTGAATTATTCCTTTTGACAAAGACCAGCCCCAAACAATTCTGCAGAAAACCTTGCCACGGGTTCCATACTCAACCTCTTTCAGCTCAATGCTGGTTTATTTATGCATTATGGCTTCCTCGAGTTCTGCAAAATTCATGGACTTAAACCAATTTCAGTTTAAGAAACTAATTTCTGTAAATTACAGTCTGCAATGCTCCAGGGTTTTCGGAAAAATGAAGCATTTTGTCTGCTGAAAGGAAAACCAGAGAGGTCCCCTGGGAATAGCTGGAATTGCTTAGCTTCTCTGCTCGTGCCCTGAAACAGCAGAGAAGCAAATGCACACAGGAGAGCATGACCCAACGCACCCCCTGGGGACGGCCTCGAGCTGCAGCACTCACAGTTACAGCCAGGCTTCTCCCCAGCCATACTTTTGGCTGATGGGGCACGAGGGGCTGTTTGCATTGGGGTGTGCAGGACAGAGTAGTTCCTCCCCAGCTGCTGATGGCCCAAGGTTGCACGAGCACGGAGACAAGATGCATTGAATTAAATTTAACTTGCACACAAATAAGAGGATGGCCAGGCCCAGATGCTCACCTCTACAAAGCAGAGATTGTAGACGGTGCTACCTGGCATCAATTCCTAGACACGTATTTAAGTATATTTAAGGTATCTGTGCGTACAAAGTCTTCCCAGCCCTTAAATGGACTGTTCTGCTTTCAGGTAAGAGAATTCGAGTTTGGAGTTGGCTTAACCCATCTGCTGAAAAATTACTATCAGTTCTATCATGGGAAATGTCATGGAGTGTGCAGGAACAATGTTCAAGTCTTCTTAAAGAAACAAGCAACAACAAAATAGGCATCGCTGAGTCCTTCCACTGAGTGCTCTATGGAGACTCTGGTAGCTGCTGTTTTGTATTGTTTCAAAATAAGCCATCTTCCATTTCAATATTGTGAATGGGTCTTTATAAACCTTTTTTTATGCTCAAGATCTGTTCAAATCTCAAAGAGTTTGAGCAGCTCTGCACTAGAGTGCAGACACACTACAAAGATATAACAATACCACAGGAGTGCAGCATCCTTCCACAGCACAGCAAAGACTTGAGGGTAAAACAGGCTATCCAGAAGAAGCTATCAAGTGCATCCTGCATTCTTTGCAAGGTCTGCAAATCCCAAAGGTTAAAGGCAAGATTTGCAAAGGAACTGAAGGCAGACTTTCAATAGTGGTGCACCCCACTAAAATTTAAGACAGCCTCACCTTAACGTCTTAAGATTCTCCACATACATCCATCTTAAGATTCCACATACCCCACACTTCACATACCCCACACTTAAAGTATTGAGTTTTCTGAAATTCAAAACTGCATACCATGCTTCGATGAAAATTGAAAAGTTATCATTCACTTCCAGAGTTTCACAGAAGTGGCTAATTCCCCTTTTTTCCCTGTGATTTATCCCAAGTGAAGGGTGAGAAAAACCCTGCCACTTGGCATTAATAGCGTTGCACAGGCTTTTGCCTGAAGGAAAGGCTTTTAAGCAAGCAGAACCAGAACTCAGCAGAAAAAGAATCCCTCTTTCCTTCAATTAGGAGATGAAAGGGACCTCTCAGGTCTCTAGAAACCCCAAAGGAAGGGGCAGTAGGGGTAATAAAGCTCTCTGATTCTATTTTAAGTCTTCTAATCACAGTCAGTGAGAACATTTTTCCATATGCCGGAATTGGAGTAGAATCAAGGGCAGGGGTTTTTGGCTTTTGACAGCTGATGGAAACATAGAACCACTCCATCAATATCAATCACCGAGCAAAGATTCTTCCCTGTACAAAAAGAATCAGCAGTTGTTCTTGTAGGACCATTCAGGTTGGAAACACTAAGATCATCAAGTACGACCATCCAGCTCTCATCACTGTTGTTTGACACACTCATTAAGGCTCTGTTGGAAACACTTCTCTCACTGGAGCTTCATTTTTTCCATTTTCCCATTGGAACATTTCATGCACAGCACAGGGGTTTTTGCACTGAAAAAGCCTTCCTCCTGTTAGGAAAAAGATAAAGAGCTGGGGAAGGAGAACGATGCATGTTTCAGATGTCACGGCATTACAGTGTGGGTCGAGCTCAATGCTCAAGGTAATGCTCTGCATTGAGGACTCCTCTGAGAAGTCCCCACTCCGGCTCATGATGCAGGAAGTCTGTTGTGCTCATGTCTGCTGCCCGTGACTCAACGCAAGGAATACATAATCAGAGAGTAACTAAATAGGGTGGATATCTCTGAAAGAAACACACAGCCGCCTCAGGGTCGTGTTAAAAATCACTTGGATTAGATATTCTGAGTTTTAAAGGATGACAAGAACAGGCCCAGGCAAGAAAGATAATGGTAAGTCAAAAGCAAAATGTAGAGAATTGACCCATGGGTTGTGGATATGTGCAATTTCACTGGAGGAAGAACAGAAGGGAGAAGAAAAGCCACGTCATTCTCTAGTTAGCGGTAATAATAGGGTTTTTTTTCCTTCGTGTGTGTCACTAAAAGGCCAGGACAAGCCTTCCCTTCCCTACTTCACTTAACAAGGGCCTCAGTGCCCACCCAGCGCTCCGTACGCACTTTGATGCAAAGAAAAGGAAGACAATGCCAACTTCCACAGGTAACGTTTTATTCATTACTGCTCCTCCACATCCACCTTCCCTTTGTTGGGGACTCTCCTCCACCACACAAAGCACCACGCGACTCCCGCGGTGCTTTTCACTCCGCGCTGATTCAATGCCACAGCAACGACACTTTGCTTTTGCTCTTGACCGCCTCTCCTCAGCAGTGCTATTCTGTCAGAGATGCCCTGGCTGCCACTTAGGATTTCTTTTACGTTTTCTTTAAGCACTAACAGCCTCTGGGAAATCAGCTGTGTACACAGTGAAAAGCCTTTTCCCCAGCTAAGCTGCTGTCTGACCAAGCCCCACGCCGGCAGACACAGAGAAATCCCATAGAGCTTTGATGACATAGATCTGCTCCAAGCAGCTGTGCTTTAGGACACTGCTAAAGGTTCATGCCCGGAACCCAGACTGCTTCAAAACAACCAACAAAGCAAACAAACTAAATTCACCAGGGCTCAGGATGGCAAATACAGAAAAAACAGAGCCTGAGTCCCAGGCTTCACGGGCTGTGTAAGGACATGACCTCATTCCTACGACAAAAGCCTACCTCAGCTGATGCTGCAGACATCAGAAACAAGGGGAAAGCCTTTACCTGGTGACCACAGCCTTTCCTGCCTGCCCCGTCAGCCAAAGCAGGAGGAAGAGCCACGGTGCCTGCAGCAGGGCACGCCACATCCAGCGCTGCCACCAGAAACCTAATCCCAACTTCTTCAAATTACATGCAGTGTTTCAATACAAATAAGAAGAATTATTTTTAAAAGCTCTCATCCTGCATAGGCAAAAAAAGTATTACTATTGTCATTCTGCATAGGCAATCACTCCTGTTGAGGCTGCTTTGGATGATAAGCTTCAAGAACAACCACACGTTCATCATCACCTTTAATGGCCTCATCTGCGAGCTGAAACCCAGGAGGTGAGCAACTTGGTGCCAAACCCACACACGTGTTCAAATACAAATCTACTTTCAAAAGAAGGTGCTACATGAGATTAACACCCAGTGATCAAATTTCACATCTTGGGGTCTTCTTCCCAACTTTGTTGCAAAGTGTATAAATGAACTTTTTCTTCCCTTGTTCTGACATTGGAGAGTCGATACTCAAAAAAAGAAGTATCTGCAGCCCAATGTGGAAGCGTAACTCCTGCAGGGTGTTCAGGAGCGCAGCAAGGACTGCACCAGGTAATTCTCAGACCAACGATCAGATGAATGTGTAAAAGCAGCAGGGAAAGATGGGGGAGGGAGAATTCCCTCAAAACAATCCCTCTGGTCTCACGGATGTGGCCCAGCAAGAAAATCTCCAATTCAGTACTGCCTCAAAGACACAGAGATAATTAAAATTCCCATTATAAAAGGACTAGAACTTCTTTTTTCTGTTTTATCCCAAACCGCAAGAAGGAGATGTGGTTAATCAAAGCACTTCCAAATGCTTACATTATTATTCAAGTTTCTATTTCCAAACAGAATCATTGAGTAGATTTTCTGCTGTGGGCAAAATAAATTGAAAGCATCTGCTAGTATTTCTGTTGGGCAACGGGTGAAAAAAAGCAAATAAAGAGCAGCCATATAAAGTGGCTGAAGCCAGTTAGTCTTCCTCTAAATATAGATCAGCAGCCACCGATAGCTCTTTAATATGTTGCTCTGTTTAGGAATAGAGCAAATTGGTTCACACAGATTGGATGTCCCACTTTCAAAAAGGCAAAGTCTCCTGCATTTATTGGAATGAAATGCATCCCATGGCTTTTTATTATTCACATAACTGTAGAAAAATAAATCATTGTCATCATCCATCACCGTAGTCCATATTTCTAGACCAGCAATAGGCCACAATTCAATGTTTGCTTTTAATTGGATGCACTTCACTTTAAAGCCACCAGACATGTCAGCCTCACGGAAAGGCTGCAAGATGCAGTTTGTTAGTTCCTCCCAAAAATACCGAGCTCCTGCATTCCCCAGCATGAAGGGCCTTTGTTGCAGATGACAAATCAAGACAGAAATGACAAGGCTATCATTTCGTGTTTCTTTGGCCCTTCATTTCTTACATACAGATATCTGGAAAAATAATGAAAAAAGGGTAGAGGCAACCAAAGGCTATCCCCGGCTTCCTTAATGAAAAGGAAAAAAAGACTTAGCTACCAGCGGAGACATACAACGCATCCTCAGGAGGATCTTGGAAAACAACAGGAAATCTATTGCATGCCCAAAACACATAAGAAATGCAGTAGGTTATCATGCCCGATATTTGAGATAATCAGGTTGTTGGTGTAATACAAGATGTGCCGGATCCATCCACTGTTAATAGCTTCTAGTGTAGATGAAAGCTTGTTCTCAGCACCCTGATAATGAGTCACTTAAGATGACAGCACCCACTTAAGTCTCCTCCTGTCTTCTCCAGCACAGGAGTACACCCGGGAATGCCAACACCACAGCAGGACTGGAAAGTTGACAGCAGCTGCCATATCTCTAATGTACTCTGACAGCCAGAGATGTACATCACTGAGCAGAGCCATGCTGACAAATAGGACACCTCTACCATGGCAAAACCATACAGTTAGACAGAGGGAGGCTTAATGTAGTGCAAAATGATACAAGACCTAACAACACGTGTCAATGCCCGCTTTAATAATGTGCGAGGAAAGATCACTTAGGTAGAGCCTCCCCATCCTGCCCCAGGAGGCAAATACTCTCCCTGTTCCAGGAGGTGCAGCACACTGGGGTCCAGCAAGGGAAAGGGGCCTCAAAAAGGGAGTTCAGCCCAGAACAGCAAGCAGAAAGCCTCAGCTTGGTGGGACAGAGAGAGCATCATCCGGAACAGTCTTCAGGTCAAGTCTGGCGTGGCAGTGCTTGAAGAGCAACTGTCTGCTGCCGAGGTTGCCCGGAAAAGGGAGGAAATTAAACGAGAGACGCTGTGTCAACATTTAGCATTATTCTTCATACACAGCTTACGATTACAAATTCCAATAAACCCAACCGCAGCAGAACAAAGAACGGATATGCAAACTCTGCTCTATTTATTTGTTGATAAGGCAATACATGAGAGAACTAAGCGCATCAGATGCGATCAAAATGTGAGGAAGGTTTCAGGACACAGCAATTAGGATGGCTCCGGTCCCAAGGCTTTGGGCTCCAGGAGAGGAACAAAAATGCAGACAGATTAGAGAGTGCTTTCCTCTGTGCAATGGAGTCTTTGGGAAAGGACAGACTGCATCAGAGTGCTGACATCTCCAGGTGAATGCTCTCCTTGCACGGGGATGGATTCTCTCCTTTGGAGACACATAGCACAGCAGCAGCTCCGCTCCCTACCCTGCTTAGCTGCTGTGAAATGGGCGCCTTGAAAAATCATAAAATTTCAATATTTAAGATGTGTGAGCCTCGATCTGTTCTGTTCATGGAAACTATACCCAGAGGACAACACTGTGCTTTGTTGCAGCAGCACAAATCCAGATGTCTTCATCTATTTACTTCTTTAAGCAGCGACTCCACGTCTGTACTAACACATTTCAGAGCAGGATTTGGCTCCAGTGCTGCCAGCCAGGATCTTCTCATGCCCATACTAAATAGAAGGAAAGCTTTTCTCTCCTAAAACAATGCACCAGCCGGGTATCCCCCCTGCATCCCTAGTGCCTACAGCCCCCAGCACCACACAGTTGGTGTCCCACAGCCTTTAACATCTCTGTTCTCAGGAGCAAAGTGCTGAACGCAGAGCTGCAGCCTCAGTTTGGTGTGATGTGGGCAAATCCAGCCAGGCCCCGCTCCGCAGCACAGTGCCAGTGGCGGTGCAGCAGCTGCCACCTTTTTGCAGCGCTGATTTGAAGGTTTGGCTGCTTATTTTGTGATGCAGAACTGCTCAGCTTTGTGTTTTTTTTCTGCAGCCATATGCATACTTCAGTCTCTTCTCCAGCTGCTAACAGCAATTACATCGACAAACAACAACTTCTTTCACAGTAACTGAACTTAAAATCAGTTTCCAATGGCTCCATTGGCCAGAAAATCTAAAAGCCACTGGTGGGACACAGAGCACACACAAAAAGAGAAAAGCTTAAGAAAACCAAACATAATTGGCTTAGTCTTTCATAAGCAAGCAAGCATACAACCTCAGTGGACACCTCAAACTTCGTAAGAAATTGATTAAACAATGGCTCTGAGCCAAGTTTGAAACTTTACCACACACTGCGCCAGGGCAGATTTGTTCTGACTCGTGAAAACACAGCCCAAACAGCAGGCAGTGACACTCAACCAGGACCAGCAGCCCTGGAGTTTTCACCGTAATCCTGAACTCAACGGCAGCCCTGAAGAAGTACGAGCAGCTGAAGGGCATCTTTACAAACCAAGATTTACTTCTGTGGCTTTAGCACAACTGGGGGCACGGGGAAACCGACCACTGCTGCAGAGGGATGCTCGCCCTGACTTACAGCCCTGGCAGCAGGACAGCTGCCTCATTCCTTAAGGAAAAGGAAGTTACCAAAGAGCTGAGTAAAAGCTTGATGATCGATTTCTGGACCAGAAGTGAGCCTGAGCTGTTACTAACTGCGTATTTGCCAATGAAAGGGCAAAACTCCTCTGCTCTTTCTCAGACACAGCTCCATCTGTGCCAGAAGCTCATCTTGGAACTTGAAGGTATCTGAGTCTATGAATCAATAGTGGCTCATCAATAGCGGTGTCTGAAGCTGCCTGGAAAGCACGTCTGGCATTTCCATACTGGTTTTTCAACAGTATATGAACACCAACTTCCTAAAGCTGCTGTGTCTGCTGGCTCTAACCTCATTAAACACTTACATGTGGTGCAGGTTCACAAAATACTAAAGACTCCACCCCAGCGACCTTGCTTAACATTTATGGGATGGCAGTTGCAAACTTAAGTCTGTTCCAAAAAAGAAAAAATTGTTCCTGACCATGAACTGAGCTCATCAACAGACGAATATTTACTTGAAAGTTTGCTGGCTCCACGCTTACATGGAATAGAAGTAAAACCAACTTCAGCTAAGATAAATGTGGATTTGGGAAGCACTTGCAAGCACCAGCAGATGCGTTCAAGGCAGCAGATGGGGCCTTCCTGGACACTGAAGTGAAGAAACCAGCCTTGCTGCTGCTAGCAGAGCGCTACCAGCCCTTATCCTGGCCACGCACGAAGCTTCACAGGTAGGGGCGTTCGAGCTGTGAGAAATAAGTGCTCCTCAGCCACTCGGTTCCCATTAGCTCGATGGGAACCAGCTACAGAGGTCATTGCTTCCTGCGCTGCAGAAGTTATCTGCAGCCCAGGGGAAGGGAAAAGTGGAAGAAAAAGGTTTGCAACGGAGCAATTCCATCTGGACAAGCTCTTGTGGTGAGCTGACCAAAAACCACAGGAAGAGCCAAGGTAAAGGGAGAGCCAGCGTGAGCTGACTCCTGAAGTGGCACTGAGCTCAGCGCAGAGCTGCTGTTCAGCTCCCACGCTGCTCCTGCACAGTGCCTGACTGCTCCAATGGAATGGGGTGTTACAGCCATGAAGTCGATAAACACCATTACGTTCCACTGATAAATCCATTGCGAATTTAAAATATTTTCATAAGCTCGTTTTCTTGTTCTGTAGACCGTATAAAGACAATTTTATGCGTCTAAATATTTAAGCAACCCGTTTTCCCCCCAATTACTTGAACACCAAATACATGCAGACAAAAGTAACAACTAAATCTAATGAAGAGGACCTGCATGATTCACCCAATGACAGAAACATATAGAAAACAACCAAAAACCCATAAGGAGAGTAAACCTGCTTAATTAAGTGCTCCTATCTACACTGCAGCCGTAGCTCTGAAGGGCTGAACTCTACGGACGAACCCTGCATTAACCTTTCCAGTACGAGGATCTCTCACCCACCAAGAATCAGCTCTTACCTGAGAAAGCAAAGCACGGCCACATCAGCACGCCAGCTCACAGTCATAATTAGAAACTTGAATTAAAACGTTAAATGAAGATTAAAAAAAGATCAAGCCACTCCCGAGCTGGTTGAGTGCAAGCTCTTCAGAGACGGCAGCTTTACAGAGCTGACTGCAGCTTCACAGGAGCCAACCTCTGCAGCGTGGACTTGTCAAAATGTTCTTCATTAGCTTACATTGGCTCTAAATGACACCAGAGAGCCTTTCACCACTGACCTCGGTGGAAGCAGAATTAGGGCACCACGGAGCGTATTTCTCAGATCTTAACCTCTGCTAATATTTCCACCGGGTGCTATGACTGCAGTCACCGCACGTTACAGTTCTATCCTGGCTTCTGCTCCGCTCCACAGCCAGTGGTATTTCAGCTTTAATTGACTCAAAAAGAGCAATAGTGAAATCCTACAACTCCGTTTCAAAAACTGAAGCGGCTTTCTTAGCATTTCTCATGAGGAGGAATAGATTCAAGCAGTCGATCGTACCCATGCTTTCCTTTCCAAGCAAACTCATCTTTTTTCACGCACATCCACATGTCGCTGAAAGAATTAATGGTATCTGACTGGGACGACTTGGGGAAGGCAGAATCCTGCAGGAGCAACTGGTCCTAAACGCCTGCACTGGCAAAGAGCCTCCTGCAGCACCAGCTGGCCAAGCACATGCCCCACATGGGATGGAACCGCGTCGTTCCAAGAACCACTTCAGAGCCCACTGGAAAACTGGGAACTTTCAGAACAAGGAAATAAAGTGGAAAAAAGGAGAAAGAAAACATCTCTCTCCCGTTCATTTCTACTGTGTGCCAATCAAGTCACTACCACCTACACAACAATTCCTTTTTTGCTGCCTCCCATCAGCAAATAGATGAAGGATATTGATTTGACTGGCACAGAAATAAACAGAGATTCAGCTTCACTAAACTTTAATATAACATAATTTCAAGTTACGTACGTTCTGGACTGGTATCCAACAAAGCAGCACTTCTAAATCTGAAAAACCTAATTCCACTTCAAGAACTATTACAGGAGATGGAGAGCAGGAAGGACAAGCATATTTCACTTGAAGGCCAGAGGCAGATAGACTGCGTAAAAACAAAATACAAAGAAACTTTCTCTCACACCAATGCCTGAAGAAAGATCCTCTCAGCTTATAACCAATATTGAGTTTGTCTGACACTCGCAATGTATTTACATAAATGCCCCACTTCTACTCCTCCATCTTTGGAGGACAAGAAGAAATCAATCTCAGGGTACCCAGATAATGACAGTGAGCATTGCAATACAGACATAATACCAGCATTAAGAGGAAAGGATAATCTGAATTGCTGTTCCTCTAATCCCATCCCCTCCAGAAGCACTGAAGCACTGCAGCGATACAGAACACGGGCTGGTAAGCATCCTGAAACGAGATGAAATTAATTCAAGCATCCACTCCCCTCCCAGTGTCCTCCAGGTCCATTATAGATCCTGAAACACCCTCTCTCCCAGAGATCTGCGTGTAGCCCACTGCTCCAGGGGCAGGATGAACACAAACCTCCAGGTTTTCATACAAAGCTGAACTTTCAGATGGAAGACAAGAGAACCTTTCAGGTGCTGCCGAGAAAACCAAGCAACCAAAGGTTAGGAGCAGTGAGATGCTTGTGATCAAGTGCACTCATGCACAGCTCATAATTGCACAGAATGCAAGACCGAAGTGAGAAATTTTATATTAAAAGACTGCAGGATGTGCTTCTAGAAGTAGTGCTGTCCCCAAAGCCACACCACGGTCATCAGCAAGGCTTCAAGCAGCCAGGCCCACAGCTCATACCGAACATCAGCCCAGCATGGCCAACAAGGCTCCTTTTGCTCTCACATTGCGCACAGCCCCCTCTCCTCACACCCCACATTCCCCAAGCAGGCACACAGCTGGCACCCCCATGCCCCAGATTTGTCCCCCAGATCAGGTGTCACCCACATCCCTCACACCCCTTCCCCATAGCTGCCCCATGAGGAGCGGTGCTGCCCCACGCAGCCTTGCCCTGGGGTCCCTTTGGAGCACAGCACAAACCCAGGAGGAGACAACACGTAACCTTCAGGCACAGATCCTCTTCTGCCTCCAAGCACACAGCTCTCCGTGGATAACGAGCTCAGAGTACCAACAGAACTCTCATCCATGAAAAGCAATATAAAGCAGCACAAACAACCTTGAAGCAAATCTGTTTCAGAGTAACAAGAGATCTTTGTTTAAGAAAACAAAGCTAAACAAACACAGATCCCACCAAAGTTCTGAGCTGAAGTACAAGCCAGCACACACACTGCATGTGGATTTCACTTCTCTACGATTGACAGTGCTCATAACGTTTGCCCAAATGAGGCCAGCAGCCAGTCCTACATGCTTCCCACTGCTACAGCACAGAGGATGAGGAGTCAGAATGGATGCAAGGATGAAAAATGAGTAGTACTGTAAATATATATCAACACTGATACTCTAAAGCACAATAAATCTGCTGCA
Source organism: Aquila spilogaster (assembly GCA_024606505.1). Classification (NCBI taxonomy): domain Eukaryota; kingdom Metazoa; phylum Chordata; class Aves; order Accipitriformes; family Accipitridae; genus Aquila; species Aquila spilogaster. The sequence goes on from JANHGO010000053.1 coordinate 17,554,879, forward strand.
TAGCTGTGCAGATACTGAGATGTCAGCTCATTTTTAAGAAGTCACCAGAATGACGTGTATGAGAGCAGCACAGAAACGGGGCGTCCTTTGTGTGCAAGCACTCTCACAGCACACGTGTAAAACCTTGGCAACCCAAGTGGTCCACAGATGTTAAGCACCATTAGATCACTTGAGGGAAAGATCATGAAACACTGCTCTGTCAGATGCACAGCTGCTGCTCCAGGAAACTTCAGATTAGAAGGACAGGACGCATTTTTAACAGCAAGAGTGATTAACCACTACAGCAGAACACGACGGGAAGAGCTGCATCCTCCACATCTTCGTGTTTGAGATGAGTATCTTAGAGATACGCACAAGCCAAAATATGTTAGGTTTGGTAACGGTTACAGTTCATTTCTCAGCTCTAAATAAGAGAAAGTAAGTGAAGAAGGAGTGAGAGTAACTGCCAGGAGGTGCAGGACTGGATGATCCCTCCTATAGCTCGCTCCTGGGAACCGACAAGTTGGAGGGACGATTCTAGCACGTGATGCACTTTGCAAACTCCTGAACTTTGTGTCTTAAAAGGACAAGAAGAAACTGCCAAGGCCGAGCAGTGTCCTTGGGTGATTCTGTCCTTAACCATCACATAAAGCCCCTCGGTTTCAAAACGGCAAATGGGAGGAAAGCAATAAATTCACCGTCGCTGAAAATGAGAAGACAAACAGCCTGGGAAGGACTGCTTCAATAAAAATCAAGGCAGTGGCTGAGCTTAGGGAAACTCATACGGGAAGATATCTACTGAAGGTGGTTGGTTAGATGAAGAGCTTTAACATTCAAGCAGGAAGCTTAGTGAGCATTAATAGGCAAGCAGGAGAGCAACGGAAAGGAAGAAGATACAGACTAATGATCCTTCAGAAGATGACAGTATGGGAAAGGGAAACCCCGAAGAGCTAACGAGCAGGCTCAAACAACAGTTCTAATGGGGTTGCTGATGAAAACAACCAGACCATTGCGAACAAGTGTTACCATTGTTGAGATTAATATAGACAAAGCTTACACTAATACTGTTTATACGTTCGCATGCTGGGATTTATTTCCAGAAGAAAATAAACCAAAAAAAGTGTGCTCATTGATTCTTCTCATACTGTCACTCCTGTTAATTCCTCTGTACCACTGGAGTAGCAACAATCACAGGAAAATGTGGGCTAAGAAGAAATCCTTGAAGAAAAGTCATAATCTGGCAGAAACGATGCTCAGCTCTGGAGGATGGTCAGGGTTTCCAGGAGGCTCAGCTGGAAAATCGAGTGTTGGTGAGGTTCTCTAAGTAGGATGCAGGGTTTAAGGGTATTTAAAAAGCACACAAAGAAAAAAATAAAAATAGGGGACTGAAAGGTTAATGAGAGAACGGCTTGGGCTGGAAGACCTTAAAGATAATCAAGCTCCAATCTCCAGTATATAGGACCAAAATATAGGATCAAATTTAATAATAAAAAAAGGAAAAGCAGTAATATAAAAGAAATATGCATAAAAACTGATGCTGCAGAAACCCTTTCATTCTCAAGGATGCCCCTTCCACCGTGATGTTGTTTTTTATTATTATTTTTTTATATTTTTTATTGTAGGGGTCGGAAGGGACCTCCAGAAATCATCTACTCCAACCCCCCTGCCAAAGCAGGCCCCCTAGACCAGGTTGTACAGGTAGGCATCCTAGGTGCCCCTGTGTTGTCTTTTCTGGTGTAGAGCCACACATGAGCCCCAGGGCTAAGAGTACAGTATCCCAGAGAAAGGAAGGAAAAGAGAAAGGAAACCTGCAGATGTATTAAGGCTGAAAATACGAAGTGGTTTCCCCCCCTAAACCAACAGAAGCACAGTTATTATCTGTAAAGGCTAGATTGATACCCATTGACCTCAGAGGTTTAACACAGCGTGATGCATCACACATTTTACTAGATTTCCCTTAGGATGTTAACGTGCTTCAATGGGCCACAAAAGGGAGTCCACTTCTGAGAGAACTCAAACAAGATCCATTTTATCCAGCCCGTGCATTCTGTGAGAAAGAATTTTAAGGCAATAGCTTGAGAAGTCAAGCCTACAGAACCACAGGATGTTAAAACTGCCTTATGTTAGATAACATAACACTACTGTTCTTAACAAGCATTTTCCATGGTATGATAAGCCATGGAGCTTGAACTATTCCTTTGTTTCGAGCAGAAGTGGCTGCTATGGCTTGAGTGGGAACGCAAAGAGGATTTAATAAAGCACTTAATCTGTTCAGTCTACTATACACAAGTCCAAGCGTCCAGAGCTGTAAGAACTTTACCCAACTATAAGGTGAAATAAAACCGAACCATTTCAATCTCACAGCTCCTGCTTTCATCACCAACCCAACCGAAGTATCATTTCCAGTTCAACCAGCCCTTTTTGTACATCTAACCGGGGCAGCTCTTCCAGCTCTCTTCTCCAAGCTCACTCACAAGCAGAGCTGCAGTGTGCTCAGAACATCGTGTTTGGCACCAACGATCCTTCCACAGCGTACCACGAATCTGAGCATATTAAAAAACATAAAGGATTTGTCCAAGAGAACTATTCCAGATGGAACAAATCTTTGAAATTATTTTCTACATCAGAAAAAAAAAGTATGATTTTGCTGTGGATATATGTTTTACTGCTGCTGCTTTCAAAAAGAAAAGTGATTTTGTGATTACCCTTCTACATAATCAGGCAAATCTTGCTAGTACAAAGCTAAAATATTCTGTTGCTTAGCATCTCTTAAAATGAGACAAGGTACGAAGGGACTTACCATGGCCTCGGAAGCAAACAGTGCATTATTTCAGCATGCTTTCAGAAACAATAATCTCATCTTTACCAGAGCTGAGCTTTAGAGCTTATACATCTGTGCAACTGCATGTTTTTATGGCTCTTATAAGATCGTTAGTCACTTCCTTACATTCCTTCTTTTCTCTCACAATAACAAATGAACGCGTCAGCACTACCAGAGGAATTCTCCAACCTCAACGCTATGTTTGGTTTCACAGAAGTGCCGGCAGACCTCGCGTGCCTCACGGTTATGCACGTGCTCAGATGCTATGGATGCAAATAACACCTCAAAGCCACGACACAATTTACGCCCTTAAAGAAATGTGTAGGGATTAAGCTTCAGGTAATTAATCCTTCAACACCGGGACCACACGTTCTTTTTCTCACCCTGAAATACCGCAATGAAAAACACAGACAATGAAAACAGAGCACCGGTCCTAGAGAAACACTGATCAGAATAAACATCCATTATTTAAGGACTAATCTCTGTTTATATGGACAGACATTATCCAAATTTACAGGTGTCTCCAGAGTAACACTCATTACAAATCAACTTCATAAAGCAGCTGAACAGGCAGGAGCAAGAAAAAAAACTTGTGCTTCTCTTACCTAAGTGCAGAAAAACGCCCCAAACTACGTATGTGTGGAACTCTCATGCAACTGAAGTTTTAAGGGGTGTGTGGACTTAATTACTTACTTTTTCTGAGTTAATCAAAGGCTGCCTTCAGGGATAGGACACTGTGGTCTAATGATGCCTCAGATGAAGCTCTCCATGATACAAAAAGGTACAGAAACCGTTACCCCTTCTTCTCCACCACTTCCCAAGATTTCTTAAGCTGGAATAAGTCAGAGTAAACAAAGACTGTATCCTGCAACTGATGGAACAAAAGATTAGATATTGACGAGGAGGATGTAAAAACCCAAATCCACCAGACAAGGTTTATTTATCGAAGTTGAAAGGCTTATCAGTGCTCTGCAGCTTGGAGCATGCAGCACATTCCAGCTGAAGCAGGAGAGAAAACATCCCAAAGAGTTGCACTGGAACTCCCCCCAGCAGGAGGAAGCTGAACCAGGCTGACTGTTGCTCTGAAGTACTGAGTGAATTAATGGGTTACTTCCTGCCAAGTCTAAATGCAAAAGGAAATCACGCTTGACTGCCAGAGAATTGCTTCACCCCCCAAAATCCTGAACAACTCCATTCCCAGCAAACCCAACCAAGAGCCATCTTTTTTCCTGAAAACATAACATGAGAAAGATATAGAGACTTCTTATGCAAGATATTTTATCTGATTTATAGATGGTTGCATCTCTTGCTACATAAGCCACGCTGTGAGTGACAAATTACAGGGATGCACGAAATTACAGAGTATAAGGGACACATTGTCAAAGATGGCAAACGAAGATACAATGTGCATCCATGCAGAACAGCCAGTGGAAGCGAAGCTCTTTTTGCATGAGACCTTCCTAGGTGTACAAATGTCCTTTGGCTGATTTGTTAGTTTGGAGTTTTAGTGGAGGATAGGAAAGGGAATACTCCCTCCGTGCTCTTGCACCTAGCTCTAGGGACTCAGATAAGCAATGGCAGTGCCTACAGACTGCTGGTACACCTCAGCAGCCCTCTGAGCCTCTCCTGGGGTTATCCCAAGCATTGAACTGCTTCCACTGCTCATCCAGGGCATCCTCAGGCAGTGGTCTGGGTCCTACCCACCCCGATACATGAGGGAGGTTGCCTCTCCCTGCAAGACCTGACCACTTATTCTTTCTTCCTCCTGCCTTACTCGCTTGCCAAGAGCCATGTGCATCAAGTCCAAGCTTGAAAAGCCCAGCTGAGAGGCAGTATTTGCTCGGCACTAGCTCTGTCTTGGTGCACTGCTAATTTCTGGACCATCACCTACCCAGACACATATGGCCTGCAGGTATATGATAGGAACTGATGCTAAGGTCCTCCAAGGACCAAGTTGTTTGTGCCTTTAATACAGGAGGTAGAGGTCTCTATGGACAACTGCTGCCTAAAAAGCATGCAACAGACAGTTTTAAGAAGTGCTTCTTGTCTAGATAAAGGATAGATATTTTCACAAAAGCCACGCTGAGGTACTCCATAGGTCAGGCTGATGGGACAGAGGGAAGAAAATGACAATGCAAGAAAGTACACACCCAAAGAACCCTATGAGCTTCAGGAGAATAACTTCATGCTTTTTTATGTCAAACCTGCTCATTGTGTGTGGCACTGAAGGACACAGTAAGTGGGCACGGTGGAGATGGGTTGGGGTTGGATTAGATGATCTTAGTGGTCTTTTCAACCTTAATGATTCTATGTCTTGGGCATGCTCTGGGATATACTTAAACAAGAAATTAAATCAAGTCTTCACACTTTTCAGAGGGTGATGCCAATCAACCCAGCATGACAGCAGGAACAGCTGCTCTGCAACCTGTTTACAATGAACTCGTGGCACCCAGTGGTGGTTCAACCACCACATGCCCTGCTGACGGGACACTCACCGACTCCTGTCCCCACGGACCTCCAGCAGGGCAGAGCTGGGCACAAGGCAGCCTGGTGACCATTCACGCTGTCTCGTTCTCACAGGGTCGATAGCAAGCTGTAACATCTAGAGGTAATCATGCCACTGTCTAAGAACTCTGAGCACAGTTAGAATTAAAGGGAAAAAAGAAGCTGTGCATGATCCTGCTGTAAACACTCCACAGCCCCCGCAGCCAGCCACTGGCTGCACATACAGGTGTTTTGCTGAGAGCACTCTGGAAGGTCCTTAGGAAATGCTGCCATGCTTTCCAGTTGGGCAGCAGCAGCCGGCAACCAACACCTCCAGCTGCCACAGCAGGGCAGGGACAGCACAACCAGGGCTGTCCTCCTGTTCCAGATTTGATGAGGATGCCCCTTGGTCACTGCCACGTGCCACAGGCCTCCCTGGAGACCAGAAGTCTGCCTCATCCTCTGGGGTTCCAAGACCTCCTTCAAAGAGAAATGAATAACCTGCCTAATAGATATGGAAAGCAGGAAAGAAACACTCTCACAGGGCTCTAAGAGTTAAAGAACTGAAGGGAGCGAGGTACTTTTTTTTTTTCCATTTTTTCCTTTTCCCATAATAATGACCAAAATTTACACAACAGTAAAAGTCCCGCATGCAAATGCAAACATCACTATAATCCCTGTTAACAAAGCACACAGAGAAATTAAAGCAAGCTTAACTAAGCAGTGTTTGTGAATATTAATGAGCCTAAAAAGCTAAATCCAAGCTTTAAAAGTTCTTTAAAAAGGAAAAAGAGGATTGTTTTCAAACTCATTTGTATCTTAAACTGGATGCTTTGCATGTGAAATGCAAGAGGAAGAAAGAACTCTCTTGCCCCAGAAAAGCTTTAAAAATGAATATAACAGATCTTTAAAAACATCCGGATATTTGGATATATTCAGCGTTTAAGCCGATACACTGAGCTGAGCTCAGATGTCACTGGACAGCGGCTCCTTCCAAATCTCCACACTGCATTTCCGCACAGAGATCAAAAGAACGCATACATTCTTTTCTTACTGTCAGAGCCCGCAGAAGTAACGCTCTTCCACCTGACAAGTGAAAGCAATGCATTCGCCGCCCACAGAAGTTTAGGACAAATGCGGAACGGCTCTGACATCTCGCAGGCAGCGCGGGCTGGGTTTTGTGAATGCTGTACATCCCTTGCATCAAACGGAATGCTTTGAAATCCCACCAGCTCCAGGGAGGAACAGAAAGCATGTCAGCCAGGATTCACTTAAACCCCAGATGTTTGTAACGCAGACATCCACGCCATCGCTGCTGTCTTTACAGCTAGCGAAGAGACGCCGGTACTTCTACTCTGGATGTCATCTCATCCTCGTGTAGATGTCTGAGTGAGAGGAATCATCCTCCAGAACCACCTGTTCCTCCCCACTGACTTTAAAGAGAGCTGAGGACTTACTCCAGTGCAGCTGGCTACAGTGCAAGCATCAGAAAGCATACGAGATGCATCTCAGCATTCATGTTCTGTGGTGCAGAAGCCAAGTACACTGTCCACCCAGTGAAACTTGACCAAGAGATTGAACATTCAGCTCAGTTCTTACAACAGTTGTGTTCTTCCATAGCCAGACTCCCTCCAACTCAGCCCATCCTGTACTGACATAGCTTTGTCAGCTTTTTGTTCTGTTACTGATAAAAAAACACCCAGCCATGTCAGATGATACACTTCACATTGAACTGAGAAGTACCACTGGGAAGGACAGGTGGAACAGCTTGACATCCTGATCAAGTATCTGCCTGCTGTGTTTTATGTTTGGAAGCCTACAGCTGATGAGAGAAAACCCATACCCTGTGCAATAATGGGAAGTAAAAAGCTGGATTGTAGAAGGAGAAATAAGAACCCCAGTAACCTCGTGAAAAAGTTATGGCACAGGAGGATGGCATTTCTCTATGCCAGAGTTGAGCACCAGACATCACCAGGAGAGCTCAGTGCCAGAGGGGCACAGAGCATTCAGGCTGAGATGTGGGAACTCAGGCCCTTCTCCTACCCATGGGTACCATCCAGTGTTTTAGGGGAACAAAACGCAACCAGGCAGCCTCAACAATATTCTGACATCTCCTTATAAACACCTTCCAAGCTCAAACGAATCAAAATCCACTTTGAAGGGGCAAAAGAGCCCTTCTGCTTTTACGTCCTTCTGCTGAAAGGCAGCAACTCTGAAGAATGAACTATGGGCAAAAGAAAAGAAATGACCAAACAATTCCCAAGCCAGATAGCTTCTCTGCACTCACCTGCCCTCCCCTCCCTCTGCTCACCCCACCCTAATGCCATCCCTTCTGCACGATGCCAGCAGTACCGACAGCTGCAGCCTGCATTGTTCAGCTTAAACAGAGATCAGTGCTTACCAAAGTTCAAATGGTTCATTAACTTCTTGTGCTCGGACCCTGGAGATAAGAACCAGTGTCTAGAGCAGTATCGGATGAAGACAACAAAATGAAGTGATGAAACAATACACCGTACAGTGAGCAAAGCAGGATGGTTTTGCCTTCTGCCAAAGCCCCAAACAAAGGGGAATTCCCATCCTTCCCCCACGGAGATGAGCGGAGCAGAGAACCGTGACGTTCAGGCTGGAATGCACCCCTTGCTCTCATGCACAAATGGACTAATGGTTTGGATCCCAGTCAGAACCACAGATGTGCATACCCTACAACACAAGTGCTGGCACATTTGGCAGCCTGGGCAGCACTGGCACGCGTGAGGCATCTCTGCCAATCTGCCAATTGGTCTGCAGCACGAAGCAAACATGCACAACAAAACACACTCCGGTGTTGCTCTGAATTCTGTGTTCCTGTTCCATGCAAAAAGGGATGGACGAAGGGCAGCAGCTCTGTCGCAGCCTCACTGCTTCCTCCCACAGCACAAAGCGCCCAGGGGCACCGCACCCAGGAGCTGGAAGGGACTCATGCTCACAGACCGCTCATTTTGTTCAGCCCTGACAAAAGCAGCGACATTTGCCAAAGTTTCGGTTTAATTCATCCTCAGCCATAAAGGCCCATTCCCTGGAGGTACATATTGCTGTCTAATGAGGAACAGTCACGCACAATTACACTGCGAGGCAGCGAACGGCTGAGGATCTTGAGGAAGCGGATTTTGTCAGCCTAATTCCTGGAGGGAAGAACTTCGGTAAGCAATGGCTCAGAGCACAGTCTCAAAACCTCCGAGGGGATGCTGCAGTACCTATCCTTCTGTCAGCCTTACCTTTACCAGTCCCTCCTGCTCTCCAAAGCTTTCTGTCCCTGCCACCAGCCCAGCTAGAGTTCCTAATGCACATCCTCATTTCTCACAAGGACCATCCAGCACACGGCAAGGATAAAGCAAAAAAGCAACTACATAGATTCCTATTACATAGCAGAGAGCCTGGAAAATCAGAGTGCGTGGCTGGAACAGGACGTGCAGTTTCTCTGCCCTCTGAAGAATGCTCTTGTTCCCTGAGGGTGCCTCTCTCTTGCATCGAACCCCATTCTTCCCCACCTTCAAAATGTCAATGCACGCCTAGAAGAAGCTTTCAGGCCCTTGAACTAAAACCATCTTAATATCTGGGTCTCATTTTAATGCTGCAGGGCTTCTGGACTTTTTGCTTTACATCCATTAAGAGCGATGTCAGTAGAAGAATATCTTTCAGTGAGAAGACAGGGAAAAGGAACAAGAAACCCCCTCAGCAAGCCCAGTAACACAGACTACTGTAATTGATACAGGAGGGAGACGAAGCTGTAATTAATCCATTCGGGAGATGGGGATCTCAAACTCTGAGGAAGGGGAGGGAGGGAGCACCTTGTTATGCTCACTTTACAAACAAGCGAAAACTAATTGCTTCAGAGTGCCAGCAAAATCCACCCAGGGAATACATCCTCTTATCTAACGCCACCTGCAGCAGGACCGCGCTGCTCTGAATTAAAGCCAAGATCAAAGAGCACCCGTGCTTCGCCTTATCGCATTTCCCCCTCCCCTCCACAGGACTGGTTTGTATTCCCGATCGCTCTGCCCGCTGGGCTGTCCCTGCTGACTGGGAGCCATACACGTCCCCACGATGATGCTGAGCCCACAGCACGGGCCTGGCGTGGGGCAGAGGTCTCAGCTCCAAGTGAGGTTGGTCCACGTAGAGCACCGCTGCCAGGCACAGCCCAGCGCTGCCCACTCCTGCTCGCCACTACTAACACAGCTGAGTTTGTCATAGAAGCGCATTAATTCATTGCAAATTGAAATGAACTGCCACAATAATGAAAGCACGCATGAATATAAAGTTGGCTTCTTTTGCAATGATATTTACAAGAGAAAGATTAAAGTGATTTGTGGTCAGCTCTTACCAACAACCCCATGAGGAATTTGGCACATGGCACAAGGAAGCTGACAGAGGCATTCCTTACTGAACCACATCACCCTAACGCATTCAGGAGAACGGAGATGCTCCGGAGAAGTGCCACAGAGCACGAGGTATATAACGTGCAGTACATCTGTTGGGCACAGGTTTGAGTTCCCCGCTTTGACCCTCCTCCATTGACTGAAGGCCCACCTGCATTTCTAGGAGCTCAATTTGCAGACTGCTCTGCCCCCGAGCACCAACCAAAGCAAAGAAGCAACAGCAGAAGCGGCCACAGCCGAGCAACCTCACTCCACAGGGCCCCCCAGCTCTGTGTCGCAGTGGGTATTTACCTTCGAGAGACAACAGCAGAGAAACAGCTCTTAAAAATTACTGGCTGCAATCAGAGAGCACTGCATAGAGACATCTCACGTGCTGGAGGAGATTCAGCATCCCCCACATCTCAGAAGCTGGTCAGCGGTATGACTTCTGTAAGCTGGTTTAATGCTTCCAATCTCCACCAGCCAGCTGGAAATCAGCAGCTTTACTTACAAAGTATTGAGCTTACATGTCAGCCTCGGCTTTACTGGGCTTTGCAATCCATTCGCTAACACCAAAACACTCAGTGCCTCTGAATGCTGCACAGCAGTGGGCAGCAGCACCTGCAGAGGATGAGCCCCCCACATCCACCCGTGCCAATTGACACCACTATCAACACTCCACGTGCCCCACTGCACAAAGGAACCTGAGCCGCACCTCGCTCTGAGCACAACCTCGCGTGCTGCTCCCAGACCACGCAGACTGCAGACTCACAAAATGGTTTGGGTTGGAAGGGACAGGCTGCCTGCAATGATGATGGACAATCCAGGAAGGCTGAGCTATGACAGTGACAGCTGAAAAGAAACATATGCGTGGGTAGATCAAACTGCTCCCCCAGGACACTGAAGTGGATACGGGACCTGCAGTAGCACTGTATGGATGAAGCTCTGGACTTTGCTTAGCTCAGGTGGCAGCTTATGGGCCAGCAGAGCCCCTCCTGGAAAATCCACTTTATTTGATGTAGAAACAAGTTTGGTGTCTTGCAGTGATAAAAGGAATGGCTGCAAGGGATGACGAGGAGGAGAGATTTTTGTCTGTGCTTATCCAGCCAGGAAAGACGTACCTGCATGTTACCTGCAGGGCACAAATCAGCGCTGCGCAGATAACGTGCCGTGTAAAGCACGCTTAACTTCCCATCACTTCTGTGAAAGGCCTCTTAGTCCTGTAAGTGCAAGTTTGTACATGCTTCATTCATTTACCGTCCTCAGTGGGGTTTGTATTAATTTAAATGTTTATACAGTGCTTTGAAGATGTAAAGTACTGAAAGTGGCAAGTGCTTTCATTAGGAATCAAAGAGCTAGCTATAACTTGCAGAGAATAAGTCGATCCATCAGCCAAAATAATTGGTTGCATCGAACACTGTGACAGAGTAGAATATTGTAAATGTCAATTTTTTCTATAGCATACACAGAGCAAAGTACAGAATCACGTTCAGATTTGCTCTTAGATGAAGCACATCACTACAGGGCTATTTTCCCAAAGCATTACCTTGTGTATTTTTGGGGAGGAGCATTGTCTTTCTCTGAAGAATCACACGTTGGACAAGGCTAAAAATAAGACACTGAAGATGACAGATAACTGCTATAAACCGTTACAGCAAATGCGGTGTCTTTGCTTTAGTCCTATTTTACCAAAGCTCAGCTCTGCTGACTTGGCTGTTTGTGGCTCCAGAAGTGCACAGGTCAACATGCAACCGAGGCAATATGTGGAGAAGTATGGAGAAGAGAGACAGGGGGCCATGATTTACGTTGTTTCTTAGCACACACACTAAATATGAATGCTTTCCTGCAGTGGAAATATCAGCAACCCAGGGCATTCTTTGGGTTTCAATGTGACATTCACTATTATGTTGGAGCTGTTTTTTTCCCTTTCCCCATCATGTTATTCTGAGATTCCTGAAGAAGATTCCCAGCTGGCAAGCTTTCACCAAATGGTTCCACCGCCAACTGCACTGGTGAGGTGCGGGGAGACCCCTCAGCCTCCAAATGGAGGGTCTAAATGCCAAGACAAGGGGAAAAAAAAACAACCCACCAAACAACAGGCAGCAGATTAGCACTGCCACCACTAATTAAGCTAGAAATACACCACTGTAGTAATAAAGAAGAAATAGTCAGTGGGAAAGACATTGACATAGCAGCAGAGGAAGCTCCAGCTGCTTGGGCACATCTAGCAAAAATAATGACTGCCACCGACTTACCCCAGGGAAGGACAAAACAACAGGAGCTGATTCAGTGGGAATTTGTCCATATAACGTATGGGAAGGGATGCAAAGATACCAAAGCCCGAGAGAGGACACCACAGAAAAGTCAGAGCAGTCACCACACCCAACAACACATAGGTGTATCTGAGAGCAGGGAGCAAAACCAGCACACATCTCGGTGCCAGGGTGCCCTTTACAGCCCCTGCTTTCTTCAGAGATTGAGGCACCCCCAGGGCTGCTGTCCCATGGCTGGGGGACATCAGCACAGCAACAGGACACAGCAGTGAGCACGGACCTGAGTGCGGTGCACAGACAGAGCCTCACACCTTCCAACTACAGAAAGATGGAAAGAAAAAGACTTTACCCAGCATCCATGCAAGAAGGCGCGTGACAACTGCTCGAATATCCTCACATATTCTGACTGAGGGGTAGGGCTGTGTGATTTTGTTTAGATTGGGTGGGTTTGGTGTCCTCGTCCTCATCCTCCCCCATAAACTGCAAACAACGTTTTGGGAATCTGCGCAGCTCTGCTAATAACAGCTCGTGAAGGTTAGTGAGATAATGCCTCCAAATCTCTTAGTAACGGCACAGCCCTAAAACACTCGGGTTTGTTTACGCAGTGCTTTTAAAGGAGATCAAGACTCAAGTTTGGGTTATTCAAAGCATCATTTTGGTGGGGTTTTTTTTTATACAAATGCTAATAAACAAAAATCTGTGGAGGTTTCTTCCTGCCTTTCTCAATCAGGAGCGCCACTATCACCGCCACTCTTAGTACTGCAGCATTCAAATAGCCTTGGCACAGGGTTTTGCCTATGTGCAACACTGATCCTCAGATGTCTGTGTTTTAACATTAGCATGCTAATTCCCATAGCCTGATGTAAACCTGTCTCCAGGTTTGAGCAATCAGACAAAGATCATCGCTCGTACAGCACCTCCGTGTGACAACAGTCACCGGGAACAAGCTGCAAGAACACAGTCCCATTAAGTACAGCATTGTTTGTCCTGACCCACAGACAACCATCAGAGCAGCAATGCAGACCAGGTACCGCAGCTGGAAGTAGTGATGGCTTTCCTACATCCCAGAGGGTTTGGACCAAAGGAAAGAAGTAAATTTGTGCAGTGGAGGTACAGGAGTCTCATTTCAAGCTGAAGGGCAACAAGTAAGGCAAAGGAGACCAACGAGAAGCAAGAAGAAACCTGAAAGCCTATTCATTTGAAAGCAGTTAACTGAAAAATCCAGATTATACAGAAAGGTGAAGTTTCACAGAGGGACTGTTGGGAGCTGCAGCTTTGGGGCTGCACCATAGCCAGGTGTGAGCACCCCCCTCTGCAACAAACACAGAAGGGACACTGCACCAACACAGGGATCAGCGTTCTGAGTCTGCGAACTGTCAAGAGAAGAGCACGTGTGTCGCAATACAGACCCGGGTGATGACGAAGTCGTTCAACACCCACTCATGCTTTTGCACAGCTGGATGGATATGCACAAGTTTCGGTTTAAAGCACTTCTAATGTTTCAGTTCACATTTTTCACCAAGATTAAGGCGATACAAGCCCGTATGGAAAAGCCTCTATCACCACAAGGTATTTCTGATCATTTTTACAACATTAAGACAAACGCTTACTGCCAGAAGCAGGACTGCTTCTAGTTTTTACTCTAGTTTGCAATTACAGCAGTCAGCTCTGCTCCTGTACGTTCTGTTATCGAAGAGCATCATTAACAATATTACCCAAAAAATTTGAAAAGCAGATGTTCAACAGATCTGATAAACCATCAGTGCTGCACTTCATACGGAACCAGATATTCCAAATTTGCCATAACAGTTATCCATTCAGGGGGCAAAACAGTTGGCCTTCTTATCCTTTCCCATTCCCCCATAGCATAAAAGCTATTCCCAGACTCTCCCAATCTTTCAGTCACCCTAAGGAGCACCCACCTTGGGTCGCCCGTACCCAGACACTGGACACCTTGCTCTTCCTATTCCTCCTCTGATGGGCCACACACACCAACTCCTTCTGTGACTTTTCTGCCCTTGAATCTTCAGATTCTTATATTCAATAGAAGAGAGACTCACCAGAGCTAGGACTGCTCAGCCTGGAGAAGAGGAGATCTAAGGGGATCTTATCCATGGATATAACTACCTGATAGGAGGGAACAAAGACAATGGATCTAGACTCCTCAGGGGTGCCCAGAGAGACAACAAGAGGCAACAGGAACAAGTTCAAATACAGTATACACCATTTATGCTTTTTATAAAACTTTTAAACTATTTTATTACTTTTTAATTAAACTTGACTGAACATCGAACAAGGGAATTGGTTGCTCAGAGAGGCTGTGGAGTTTCCATCCCTAGAGATGATCCAAGACAGACAAGGCCCTGAGCAACCTTCTCTAGCTGACCCTCTTTTGAAGAGGAAGCTTAGACCAAAGTTTCCAAGATGCTTTCCAAACCCAAAACTCTGCAATTCAGGAACATGTGAATAGAAATGGAGAGGACCTCACATCCCTCAGGAGCCAGCTCTTCCCAGCTCAATCCCTAACATTTAGAGGAAAGGACTCAAGATGTCTTTAAGATGAAGTGGGCTCCAAATTTGAGCTGCTATTACTTCGTCATCACCCCAAGCTCCTCTCCATCCTTCAGCACCCATCCATTTGATACCTAGTGCCTTTCACTTAATACCTATGTGGGAGCATTAAGTATTTTCCACCCAACTTCATTTCTCCTTTAGCTCTGTTTTCAAGAACATCTTCCAAATCTACAGTAAATGCCACGTATTAATGAAATAATCCTTCAGAAACTGAACGCAACAACTCAAACATGAGCACCTTTATCTAACAATTTTTGTGCAGCAAGAATTTTTTTTTTCCAAGAGAAGAGCTATGGTTTAACAGCTCCAAGTCTCTCTCTCTAGTGTCTCCTCACACATCTAAAAGCTTCTTGATGGTCTACATAAGTATATGGATTTTTCTAACACCGACCTCGGCCTTTAAAAATGAAGCTCTCAGAACTGCAAGCAGAATATAGAGGGGACACTTTACTATAGATAAAGCTTCAGTTTCACAGTGGCAGCTGGTGATGTGCTCTCAGAGGAGTGAGTTGGAGAATTCGGCACGCTACAGTGCTCCCCTCACTGGGCTCATCTTCCTGAGGGGCACTCAGAGCTCAAATAGCAGTGGCCAGCCTAGACTTCTTCCAACTAATCCAGAAAAACAGTCACAAACTGAAAATTGCAACAAGAAGCTTGGTATGGTCCATTACAGACATATTTCAGCTTTGTACCACAACTGAGTTAATGCACAGCACAGCTCAAGCTACAGGGTTTGCTCAGCCCATGACCTCCTCCCTGAGACTGATGAGTGCTGCTAGTTGGTACGACACAGCCACTTGTCTGCATTAGGTTTCCACATACAAGGAAAAATGCCTTGCTCACTTCTTGAACTGACTTCTGTTTTACCTGAAGGAAAAGCAGACGCAGAAGTCATCTGAAACTCCCTGGCTAGAGCTTTAATAGACTTTCAGCTGCTGCATGTCGGGCACACAAGACAACCCAAGGCACACTCTTCCAAGAGGTTGAAAAAGCAAAACAGGTCCGCAACTCAGAATGGCCGTCCTATCCATGATAATGGGAACAAAGGGACATTCAGGCAGAACACACTCAGAAAAACAAGGAGCCCATTTACAGGGAGAGGTAACAATCACAGGTCAGGTCTGGAATGAGTGCAGGCCAGAGCAGCACAGCACTCAATAGTGCATTTAGCTTTAAATCAGAATATATGAGTCGATAAATAATTTCCACATAGGCCACAGGAGAACCGTTGGATAGCAGCGACTTTCAGAGGTTACTGATCGAGTCTAGAATCAGAACTGCAACTTTGAATGTAAAAGAAATGAGCCTGAATGTCCCATCTGAAGTGAAACTGCACATAAAGCAGCTGTGGGAGCAGCAGCAACAACATGCTTTTAATTTACATCCTTTATGATCCGTATCAGTCACTTTCAAGAGCCTGGGCTAACTGGCATTTTTTCCCAGCCTTCCCAGTAAAATCTTGTTCCAAGCTTTATTAGGCCCAGTAAAGGGCAGTGACACAAGGTGTTGGCAAGAGAGCATTGCAATACCAGCTCTATCCATCCTTACATCCATCTCCCTGCTCATCTCATTGTCAGGCAGTGATCTGACTGAGGTAGTCAGACATTCCTCTTAATGCAGGGGCTCTGAGTTCCGTCTGGGTCAGCTTTATTTACCTTGTATTCACTTCAAGGAATGCAATGTTGCTACCAGTGCAGTGAATATTATACTGGCTGCTAAAATGCCCAGGCAGCAATGTCCTGACCCACGCTGACCTTGCTCTGCTGCTTACTGCCCAAGTCAGCCAAAAAAGTTGGAGAGTTGTTCTTAAAAATCCATAATTATAGAACACTGCTTGAACTTTAGAAAGAAAAGTTACCTCTGCTCTTCGCTCTGCAAATATCATTTTCCTTATGTAACTACAGAAGGAGATATTATTTATTAAAAAAACAACAAGCAAAGGTCAATTCCACCCGGGATGAAGCTGACACGAGAACTGCCCCTGGCTTACACTGGGGAATAAAACTAAGACCATGTCAAGTACTTCTTAAATTCCGCCCTAAACTGTCAGACTTAAGGAAAATAAGATGAAACCTGGCTTTGAGCATTACCATCTTTTCTATTTCCGTGATAGAAGCAAGTGTCTGCAGCAAGATTAGTACATTAGCATTCCAGGGAGCTAAGTACTATTATTCACACTTCACAAATGAAGAAATAAGAGATTTGCCCCAAAGCCTTAAGACAGACGAGGACTGAACGGAAGACCCAGCAGCCAGCATGGCCATCTGCTCTGCTCCTACCTGCCTGACAACAAAACTCCTGGGACACCACCAGCAGAACCATCGTGCAATCCAGGTCTTTTCTGGTCCTGCTAGATTTTTCAAAGAGGAAACGGATCTATATTGGAAAGCACTTGCATTGATCGTTTGCTCTGAGTCTCAAATTAGTTTCTCGTTTGGATAAACTGGAAACAGTCTCATCTTAATTTAAATTTCTCTGTAATGAACAGAAGGATCAAAGACACCAGAGATTTTTGCCAGGCTATAATAGAACTTGAATGGAATTCAGAATTTCTGGGCCAGGAGAAATTCAAACATTAAAATATTTATTTGCATCCCAAATTAGAATAAGAAGTTCCATTTCTTTTAACCTCTAAAATAGCAATGTTCAAATTTTGTTTCAAGAGCCTTATTCATAGGAATAACATTTTGATATTTCAGCAACTGTTTCCAATGTGAAAAAACAACAAGCCAGCCTGATAGCAAGCAGTGCTTCCTCCTGCAGCTGAGCTCCCATCTCCTACAGCTGGCAGCACCACTGCTTCCATGGGTCCCCTGCTATGGCACCAGTGGTGTGCCACAAGTCTTGAATGTGACTGCAGCAGGTGGAGCTCAGAGCTTTCAAAGGTCTCAGCAGCTTTGCAAGATGGTGGATGGTACAGCACTCGTGGCAGGAAAAAGCCACTGGCAACTTCTCTGATTCAAGAAGAGAGCACGGGAAGACAGCTCAGATGTTTCCATTTCACTGCCAATACCTTCTGTACAAACCTTGAAACAAAGCATTCTCATTTTTCTTAATTTTTGGTTGCTTAAGGGAGAGGAAGAAAAGAATTTCTCGCTTGTTTTAAAGATTCTGGGGTTAAGACTTTCACAGGGAAACTGACTTCAGATACCAAACTTTGTACCATATCGATGACAACTCCCAAATAATTCTTTACGTAGAACTTTAACTTACAGCTGAGCTGTTCATTCATTGGAGTTTGTATCCCAATGATCCTTCAGGGCTGGGCACAGGTTGGTGGATCACCAGCACCCCCTGTATTAATATCCTTTTTCTTTTTTGTCTCTTCTGTACCGGACAGTGAAAATATGATAGATTTACAAGAACCAGCAAGCAATGCCAAAATGGGCATCATTTAGAAATAGCAAGCACAGATAAGTGCAGCCCCTAGGAGATCATCTTTCACTCACTTTCTATTGTATTCAGAAGAAAAATATATCAAAGTAATGTAAATACCTAGAGGAACAGGACTAATGAAACAGTACTGCAGTGTCATGGAAATCTTGGAATAAGCACAGTCCTATGCAACTTCTCCAGGTTTGTAATGAAGGGAGATGGGATGGGAATGAGCACCTCAGCCTTGTGGGAGGTGAAGGAGCATAGGCCGGATATGTCTTCAGATTGCTACAGCTCCTCCACGCCTGGCAATAGGCAAAGCACTTGCAGCCATGTGCTACAAAACAAAGGGCAAGATAGGAAAATGGGTGTAGACAAAGCCTCTGGTTTTAATGATTAGCCGTGAACAAGCACAGTTACACGAACAGATTGAAGAACAGAAGCAAAATAAGCCAGCCTTAGCTAGATTTGCTCAAGATCTCATCCACTCACATGTCTCTGTTCATGCGTGTGTTACTCAATATGTCACGAGTAACTGCCTACAGCACCTGTACAAAGCTGCTTCTTGACAACGTAACTCCATGAGATGCTTCCTGCAAAGAACCAGCAGGAATCAATCTTCAGGTCTTTACACTGCCTCTCCACGAGCAATGAAACCACCACAAATGATCCAAGACTAATTCTTCCCAGTAAATAAAGAGAAAATTAAACCTATCCTATTCTTCTTAGCGCTGATGAGTCAACCCATTGCTCAGCTGCCTTTTTGTAAGTGCAGGTAAGGCAGAAGCAGCTCCAACCCTTGGTGAGGAGCAAGGGCTGTCCACCTGCAGCTCTGGGGTCCACATGTCCATCCAGGCCCAGCATCCATCTGGGGATGGAGACAAGCAGCCAGATGCCCCTTGGGCTGTGTTCCCATTTCCTTCCAACCCACCAAGCTCCCCACATACTCATTTCTTCCTTAATTACTACAAGTAATTTTATTAAAATACTTTGCAGCACCATTAACTGTTACCTGAGGCTTAACGTTAAAAATGATGAGCCAATATAACCTTAATGGTATTAATTAATACTATCATGACTTTAAAGTTTCACAGATTTGGCAAAGAAAATGCACACACTTTTTTTTTTTGAAGGTAATGTCTGGCAGTGCACGGGAACATGTAAGTGATGGTTATAAAAGCAGAGAATGGAGTGAGAAATGGATAACATCGAGACAACTCTCTCCCAGGCACTGCCACTACAAAACAGCAGTTTGCCCAAGACCCTTTAATGCTGCTGTTGAGGAAGAAAACTATTGAGAGACATGTTGGAAAGACAGCAAAAGCACCCTTTTATTCTTTTTTCCCCTTTGTTGGGGGTCTAAACACAGAAGCAATAGGAAGACCTCTCAGCATCACTTCATTAGTCAAAGATGTGTTAATGACCACCAATAGACAGAGATGGTGAAGGCTGGAGATGAAGGGAAATGCAAAATGGAGCAGTTTTGCTCTTTAAAATCTCCATCAGTGATGAATTTATGACTTCCAAGAACAAACTCCCAAAAAATCTGCCACCAGAAGCCCACACTGGAGATGATTTGTACTTCTCTGTGTCTCAGGTTGAGTAGGTGAATTGAGCAAGCGAAGAGCAAGCTTGCTTTAACCCCAACGCTGAGCTCAGCAGCTGTTCAATCAGGAAGAAATCCCTAAGCTAGGTACACTGCTGTGACTTCCAGGGCACCGAGCAAGCAGCTCAGGTTGAGCTACGTTGAGCTACAAAGGGCTACAGCTGCTCAGCACCACTGAAAAAATGATCGCGTAACAGTAACGAAGTAGAGCAGTCAAACTGTTCAATAGATGTTATTAATTATATTGTCAGCTGAAGACGGATATATATACACTGCAGCGATACTGTAATTATCAAGAAAGTGCCCTGCCTTCTCTTCCTAAGTACCGTGTGCAGTAATTAATTTTTCTGCTACATACAGACATTTGGCAGTATTATGTAAATCACAAGGTATTTGCTACCTGTATTTAAAAGAGACATTCACTGTCACACTCTTGAGAACATCTAAAAGTAACACTGAAGTCACGTGAACACAGAAACAAGATGCCCTCGTTATAGCTCTGAAATAGCTTTTAGGGGAAAAATAGCTGGTTAACGTTGAGGAACATCCTGAAACTACAGCCAAAGCATTGGCATTGCCAACAACATCTCATCACAGCCACGTACAGAAGTTAACTTGGGAGACAAAGAAGCTCTCCAGCTGTACAAGATCCAGTCCCCTCCAGCTGTGTCCTTTCCCCTGTGCTCTCTCATAGAGGTCCTAGCCCTGAGCCACACAGTGCTCTTTCCTATAGGTGTGTAATAAATTTCTCTATGGCTGGTGAATGTAAATCAGCAGTAATGGTATTCCAAGAGTTCTGAGATTGCTCAATTGCCATTAATGTTTGAGGGGGGAAAAAAAAAATGAATTAAAGAAATCACAAATGAGCTGAGAACCTGAAATAAACCACAGCAGCAGCACACAGACACTGCAGCTCAGGCTCCATTTGTCCCTATAGCACATAACTATTGCTCCTCCATGGTCCTCTGCAAAAGGAAGGCCTGTAGGACCACAGGGTTGCAATTACTCAATCTACGCATTCAACAACGCAACCACCTTTCATTATAGGCAGCCCCAAAATACTAAATTAAGACCCTAAGTTATTTTCCCTCTCTTTTCAGCATTTGATTTTTCAGGCTAATGTAAGAATGCTATGACGTTCGCACCACATTTCTATTATCACCTGCAAGTGGCTCCTGCAGGACAGCTCCTGTGTTTCTTACTCTGGAGTAGATCCTGATTTTCCAGAAAAACCACTGTAATTTTGCTGTAGTAAAAGCTGCAAGAGGCTTCCACAGATATTTATTCAACCGGAAGAGGAATTTCTTTTTCAAGAAAAAAAAGTCATTTTCTTTTTCCTGACAACATACAGCTTAATTGGAAGTACAGAATAAATTAGGACAAAAAAAAGCCCAGGGATGTTTAAGGCAAAAATAGGCTTCAGCAGCTTTGCATACTTGAGTATGAAGTGGAGACAAATTAACCGATAATCTTCACTAAATTTATAAAGGAGACAAGCCGTTTTACAGGGAACTCTCAAGAGTAGTCTTTAAAATATATTAAAAAAGGGAAGAAAGAATATTTTGCTTGACCAAAGTTATTTCCTACTTGAGTAATTGCAATTATCTGTCTCAACACTATATGCTCCTTTTAAAGTAGTCCACAGAGCATCTCTGCTGTCCACAGAGCATCTCTGCTGTCCACAGAGCATCTCTGCTGTCCACAGAGCATCTCTGCTGTAGGTGCTGTGCAACACTCACGAGGTCAGAGACCTCGACAGAACATTGTTCCAACGGTTGCCATTTGAAATCTAACAAAATGAGAAATAAGCATAGTAAATAAATATGGTAAATAAATATGTTGGACGCTAACAACGCCTAAGCTTTCCTAAATCTTTCAGTTTACCCTCCCGGTCTCATTCTGCATAGGATGTGAGGTTTTTATAGCTTAGGAAGAGATCAAATAAGTACCTTTTGAACGCTATCCTAGAAATGCCATTTGTAATAGCAATGAAAAC
The DNA here is from genome assembly GCA_024606505.1 of Aquila spilogaster. Taxonomy (NCBI): domain Eukaryota; kingdom Metazoa; phylum Chordata; class Aves; order Accipitriformes; family Accipitridae; genus Aquila; species Aquila spilogaster. Next base: position 17,576,381 of record JANHGO010000053.1, read on the forward strand.
ACACAACTCCAGCATACAAGGACTACAGCTCCATTTTTTTCCCACTCTGAGAGACCACAGAACTATTCTTCCGTGCATGTTTCCCTCATTTCTCCTTTCCAGAGTCATCAGAAGGGAAGTCATTTGTTGCAGGGCATGGGCACCCAACTCAGCAAGCTCTGCAGGGAAAGCCTCCCCAGCAGCACCACTGTGTAGGGCTGAGCAACAGCAACCACCCTCCTTCATTAAAACCTCTCATTTACTGCTTCCACTCAGAGATTCACAAAATAACAGTGACAAGCCTGTGGTATTAAAAAGGTCTCTCAGTCACCTTAGGCTGATTGCAGCTTTGTGATGCAGCTCAATTACTTCATAACCATGGTGGTGTTCTTTCTGCCTCAGAGCAGAGCAGTGGAGGGCTGCCAGAGAGAAAACAGCTTAGAACCCAGGCACCACTACTTCTCAGCAGCTTCAACATAGAATCAACGTGAAGGCAAAACTCCAATCCTTGAGAAGAACAGTGAGATCTGGTACAGACATATGTTACAAATATTGCAAAAAAAAAAAACAAAACAACAATCTAACAAGACTACAGTGAGTCTCTCTTGCCATTGTACAGGTTCATACAAATTAGACATAACTCAAATGCAGTTTATCCACATTTCTACTACCTGACAGACACCTGACAACAACCCACTAAGGCAATTAAGACCAGAACATTTACTGCCAGCCTCACCTCCACTGCAGTAGGGTCTGGCCACATGGGAGCTGCACCCGAGGAGGCAGGATGGGGCCCTGGGCAGCCTGATCTGCTGGGGCACAACCAGTCCATGGCAGAGGTTGGGACTGGGAAGGCTGTAAGTTTCCCTCCAACCCAACCGTTCTGTGATTCTATGATTTAGCAAAGAACCTCCACTTCGCCACTGGCTGCGGCCAGGCCAGGGCAGCCCTGTGCTCCCCAGTCACCAGCACACCAACACAACGCAGATCAAGCTTTGAGGAGTCCTAATTAGTATGCCTCTTGTGACAGCAGTGTTGGAGACTGAACCAGGGGAGAAACAGGTCTGTTCAGTGCTGAGCTGCGGACCCCATGGGCAATGATGCGCTCCCAGGCTGCACAGGGCTGGCTGGGGTCACCCTCCCCCTGCCAAAGAACTTCCCCGCTGAGCTCTCCTCGGAGTGGCCTTGCTTCCCAAGCAGCTGCATCCAGACACAAGTCCCTTTGATGTGTCAAGATGCACTGAACGTTAACAACCTGATTACTGCAGAGAAATCCCTTTATGAATTCCCCTAGGACAGGAAGATTTTCTTGTTCAGAAATATTTACTTCCACTCAGAGCAATATTTCAACAACAAGATATCTTAACGTACCCAGAAAACAAACAAATAAATACACATTCCCTTAAGCACACTACTTTTAATCTCTTTCTTTCTCAGCTATCCAGCAGGAGCAGCTGGACAGCCAGCTCAGGAAGATATCACTGTCCAAAGTAACCCCAGCACAACTGCAGTCCTGGGGACGCAGAAGTCCTCAACACAGTGGCTGGTAGGGCAACGTGCAATGCTTGCAATTCACTCTTTTGCTCCCCTGTGCTTTGGTAGTGCCGGTTACTTCCATTACACAGTTCTGACTTGTTGGCTGATACTAAACTGGAATAGCTGATGCTAGATCTGATTTCATTACAAGGCTATGATAGACCCTGACTTTCCTTGCTATGGAAAATGACTTTGCCATCCATTAGCAGCTGTTTATTATGGAGACTTCATACTGCCTCGCAATACAGATGTCATGGATTTTGAAAGGAAATCAAAACAGGCACTGGTGATGTTCTGAGAATGAGGGTCGGAATCAAAAAGACTGCATTGTTATTTTGAATGTAATCTCAGCAAAGCCCAATTTCAGTATTACCCTGGCCTGCCTCAATTTTAAAGTTCAAGTTACATATAAATTACGTACATAGGGCACTTAAAGTAATGCCTCCTATTTATTCCCATGGACATTACAACAGATACAGAGAGCACAATAACACTATCTGATAGAGCAAATTCTCAGCTACAAAACACCCTCAGCTGCAAAAACCACCTCTGATGTCGTGGGCCAACCTAATAAAACAGAAACCATCACTTTTGGAGCAGCCCTTGTATGTGAGACTAACCATCTGTGGGCTGAAGTCTCTGCTATGAATTCTGATTTCACACTGCTCTTATGGTTAAGATGTGCCTGTGTACAAAAGCAAGGACTGACTGCACAACTCAGCTAAAAAACACTCGCAGCCTCCTTCCTCATTAATTCCTGAGCATCAAGAAATACAATAGCACTGTATGGCCACATATTGCTCTGCTATACTTCCAAGTTTACAGAGGAAATCCTGCAGACTTCGCTTCCTGCTCTCCCTGTGAGCGCTCCTCATTTTCAAAACTTTTCTTTCCCCCCTTCCTTCCCAGCATATTGCAGATATCTCTTCCCTTCCCTATTTTATATAAGTTCTCACAGAGATAAACCAGAATATGGTAGGAGTCCAACCCCACAGTGAAAGCCCAAACTTCTGGGATGACCCCTTCATCAGCACCACAGCACCTTCTGGTTCTCTGCAGACAGCACTGACAATCAGAAGCTGAGTTGTCATGCATTCCTGTTTTTATCACTGTTCAACACCCACCTCACACTCAGTGACCGCAGTTATACCAAGAAGCCATAACAACGGAATGGGCTGCCTGCTTTATTAGTACACAAAGTAAACCCACGTTCCCAAAGCAGAAAATCCCCACTGAGTAATTTAGCTGCTTTGCAGTTATGATCACAGATATGTGGCTGCACACAGCGCATGCAGAAGAAGTACAACAGTACTTACTATAAAGAGTGATTTTAGAAGCTTAGACTTTGAGTCTACACATACCACAGAATCATTTGAGTTGGAAGAGATCATTAAAGGCCATGCAGTCCAACTCCCCCGCAGTGAACATCCACAGCTCTATCAGGGGCTCAAGAGTCCCATCCAGCCTGACCTCAAACATCTCCAGGGACAGGGCACCCATCACCAATCTGAGCAACCCGTGCCAGTGCTTCACCACCTTCATCACAGACAACTTTTTCCTTATATCCAATCTAAATATCCCCTCTTGTAGTTCAAAGCCATTTCCCCTTGTGCTATCACCACAGACCCTGCTAAGGAGTCTGTTTCCTTCTTTCTACTGAAAGATCGCTATCAGACCTCCCTGAGCCTTCTCTTCTCCAGGCTGCACAGCCCCAGCTCTCAGCCCCAGATCATTTTTGTGGCCCTCCTCTGGATGCACTTTAACAGGTCCACATCTCTCCTGCACTGTGGACTCCACATCTGGACGCAGTGCTGCAGGTGGGATCCAAGCAGCACAGAGCAGAGGGGCACATCCCCTCCCCGGCCATACAGTGTTAGATGCAGCCCAGGATCCAGTTGGCTTTCTCTGCTTCTGGTTCATGTACCCCTTGCCAGCCACCAGTACCTCCAAGTCGTTTTCAGCAGGGCTGTGCTCCATCCTTACCTCCCCCAGCTCGTACTGATAGCAGAGGTTGCCACATCCCAGGTGCAGCCCTTGTACTTGGATTTGCTGAACCTCATGAGGTTCTCCCAGTCCCACTGCTCAGCCTGCCTTGTGCTCTCTTGGATGGCAGCCCACAACATGTAGATATGCAAACAAAGAAATTCCAAGTGCATTATGCACTGTTAGTATAGCATTCACAAATCTATAATGGGAAAAGAAACTACTGTTAGTTTGTTATGCTTATAGTTCTAAACGAAAGGGGTTACGATAATACAAAGCAAGGTTATGAGCTTTTAAGACAGGAGGAGTAGAAACAAAGCCCTGCCAAATGGCCATAAGCAACATACGCTTACACTGTGGAGATGTAAGAGTTGTTTCGGATTGAAACAGGCACATATTCCTAAAAACATGCAAGTGTGTGGAAGCTGCCTGCACAACCCCAGGGCAGTGCCCCAGCTGCACGCAGGGGCCTGGAAGGAGCCCAGGGGTTCCCCAGCCCCAGGTCTGGGGGTTTCCGGAGCCGCAGCAGAGCCGTGCTGCCAGCACCAGGCTGCAACAATCCCGGCTTTCAGGGCCAGGAACACAGCACGACTGTGGGAGCACAGCACATCCCGCTCAGAGCACAACATGCCAGCTCAGTGGTACAGCACTCTCACACCGTACCATCCTCCGTTCTCCGGGACCAACTTTTGCTTTGAGTTTCCTGGGTTCGAAACAATGGGTTTAAAGGTAATTACATCTTAATCTATTTATGTCTGTTTTCAGCAGCACACGAAGCCTTTTTCTGCCTTTACACAAGTGCTTTTGCACTAAGCAAGCAGAGATATGCACACAAACATAGGGCTTGCAGGCATTTAGGCACCTGTTTCATTTTCCCACCCCACAACTACCTGTGCTGAGTGCCACAGTGCCTTCCAGCACAGAGAAGGACCAATGGTACCTCAGTGAGATCCCTGAAACTCAGAGCTGCTGCAAATATAAGCCCTAAGCCCTCATCCCCAACTGCTGCCTATGTAATCAAGTAATCCCTGAGTTTCAGCTTTTTCTTGTACTTTGGTATATAGACTCACTTCAGTGGCTGCTGTAGAGGTCAGACATGTCAGAAACTGTGAGATTGGGCTGATGTTCTTCATTTTTTTCCCCCTCTCAAATGGTGGTGGTGGGTGGTTTGCTTATACTGTGGTGGCTCAGGTGAGGCTGCAGCATCCTGCTCCCTGTGCAACCGTAACTGCACTTGCCCTAAAGATCTTACAACACAACACCAAAACTCCATTTTGAGTGTACAATTTCTTCTCCAGAAACAAGGCTTAGAATCATAGAATGGCTTGGGTTAGAAGGGAAATCAAGAATCATTTAGTTCCAACCCCCTGCCGCAGGTAGGGCTGTCAACTGCCAGATCAGGCACTAGATCGCCCAGGGCCCCATCCAGCCTGGCCCTGAACATCTCCAGGGATGGGGAATGCACAATCTCTCTGGGCAACCTACTCCAGCCCCTCATCGCTCTCTCAGTAAAGAACTTCCCCCTGACATCTAATCTAAATCTCCCTTCCTTTAGTTTAAAACCATTCCCCCTCATCCTATCACTATCTACCCCATGCAAAAAGTTGATCTCCCTCATGTTTATAAACTCCCTTTAAATATTGAAAGGCCATAATGATGCCTCCTTTCCAGACTGAACAGCCCTAGTCCCTTCAGCCTGTCTTCAAGCAGAGGTGCTCCAGCCCTTGGATCACCCTCACAATCCTCCTCCGGACCACCTCCAAAATCTCCACATCCTCCCTGCACTGGGTCCCCAGATCTGGATGCAGTGTAATAACACCAGCTGACACTTCCACAAAAACATATGGTAAAGAGTTAAGATCTGAAGGGGGGAGGGAAGACCCTCAAAACCCTGCACCAAACATTGCGACTTCCCCTACACAACTGCAACACTTCCAAGCACAGAGCCAGGATGGCAACTGCAGCCCACCCAGAGCAGCCTCAGCTCTTCCTCTGCTACAGTGGTTCTCTTGCACTCTCACAACGCACGTTCCAGATAAGCATCTGAGATCACAAAAAACACATCATCTTCTCAATGCGAGTGGCCACGCAGCACATTACCCAGAGTTATAGGACAGTATTCTATTTTTTTAAAGATGACATTTCAAGGAGACCAAAAAGTACATCTCGAACTCTTGGGAGGAGTTCCAGTAAAAGACATTTATTCTTTCTGGGCAGCCCATGACAAACAGACTACATCATTTTTATTCCACTGAAAATAGACTTTGCATTTATATTCCAAGAGATCTACATAAGATTTTGCTAATTGTGCAATAGTGCACCGCTTTCTTGAACTGTTCAGAAAGCCATATTATGGAGGGCTGAGAAAAATCTTTATTTGGGGATTTTCTGCTAACGTTGGCAGTAACAAAAAGATAGCAGAGGGTCATCTCCTACTGACACTGTGGTTGCATCCAGAGGCTGCTGAACCGGAATTTAGAGCAAGCCAGCATTCAGGAGAGGCTGAAAGAGCAACACAACAGTATCGCATCTGCTCTTCCTCACCAGTACCACTGCATACCTGCAAGGTGTGAGCTCAGCTCAGCTGCTTGTTCTCAACTGGAACATATCCACTGCTCTGAGAGATGCTGGAGGCAGCAATGTGAACGGGCTTTGTGGCACAGCAAGTCCTAACTAAGGAAAGTCCGGTGGTTTAAAAAGCAGAATATGCTCTTATTTCTTGGCAAATATACAAGTCAGAAGTTTCCAAGCATTGCAGCCTGATTTCCAGCATTGACACTTGTCCTAGACATCAGTCATTCCCATTGAGGACTGTGGGGCATTGACAAAAGTCCCATTTCACACTGGGGCTTGGCTGGAGCAAACACTACGGAACAGACACAGCAATATGAGAAGAGCTGCAGATGTGTCCACATAAACCATATCAGTTACACCACACATAGATACTGCAGCTTTGTCCACGCAGGAACATCCCCACTTGTGTGGTATTCATCAGTGAAGCACTCATTTCAAAGCCATAAAAGGCTGAAATAAGGAGTTGCCCTGATAGAGCTAGAAATGGCTCTTAGATCAAGAGTACTTAATAGACAAATGACACACTCAGGAATTGGATATCTGCTATTCCTCAGAAACACCAAATTTAAAGTCAATTAAAACAAGCTCCTACCAACTCCCTGCACCACCTGCCATCACTCCAGACATCCCTGAGGCCCTGTAACAAAACTTGTAGAAATAAAACCCAAAACGCCAACCATGAGTGGAACAACCATTCATATATGTTAACATTCTGAGAGAGCAATCAGTATCACTCCCCATCAGCTGCCTCCAGATTCATCAGCAAGGCTCTTCCTCAGCAGCCTTGAGGGGAAAATGAGAGATGTGTGCGGCTGCACAGGAACTAAGGAAAGACTTAAAGGGCATTTCGAGATGTTACAATCATTTCCTTTCAACAGATGAATGAACTCAAGATATTAGACACAAAGAAAACTGATTTCCTATAGGATGTTACCTAACACTGTGTTGCAGCTGGATGGCTGACCTCTGGGGCTGTGGATCCTCTCCATCTGGGGCCAGGCCTGACCCCACTGCAGGTTGCAGCTGGAGGTCTGCTCCTGCCCATCCCAGAGAGTGAGGGCAGGACTCCCACCTCCAGCTGTAACCAGCCCTGGCTCTCACTTTGCTCATCTCTGGGGCACGCAGCAGTGGTGGTGCAGCTCTGCTCCTGCACCCAAAGCTGCATCACATCTGCAGATCCCAGTTGTGAACTGGGCTCTGTTCAGAAGCTCAACTGGACGAGGCAGCCCACAGTGCTCACACACAGCTTACCTACAATACACTACAGCTGGTTGCACACTGCTCAGGCTGCCACATGTCTGGGGCTCTTTTTAGATCAGGGAGAAACATTTCACAGAATGTTTAAGCGATACTGTAGGGAAAGCTGTGTGCACCCACTCCACTACACAGAGCTGGAGAACTTCCTAACAATTGTATTAATTTCTTCGTAATTATTCCCTGAGAAATATGAGAAAGTATCCAGAACCACCTTCGAGAACTACCATATATACATAAGAGCAAATCAAGTTCTCTGCAAACCCAGTAATCCCCATGGACACACAGGTACTCACATCCACTGGACCAGAGCTGCTGCAGCTCCCCCACCAATGCTCTTAGAGGTCACAGACTGATCACCATCACATCCAGGTCTAGGACTGAAAACTGTATGTAAAAACTTATCCTAGCATCACAAAGTCACATCTCTGAAAGGCAGAGAACTCCGTTGGAAAGATGGAAGAGATGCATGCTATAGATTAGAATCAAGATAGCAGAGTACAGATCAACATTAAATTAATGCAAACCAGAAATCATCTGTCCATAATAAAAAGGAGATACAGAGCTATAGAGCTAAACAAGCCTCAGGGAAGTCAGTCCCTACGATACGATTTCTCCCCTTAAGGCTCTGTGCTGAACAGCCAGCTTTCTGTAACATTCTCCAAGGCAAAGCAGCATCATACACTGTAGGGAGAGAACAAAGCAGCTCCTTTTATCTGCCTCTCTTCTCAGTAAATATTGCAGCACTGTTCTCCCTGGGAAGCGCTTTTCATCTTCGTTTAAGGGATGAGGGTGAGCATCCATCAGCCTTTTGCAACCAGGAGCCAGAAGTCTGTGGGCGTCCTCTCCATAGCACAAGCACATACAAACATTTCCCTGTCATCTTTGCTCACCACTCTGACACTCCTCACCCAAGGTCGGCCCACTGGAGATTCTGGGCTGCTGAGGGCAGCAAGAACAGCTTCATGCTCAACTTTTCCCCCCTGAGAGTGTCAAAACAGCTCACAAAAATCAAAGCGTGTCTGTGCTAGGTGCCATCTGTTACCCTTTCCAGAAGAAGCGTCATGATATTTGTATCCCCTGAGAATTCCTGCTTCTGCTCTAGGTAAAGATTCCACTCCTTAGATATGACCGCATAGAAATGTAATGGCTGCAGAACAGATGTGTGTTGGGGAAAAAATACAAGGCTATTATCAGGACAAAATATATTCTGTAAAACAGTTATATTCCTGATACAATTATAGCAGGGTGTGGAGGAAACAGTAGACATGCACTACACTTTCTAGAGATTTAAAAGTTCCATAGAGCATGTTTCAGTAACAAGCCCTCATAGGGAAAGGGCAGCACTTGCATTTTAAATGCTCCAAATGTAATCTGGATTAAAAGGAAAAGGATCATTAGAAGATGGAAAAATAGCAGTTCTTTGTGGCTCTATTCATGAGTTACTCCATCAGCACGTAATATGCTCAAGTTAGAAAGGAGCCTGTTCCAGTGGTACTCCCCTCCATCATCATAGCATGTCTGCAGGGCTACAGCACCCAGCTCTGTTCTTCTGGGCCAAGTGCTTAAACTGAAGCTTCCTTCCCTCTCCAGTTTGAGTTGATCAGAGGAGGAACACATCCACACGTTCTTGGGCCACTTTGATCAGATGAGTTTGGTCAGAGCACTTAAGTGTTTTTTGTCCAAGAGGTGATCTCACATCCCTGCTCTGCTACACACACATCTGCTACGTGGATTTCTTAGAAAGGTCCTGCTGCTCAGCTGCTGCTATAAGCACTGGTAATCCAGTCCCCAGATAAAGAAACCTCTTCAGTGCTGCACACAGAAGCATCTGGCAAATTTCTTAGTGCTAAAACTACCTCATGTTCTGTCAGTGTGGAGCAATCAGAAATGCAAGACAATAGCCTGTGTTCAGAAGTCTAATGTACAGCTTAATGTCAATTTTAATGATACTTCTATAAAACAACCTTAACATACTACTGCTTTGTTGTTTGGTTTTAGTTTTTTAAAACTAAAATTACATATTTACATAGTTCCTTTGATCCACAGTCCTTTCATTCCTTGGTTGTAGGTTGTGTAATGGAAGTGTTGGTAGAGGTCTGCTTCTATTAAGGATGCAGGTAACAGTTTAACATGAGAAGCCATTGAGTGAACTACTCCTTCCCTTGCCTAACAATGACTAAGTGCGTTATAGGATATGCATACAGAAGACCACAAATAGCCAGCCATGACTAAGGGCAGAATCCTAACACAGGAAGGAAAAGCAAGTAAAAATGCAGACTGGGTTTAGATCTTTACCTCCTTACCCACGTGTTGGCCATCACAACAAATTGGATGTCACATACCTCCAGAAACAGAAGAGCAATCATTAATATTCAGGAGACTTGCCATAGTCTCCTGGTTCACATATTAGTTCACATTACCAAGGAAAAGGAAGGAATCCTCCACACCTGCTTATAGCTAGCTATCACCTTACTTACTGCACAGTTAACAAAGCATGTGAATGCTCTCAGCTGACAACAAATGGATACTACATAGTTTAACAACCTGCCATGGAAGAGATACTTAACAGTATCTTGAGTTTGCTACAAGCCATCCACCAGAATCCAGCAGACATACAATATAACCAGGTGTCAGACTTGGAGTTAACTGCACAGACCACATAACTCTTGGATGCCTTGCATACTTCTCTAAAGAGTGACAGGGAGAACAGACACTCATCTGCTGTTCTTGCCCCTTCCTTTCCATTCTGAGGTCAGTAGCCCCCAGCACCAAAATATTCCATCCCACATCTGTTCCGTGATCCACGCCTCAATTCTGTTATCGTATCATGATAGGAAGGCAGATCTTTAACATAATATCCATAACCTCATGAAGCAGACAGCTCTGCAGCAGTCAGTTCAAGTACCCGGACATTTGCTAAGCCTCACTTTATAAAAATACACACGCACCTTTGCTTAAGACTGGGGAAGCATTAGAGTCCATCATCCCAAGTCATCAGCAGTTTGGCCATCGTATTATTCATGCAAAAGTAGTACTCACGCTTCCTTCCTCCCCATCACACATGAATGCATCTGCTGCTGATTTCAAACAAAGCTGAATTTTGATTTTTAAATTTAAAGAAAAAAAGCTTTTAACTTAAAGAAAGATAGAAGTTTCCAAGTCCTGTAATTTGCAGTTCATTTGAACTGCAACTGTTAATGGAAAGAGATGTTCTTCCACTTCAAACCATTTCCTCAATCAATTAGACAAATCCTCTAAGTGGAGTTCATGAAGCGGTTCACATTCAGGAACTTAATTAGTACTTAATTCCAGCACCTGCATCCACCTCGATCAACTATACACAGGCCCTGTACTTCCAGGGCTGCCCAAGGCCATCATCCATACAAGAAGAGCTATGGGGCAGCTGGGAACACCGAAGGGGCCATTCGACCAAGGCAGCAGCTGGAAGATGTGAAGGCTGTTGGAAGAAGCTGCAAGAGCAAGAATCGATCAGAGTGAGCCAGCTAATTAATAATGGCTAAAAGATTCAGCAGAAGTCCTGCCTATGGTCACTGAGAAAACTCCTACTGCAGATGTTAAGAATCATTTTTCCCCAATGCTGAATTTCTTCAACATTTGCCAACTATTCCCGCTCCATCCCCCTGCAGTTTCAATTATGCTGTCACTTGTACATTTGTTTGCCCTACTCAGCTGCTCTGCTCTTCACTGTGGTTCATGGCACCTCCATTAGGAGTGCTAGCACACAACCTGCACCAGAAGAATGGTTCACAACCCAGCGCTGGCTTGTGAGCCAGAAACCAGTGGGAACAGGGCCAAAAGCAAAGCAGCTTTATGTCGACAGAGCAAGAACAATATTTCACTCTCCAGGTAGCTGCATGCCCACGGTAAAAGTAATGCAAAAAATACTGAGCAATTTTCAGAAATATTTAGTGTCTCCTAGGGGCAAAAAAAAAAGCTTTCAACAATATTTATAGACAAACTGAGCTAGGGAAAAAGGAGCAGCTCCTACTGCCAGAACAGTGCTTTATGTCCTGATGATGGTGTGTTATAGTGAAAACTAAGCAAGTTTCCTGATAAAAAGGTTTATCCAAAGTCAGATTGCCTTCTAACACAGGGTTTTATCCCAATTTCCCCACTACTGTCTCTACAGCAAACACGGTAGTGCCAATGTGTTACCAATAGATTTCAGGGCCAATAAGGCACACCAGAAGATAAATTCCCTCACCTGTTCATGTGTTCCAGTAAAGGTTTAGGTCTGTGGTTGTTTCTTCCTCTCTTAATTTCAAATAAGTTAGCTATTAGTCATCCATTTGGAAAAGAAAAATTCAATGAGGTGAGCAGTCTTTGGTGCAGTGGAGTTGCTCTCCAGTACATAAATGCAGCAGATAAATGCACTATTTTGATATACGGAGTAGTTTTGCTTCTTTTTTTCAGGAGAAGACAGTGCACTCATTTCTGTTTTATAATTCAAGTTATAGCCAAACAAGTAACCACATCCATGCTCATACATCCAAAAGGAAATACTTCCTACTCCCTCAACTCTGCCCCCAGATCATGGTCTAATAGATGATGTTTCCTTTCTCCTTCAGGTAAGGGTAAGAGCCTTGAGAACATCGGGGAATTAGCAACTCAAATTAACAGAAAACATCCCTGTAAGTTTCAGAAGTGATAGATTGTGTGCCAAATACAATGAAAAAGATTATTTTTGAACACTCCTTCCACCAGCTCAAGTATTCATCACTTGTGCAGAACTGGAACCGCTCTCTGCTCACACACCTGACTCGACCTGCAGTGATGAAACAGGAAACATTCAGGATGGTTTATTCCACACCTCCATTTCTCCCCTTGGTCTGATGTAACTCTTCCAGACAAGTAAAATTCAAAAGATATCACCATCACAAAACCTTCCAAACCTTACAGGTGCTCAGTCACCTCTATGACTTGATATTGTCTGGGAAAGGGAACACATGCATGTGTTGTGTGGCTGTATATCAGCAGTAGTTACACAGTCCTCTATGACAAGAGTATCTAGACACATTATCTTTTTTATTGTTATTAATTTGCTTGAGTCCCTGGACATGAAAGCTTCTTTTGATATTACGCTTGTAAGTAAAGCGCAAGAACCACAGCTCAGGTTTCACGAGACAAGCAGGCATCTAAGCACAGAGGGGCTCCGCAGGCATCTCTGACAGCTAATACAGACTTCAGTTATCCCAAATTAGCCAGAAAGCCTAAAGAGAAGGCAAAGTGAACCCTGGCCCACACCTTAGCCTCCCATCCTTTAAAGGGTCTCTCCACACAGAGGGGCAGGATATACGCAACCTGAGAAAGCAAAACCACACAGCTCAAGTCCAAGGGCTTGATCTTGTGATGCAATAAGCTCTCCACTTCTCTGTGAAGCCTCAGTCTCTTTTGATTGTGCCCTAACCATTTCTCTGGGGGAAAGCACTGAAGTCAGCATGCAGCCCCATCTACTATTTCATTCAGGAGTTTCTTTTGATGGTCCTGGGCAGCTGCCTTCCCTTGGGCAGCCCAGGGAGCAGCTCTGATGGGGAATTATGAGCTCTGATGGGCAGGAACATCCAACTTGCACTATATAACCAGAGGAGAAGGAAGCCAGTGACTCAGGAACCATCTCAAGGATGGCAGTGTCAAGAATCAAGGCGAAAACATCACTAAGAACAACTGAAACTAGCCCAAAAGCATCCACCATTTTTTTTTGTAGGAACTCATATTTCAGTTTTGTTTATTGTCAGAAAGAAGTACAATATATTTCCTATCCCATAAAATACAAATAATTTTCATGGTAATAAGACCCAGGAGAGGCATAAATATTCCCAAGGGTTTCTGCAGTTCAGAAGAACACTGTAAAACAGTTTGATAACTTGGAGATTGCATTTCCCTCTGTTCACCATGCACATACACACAAGCCTGCAAGGGGAATGTTATTGATGCTTTATAACTATAGGCCAATAAACCTCATGAATTTCATTTGAAGGCTGCAATAGAAGGAAAAAGATAAGTAGCATCCTGATATCTAGTGTCATTAATTTAATCCCCTCCTTGCCCCCTATACACATCAGCCAGCTTTCTATGTTAAATCTGCTTATGGCCCTTTTGCCAAAAGCAAGCAAAACCAGTAAATGGCATTTCAAACCCATTTAGCAGCATTCCTCCTGAATCATCCATAGCAGCAACCAAATGGTGTTGTGACGCTCCTTCTGGCAAAGCTTCTGTTTCCTTCCCAAGAAGGATCAAGATGAGAAAGAGAGTGGTCTTTGCCCCCAGAAACACAGCCCATCTGTCCTCACCAGTTCTCCCAGGCACCAGAACTCCCTCCTGGAGGTGGTGTGAGGTCCACCGCCAGCAGGAAGAGGACCTGGCAAGCTCCCCCTGCTCCTCCCAGGCCCGCAGCATGAGGCACTGGGGGCTTGCAGAGCAAGACCAGTTCTGGCACGATGTCACTGCAGAATGTTTACCCCCTCTCACCAATGTATCTACAAAGCTGGCACACAATGATTCATAGCAGCAACACAGCCAAGATGGGCTGCTTTAAAAAAAAAGCACTATGAAAAGATGATCAGGCCTATTCTAGAAGAATTTTCCCATTTATGCCACTCACCACAGCCACCCATGCCTTACATCAACGGCTCAGCTGTGGCCTTTGGCACCACAGCTCCCACTAAGAGCACAGAGCATCACATGTGCCTGCTCTGAACTGCAGTAAAGCTGCTCTACACAGAAGGAAAAGGCAGATCAAATCCTTAAGTCAAAGGCTTCAACAGAGAAGAAATAAGATGCTGTGGAATGGGGAGTGCCAAAAAATCCATCAAATGCAGGTTAGCTATCTTGTCAGTGGTGCTAAATAGGTATAAACGGACATGTTCAGCCAGGCAGACAGCAACGCAGGAGCTCCATGAGGGAGAAGGAGGAGGGCAGCAGCTCCCTTCCAGATGGGATAAATCAGCATCTGTTTTGTTCTCAGCCTCAAATGCCTAAATGCATCTGAAAAAAAAAACACCACACAGAGCAAAGGAGTGGGAGATAAATGCAGGAGGGCTGGCTAGAGCAGACAGCAAGCACTGTGGCCAATGCATTCAGGCAGGAAAAGACTAGTAATCATTCACAGCTTAGGTAACATCAGTCGTTTTGTCCTTGCACATTCCCAGTGCAGACATATATTGCAGCAAGGACTGCTTCGTGATGTAAACTCCTCACAAAGCGACCCACAGAGGCACTGTACTTCCCCTCACCAGTGACACCCTCACAAGGGCCACCTTTCTCCCTCTGCCTGCTCCATAAAGGTAGAAAAAACCCAATAAGCTGCTCGATCCCATTATTTCAACTTTCAAGATTTGAGAGCAATGTATTTCTCTTCCATGAATCACCAATAATCTGCTTGGGCCAGCAAAGTAAAACAGCAACAGTAGTTGCTCTGGTGCAGCATCTCTGCCCCTCTGCTTGCTCCAGTAGTGCTGCCCAGCAGCACAGCACCACTATGTACAGCCAGAGTTCTCCCCCAGAAACCTGTCTCCACTGCTCCTGGAGAAGGAACACGCCTGTGGCAGCTACAAGCATCAGGGAAGACAGTTACTGGTACAAGTTGGTCCATGCAGCCATTGAAGCTCAGGGCCAACACCCCCCTTGTGGTCAGCATTCCCCAGATCCCAGGGTACACGAGAACTCATTTCAGGAACTAGTGATGTGAATCTGATTCTTTGTCTGGATTCCAGTGCTATTTGGCTTTGGGTGTAGCTCTTCAGTGACCAGCAATCTGCTTGTGCCTGCAGACCTCACTTTAACGCAACAAGCACACACAAAAGAAACCTGTCACCTCATTTAAAGCAGGCAAAGAAAGAGAAAGAAGGAAGAAAAAAATAGAAAGAAAAAAGACAGACCAGTCCCCAGCATTTCACACTAGCACAGTCTGACTCAGTTGTTTTCCCAGAACAAGAAGAGCACTCTTGAGGCTGCTGTCTAAACACCACCACCACATGGTGCCTTCCTCCCAGTGGTACCCAGTGCAGCCCAACCACTGCCAAAAGCCATCAGTGCCGTGGGAATATAGCCCTGGGGGGGCACAAGTGGCTGGGAAGCACCCAAGTGCCCATACAGAAGGGATCTGTTGCACCCCAAAGAAACCGAACATTTACACTGGAAGTATACTGAGTATATACACTCTCAAAACAAATAACTCTGTAATTGCAACTATTGCAATTCTCCTCGAGGCAAGCATCTCAGGTTGCCCAGCAAGGTTGTGAATGCCTTCCCCTGGAAGCACTCAAAGCCAGGCTAGATGGGGCTGTGAGCAACCTGGTCTAGAGGGAGGCATCCCTGCCTATAGCAGGGGATTGGAACTGATGATCTTAAAGGTGCCTTCCAACCCAAACCATTCTATGATTCTTCCTCAGCACCACTGTTCTCCAAGAGTAGCGTTCATCTTGTCCCCCCTTTTGGGAGGGAGGATTTATAGCAAAGCGGAGCAGAACTTGAAATATTCATGTAACTTCCCAACCCACCGCCTCTCGGCAGCCTGGCCCTGCACTTTGTGTCACAGCTCAGTCCTCAAAGCAGTATGGGACATACAAACAAGTGCCCCAGCTGGACACCAGCCACAGGGCATTTGTGGTTGACTGCCAACTTGAATGGGAAAACAACAGCTCAGACTGGAACACCATTCCTTTACTGTCTGTAGGGTCAGCTGCCCACAAAAGCACTGCAGCCAGTACTAAGTGCTCCTTCACCATCCGTCTGCCTACGGAATCAGATATATACAACTCAGCACGCACCACCGAAGTGCCATGAGATGCTTTTTAATTACAGATTCAGCTTCCCTTGACTGCCAGCCTGCTACAGCACAGAGGAGCCATCTATGCCTTTGAACTCCTGTTTTCTAATTCACAGCGAATGCCAGCTTCAGTCATTATTATTACTCATCACTAATTATTATTCCTTACCTTCAGGCTAATGGAAAAAAAAGCAACAAGCTGTAGGCAATGCATACATGCATGCATTGGGCACTGTGCTACAAAGGTACCAAAACTGCTATCAAAACTACAGACAACTCTAACCAACATCCAGAGCCACTCATCTCTCTACAGATAACTGAGGACATGGCCCTGCAGCCCATACATCACTTTAGGACCTGAAACTCCACAATATTAGAGAAGTTTATTACCCGTGGGTCCACAGAAAGTGCTTTTCCTTAACACAGATTTAAATGGCTCAACATAGAGTTCATCCTGGGCATTTGGTGAGGAATAAAAAGATCAGAAACGCAGAGAGGACAAGACTAACCCATGGGGAAAGCAGTGACCAAGCACGTCTGCTGCTGGCCGCATTCACCAGCAGGGAAATGATTGCTCCCAAACATTCCTGAGACATAATGAAAACGCCAGACAAAAGGCTGAGGCATCTCAGAGCAATGCCGGAGGAGGAAATATATTGGAAGATTTGTATGTGTCTGGAGGTAAGTGGTAGAAAACAGTCTGCAGAAGGTGCAAGTTTCATCTGTCCAGCTATTTATCACCTTACCGTTCTGACACTCGCTTTGGGCACAGAGAGACATTACAAATTTGTTACCAATTTCTCTTGAAAAACATTTCAAGAGAATTTCGTTTTCCAAAATCAAAGTGCATAAGCAGCGGTATTACTGCACACCAATGCAAGAAGTATTTCACACGCACAAATCGTTCAAGCACGTATTAAAAACGTAATGAAACTCACAGCAGCTTTTCCAAAAACAAAGACAGCTCTGCCTGTTTCCTTTCTCCATATGTGTGTCAGCAGCTTCAGAGGTTTCACTCTCCATTTGTCCGCTTGTAGAACAGTTGGTGTTTTAATTTACAGCGACACTTAAAACTCAAGTTCTGCAGAGAGCTTACATGGACTAAGCTCCTACCAAAAGGAGCAGATTAATTAGCAATTAAGAAATTTAAGGGCAGAAGGACAAGCCCAGCTTACTGTAACCATTTATCACAAGTTATAAACTACAATGTAAATTAAACCCCTTCAGACAAACCCAAGGAAACCCTGCTCCCATGGCAAGCTCCCAAGGGGCAGGTGTCCCCCTGCTGTAGTCATCACAAGGTCTTCAACACATCACCAAGGGAAGGATCTCACCAACCCTACAGTGAGAGATACCATGGATGTCAAGCCAGATTTCCTCACCACGGGCTGTTCTGCCACAGGCAATTGGCAGGAGCAGACTGCTTCACACCTGCACGTCTGTCACCGCTCCTGATGATCACACACAATTAACTCCTATCAGAGGAAATGCCAGCTCACTGCCACCACTTCTCTGCAAGGAGAACAAAACAGAGCACAGGCCTCAGCACACCTCCTGTCCAAACAAGAGCTGTGCACAGAACAGGTAGGTAGGGTTGCTATTCCCACACAGCCCCCATTCACCCTTTGCTGGTCCAGAGTTCACAAATAGCTCCCATAACTGAATAGTTCTTATGAACTCCCATTCAAGAAGTAGTTTCCTCATGCTGAACACATATCGTGGCTCTAAGGCCACTGTTTCAGGACATTTGACGATCCAGCAGTTATGCTCAGTCACAATACTGAGAGTACAAGAAAACACTTTTATTTTAAGCTCCTTAAATCCAGTCAGTTCCTGAGGAATGGAATAAAGCCTCACTAAAGAATATTGGTTGAACTCCAACATAGTTTAAAATACCTCTAAGTAAGAAATACAGGTATTTAGAAGAGCCCTAGATTCCTTGTCTTTGATAGCCTGTATACAAGACACTGATGCCTAATCAATGTCTTTTTTCAGCAGTAAGAACAGTATTAACCACTTCTCCATGCCTGCACGGCCATCTTCTGCAGCACTGAACAGGGCTGCGTTTGCTTTTTCATCCCAAGAGCATTCCCCAACTCCTCCTCACTCTAATTGGGCCATCAGATCTGAAAGTGCATCTCAGATCTTGGAACCAGCATCTCTTCCCACTACTGCAGCAAAACAGGCTGAGAAGCATGTATAAAAATAAGTAAATGAACTGCCTTAGAAAGCAATTACAGCCCTGTGGATTATCGTATCAGGATTTAGCATAACTCTTCTGGCTGTAAAGTGGGAGGTGATGAGTACTTCAGTGCACGGCATTTCTCACGGTGAGCCAACTAAGAGAATGGAACTGCAAAATCCATTATTGAAGGTAGAATTTCCCAATCCTGCTACAGTGGAAGCTCATTAGATGACAACAGCACTGCAGGTTCTACTACGAACTCCATCCAAAGCGTTCACAGCCAACTTTCAGTTGCCATCACCAACACAGTGACCATTTTGCCATTACTATCGGTTCTGAGGTCTGTGTAAAAACAGGGCACTGTCCCGGAAATAAGTCTCCATAGCCCAGAAGCAGCTGAGGATCAGCTGTGTAGTTCAGGCATTTGTTCTGACCTAATTAATTCTAAATGAGTCTAGAGGGGTTTGGGTTGTTCTATTCCCACCCCCTTCAGGTAATGCTGGAAATCCTTAACCACATTTTCTAACCCAATGATTCTCAATGCGCTTCTCAAAATGTGAGTAACACATAAATTGGGGGTTGCAATGGTTAATATGTTTAAATGCTTTCAAATTTTTAAGCAACCATTTCCAACTGCAAACCACTGACTGCTGGGACTGATTGCAGCCCACAACGGGGGCCCTCTGTGAGAGGCAGCTGGGAGCCCACCTGGTCCAAGTGTGTGGTCAGGTTCTTGGTCAGGTTCTGGCCAGCTGGTGGAACTCCTGGGCTGACACCAATGAGCAGAGGGATCCTGGTGAAGCTTTGCTCGATTCAGGAACAAAATTAATTAACATTTAAATTATTTTCCTTGTTCCGATTCTGAAAAGAATCGCTGCTAATGTTTGCCTTTATCTGGTGGTATGCACTCCCTGCAGACACCAAGTCAGACCTCCCAGCTCTCACTGTAGTATCATATAATCGTTAGGGATGGAAAAGACCAGTAAGATCAAGTCCAACCATCAACCCACCACTAGCATGCCCACTAAATCACCAGCCTTTGGATGGAGCCTCATCTGGAGATGTTCAGCCCCATTAGGGTGGTGCCAACAGACCTCTGTCCCACATTCACCCAGCTGAGCCCCTCACTTGCTGTTTGAACTTTCATTAGGAGAAAATCACCCCTTCTCAGAAGCCAGCACTAAAGCTAAGCTCTTTCATTTATTTGCTGTTTTTTAAACCAGGTCTCAGACCTCCTACCTCTTCCCCAAAGCCATAGCTCAAGAAGCCATAAGAGGTAATGAACTCTCACCCTTTACTCATTTCCAGTTACTGCCCGTAAAACCAACTTGCAAACCAATGGGCTGGTCCTGCTGCACAGCCACATCTGAGGGCATCTATAGAAGGTAAAGCAAAGGGATCTCCTTTCTCTCAAAGGCATCGAGAAGCAATAGAGATTTCTTTAGAGCCATTACAATGGCTTTGCACTTGGCTAATTTTTATGTTGACTGTATTTTATTGAAGGGGGAGAAGGAAGAAGAGGAAGGGAAAGAGGGGGGAGAAGACTATGATCACATTCTGACTTCACTTGGGAACACAAAGGGAAAAGCTTTTTTAAAGCCTAGCACGTTTAATGAACAGTACAGCATTTATCATCTTCTGACATGATTGGGAAGAAGCTAAGAAAATAGAGAGGAACAGGAAAGAAAAGGGATTTCTGGATCTGATACATACAGAAAAGCAGTGCCTTTAACTCCTTCACTGCACAGGAACATCCCTACCCCGTGAAGATCCCTACCCATGCAAGAGGGGCAGCAGAGAAGATGAGGCTCTAAACACATGAGTCCAAAATGGCCCCTGTGTATGCACACAGAGAGGGAAGAGGGGAAAAAGTTATACAAATCAGTTTTATATATTGAGAAAAGGCAGAAATTATTCCTTAACTTCAGAAACACATGTAGAGGACTTTTTGTTAATATGCTTTTAAAGGCCAAATTAAATGACCTGAATAACTATACAGTTGTCAGCTGGCATCAATCCCAGGTAAAAAATAATTGAGCAGCTGATAGAGAGCTCAATTAACAAAGAATTAAAGAGAACAAACATAATTCATCCATAAACCCACGTTAACTGAAATAACAGGCCTTGGCAGATTAATGCAATCTCTTCCATTAAAGAAATACATTACATACCAGTAAGGGTAAGTGTTGACAAAAATACTTTACACTTCCCCCCGCTGGACACCACGCCAGCTGCTGGAGGAGCATGGAGCACACCATGGAACACTTCCATAGGGAGCGTTCTCCCAGTTCCCAATAACGAGGAACCAGTGCCAGACCAACTGCTTGCCAGGCTCCTTCTGCATCACTGGCACAAAATATTTTCTCTGTACGGTCTACATCAGCATAAATAAAAGGAACCAGAGACAGAAGCAAAAATCGAGGACAGCTCCTCCTTCCTCAGAGAGCGTGCTGGTATGAAGCTGTGCTGCAAATCCCAGGCATGGAGAAAGATGCACAGAGTTGTACAGTGTCATGGACCACAAGAAGTCATAAAAGCCTGAAAAGAGAAAGGATGTAGGAGAAATAGGAAGCAAAGGAAGCAAACTACTCAGAAGATCAGGATCCCAGCACCAGTCAGCCACTGGGACTTGGGTATAAATCTTTTTTCCCCACAAAAAGGATAGATAATATTCCCAATCTCAGATCAAATCTGCAGTAAACTCCATGGCATCTCTTTTATTTCCAAATGAATTTGCCTTATTAAAAAGGTAATGAGCTATTAATTAACTCTGCACTCATACAAAGCTGTTTAATTCTCAATCCAATTAACAGCAATCTGCTGAAGGATTCTAATGATTATTTTAAATTTGCTAAGAGAAACATCTCTGAGCCTTTCATAATAAGATATTTATAGAATGGCTTGGGCTGAATCTTGCTTGCATTTTAATTCAATAACATTTTTATTATACTTCAACTCTCTACAACATCTTTGACAAGGTATCATTTAGATGCAAAGTGAGATTGTGCAGCTAAAACTGCTTATTCACAACTTGTTTGGGGAGGATTATTTTGGTGTGCTTTTTTCTTTTTTGCTCTCCAATCATATCAGCCTTAGCCCAGAGCGTTCCATATCCTCAGGTCCAATTTCAGAGCAGAACTCACCACTCATCTGCCACCTCCTCTAAATGTTCCCAGGTTTCCTCAGTCTGCACATACAAATCCACGCAGCCGCCCAATGCAACTTAAGTTACAGCAATAGTGTTCATCTTGCAGAATTAAACAGGGGTTGACCTCACGCTGTTGGACAAGATAGATTATGCACCCATGGGACTGTCTGGAGGTATTTCTTCTGGTACTATGCAGTCAGAACACACCTGCACAGAGCACACAGCAGCTGCTGTCACCAGGCCCCTGCACACATTTGCTCAGAGCATAAAGGAACTCCCAAAATCTGTTGTTCTGTCCACCACTGTAGAGATGCTTTCATATTGGATCGCAGCTTCTGATTGCACTGATGTTATACGCTTTCCCACAACAAAGTGTTTACTCAGCTCAAAGCAAACGTGCATTCAGAACAACAAAAACTCACTTGTAAAAACCACAACTGAAAAACTTTAATACCAGACATCACAGCTGCATGTACAATTCCTAATAATTAATTGTGCTTGCCTACCTGAAATGAAAGCTGCAGATCAGTATTCAATTCTGAGCAGTTCTGTGTGCCACATCACATGGGCCCCAGATATCCAGCTCCAATCTTGTGCTCCCAGCAGGAAGTTTCTGAAGGCAGCTCATATCTGGCCTTGGCAGATGTTAACCTACATCACACACAACACCATATCTCCTCTATTGGCTTAATAGATGCCCACGCCTGTAGCAGTTCAACTGGTGACTTGTTAAACCCAACACCAGAACCACCAACCCAACTGCTCCAGAACCACAGCAGCAGTCAGTCACCAGCACAGGATGCAATGAAAGGCAACAGAGGAGGTGCCATAGGATAGAGGTTTATTCTATGTTACTGCTCTTTCAACACTAGCAACCTTTGGTCAGTGCAAACATCATTTGCCATCCAGACACACAGAACTTATTACTGCTGACTGCAAGCAGGCCCCTTGGACCCTCACTTGTGTGTCACGATGTTGGATCTCCCCACTCCACTCATCCCATAACACCAGCAGCGCCTGTTTGGTGAGCTGTGGGCAGGACATCACATAGGACAACGCTACGTGAAACAAGGACCCTTCATCTTCCTGACTAATGAAGAAGATCTGGGTTTTGTCTTCTCCCTCACACCATCCATCCTGCACGGCTCCAGCACTCGCCCGCACACTTCCCAGCCTCCTGCATTAGAGGGCTCATACGCTGCTCGATGATTTACTGTTTGCCTTTGAGGCTGAGGGCGTTCTGCTTTTTTTTTTTTTTATTATCTAATGTGTATACACAGAGCACATTCTAACTGCTGCATCCATACTCTTATTTTACAAATCAATGCTGTGCCTTTGCTTGTATCAGAAGAACCATCTGAAATTACTGATCTGTTCATATTTTTTTCTGTTGATCACATTATCTACAGCACCACCAAGCTGCCCTTGGCACAGACTGCTCAGATTATGCCATTGCCCACATTCAGTACAAAGACAACTGCTACTACCTTGCCCCATAGCAATAAGAGCCAAACTTCCTGAACACTTTGTGTACAGCCCCTCAGACACACGCATTCACCTTAATGCAGCATCTGCCTGTTTAGAGTGGGTTCATTTCCTGCATCTGACAAGACCTCTCCAAGCCATGGGCTCTACCCAAACACTGCAGTCCCAAAAAGGAAGAAGTTGGCAAAATTCAAGACACAAAGGACTATAGATGGTGACAAATGATTTATGCTTTCATAAAGCACAGAAAGTGCTCTCAGAGCCACTTACGCATCTTGTTTACCCAATGGCAACCTTAATTTTGAAGCGCTGAACTACTGAGCTAGCTTCAGGGCATTAAGAAACAATAGCAAACAGCCTCCCAGCTCCGTTAAGAACAGCTTTTACAAATTACCTTTTCTCCAAAACTCTGTTCTATGGAAGCTTATATGGCTGTGTCACTTCTGCCAGAGTTACTAAATGGGTTCTAGGTATGGGTTCTATACTTGTCACAGGGTGTCTGCATTTTTACACAGCCTCTCTATAAAAGGGAAATAACTCTGTGCCATGAAGCCAAACCGTATGCCAGTTCTCAGACTTCAAGAAGAGAAAACTCATTTCTCTTTAAAAGAGTGCAGTTTAAATATGTTCTTTCTTCCTTGACTGCATTTGAGCATGCCTCGTCTGCACAAAGATGCTGGAAGGACTCATGGTGCCTTCCAAAACTCAGCACAGTAGTGCAGAATGCGTGGAAGTTGATGTTACGCAGCTTCACAGATGAGTGGACTCATCTCCTGACCTGGGCTGTGCACAGACAGTATACCCAGAGCTCCATAAGTGCCTGCATGGGGGCATGCTGCTTGAACACCACTTTTGCCATACATCTAATGCGCCTGAGAAGCAATCAGTAGCACATAGTGCATGCGATATACCTGATCAGAGCATCTTGCAGCCCAGGTATAGCTACTGAGCCAACCAGTCTGCAGAGCAACTGGACATGACCAAATTATGCCCCAACCATCCTCTCAGATAGGATTTCCTGATGAAATTGGGCACATTCAGATAATGAGAAATAGGGCAGCCCCCAGAGCAGGTCCTCAGAGGAAGCACTGTATGCAGAATCACCTCCAAAAGGACTATTCGGAAAGTAAGTATGACTTTCTTTGGGTGAAACGTAACCTGCCCTCTATATCCAGGTTCTTTCCCATTGAAGTCAAGTGGGCTGATCCAACATATAGAAACTACCTTAAGACTGAAATCTAAACATGTCTTCATTGGAGCAAATCATCTGAAATAGCAGCACAATGTAGATCTAAGTCTGCAAAAGAAACCTTAGGCACACACTTTTTCTTCTCTCTTTTTAAAGTGCAGTAGCTTCTACATTACAAAATGTCAAACTGATTTATACAAATGTACCTCATTTATACAAACACCAGGAAACAGAACCAAAATAAACATGAACTGGTACAGTTTGGGTGCCACAGAGGAAAGCAGTGATATTTGAGACGAGGCCAAATCCAAATATCATCCATTTACATTCAACATTTGTTCATCTCAAGGTAAGAGCTCTAAAAATTGATGGCGTTATGACTAACTCTGTATGGACACACAGATAGGGCAGGAGGTTTGGGGACAGGAAAGGGTGAGCCAGCTACTAACACCGCACAGCAACAAAGGGGAGCAAGCACTACAAGTGACAAAGCCAACTGAAACAACCAAGTGCAAACAAGGAGGTTATGATGGTTCATCCTGAACAGTCCCTTTCCTTCTGGGAAGGCTGATGAAAGTATCACAATTTTTTGTTCATTTTTGTTTTTAAGTGTTGTCTGGTAGAAGACTGTGCACAAAGTCCACAGGATCGTTATGAATTAAATTATTACTGATGCATGAAATATAACATGGCTGCACTAGATAAACAAAACAGCAAGACAAAAACCAATCTGTTCCAGCCTGGGCACCTTGCAGCTGTAGCTCAGAACTTTTTTTTTCCCCCAACATAAAATACTGTCAATCGCAAAGCGAACAATCTGTTCTCCTTCAAACAAAGGAAAACCCCAGGTCTGGGCTGTGCAGCCTCAGCTTCTCGGCACTGAGAGACAAATCAAAGCCATCAAAGCAGCAGCTTGAATTCACGTGCTTAAAACCATCTGCAGTCCTCCATTTACATTTAATGTTAGATTGTGCTTCATTCTCTTCCCACAAACCCTCAGTCTGACTCCAGCAGCGACTCCTATGCCTCTTTCAACATCCACATGTTAACCTCTGTAAGTAAAAGGATGGCTGCTCTTGAAAGTTCAAAGGAAAACACATCTTCGAAGTCAAAGATGCATCACAATACTGATGTCATTGCATCAGAACTACAGTGCTTCAGTTCTTGATATCCTGAAGTTTACAGCAATTGTGAACTAACAGCACAAGGGGTCCCTAGAAAAACACATACTGTTGTCACTACAGTTTTCCCTACCACCACTTTTCTTCCTGCAGTACATGGCAGACACGTGGCAAAGTGCAGTCATCACTGGGTGCTGACACAGCCACCCTCTTTCCTGAGGCCCAAAACCAACACAATGCTATCAGCTGTAGTTGTGCTGCAGGTCATAGTGCTGCGGGAAGCATTTTTGAGCACTACAGGCAACACTGCGAACCTGCTGCCCCTAAAAGACCCCACAATCTTGCACATCACTCATCGCTATCACAAGCTCCATCTGCAACTAACCATATCTACTGCCTATAATGTAATTCTTTTAATCTCAGTCTTTAAGATGCATAATTTTGCCTGCAGAACAGCTTATTATAAATCCTCTCACAAGCAAGAAAAACTACAAAGTCACTTTACACAACTTTCAAAGTTAAGAGCTCCAAAAGAGAGGAATCCACTTACTTGCAGCACAGCCTCCCATTAGTCAGGGCCGAGATGCTTCCCCAGAGCTATTACGCAGCTCATACAGCGCGTGGGAATTTGTGTCAATTTGGATCGGTCCGTGTAATGGGTATCTGATTTTCCACAGTATATTTTAAGTGTAGTCAAACACCTTAAGGCCTCAATAGGTATTTTAACAGATCGAAAGAAACAAGTGAGTAAGGGCATTTTTGCCACCATTTACGGTTTAGAAGCTTTCAGGACACATGTTTAATCAGAGTTGGTTAGGATTATGGCTGAGTGATTATTTATTGACATGTGCATAGAGGGATGAAAACAGAATGGGATAATTGGTTCCTTGCCACAGTAGCTGGCAACGGTTATTGACCATTTTTTTTACATCTGGACATCATCCCAAATATGATGCTGTAGATGCCAGATGAAGATTTATGTTCAGCAAAAGTGAAAGTACACACAGAGCTTTACATATGTGATTAATTCTTTTAATACTGGGCCAAGCTACACCCAGAAACTCATAGTTAGGTCCTCCATCTGCATATGCTACAGAGCACTTACACACACATATACATTATTTTCAGCAATCCAAGCAGAAAATCAAGTTGGCATTTTAAAAATGGTACTGCAACGGAGCACATTCAAAAGCACTGTTAAGACACAGTTTAGGCACTTGGTATGAAGCAGTAATCACAACCATTCTCTCACAGCCCAATATTGAAACGAGGGAAGAGCAAATGTTTGCTTTTTCTGAGAAGGGAGATATTCCAACAGATGAAAAATGTAAGGAACCAAATATTGACAGAATGGGAGGACGCGCAATCAAAGCAGCATAGGGCCTCCATCCCCACCGGGACTCAAGCTAAGCACCTTCACCTCCTGGAAGTGCTCGCTTTGTCAGCTGAACTGCTGTAATAATCTCATCTGAGGGCTGCAAACAGAGATATCAGGCTCACAAGAGAAGGCCACAGCAAAGGAAGATGGCTTAAAGACTGACAGGACTCACCTGTTTCAACAACACCAAAAGCCACGCTGGAGCTGACCCACCACCATTCAAATCAACAGATTTTTCCAAGCATTTT
Organism: Aquila spilogaster; assembly: GCA_024606505.1. Taxonomy (NCBI): domain Eukaryota; kingdom Metazoa; phylum Chordata; class Aves; order Accipitriformes; family Accipitridae; genus Aquila; species Aquila spilogaster. The sequence continues at coordinate 17,603,252 of JANHGO010000053.1, forward strand.
GATGGGCCTTGGAGCAAACCCTTGGACACAGCTGTTCTGTTAACACACAAGCCTTTAAATAAACCCAGATAATGCCTCTGTACCTCCTCTGTATGACTGAAGCTGAGGCTGCACCTCGAATACTGTGTTCAGTATTGGGTCCCTCACTACAAGAAAGACATTGAGGCCCTGGAGCATGTCCAGAGATGGGCAGCAAAGCAGTGAGGGGTGTGGAGCACAAGTCTTATAAGGATCATCTGAGGGAACTAGGATGGTTCAGTCCGGAGAAGAGAAAGCTCAGGGGAGACCCCATCACTCTCTACAAATACCTGAAAGGGGGTTGAGGTGAGGTGTGGCTTAGCCTCTGCTCCCAGGTAACAGCGATAGGATGAGAGGAAATGGCCTCAAGTTCCACCAGGAGAAGTTCAGGTTGGACGTTAGGAAAAACTTCTCAGAAAGAGCGATGATGCACTGGCACAGGCTGCCCAGGGAGGTGGGGGAGTCACCATCCCTGGAGGTCTTCAAGAAACATGGAGACACAGCATTGGGCATGGTGGGATGGGTTGGGGTTGGACTGGGTGACCTTAGAGGTCTTTTCCAACCTTAATGATCCTGTGATTCTATGAAGCTGTATGCAGAACTCCGCTGCTTACATTTTACCTCCATGGAGCATCAATGAAAACAAGATTGATCAGAAATAGATTTTTTTGGACTAAAGATTAACCTATTGACTCTACCCCAGACTTTCTATTATTGAGCATCCTTCTCCCTCTGCTGGAAATTGCCAAACCCAAAAAGACACTTGTCTCAAATATTCAGATTACAATCTTTCCCCAGACTTCTTTTTAGCACTATATTAGCAAAGGAATTCCAAACGAAAGCACAGCATTTACATATGGGGTCACTAATCCAGTTTCCAGCTTCATTAGAAGAACTCTCTCAAGACCTTCCCAGAAGCATCTGTGCCCTCTGCTGCATTGGGCCGAGTGCACAGATGTAAACACACAGCTCAAACCTTCATAGTTAGAAAATAAAGACACCAACAATCCTGGAACGTCAAGAAGTCACGATGGGAGAGAGCACACTGGTTGCTCATTTTGAGGCAATAAGGAACCGCTTGCAGGAGGTCACACGGCTGCGTAAGAGCAGGGTCACTCCTAGAAGCTTCCTCAGCAGAGATCACTAATTGGTGTGGGGAGTTCCACTGCACATTAATATCCTTCTGCTCAAAGAGAAACCCAAGAACATTATTATTTCCCTCAGCCTCTGATTTGGGCTGAAATTGCAGGTTTTTATAGAGATGTACGCATGTCCTACTGTGTTTAAAATTTTATATTATATATATGTATACGTATTTTCTGCACTGCAGAAAATACTACTGGGGCTGGGACGCATATGGAGCGGAGGAGCATGCCAAAACTTGCTTCCAAAGTTCAGCTTCCAGCAGATTCCCAAAGCTAGCACAAATCCACTATCTCGCTATCAAATTCAGCAGTAATTCTGCATCTGCAAGCAGACGCTCATTGGTAATTCTGATAAGCAGTCTGTGCATATCTACAATTTAGTACAAATATTAAGAGATACGGAGGAGGGTGCTGAAAAACAGAACCCAGCTGTATGTGCAAGGCTTTATCTCTATGCAGAACAGTGCTACGAGGAAGCGGTTGAGGAACTGATGTGAACTTTTGCTTTAATACCTGCAAGTCAAAAGAATCAATAGATTTTAATTGTAACACAAAGTAACATTTTGCTCTGAATTGAAGCAAGAAGTTTTCAGGTTCTCTGCTAAAGAAAGCTCCCAAACAAGTGTTTATTTGGTATCGATCAAGATTTCTTTCATCTATAAAGCAAGCTCCATTTGTATTATACAAGGCTGAAATTGAAAACTGGGTTTCCAGCGGAAAAATTAAGCAATGAATACAGTGAAAACTTCTTCCCACCCCTACAAAGAACGTCTGGGATATTTAACCGTATTTTCACCACACACCTCATGAAATACACTGCTGTGCAAGAGCCCCTTGGCATCTTCAGAGCAGACGAGAAACAAAAGGACACTTTTTAACAGGTTTTTTTTAACAGGTTTTTGTTGCATTTTCTTTTGTAATGGATGCAGTCAGTTGCAGTGGCAGGAAGTTTAACTGGGGGCCTTAAAGTAATACATCTCCAGATTCCCAATTTAAAAGACAGAAAAAACTTCTTAAGGAGTTTTAGAGCTAGGACTCCAGAACACCAGCTCACAAGACAACCAATTGCTGCCCTTTAGTTAACTGATATCCCAAGCCCCTTTCACTGCTTAGTTTTCAAGAATACTGTCACAATGGGATTTCGGCACCCAGAAGCTGTGGCTGAGGTCGCACTGAGTGGAGCCCAGCAGTGGATGGTCAGGGCCTGGAGCACTCGCTCCAGTGTATGGGCTCCAATAAAGGAGCTGCCCTTGTTCATACAACTCCAGGATCCAGAATCACAGAAAAAGCCCAACTATAAGTTAGCAGTGCTCCCCTGCCTGACCCAAAGCGCAGCTCTCCTGCATTCTTACCCCATTCCTCATTTTTACAACCCCCTCCAGTTCTTCTGTCTCCTCTGCGTTTCCACACATCACACCTAAGGATCCCTGATGCGGCTTTACAAAGTAAATCAATCTCAGGCCATTTACCAGCACGACTGACACCTGCCTCCCACCCAAACGCTGCTCAAAGCCGAAGGTACAAAGCAGGGCAGTGCTCCGAAGACAGACACGCTCAGCACTGCCTTCTTTCCCCTCCTACCCACCGCTGAGCAAAGGAGCTTTCTTTCAAGTCGGTGAAAAACGCTCCTTGCAGCCGTATGTCTTTGCAGGGAGCTCTCAAATCCTCTGTAGAACAGCGAGTCACCAGGCAGGTGAACAACAGCCCAAGCGCTCGCCTTCCTGCACCAGCGCAGCTGGCAACAGGTCCTGCAGGGAAGCACACAAAGCAGAGCGCAGCCTGGGATGCTCTGAGAAACAGGAACGGGACTTCTTCTCCAAATAAAAAAAAGACATCCACCTCCACAGCGCTGCAGCTCAGCGGGGGCCATTTTTCCTCATGACTTCATTCAGTCCCTCCTCCTGAGCTTCTCAAGTTTCCTTGCACTTCCGCGCTGCTATCGTTCCCTTTTACCACTCCTAAACGAGATGAGTGGTCAATATTACTATGAATTTCAGGTGGCAACACCACGCAGACAGTTGCAGATCCTCCTACAGAAGGAAACTGACTTTGTCTATGTCCCAGACTAAAGAGCTTGCTCCATCCCTGACACAGATTCAAAGACTACGTTGGCTTCCAGGTCTCATCATAGGGAAGGAAAAAAAAAGCATGCATGTATGTATAGAGCCAACAGAATTCTGGCTTGTATCAGAAGTAGCACAGTCAGCAGGACAGAAAGGTGATCGTCCCCTTGTCCTTGGCACTGGTGAGGCTGAACCTCAAGTGCTGTGTTCAGTGTTGGGCCCCTTGCTACAAGAAAGACACCAAGGCCCTGGAGCATGTCCAGAGATGGGCAGCAAAGCTACAAGGGACAAAGCTGGAGCACAATGGGGTCTTATGAGGAGTGGCTGAGGGAACTGCGATGGTTCTGTCTGGAGAAGAGGAGGCTCAGGGGAGACCTTATTGCTCTCTACAACTGTCTGAAAGGAGGTGGTGGAGGCGGGAGTTGGCCTCTGTTCCCAGGTAACACAGGCAAAGAGGGAGCAGCATCACGTTATGCCAGGGGAGGTTCCGGATGGATATTAGGAAGGATTTCTTAGATCGAGCAGCGATGCAGTGGCTGAGCTGCCCAGGGAGGAGGTACAGTCACCATCCCAGGAGGTGTTCAAGACCCCTAGAGGTGTGGCACTGAGGGATGTGGTTAGCGGGCATGGTGGGATGGGCTGGACTTGGTGATCTCAGTAGTCCTTTCCAACCTCAGTGGTTTTACCATCCTTATACTAGTCACAATCACATACATATTAACACAGGGGATTTGCTCTGACCATACCACTGCACAGAGTGGAATGAAGTTCCCCAGACTGGGAATAACAACATGGAATTCTCCAGTTCTGAGAAGAAGATGGAACATTATGACTGAGAAATATCCATTGTCTGGGGAGACCCGGGTCTTTTAATGACATTTTGAAGACACTGCTAAGTGCTGCTCTGATCCAAAAATGGCCATTCCATAGCGAGTACTTCAGTACCTGCCAAAGCCTCTGCACAGCCCAAGAAGAGCCTGTACACCCGTGGTTATCAGCTGGTCCAGACAAGAATAATGATAAAGCAGGAGATCATTCAGACTCAAAGGAGGAGAGATTCATCTGTTCAGACTTTTAACCTCGTGCTACAGGCACAAGTCTGCATAACACCTCCACCTTTCCTCATTACAGCAGCTGAGCTCACAGCAGACAGAGGCCTGCCCTGCCCTGAGGAGCTATGTCTTACCCTGCTGAATGCACGAATTCAAATACTATTAAATGCATTTCCAAGACTACTTGCAGTTTACAGACTACTGAAAGCAGGTAGTCAAATTCATCCTTTTACAAATCATTAAAGTCAATAAGATTGCTCCGAGCAGGAGCACCAGCAGTACTATCAGCCCAGTAACAGCAACTGGAGCTACCAATGGAGCCCTGCACAAACCTTTGGAAGTGAACAGCCATAGGCCAGCTACAGCTGCAATGATCTGGGTTATCTGCATACTCACAGCACAAACGAGGAACAGTTCTCTAGTCAAGTCTAACCCAGCATGCAAAAGCCCTGCCTTTCTTTCTACAAACATTGTTATACAATTCTTTAGATGTGAACAAATACAAATTTTAAGCGTAGTGCTGGCAGGAAAAGGACTCTCCTACAATTTTCAAGGTATCAAATAAGCAACGGCGCTTTGTAGCAGCACTCCCAATAAAAGGGTTTAGCAAAGTTAAACCACAAACAGCCCTAAGTCATTCAACAGACCATAAAAGAGAATAAATCATCGATTTTTTTTTTCTGATTTACAGAATTCAAAGCACACTCTGAATTTATTTCTACAAAGCCAGGCACCCTGGGCAGCAAAGATGCCTCCAGACTTGAAGGAGGTCCAAGTACCAGAAATCGCTTCAGGTCTGTAAAGGAGTAGAATTGTTCAAGATATCTTAGAAAAGTTACAGCTGCTTAAATAAACCACTCTAGAAATGTACTTCACCAAATCTCTCTCCTTTTTTTGCTGAGGGAATATATAAGCAGTATGTTTTTCCTCAAATGAAAATATAATAGCAACTGACAGACCGATTATTACCTTCCTCTGCCTACTGGACAGGACTGAGACAGTAAATCAGGACGGCCTAACTTAATATACCAACTTATTCAGCGCAGCCAAATATTTGATGAAGCACACAAATTGAAATACAATCAGACAAGAACCACCTGGGAAATTCTGTCCTATGTATCAATCATCTCCGATTAAAATCCTTTGTATATCTGCATGTATAAAGAAGACAGTACGTAAATCAGCCAATAAGTACATCAGGGTTGCACGAGCATGTGCAGGGAACCACAGTGTGTGTGTGTGCTTGTGCACTGGTGCAAGTCCAGCAAAGGACCATGACAATGATGGACTGGAGCCTCTGACATGCACAAAGAGGCTGGGATAGCTTAGCCTGGAGGCAGGAAGGCTCAGAAGGATTTTTATCAATGCTTATAAAAACCCAATGGGAAGGCATAAGGATGACTGAACAAGACTTTCCCCCCTACACACACACTAATGTAGAGGTGGTCAAAGAGTGGAACACTGCCTATTGAGGTTGTGGCATCCACCTCTGGAGGAACGGAAAGCCCACATGGACACAGCCATGAGGAATCTATTCCAGGTGGTGATCATGCTCTGAGCAGAGGGGTGGACTAGGTCATCTCCAGAGGTCCTATCTCACCTCAACCAGACTGATTCAGTTCCAACATCAATGCCATTTAATGCAATACTTGGATAGCTCTTTGCATATACCTGAACAATTGTGTACATCAAGAAGGTGGGACTTAACACTTCAGAATATTCTTAACTGTATACATTCTCACTGCTCTCCATAAGACACAACAAAATAAGGAGTTATTTCTCAGTAGTTTTGAGGAAAAAAATCAGATTCAGAAGTTCATTTGGACGCTGCTTTCACTGAGAAAGGAAAATGTTTGAATAATACTGTGCTTCACCACTCCCAGACCTTTCTATTTTGTCATACAGTAAAGAAAGAATGACTTGGGTCCATTATGAGTACCCCAATGCCTAAAAGAAATGCATTAACCACACTAACCTTCTTCTCTACTACAATAATTGCACAGATCAATCAGAAATGAAAAAGACAGCCTCACCTCCAAAATCAGTTCTTAACCTCTCAAATGAAAAAGCAAACCTCTTCCACTTCCAGCATTTGTGTATTTGCTCTTGCACCATCTTTCTTGAAAGAACACTTTTCAGCTATGTGCAAATTGCTGTCTGCCTGCCTCAATGCCTCCTGCCAGAGCACCATCCAGAAAAGCAAATTCCAGGGTCCTTTTATGATGGAGAGGTCCCCAAGCGTTTACCCTGCAGAAGCAAGGTAACCATGTTCTGCTCATTCAGGCACCACTCCAGTACACAAGCCTCCCCAAGGCTGTTTGTAATGTTGGTCTGAGCACACGGGCACACACTTGGGTCAGGGGCTCACTAATAAGAGTTTGCTTTTGCCTGAGGATGTGCAACATCCATTTTGGGAGGAGCATGACATCCACATCCTCTAGCAAATCTCCGATTTCTGTTGCTAAAGAGGTTGCACAGTTGCTAACCCAGAGGAGCTCCCCAAAGATTATTGCAGTCTCCTGCAAACAACCCCAGTTAAACCATCATTCGTCTCACCTGTCTCATACACAGGACTCAACAAGGGAAAGTAGTTTGCTCCGAAATTCAACCTCTATTCTTGGCTACAAAAAGCAATCAGAACAGAATTTAAAACAGAACTGTCCAACGCTAAAGTTCTGGAAAGCACTTTCTTCACTCTGCTGGTTCCAGCATGTTTGCAGGTGGTGGTGGGACCACCAGCTCCGCTCCAGCAAGCACACAGGTCTGGGGAGGACCCATCATCCCATCATGAGGTGCATCATTCAGGCAGGAGCAAAGCTCCCAGCAGGTCAATTGGGCAGCTCTACCGGTTTCATTCAACATGTGTTCTTAGATGTCAGCCAAGATCTTTACCAAACCTCCTAGGGAATGGATCATTTGGTAATACTGGGAGGTGGGGAGCCAGCCTGAAAACACACTGCACCCAGTGCTTTTCATCATATTTCATCAATGTTGATTAAGCTTCCCATTCGCCATTTACAATAGATTGAGACACAGAAAAGTGAACTCAACCAGGATTATAAAACAAGGCCGGGACAGAGCTTGGAGCAGAGGACCTGGGCCTCCAGAGCCCAAATCCCAAATTGAAGCATGACTAAATATTCATCTACTCCCTGAGCATCGCACAATTCCTGCAAGTATACAAATATTATGAAGGGAGCACAATTCCCAAATGGTATCGTTTGGGTACAACATTCAGTGGGCTGCTTTGTTACCAAGAAAACCTTCTGAACAAGGCCAAGGCTGCACTTCCACCTGTGAAAGCTCCTCGATTCTCCCAGAAACACAGAAGCACGGAGGGCTGCAATATGCCTACCTCCAAAAGGTTAATTGGCAGTGAGCTGACACAGAAGGCTGGGGGAAAGGAAGGGTTTGATTCACGTTAAGTCTTAAAATACATTTTCTTTAAATCTTTTCCTCATGTAATTACATATATATTGCAGATAATGCTCTTGTACCCAGTTCACTTCACTATAGAGTGAGGATGTAAACACCTTCTCTTCCTCTGTAATCTCCTTGGAATCAAAGTTATTATCTGAAGAAACAGGAATCCTGGGGAACAGTACTCGGTACAACAAATAATGCCTCTGTATTTACTTTAATACATTAAAATGGAAAGAAGGGAGCAGAGTCAAAGTCAAGTCCAAGAAAAGTATCAGCCTGAATGCATGACAGCTGCTTTCTCCACCTCATGCTATGCAGTAAGTGCCCACAGAGCAAAGTAACATCAATAAACTGCATTTTAAAGTTTCCAGGCTCTGTTCTGAGCTCCCATACCACAAGAGAAATCAGTTGTTCAGAAGCAGATGCCATTTACAGTCACTATTGCAACATACAGCCTTCCTTCCCTGTGCAGATTTGATCACGGATGGAACTGAATCCACAGCAGCAAAAGCATCGATGGTTCTCAGCAGGAGATGCTGAGAGGGACAGCAGAGGCACTGCTGGCCGCCAGGGACGCGCAAGGAGAGCTGGCACCTCGGAGAAACCAACCTGCCAGCTCCAACCACAGCCCAGCGGAAGACCTCCACCAGAGCTCCGGTCCCTGTTCCAACAGCACCGCAGCACAGACTTCCATCAAGCATTCGTGAGTTGGCATTTTTAAAACCGGATTCTTATAAGAAAAACCCTGCCTCAGAAAAAGCTCTCAAAACTGTTTTAATTACAGAATTTTTCTTACCTTCTTGCTGTTCTTAGCAGAGAGGTGTTGCAGGGGAGAGGAGAATTTAAAGAGGATTTCTAATAAATCCATTCACCTTTACGGCCTCGGAACGGGAACCACTACTCTGCATATTTATCAGGCACACGTTGCGAGCGCAGGCACACACCTGCTGCTGCAGCACATAAACGCCTGGAACTGAATCTAACAGCACCAATGGGAATTAGCAGCAACACACTGGACGCAGGAGGAACAAATGGCCACTGGGTACAGCTTGTGAAGAGGAGAGCGGAACAAGGATAAGTTGGGCGCCTGAGGGTACATGAAGAAAGCAGAAAGTTTTTTCTATGAAACTCATTATTTGTTCTCAACTCTGCAATAAAGTAAATACAGAGAAAAAATAAAAGTGAATGGAACTGAAATTAATCTTCAGGAGACATGAATATCCTCAAGTTAAGTGATAAATTACACAGCCTATTTCTCACCTCCTTTATTCTTTAATGTGATTCAAATAATCAATTCATTTTAACTGCAGCAGCACTCGTTTCCCCACCCAGCTTTCTACTGTTTCAAGTTGAAGTGAACAAACCACAGGATGACCTTAATTGCACATAACACTCTGATTTTGATTCAAACAAGTACAGAATGATTGCACCATGAGGCATCACGTAATAAATACGATTATAGACATAGAGACACGAAATCTCAAGCGCTCCAATTCATCCCAGTCCAACTGTTGCTCATGGGCCAAGCCTGACATGCCACCACCCTGGGCAACCCTCCATAAAGAAAGCAGCCCCACGCACAGCTCACTGTGCAACCATCCAAAGCTTTGCTCGCACACCTACTTGATAGAGCCAAGGCTGATACTGCAAAGCTAAAAAGGAGGCGGGGTATGGTGCAGATGAGCTTACAATCGCAAAGCAGCAGTAAAAGCCCCTGCCAATGCATTCATACAGTCCCAATGAAGTCCCCAAATTACTGTCCAGATTTGGCCACTGATGGGCTTCCCCGCCTCAAAGCAAGGCACCAAAAAGTATTATTAATGAAAACAAAGAAAATCAAACTTTCAGAAGGTTATTAATTGCCATAGCAGAAAGGTCATCCACAGAACCCTGCATCAACCCCCCTGTGGACCCAACGTTAGAGAGAAAATAATTACCTGATCCCATACTCTTTTCTGCCATGGGACCTTTTTGTTCTGTGCAAAAGACGGATGGTACTTACTGAATGAGCAGCTATTCAATATTTTGTTTTAATCTTATTGTTAGCTGCGTGACCCCATGCATTATTTACTGCACGCTATGCAAACTGATCTCCACAGAGAGAATTATTAATTTCCTCTTGGATTTCTCTACAGCTATAGAATTTCTATTCCTTCACAACCACGCACACACATGTGCTCAGCAGTGCCCCACAGCTCCAGCTCCAGCTGCTCGTGCTTCAGGGACTCCGAGATTAAGGGAAGATGCATTAATTCTGTATTCCCTATGTGAACCACCCAGGGCTTTCCAGCATCCCCTGGAACTTGCACCAGCCCCACAAATGGGAAACAGCACCACTGATTTCAGCTGCAGCTATGGCTTCTTAAGCCCTTTGGATATCAAATCCAGGGTCTAAGAATCAGGTCCCACCAGGGTGACAGTTGGCAGACACTGAAGCCGAGCTTTGAGCAAGTTATCCAGAGCCACTAGGGAGGAATTTGGAAGGGTACATAATGCCATACAACTTTCAATTCACTACCACTGCTGATGAAGGGACAGATGAAGGCTGCACACACCCACTCTATTTCAACCAGTTATTACCCAAAGTCCTTCGTCTGGAAGCTGCAGCTGTGCTCTTTATCTCCTCCATGAGTGCGAGAGCAAGCAGAGCACGTGAGCAGCAGGACATGATGTGATCCCCAACCAAAGCCCACTGCTGTCAAACCTGCTGTCCTCAGATATTTCATTAGCTGAATTGAAAAATGGTTGAGAAGCATTAGTGGACTAACACCATTCACACATTGCATGCTGAACACAACATCCTCCTTTTTCTTCTAATACCTTTTCCCTCTTCAATACCTTTACAAGAAAGTTTGAAATATGAAGAAAAAAAGCTAGCAGGGGATTCTTCCATTTTTTCAAGGATTGCATTACTTTTTCCTCTATCAATGAGGGTCTATTTTGTCCGGCCTCAATTAAAATGTCTCAAGCAAAAGGGCTTCCACCATCTGCTTTCAGACACAATTCTACAGCCTCACACACCTGCAATAAGACTCTCCTAATATTTACAGTAAATTATGCTCTTGTTTCAGATCCCATTCTATTACCCTTGGCGCACATTAAATGACTTTCCCTTCCTCCCCATTTCCTCCAAGGTGCTCTCCCTGTCACAGCTCAGTTCTCAGCTGCAGATCTGGGAGTTAAATTTAGATCATATACCTGTGTATTTAGATGTCATACTGCGGGACACAGTTTAGTGGGGAAACCGGATGTTGCACTGGAAGATCTTGGAGGGCTTTTTCAACCTTGGTGATTCTGTGACTCTGTTCTCAAAGGGAATAAGTTGTTGGTCACTTCCAGGTCCTCACAATAGTTCGTCACTCAGGAATAAGATAACACCCAGAGTATATTCAAAGCAGGAAAAAATGAATCCTAAGCACACAGTAAAGGCAGAATATTTGACCTGCTGCTTATGGAGATCACAACAATTTACTCGCTTCTTTTCAAAGTCATTTCAGTCACATGTAAATATACCGTCAGCTGTCAGTCCTCTCAGACTCTCAGCATCACTCCCAGATCTCTCCCATCCAACTCAAAGTAGCTCTGTATAAATATACTCCAAATCTATATTGCAATATTGCAAAACTGCAGTTTCCCAAGGTTGGGGCGAACTTTCTGTCTCCAAATCACAACTTTGACAGCTTGACGTTATTCCTCCACTTCACCATCACTAAGAACAGCTTACAGAGGAACTACTTCCAAGTTTTTCCTGAACTTTAATGAAGGAAAATGACTTATTTTCTTATCACAGGCGCTATAGCACTTCCACTGATACAGCAAAGAAAAAGCCTCTTTAAAAGCAACAACTACAAAAAGGAGTGATTTAATGTGGGGAACTGCTGAGTGACCTTCAGCCAACAAGACTTGGTTCCAAAGCATTACCTCTCAGCCATTTGCAGAAATAATTCTGTGTTATTGCTTAGAAAAGCATCAAAGTGCAAGAGTAAAACAGATGTCCAATGCAGCCATACTCGGTACACTAAGTATTGACACTAAAAAATGCAAAGAAATGTAAATAAGTACATTAGAAAACATTAAAAACATTGGCACATGAAAAGCTTTTATTATAAAGATGCAAAGTAGAGACTCGACTTTAAAAGGGTTGCTTCTGCCGGGTAGGTTCATCTAAGGACAATTAATTATACTTTCTTATCTTCGCAGGCTCTGGCCTTGGCAGTCTCCAGAGTTATCCCTGTGCCAACAGAGACAGCGGTTGTTTATTTCCAAGCCTTCCGCTTCTCTGAGTATTACTACCACGTGCTGATATCTGTTAGTATATAAACCATCTCCCATTTTCACATCACACAAATATACTCGCTATTTCTCCAGGAACCCCTACTTGTAACAAAGGTAACTCATTGGGAAGCTGAAACATTGCGTCTACCATTATAAAATGAGATAGTATGAATATGAATATTCATTCAAAGCAGATACTCCTTTAAAAAAAGTATATCTGGGACTTCCTATACGGCTTAATGAAAACTGGTATTTTGTACTAAATTGCATGGACTATTTTCCTTCCAGTTCACACTAGAATGTTTGAACCCCAAGAACAGTAGAACTGCTCATTTTAGAGCAGCTGTTTTCCTTCAAATCAATTTTCAGATCACAGTCATGGAAACTTTTCAACAGGGCTCAGAATTAATGATTATTTTTCTCCCCACAGAAATTAAACAGTGGGTCCAATCCAGCCAGGCAGCATCCAGGCAGTCAGCTGCGTCCCTGGCAATCGCAATACGCGTGTGTTTGTGTGCAGGAGGAACAGGAGGGAACTGTCTGCACTGCTGGCACACGGACAGGCCGGCGCTGCCTCCTTCCTCATCTCTCTTGCAGGAAACCCAGCCGTCCTAAAGGGAATGAAATCAGCACTGGCAACAAAGCCCCCGACCCAAAAGCTGAATTTATCAGACTGCATCCTGTGGAACTTTTAAAAAGTGGCTTTTCTTTCCTGGAAGGAAGAAGATGCAAGGAGATGCAGTTGGCTTCCAGCCTTCTTAATGGACATAACGACCTGTGAAGCATAGTTATGGGTGCCATGCACAAGTTCCAAGGTACCTGGATGCTGCTGCTCTCTCAACCAGCTCGGTACAGGCAGCGAGAGTAACAGCGTTTTACAAGATGAACATCAGTCATTGCTTGCTGCATGCTCATTCTTCCTCATTACTAAAACAAGCAACACGTAACCATACCATAAATACAGCGGTGCTCACAGGAAGAAATCTCTAAAGTATCAGTTAGAGTAACAACAGGGAAAAGTTGCTGCTGTCATGTTATAGGCTCTTAAAATATTAAGTGATTGGCAGATGTAGCAGTGAAGCTCACACACTTCTCTAAGCAAACACAGAATGGTTTGTTATTAAATTGGAAGTGTTCTCATCAGCCTGGGCTGTGAAGAGAAGCTCAACCAGTTCGAGAAAACACTACAGTGCAATTGAGGGAGAACAATAAAAAAAATACACGGCAGCCCACGTTCTGGCCTAAGGGCCAATCTTTAGCAACAAGAAGCTCTCCTCCTAGCTGCAATTAGCTCAGGGAAAGGGAGAAGAAAGGCAACAGCAGTGACAGCCACCCTCAGAACCTGCAAGCAGCAGCCAGCTGCCAAGCTCTTCCATGCCTGCTCCCTCCCCAGGCCCATCCCAGCAGGTTCCCTTCACCTTCCACATCTCCTTTCATGCTTTCTCCCTTCCTCTTCCCCCCCACAACAACCCCATCCACCACCTCCTCCTCAAGCATTCCCCCCACCAACGCCTGTCAGCAGCCGCCATCACTGCTTCCATTTCTTCTTTTCTTTTACAGCTTAGAGATGAAAACCTTGGAGATGAAAACCTTCAGGGGACAAAAATGAGTCGCTCTGCCTCTGCAGCATGTCACACAGGTGGCTCTCTGGTTATCTCAGTTGTTACGCAGTAAAGCGAGCACATTAGGTTTAAAAGAATAAAAAGGAGGGGAAAAAAGGACTTTAATACAAAGATGCTCACTAGGGGAGAAGATCTGATGCTGGTACAAACTGACAACTGCCCATTAAGTGCACAGCAAGAAGGAAGACAAGCTCCTGAACATCCACCACAGGCAGGTCCTCCTGCCTGCCAGAGATGCATGCACACACAGCTCTTGGAAACGGCATGATTTGCATGGACAGCATTACTGGTAGTCCACACAGGTGGACCAGTCCACTGGTGCTCTTCAGGCATCAGGAACAAAGGAGTGAGATTTCAAACAATAATAATCTTCTATCCGCACATCTGAAGTACCACCAAGACATGGGATATTTCTACAAAAAACCAACTGATTATGGTGGAAGCACAGTGCTCTACAGTATCATCAACAACTGCTTCTTTTAGAGCATTTAATTGACACCCAGAGGAAGAGTGAGATTTGGGCTGCCAGCACAAAAAAGGGGCATGCTGACAGAAACCTGTTTTGGAGAGAGGAACCATCAAGAGCTGCAACTTCCCATCTCGCTGACAAAGTGCTCTTCTGCTTATCCAGTAAGTAGTGCCGCAATTCCAGCAAGTACTTCTACAGGAGAAGAGCCCCCTCTATAGCAGCCAACCTCCATTAATTCCCTTCTTCTCCTGACTTCAAGCCCTCCTTCTGCTGGGCAGTCACAGCCACGCACACTTACACCAAGAGATACTTGTACCATCTGTCTTCATCACACTTGTGCGGAAAATTGCACGGCACGAACAGAATCCTCAGCATGGTGCTTCCAGTATTAAAAAAAAGAGAGCCTGAAAGCACTCCGCACACAATCACTATTTGCCTGTTGAAACCTTTCTTCCCATTTGCAAAGCTCCATCCTCCATCGCTGAGGAGCTGGCCTTTGAATTGGTACGCAGGTAATGGAGATGCACTGATACAGGTCATTCAAGTAACACTGACAAACTCAGCAGTACCAGAGTCAACAAAAGCACAACATTTCAAGATGAATAGCCCCAGTACAGTTCAAAGGCCTATTTCTGCTCAAGCAGGTAACAGCATTTTCTTCAAATTTAAGAAGAGAAGGACTGATCCCCAACATAAAAAAAAAAGTGGATGAACTCGGGATTAAAGCGCAGTTCTCTTCCTATTGTCATTCTTCACAACTTCGCAGAGGACAAGCAGCAAGTCAGCCCTCTTAACACAGCTGTGTGAGCACCGAGCCCACCTTCATGGAATCACAGAAACAGCTCTGGTTTCCCAGCTATTCAACAAAATCACTATGCGGGATCAAAGCTGAGATGATGACACTTGGAGGTGACACTGGCTAGAAACATGAAGACTAATAGGAAGGGCTCCCACAAGAATATCAGCCAGAAAAGGGAGACTAAACAAATATACATCCCCAACCCACCAACAAATAAGACAGGAGAACTAGTGACAAGTGACATGGAGAGAGATAGAATTAACACTAAAGTTATTACCCTTGAGTATGATAACAAGCTTGACTTTTGCAAGGCCTTGGACATGGTCCCATACCGCATTCTTATCTTAAAGTTGGAGAAACGTGGGTTCAAAGGGTGGACTATTCAATGGAAAAGGAACTGGTTGGAAGGTCACAGCCAGAGAGTGGTGGTCCAGATGGAGGCCAATGATGAGTGGTGTCCACAAAGGGTCCATTTTGGAACTACTACTCTTCAACATTTTTATCAGTGGCCCAGTCAATAGGATCAAGTGTACTCAGCAAGTTTGCAGACAACATCAAGCTGAACGGTGTAGTTGATATGACAGAAGGAAGGGACGCCATCCAGAGGAATCTGAACAAGCTCCAAAGGTGGGCTTCATGTGAACCAAATAAGGTTCAACAAAGGCAAGTGTAAGGTGCTCAACTTGGATCAGGGAAATCCCAGATATATGTACAGACTGGGAGAAGAACTCCTTGAGAGTAGCCCTGCCAAGAAGGACTTTTGGTCCTGGTAAATGAAAAGCTTAACATGAGCCAACAGTTTGTGCTTGCAGCATGGAAGGCCAACTGCATCCCGGGCTGCATCAACAGAGGGCCATGTGGCAGCAGGGTGAGGGAGAGGATCTAGTGCCTGATTTAGCGGTTAGCCACCCTGCCCACAGCACAGAGGTCGGAGCTAAATGGTCTTTGAGGTCCCTTCCAACCCAAGCCAGCCTATAACTATGATTTTAAGTTAGTGCTCAACTCTCCACCCAAGTCATCCCTGAAAGGTGTACAAGTGAGGTTAGAAGAGAAGGGAAAGTAAGCACTGCCCCTTTGCCTCTTGGTGAGGAACACCCAGGACAGTATTTATTTTATATCATACACCAGCACTATTGCAGCTGCCAGTGCGTTGATCAGTAGCACTCCCAAATCTGTTGCATCTCTTGCTTCAAAAAAAACGTTTACTTTTCAGTGTTTCTGAAAATCCTCGGGTGGACTCTGGCAGGTAAATGTCAAAACTATTAACGCAAAAGCTACCAGAAAGGAAACCTCCACTTATCTTTGTGCCTTGAGATGGCACTGGAGAGTCACAGTCACCCTATGATCTCACAACAGGGTGGGTGCCTACCCATACCCCGGGCACATAGCCTGCACTGAGTCCTGCTGGCAGCTCTCAAAGCATCAACGTCTTTCC
This sequence comes from Aquila spilogaster, assembly GCA_024606505.1. Lineage (NCBI taxonomy): Eukaryota > Metazoa > Chordata > Aves > Accipitriformes > Accipitridae > Aquila > Aquila spilogaster. Next base: position 17,619,553 of record JANHGO010000053.1, read on the forward strand.
GTTGGAGCAGGAGATGCTGAGACCTTGCCAGTACATGAGATGTCAGCGTGCTGCAAGCAGATTGTGAGTCACTAAGGATCCTGCTCAAGAAACACCAGGCATCAGAGCTCCTGCCAGTGGCACATGAGGTGTCCATCACTGGTGGGACACAGGAGAGGCGCTGAGGCGCTGAGGCCACCGACTGCTGTGCAAGAGGCAGCCCGCAACGAATCCATCCTCAGAGCCCCTCTGTACCAGGGCGGCTGCGGCCATGAGCCAGGAGGCACTGGAGCACAGCAGTGTAAGGCTGCCAGAATGAAAACAATTTAGAAACCTAGACACCACTACTTCTCAGCAACTTCAGCACAGAATCAACGTAGAGGCAAAACCCTGATCTGTGAGAAGAACCATCAGATCTGGTACAGACAGATACGTTGCAAATATTGCAAAAAATCAATCTAACAGGCTATCTTTTCATTGCACAGGTTCATACAAACTGGACATAACTCAAATGTAGTTTATCCACATTTCTACTACTCACAATACGACCTGACAGACACCTGACAGCAACCTGCTAAAGCAAATAAGACTAGAACACTTACTGCCAGCCTCACCTCCTCTGCAGCAGGGTCTGGCTGCATGGGAGCTGCACCTCAGGCAGGATGGGGCCCTGGGCAGCCTGATCTGCTGGGTGGGGAAAACCAGTCCATGTCAGGGGTTGGGATTGGAAGGGCTTTAAAAGGCCCCCTTCCAACCCAACCATCCTGTGAATCTATGATGTCTCTTGCAGAGCATGCAGTGCCCTGCCATCCAGGTTGCGTAGCATCCAATATCTCCGAACCACGGTGTGATGGATAGGATGTATTTACCAGATATTAAAAAACAAGTGGCTCTGATTAAATGATGTATGGTCTGATTAAGACACGGGAATGATCTCTTCTTCCATCAAGATAGATCATCTTCAGAGCTTGCAATAATGAACACTAGAAGCAATTGCACGTTGGTTACAAATGTACAGAAGGATAGGACCAGGTTGTATGAAGCCCTTAATGATGCCACGACAGTGAGCAAGCAACATCCAGAAGAGGTGACAGGTAAATAAATTGCATTTTCCCTCCAAAAAGTATCACTGCAGTGAAACAATACCCAGGTAGTGCTAGGCAGCACAAACAGGCAGCACACCGTCAGAAGAAAAACAGGAGAACTGTAAAACTCAAGCGCCACCAGAAAAAAGTGACTTCTGTCCAAACACTGTGGTTTAAATGAGCCAAGTAATACTGCCCCATAAAATGCTCAGAAATGCCATAAAATCCAAGTGCACCACATTCTTCTCAGAAACGAGAACACAGAACCAAGCAGCATCAAACCAGGAGAGCCCTCCGGGACCCAGCCACCATGAGACACAGGTGAGGAGAGCCTTGTCTGCCAACGTACCTACAAGCACATTTTTGAAACTTCATTGCACGTTGTGTCTGTACGTTACAAGACACCTGGGAAACGCTCCGAAACGGTTTCCATACTAAATTAAGTCGTGTCTCTCTAAAAGATGCATGCTTTATACAGAGATGCACACATACTCCTGCTGCCCTTCACCCAAATACCATGAGTTTTTATGAATGCCCGCTAAGCTCTGGTATTTCCACAGCGAAACAGGCAAGCAGTGCTCTTACTGCTCCCAGGAGCAAGCAAACCCACCCATGCCCCATCACACCTCAGCAGCTGGGTTTCCCACAGCTCTGTCAAGTGAGCCCCAGATTTGAACACTGAAAATATTTCAGCTCAGGAGTTAATGTTCCACACCTCTGTTTTATGTTCAGCGCTTCCCATTCAAGCAAAGAACAACACCCATCAATATATATTGGTTTACCCCATTTATAAAACTATAATGGATGTTAAGGGAAGCATAACCACCATTATGATAAATAACAAGCTTAAAAAAACCCCACTAAACAGAGAGAATCAGAGATGCGCTAATCCTGTGCTGAAAGCTATTAGGATTGTCAGCGCAGTGCTGAACTGATCAGTTTATTTCTTCTTTCTCGTCTCCACTTAACTGGATTTTTATATACAAAAGTAGATGTTCCCATAAGAAGCAGCCCCTGATCGCAGCTGTTTTTGGGGAGGTTCACGAAGCCTCAGACCTACATCTTTACCACTACACAGGTTTCCATGGCAACAGATGGTGGTGCCTTCGAAAAAATACTACTATATTCTAGAATAAGTACCCCAAATCATTCCTGCAATATTACCGAAAGCCGGAGCACGTGGGCCCGCACAGAGAATTAGAGGCTCTGCAGAAGTACAATTAAACGAGAACAGCAGAGCTGGGGAACTCTCAGAAGGGCCAAAGGAAAGAGGGGCTCTGCATCTGTAGAACTAGAGCTTGGATCCATGAACACCTCAGTGCACAGTGGCCTTTCACAGGCACTGTAAGGGAGGCAGCTTCAAGTCACCTTTTTAATATTAATTGTTTATTAGAAGACAAATCAAAGCAGTCAGGAATAGAAAATAAAGTTGAATTGTAGCGCGAACAGTTCCCCAGTGAGGGTGAAAAATGATTATTGAGTTAAATGGCCGCATTGTTAACAATTGCCACACTGAGTAGCTTACTCGGAAAGATCCATTTTTCACTGCCAATTTACCGACAGCAAAATCCACGACTCAATTAACTCCTGGGAAACGAATTCATTCCCCCCCAGATCCTTCCAGCTCAGTCCCTCACCCCCCTCTCGCCTTCCTTTGATCCCCAGACAAACTGTGTCATGAACCACCCACTGCCATAACTTTGTGATGTGCGGCAGCCTGAAAGCAAACAGTGACAGCCCAATGCTGGGGAGCCCTACCACAGATAAGTGAGCAGAAGAAAAAGATATACATTAAAAATAAAAGAAAGATTGACACTGACATCAGAAGATGACCAAGTGCCCTGATGGCCAGCTGAACAGCCCCAGTGCCAACCCACTGGCCAAATTCCCCCCTACCAGGTGTCTTTCACAGCTTCAGGTGAACTTTTATGTCCATGTGCTCCCCTCTCTGGTGTTAAAAACACACAAAGGGCTGTAGCAAAGCACACAGCAACCAGCAGGATCTTCCTCATAGTGGGAGAAGAGATGCACGTGTGCCTTTGAGAAAACATCCTCCCATAAGAAAAGTGCTTTAATTTCTGAGCTCTTACAGACTCAGCAGTCTCTAGGATTACCCAGCGCTGCTTTATAGCATCACAGAATCACCAAGGTTGGAAAAGACCTCCAAGATCATCCAGACCAACCATCCCAGCTACCACCGATATTTCCCCACTAAACCACATCCCTTAGTACAATATCTACACATTCCCTGAACATGTTACCTATTCCATGGGAAAACAGAGGGATTGAAGCAGCAGCTGGCCCCACGGCCACCCAAAAGTTTGGAATCCAGAAGCATGCCTTTGGTGATAAGCACAGCGCTCGCACGCAACCCAAAGCAATCGCTGGGGGAAGTTATAAATAGAACAACACAAATTATGTAAGGAAATAAATGTCAGCCTGCTCCCTCAGTACGAAGCCGCACACTCCAAGCAGGAGGCCGCCAGCAGCCTGCCGTAGTGCTGCAATATTTCCAGTTTCCTATGCTGGGGACAATGGAAAGAAACAGGTAACCACGTATTTAGCACCGTCCCGCCTCGGCTGGCGGCTGCGCTACTCGTTAACGCAACTGCCGCGTCGAGAAACCAACGTGAAGAACACCAACTCCTCGCGCAGTGGGTTCCCAACTTCTCGCCCTATGCGTTTCGGGACGTCTGACGAGCGGCCGCCGAGCAGCGCACCGGGCTCCGGGCAGGCGCTCCATCACAGCGAGACGGCGGCACCGGCGGCCCATAGTTATGGGCACAGCACCACCCGATGGGCGATGCGGGAACGCGCCGTGCGGACACCGCCAACTCCGCCGAAGTGCGGCCGAGCAACTTTTGGTTCTCTTCTTCTTTCTCCCCCACAAAACCGTCGGCGATGTGGACAGAGCTCCGCGGCGGACCTGCAGCGCAAGGGGAGGAACCCCTCCTTGGATTTCACGACACAGGCAGCTCCGACAGCGTGAGAGGGAGCCCCTCCTGCTTTGAGCAGCAAAGAGCGCGCTGAGATAGGAGGAGGAAGGCAATATTAGCGACCGTGAGGTTTCCTAACCATTATTCCTGCAAGACAGACACCAAAAACCAAGCATACCGTGGCTTTCTGAAACAGGGATTAGCCAGATGTTCTCATTAAGTTCACACGTGCTTAGTTCATATTATATTGCTATTCCCCTCAATTTCAAGCGTTCCCTGCCCCTAAAAAGTTCCCCACTTTCACAGGGAAGCCTCTCCCTAAGCACCTGGCTAAATGACTCATCAGAAGGCGAGGATCTCACCTCAAGTGATATGACACACACTGAGAACCCAAAAACACCATTGGAAAAGAAAGGACGGCAACAGCCCCACGTTTCGCTTACTCAGGGAAGAAGCTCCCTAACTAGGTTAGACTTCCCGGCTTCCTAATAACTCCGCAGCTATGCGCAGTTGCCTAGCAATGTCAACACGATGCCGTGGTTTTGCCAAACCTCTGATGGATTACAGCATCCCCTCTGCCGAGGGGGGCTCAATGCCTGGCCGGCCCCTTCCCACACCAAACTTTCCCAGCCGTGCTGCACCAAAGGTATTATTGAAAGGCATACATAGTACTGACTGCATGCTCAGCATCTGCTGCTCTGTGCAATAGTCCTGTTTTAAAGAAACGAGGCGAAGTCGGCGGAGCTCTCAGTCCAAAGGAAAACCTACGACTGTTTGAGAAGAAGCTAAGGCAAGCTGCAGGCGTGGAACACGGTCTCCAGCACTGAGATTCATCGCTATTAAGTAACATCGCACAGGGGGGGATTTTTAATTCCTATACGTACACAGACCAGGAAGATTTTAATCAAAACTTCAAAAACTAAACCCACTGAGTCAGGAAAGGCCAATGTTACAACTCTTTATTTTCCAACATTAAAGAGAAACAGCAGCTAGACAGTTTCACATTGAAATATCCGAGGGAAGAGCCAGAACCACACACATCTTTGTTTCACCTACAAAATGGCACAAGAGGAGAAGCCTGCACCTGTCGCCTTGAAGCCATTCAAACTATGCCTAAAGGAACTTGTAGGAGGGGGAAATAGCAGGCTGCTATTAATGTACACATGCCGGGGAGCAAAGTATTCCTTAATACAGAGCGGCTCTGTAAGAATGACAGCTGGGAAGGAGCCAGCCCGAGCGGCTTCCCGGGGAAAGTTACTTGAGCAGCGAGATGCGAGGGGGGACAAATCTGTCCCCAACTCCCGGAAACAACGCGAAACGCTCCTCCAAGCCGAGGAGGAGGAAGGCAGGGAGCCCTCCGGGGCCGCACCGCCTCTCGTAGTCCGCTCGGCTCGCAGCGATCGGTCGCGGTAAGGACTGCAAGTCCGGCAAGGAGGCGGCGATGCTCAGCCCTCTCCCCGCGCAACTTCCCGAGCAGCCCCGGCCCGCGGGCACCGCGGTGACCCTTCCCGGACCGAACCTCGCCTCCCCCCCCACCCCCGGCCCGCACCGTGCCGAACCCGCTCGGGGCCGAGCCGCCGCGGTTCGATGAGTATGAACAGCAGGTTCGGCGCGAGTAC